>OX411551.1:46580853-47780853 GCA_948146395.1 Fragum whitleyi | reverse complement strand
CACCAGGAGCCGAAATTCCTAACAAGAACACCGCCTAAGGATACCTACGCTCGGCTGTAACAGCTGGATGGTAAAAAAACTAATGAATGGTGAACCCTCGGCGATTCTACGGAATAGACCTCGGGAATAATACGGACGAAGCCATGAAAGCGCGTCATTTCGCACGTTGATTTTTATGACGTCACAAACATCAAGGATTTCGCAAGGGATGATGTTGCAGAAAACAAAATCAACAAAACAATAAAAGGGGCATGTAATAAATTGATAACAAATCGCAGTGTTTTACTGCATTTTGTCATCAAATTATAGTATGCCCAAATGATCACTATAGACGATCGGAGAGAATTAACAAAATGTGATTTTCTACAAGTGATTTTACCTTAGAACCACCAGAAGCCGAATAACCTAAAAATGACCCAAAATTACTACACTAAAGTCCGAGGTACTTTTCAGAATACGGAAATGTCCGAGCGATGCTTCGAATGCTATGATTAAGGCGATCTCACATTCGGGACACCACTCGGCCAATCTCACGATCAGCCTCGGATATACATAGACGGACTATATCTAAAATATACGGGAAAACTTTGCAAAAACTCTATGTCGTCAGTTAAAATGGCGTTACCCCTCGAGACTTTGAGTGAAAACATTCGACGTCGAAAACGCTACTCGTTGAAGTCACTGACGCGAAACCATGGTATGGCTACGGCTATAAATATATTTACAATTCTTAAATAATGGCTGAAAAGTCTTAAGATTTTTCATCCGTTATGTACTGTAAAAGATATAAATGTAAAGTTAACGCAGGTTGTTTCCGCGCTAGATTTTCTTAGGCTGTTTTCGCCTAACAAAATGCACAATTTTGTTACATACCCATCCGCCTTACATACATCCGATGTCTGTTGCAGTTTACGGAAACGGCCGAGTGATGTTCCGAATGGGCGTTCGGTTAGATCGCATTTGGAACGTCGTGCAATCGCCTAGATCGATACGATGTATGAGCGTATGAACATCGTGCAATCGCCATCCTAGCTTGGCAGGCCTTTAACCCTTGTCATGCTGAATAAAATCCTCATGATAATTACATTTAAATCAAAGTTTTGAAAGCACTGGTTTTTAAATTAAAATCAGTTTTCATGGTGAAAATATATTATTTTTCAAACTTTTCAGATTAAAAAAAGGAAAATCAGGTGGTAAAGACAGAGTTCAGCCTGCACATATGTACAGGCTGAACTTTGTCTGTACATCCTGCTAAGGCTGGAATATTCCGGGTCCAGCATGACAAGGGTTAATTGATTGTCTTCATGGAACTTTACACTTTCAAATAAGTATAAATTTAAGATAAAAGTATTGATTCCTGCTTACCTGATAATTCCATTGGTCCCGCCCGATGAAGGTATCCAGCTCTTGTTAAAGTTTAAATGTTAAAGTTAAAGTTGGGTTTATAGTCTGTTTTTATGCCCGGCATATCAACCGAATTCACACTTTAAACTCGATCATCAAATTGCATGTCGGCTGTTAACTTACGGCGCACATCGGCAGCCACAACAATTAGACTAAAATTCTCACATGTACCAATTTATACACCTGGGTGGAGAGGAGCAACGTGGAGTTATTTTTTTTGCTCAGAAAAACTCCCGTGATCTGGCCGGGAGTCGATCTCGGGACCTTTCGGTACCAAAGCCACCGTCTTAACCATTAGACCACGGACTCCACAGTCCGTAGTTTCATCCATCTATACTCTATATTTGACAACACCGATTTCGCTACCTAATGAGTATTTCTCAAGAACGTCATATGCAAGAAAATATCTTTTCTCTGATTAATATACTGTTTACCCTCTTTGATATTGTACAAAACGAATAATTTACCTACATTCGTGGAAGTTTAAGTAATAGAAAGTACCAATCTATTTTAGCGAAAAATTTTGTAAAGCATTTAACCACATTCGGAACATCGCTCGACTTTTCTGGTGGTACTTCGGTTAATACGCTTGAGGTCTATTCCGAAGAATCGCCGAGGATTCCCGATTGCTTTAACCCAATACCGTATTTTCCGGACAACAAGCCGAGGCTTATAAATATGTTTAAAAAGGTGAATTCCCCCGGCTGCGTTTTATACGCTGGCGCGGCCTTAACCGTTATACGTCTTTTTTTTTGTAAATTGACTATCTTCATCATAAATAATTTATTTAAGATAATTAGAAATCGAAGGTAAGGTTTAACAACAGTCGTGAAATGTCGAATCATCTCACCTTTTGTGACTGTCAATTAAACAACAGAGGTGTGAAAAATTTTGTCACTAATAAGATAATGTCCATTGTTAATAGATGTGTGGCCGCATGTGTGATGAAAACTAAATTTGTGAAGCCTTAAGGTAGCAATGGACACATGGCGTCAATTTTTTCCGTCCATTGAATTTTTTCTTGGTCACATATGTTCCTGATTAATATTTCAAAGTCATTATTTCAAAATTTGAAGGTAGCTTTCCATGCTCGTTTTCATGCTAGAGTTATCTGCCCTTGAGTGGTATTGGCCATTTTTCAGTATAACGTTTATATTCGTTTAAGTGCAAGTATAAACTCAGTTCCAGCTTATAGCTATAAAACATACATTTTGATAGACCTTATACATGTTTATACAAATTTTCTCTTTAATCAATTGCATTTGCAAAATTTGCCTTCAAAAGTTAAAAATGCACTAATTTTTTTAATTAACGGGGTAAAAAATGCCACAAAAGCCTATTTTCTGAAGAAATTACCCAATGAATTTCTGTTTATTTACGATAAGTTTAAAACCTATATTTTTTCCTTTATTTGGCAAAAAATTCAGCATACCTTTCTACTATGCAAATAAGAAAGGTTTTCGTTATCTTACAATGACCTCCTCCTATTTGAGTGACGCTTTCAACGCATTTTTATTGTTAAATTTAATGATGCAGTCATTCAAATGACATCAAATGTGAAAATAAGCTAAGTTATGAAATTTTACCATCATTGTTATACGTTATTTCCATAAGCAGAACCTTACGAAATCCGCTCTTTTAAAACAACGCGCAAAAGAGCCGTAAAATAAACGAAAACCTATTTCCGGTACATAGAGTCGGGACACCGCTGTCCATTGCTACCTTAAAGATTGAAGTAAAAAAAAACCTTCGGTTGAATAGACCGAAGCTTATACGAATTGGGTCCTATGTGTTGTTTTTTAGCTCCACTTGCCGAAGGCTTCGGCCAGTGAGCTATTGTCATGGCGAAGTGTCCGTCGTGCGTCCGTGCGTAAACCTTTTCTTTAAACATCGTCTCCTTCCAGAAAAATGAGCGGATTCTAACAAAACTTGATAGAAATGATCCTTTGGTGACCCTCTTCTTAAATTGGTAAAAAAATTCGATTGACCCCGAAATATGGGCGTGGCAGGGCGGGGCATTTTTTCACTTTGAAATCTTTAAAAATCTTCTCCTCCAAAACCATAGGGCCAATCTCAATGAAAATTGGCATGGATGTTCCTGAAGTGACCCTTTCCCTAAATTGTTCAAGACATTTTGACTGGCCCATAAAAATGGGCGTGACAGGGCGGGGCTTATTTTGAGCCCGAAATCTTTGAAAGACATCCCCTTCTGAACCATTGGGCCGATTTCAATTATACTTTACCAGAATGTTCCTTGGGGGACTCTTTTCATAACTGTTTGCAAAAGTTTGATCGGCCCATAAATATGGGCGTGGCAAGGCATTGAATTTTTTTTAAGGCCGAAATCTTTGAAAAACATCTCCTCCTGATTCATTGGGCCAATTTCAACGAAACTTTACCAGAGTGTTCCTTGGGTGACTCTTTACATAAATTGTTCAAAAACTTTTGATTGGCCCATAAATATTGGCGTGGCAGGGCGGGGCCAATGTTGAGCCCGAAATCTTTGAACGACATCTCCATCTGAACCTTATGTTTTAATAAGATGGGTAAAGGGATGCAGGTTCATTGTGATTGACTATTTTGGTGCAATTTGGACCAGAACCAGTTAATCATCATAAAACAGGCCTTAAAGATCAAATGAAAAGCTAATTTTGGAACGTGTGTTTAAAACATCTCCTGGTAATTATCAATGAAATAAGGCGACACAAAAAGTTCGCGTCGAAAAAAACAAATTTAAAAGAACGGTATTGACAAAAATACGACCGTGATTTATTGGAAAATTTTACCTGGCCAGAAATACGTACACGCACATCCGCAATAGCTATGACGTCACTGCGAGGGATTCCCCGTTCTAGATAAACAAAGAGAGCATCGTAAATATGACCACTTTCAAATGAAACGAAGAAAAATATATCCTGTTACCCACTTACCCACATGTTCAACTGAGATCGTTTGAGCCCACTCGCTTTGAAGATGTAGTATCATCACAGTCTGAATCCGATTAAGAAATGTAGGGTGAAGAAATCGAGTCAGACCGGTACCTGACAGCCCCAACGATCGAATCGGAAATAGCTCTCCGAGTCTAATCTATTGTGCAACATTTAATTTCAACCTACCAATAAAATGGTTATTAATGATATACCTAAGATATGTCACATGTTTTTTGTGGAAAATTCAAATTTCGTTGTCATTTTTTTTGTTGTTGTTGTCGTTTTTTTTTTACAACGCTTACTGGAAATCCCGATTGACCTTTCTTGTCAATTAAAATATGAAAAAAGGGTTGGCGTTGGGAACTATTTTTAAATTCACCAAGATTAAAAATCTAAATTTCAAGCAGTTTGATTACAAACTTTTAATTAATTTTCAAATATGTCAATGACATCAAAATTTAATTATTTATCCCTTTACATGATTATACAGTTGTCATCATGTTACAAAAACGATGCGAAGAATTTTTTATTCTAAAGAGAACCACCAGAAAGGGCTATGAAACTATACAAATCGTTCTTTAGCCCCCAAAATGTTGCAAACGCAGCTGTATTAAAACTAAATCTATGGCATTCTAGTCGCTTGGAAAGAATATAATGTATATCTTACATATTCTGCGGTGTTTTCGAATTTCAATGACGATTTTAGCGTTTTGGGCATTATTCCACCAAACGTAATTTATCCATGCGATCACAATTATCCATAAATTCACCTCCATTGACAGAACTTTTTATTGTTCATTTATTTTTTGTCACAGCTGTTTGCGCTTTCTTTAAGTCTCATTTTTTATAATTTAAAACAAAAGTTAGATATCACCCCAGACTCTTACACCGTTGCAAGAATTAAAAGATAAAGGAGAAAGATAAACAGATGTCCTCTCATAAGCCGCAAATCACATGTGTAAGTGTCATAAAGATCGTCTTTTCTTACGCAACGTTCCATACCATGTGTCAAGTTTCTTTGATCTGTCCGTGTCGATGCACCAATCAATTGTCCATGTCACATATTGATAAGCGCCTAATCACACGTGCGTGTCGCCTTTATTTTGGTCAATATAACAGACCACATGACAATTTCCTTTGATCTATCCGTGACAATGCACTTATCAATTACCCATGTCACTGATTTTCTTTTAAATTACTCTTATATTCTCAAACTATCACGCAAAAAGCGAGAAATTTCAGTTGACAGAATCTGAACTATTTCATACACAAAAAGCTCTTTTTCGACATGCTTCAAAACAGTGCAGCTATAGATTAGAGAAAGCTGAAAATACAACGTTTCTAATGTCAAATCGATGTCAAGAGAAGAAATGGTGAAAACGGTCATTTATAATCAATCAAATTCTAAAAATCTGTTTTATATGAGAATAACAAAATCAGTACATAGTTTCGTGGTTTATTCCCTTTGTCTTAACCCATTTCGTCTACACTATAAAGATATTGGGAAAGATGAAAAATTCCCATTTGGTCTAAAGAAAGAAAGAAAGAAAGAGAAATGACATCCATAAATTTTTTCACTCATTAAAGTTCCATCCGTTCGTAGATTCTTTCGTCAACCAATTCATTTATTCTTTCTTTCTTTTGTTCATTCATTCATTCCCTGATAACTTTATATCTTGAGGTCATTTTATTTCTTTAAGTTTTAATTATTACTTCTTGCTACTGATGCAAATCATACATGAAATAGAGCTTACCCTGACCCCTTCAACTATGCATAAAAAACGTTCCCTGACCCCAAGTTTTAATGCCCAGGAAAGCAAAATGTTGCAATTTAGCTCTAGGAAATTTGAGCTGTCACGTCATTTTAATGCGTCAATGGTTATCAAAAGTGTGTCATGCTATTGATATTACTTAAGTTAAAACTGTCTCTTTTTTAACACCTAAATTGATTGTCAGTTAACTAACTCCGGCGATCGGATTGGCGATCGTAATTGACAGTTTACTATTAATCTTCAATACTTGCTAGTCACGGGTTTACACCAAAACAATAATTGGTGAAATGAAGTTGCTATTTTTTCCATAGTAGATGGTGTTCGGTGAGTCTTTTTTCTATTCTTTTTAGACTACTCTCGGTTCATGCTTTCTCGCTTCTTTAGATTCCTACCCTGATCTAACGGGAACGAAGAGGGGTTAATTCCCGAAGTATTTAGGTTGCGACATCCAGGGGCAATGCAATAATGCAAAATTCAAGTACTTTTTCGAGTGGAATTTATCATAAATCGATCTAAAATACGTAGCCACTGACAAATTCTTTACTATGCCAGTATTATCTATCCCTCGCGGTGACGTCACATGCCTAAGTCACGTGACCGAGAAGTTATCAAAGACCGGCTACAGGTGTGTTTATCGAAAATCGTGAAATTCACAGTTATAAAAAATCATTTTTTTATTCTGAATATTGCATCGTATTTAATGTTTACTTATGAATACATAAAGAAACGGTTGTAAACGCTTTTCATTTGACCTTTAAGAGATTTCGGAGTGTTATTGTATTCGTTTATAGTAAGCTTTATGTAATGAAAGTCTAAAGATGTTCAAGCCAGTGGAGCGATACAGGCCCTCTTGGTCCTCTTGTTATTTCCAAATAGTCAAAATAGACAGGCGTTACCTATACACCACTGCAGCTTGTTGTCCGGAAATTACGGCAAGTATAATGGTACAATAATATTAAAATGTGACCCGTAACGCGCAAGGGGGCCATCTGAAAACTCTGTAAAAAGAATATTTGAAAAGACATTCGGTCCAGCATAGATCAACCAGAGGTCGGATTTCAAAAAATCTTTTACGGGATAATAGATCGATCATTCTAGATTCAGAAAATCAGCAAAAAACGGAAAGTTTCGATCCTAGTCAGTCTGCGCAATCCGCACAGTCTAACTAGTGTCGACACTTTACGCATACCCCATATGGTCATAAATCAATCATATTATTTTCCTTCTGATACGAGGCCCCTGGTCCTGGAGGAGGAGCGTAAATATTTTTAATACATTTCCACGGTAGGAAGGGATTCGATCTCGAGACCTGGATCTCGTTTTATTTAACTACTTACGAAAAAATAATCTTAAGACAAAATTACTACAAATTGTATCTGGTGTTTTCATTCTTTGTTAGATTCTGTCTTGCAATTACTCGACGATTCCGATCAGATGATGCATGGTGGAATTCTAAATCTAGTTACTACAGTAGAAGCAACTTTATTTTTTAACTTACGAAAAGAGTGATCGTTAAAAGTTCAGTAAAACAGGACCCTGCCGATTCTGAAGACAGTGGCGTTACCACTAGACTAAGGACTCTTCAATCTCTAGAATTTTTTTTTTACAGATTTAGGCTTAGCCTTGTCCTATTTAATATTTTGACTGGTAGGGTAAAAATGTCATTTCCAAGACTATCATCGAATACGACATATCGTCGAATACGACATTGGGTTAATATGACATTCTGTCGCGGACAATTCGTCGAAAATTGAAACAAGAGTGCCATAGTCCGAAAATACGCCGCCACTTTGCTGCTGTTTCACGAAAATAATCGTAGACACTACTTATTTTGACAGAAACACATTCAAAATGACCAAGTCTCATTTAAATCAAGACAAAAAGTTAGGAGGAGTTGCATTCACAAGGCTTCAATTTCAATAAGCCCAAGACACTAAGTTTTAAGGGGGCATAATTCAGGGAAATAAATGAGCCATAAAATCCTTGATCCATGTACATCTACAAATTATGGTAATGACATTGACCAAGTTTCATTTAAATAAAGACAAAAAGTAAGGAGGAGTTGCGTTCAAAAGGCTTCAATTTCAATAAGCCCCAGATACTAAGTTTCAAGGGGGCATAATTTAGGGTAAAATTAATGAACGATAAAATCCTTACTCCATGCTTATCTACCAATTTCCGTTAAAACATTCACCAAGTTTCATTTAGATCCAGCCAGAAACTTAGGAAGAGTTGCATTCACAAGGCTGCAATTTCAATAAGCCCCAGAGACTAAATTTTAAGGGGGCATAACTGAGGAAATAAGCCCCAGAGACTAAGTTTTTAAGGGGCATAACTCAGACAAAAACCAACGAACCATAAAATCCTTCCTTCATGTACATCTTCCAATTGAAGTGATAACATTGACCAAGTTTCAAGAAAATCCAGCCAGAAACTTAGAAAGGAGTTGCATTGACAAGAAAAGTGGACGGACGTACGCACAGACGGACGGACGGATGGTCTTCCAATTTGGGTTACAATATCCACCAAGTTTCATTTAGATCCAGCCAGAAACTTAGCTATGGTTGCATTCACAAGGCTGCAATTTCAATAAGCCCCAGAGACTAAATTTTAAGGGGGCATAACTGAGGAAATGAGCCCCAGAGACTAAGTTTTTAAGGGGCATAACTCAGGTAAATATCAACGAACCATTAAATCCTTCCTTCATGCACATCTACCAATTAAGGTGACAACATTGACTAAGTTTCAAGAAGATCCAGCCAGAAACTCAGGAGGAGTTGCGTTGACAAGAAAAGTGGACGGACGTACGGACGGACGAACGGACAGACGGAGAAGATGACGCCAATATACGTCCGCCTCCGGCGGCGTATAAAAAAACCGACAATTGGATGAAATGACAATGAATTTCGACCAAATGTCGTAGCTACTTATAATCACAACAATTGTGCAAGCTTGATCGAGATCACATAGAGGGATTGATTAATAGTAAGTATTTAATCCAACATGGAAATTAATAAACAGTTATCTTATGGACTACATGAGGAATTCAGAGGATAATGACAAAATGGAAGCAAATACTATGAGAACTCTACAGCGTAAGAGAAGAAAGAAGCTACCTCCCATTCAAGCATCCCTTAGTGACCTGTTTATCCCTGAAATTTGACAGAAGACGTCAATTAGTAGTCAATGAGTTCTATATTTTCTGCCTTTGCTGAGCTATGTGAGAGTGTCCCCGAAGTAGCTTAGGAATTCATTCCCTTCGTGGAAGACACGTATGTAGGGGCTTACCGCTTGCAGAGTAAAACAAAGCCTGACGGTTATATAGTAAGTCTACGTATAATGATGAAAAAATAGTAATAATGATTTTTTTTTGTAAATAATAATCATATTAATAACAACAGTAATAATAAATAATAATGATATATTCATGATAAGGTTAATAGAAATTAAAAAAATGAAAAAAAAAAACACCATCCGTTTTTCGACAGTGGACAAAACCCAACACCTTTCATCTTGACAGTGGACAAAACCCCACACTACATTTAAATTGGGTAAAGACCTGTTTCCGCCAAAAATGTTCTAATGTACATATCTGGTTGTACATGTTATATCCTGATTAAACTTTAATCTATATTTTAAAACATTGATTTCATAAAATATGAATACATGTAGGAATGATACTATTCTTAAAAATTTTACATTCATAATTCATGATAATTCTAGGTGCATAATGTTTCATATTTTCATTATGTTTTCTATCCCTTCACATTTCTTGGAAAGTAATTGACAATATATGTCAATGTGCTATAAAACAAGAATCAATCAATCATCATTACAGGAAAAATATTTACAACGAAACAATATTTATTAATATCTCTTACATGGTGACAAGAATAATATAGATGAAGGAACTAATGAAAGAGGCCATCGAAAAAACAACCAGAAATATATAGTCCATCAAGTAACTTATATCAACCCAAGACACCCTTTTCGCACTATCAGCTTGTGGTCCGGTATAAGTACCTTCAGACATATTCGCTGTATCAATGTCCGGTGGTAGGTCAAACATCCGGTCGTTTTTAGATGGCATTCTGAATGAATCAGTTGTCAACTCGACAAGGGAACTTCTTGAACTGCTTGTGACACAAGTTTTCTTGACTTTTGACGCAATATTATTAATTTTGTGAGGCTTCCTTGTGCTACCAGAAAGCAGAAAGTAAGTCGAAATCAGCCATTTTGGAACTGGTTTTTCGTCTGACGTGTGATAGATTTTCAAGTTCAAGATGATAGCTGCCGTTATCATGGAACTAGCAGCTAAGTCGATCATCAATTTATACGATATCAAAGGCATGGGCTCCGAGTTCTTCGGAAGATTTTCGTTTACAATCGTAAGAAATACCGAAATAGCGAGTAGTACTGTCAAACAGTAGGAAACTCTTTCTCCAGATTCGGGAACCAATAGAAACACTAACAGATTCAATAAGTCCAGAAGGAAGACGGGACCCAGGACATTGATCATAATAAAACTAGGTTTCCGTTTCAAATGCAGTGTTACCTCCATCTTGGGCCATTCCATGTAGTCTAGTGAACTCATTGTTATTGAACTTTTAATTAGCTCCCAACTTCCACTTGTTTTATAAAAAGAAAGATCAACTTCCGTGTCCTGTGGCACGAGGTCTACCTCATAAATCGTGTATCCCCATATTATAAACTCAGCCGTACACAAATGTGCGTCGAAAGGATATTTTCTGCTATTCACATCGCATGTTGATTGAACAAGTCCCAGAGTAAGCCAAATTGCTTCACCGTCGTACAAGTACAAAACTTTTTGCCAAGGCTGACCAAAGTTTATGGTTTCTCTTGAAGGAGTAGAAAGAATAAAGTCAGGCGTCCAAACACGATCGTATGAAAGCTCCACATGCCAGATTCCTCCATATTCCCAAGGATTCCACATCATTCCAGTGTCATTCCAAAACAAAACGAATGCAGCGCTGAACGTAAATGTCTGTTTCACTTCATCTAGGTCTTGAACAGCTTGAAGATAAATTTTTAGATCAACATGAGTGTTGTTGTGCGGGAATTCTGGTGGTCGAACATCCTTATCATAGCCATCCATTAAATCATAATAAAGTTTTCGTGATAGAGATAAATTTCCATATGATGCTGCTTCCTTTGAAAACATCACTATAATGAAAATGAAACATATCGCCATTTTGATTTCAACAAGACTTTCTCTATTTTTTCAAATTTTATTATTTACTTGAAATTCATCCACAAAGCTTAGCGTAGTCCAATTTTTTATGCTTACAAATAGACATTTATTGTGGAAGATAAAATTTTTTAGTAAAATATTTCCAATATTTGGCTGCGGTTTTGTAAATAATTCCTTTAAGAAGAAGGTTAAGCCGTTTATCGTGGCAACATCGAAGTAATGACCAAGGTTTAAAGTGATGGTTATATTTAAGAGGAGACTTTTTTATCCGTATTAATGGATAGCGTAAGTATTCTAGTTAATTTACTGATGCTATCGGCGGAGAGAACAAATACGTTCTTTTAAACGTAAATTAAGAGTAACAAGATGAACAAGATAACCCCCTTTTAATAACCGTTATTGCTTGTAGTTTGCGAGATTGGGAAAAGTTCAGGAGATAACGAGCGATCCTTGTTGTTCCATATCATGAAACAATCTTAAAGCTCAATAAAAGCGTCAAGTACATTGAAAATGTTTGCCACGTTTTGATTATTCACGCGAGGTTAGTCTGACAGATACACAGAATCACCGGTTCTAGTCCTAAAACCATTCAAAATCGCTCGCACGACGCTCGATTCGTAAAATTCAAAATATTCTCTCAAATTATTCACACTCTCCTCGTTTCTTGTCGAGTAAAAAATACGATGTCTGAAATTTGAAATTTAGATAAAGATTTGTCAACACTGTATTGCGTAAAAATTCAAATAGAGCCCCTTGCTCAAATACATGTAGAACCCCAACCCCCTTTTCCACTGTATGGAAACACTGTACGGTTGTTTGCAACGGTATATAAAAAATGTCGGATGGGCGTTCGTGAAAAAGTAAGTGTTCATTATTTTTGTCGATGTTGATTTAATCTGTCATCCTGTAAAATAATGACAACATTTACGTAATCAGCTTTGAATACATTATCCATCGTACCGAAAGATTAAACGTTCTATAGCACCGTCTGTGTGTAATACAGCTTCAGATGACATTTAAAATTGAAGCGCAAAACGAAAGTAGGAATGGTCATATTTTCCCTAAAATGCAAAATCAAATGTGGCGGTGGATGGGGACAAGATTTCTCCCTAAATATGACCAAAAATGTATTGGATCTAGCCCCTTGTCTAGGAAATATAGACACTTGAAAAAATCGATGGTGTACGCTTCAGTTAAAACCGAAACTAAATCACTGAACAGTGCGGTATATGGATATATTTTTACTCACCGGTCTTAATTTCGAATGAAAAATCTGTACGCAACGGTTTATATAAATTATTATGTGAAAAAACTTCAACGGGTTGAATAGCACGAAAAGGTGAAAGGTGACTTTGATACTATTTAATCTTGCTTAATACTGCAGAAAGACGAATATATATTCTTTTTTATTATTTTTATTTGTTTTTGCCTGGAAATGAAGAAAACCGTCGAAAGAGTACCATTTTACACATTTTTAATTCTAATCTTATGTTTCTATTTAATTCTTCTGTCCTTCCTCAATACTTTTGTAAGACCATGTACTCATCGTTGAGACTAAAGCGCTTAACAAAGGCATAAAAACCAAAAACAAGTCGGAGTATATTTCTGACATTCTTCTCGATGATGTAATATTAATTTATGGGTTTTTTTGTTGTTGTTTTTTATTTGTTTTGCATCGAAATGAAGAAAAATAATTGAGAGAGTATCATTATACACCATTTTAAATCTAATGTTATGTATCTACATAATTCTATGTCCTAGAAAGTTTCAGTTTAGTAATCAAAACAGTTTTATAAGCTTGAACCTAGATTGTTGTTTCTGATATCATACGAAATTCTTATGCTTTTTTAACTTTCAGCTTTAGAAGCTTACAGTTAGAAGAAATCTTATCAAAATAAATAATTTAATACTCAATAGTTCTGTTACACATACGAAAATAGTTTTTCCACAACATTTTTAATTAAAAAGAAATTTTAAACGTTAAGAGAAAATTCATGGAAGCATATAGTTGCCAAGCTGCGTGTTATTCCGTCCTTCCAATCTTCCAAAGTTATTGCTAGATAGTCCTTGCCTTTGCCTTAAATTATTTGATTAACCCCTTCAAAGGAATCTAGTATACATTTTCACTATTCTAGAAACAAAGTTATTGAAAAGATGTTGAGGGTTTGAAAATAAGTTTTTCTCGAATTACTTATGTTTTTTTTAAAAAGTGTTCTATTAGAAAAAGGAATTGGCTTATGTAATTTGGACAATTGATTTATCGCACACTTAGGGGAGACTAGTATTTAAACAAATTGTTATGCATCGGCTTTTTTTTCGAATTGAATTGATACAGTTAAAAGCGTAACCATTTTTTTTTCAAAAAGTAGTTCAAAAGCACAATTAACAATGATCGATTTCACATGCCTTACCCGCGCTGTTGACTATCACGAGACATCGTTAAAAGCACCACCGTTGAAGCAAAAGATAGCTCCAAAAATCGCCCATTTTGCTTCATATTTCATTTTCTTTTTATTTAAAAAAGGTTTAACGCCGCATTTAACATTTTTCAGACTTATTTTATCATCGAGAAGAATGTCTGAATTATTGATAAGCTTTATGCCTTTGTTAAGCGCTTTAACTTAACGATGTGTACAGGGTCTTACAAAAGGATTGAGGAAGGACTGGAGAAATAAGTAGAAACATTAGATTAGATTTAAAACTGTGTTTAATTACTCTATCGACGGTTTTCTTCATTTCCAGGCAAAACAAAATAAAATAAGAAGAAGAACACATTCGTCTTTCTGCAGTATTAACTAAGGTTAGATAGTATCAAAGTCACCTTTCGCCTTTTCGTGCTATTCTATCCGTCGAAAGATTTTCACATGATAATTTATATGAACCGTTGCGTACAAATTTTCATTCGAAATTTAAACCGTTGAGTACACATATATCCATGTATAGTCCGTTTGACTTCTATATGGACCAACGTTTCGCCGAAAATCTCAGTATTGAGTTTATGAAACGTAGTTTTTTTTTTCTTGTCATATAATATTTTCCATCTAATACCATGGCGAATTCTGTTTTGCAGAATATTTTGGTGTAAAATAATGATTTTGACCGTCCGTCTACATGTTAACTTTCGGCCTTTCATACCTCATTGTGTCCGCATTAACCGGAACAGCGAGTTGTATATCCATAAATAGCTCTGATTCGCATAGGGGCAAATTCAAAAGAGTAAGATCTTGAGTGAGTCGTTTTAGTATATAATCGAGTATTTTTATAAAATTAAGTTTGTCGATTTTTTTTACTCTCTTTGGATATCAAATCTGAATATATTGTCTCTTTTTTCAAAATCGTTTGATCAGATAATTGATTATTGTTCTATATATTCTGAGATGAACCCCATATCCACAAATGTAGACCAATCAAAAAGTATTATTTAACGAAGTCGTTGGGAATTTCACGAGGAAAACAT
This sequence comes from Fragum whitleyi, assembly GCA_948146395.1. Lineage (NCBI taxonomy): Eukaryota > Metazoa > Mollusca > Bivalvia > Cardiida > Cardiidae > Fragum > Fragum whitleyi. Next base: position 47,766,078 of record OX411551.1, on the reverse strand, counting down.
GATAAAAAGGCTAGTAGTAACGGTACAAAGCACGTGATATTTTAAGTTTAAGATGTCATGACCGTCGATATGCTAATTGGCATGTCCAAATAAGGAATAATGGTCATTTCTCCTTTCAAATGTTTAGCCGAAACCACGTGTATTTACTATTTGTTTACAAATTCTTACTATTTTTAACAGCCCTAATCACCCCTCGTGTTTAAGAGCGGAAAATGCGAAAATATTAACATTTACTAGATAGTCAAAATCGTTATTTTGAAATCATTTTATTTTCAAAAAATACTTTTTTGAATGGTATTATGCTGAAATTAAGATTTTACCACATACAAATCCTTCATTCAAACGCATTTTTATGTAATTGATAAAAAGGTTGGTCCATATAGAAGTCAAACGGACTATACCGCACTGTACAGCGATTTAGTTTCGGTTTTAACTGTAGCGTACACCATCGATTTTTTCAAGTGTCTATATTTCCTAGACAAGGGGCTAGATCCAATACATTCTGGGTCATATTTAGGGAGATATCTTGTCCCCATCCACCGCTACATTTGATTTTGCTGGTGCGGTCATTTTAGGGAAAATATGGCAATTTCTACTTTCGTTTTGCGCTTCAATTTTAAATGTCATCAAAACACAATGTTTGAAGCTGTGTTACACACAGACGGTGCTATGAGACGTTTAATCATTAGGTACGTTGGATAATGTATTCAAAGCTGATTACGTAAATGCTGTCATTATGCTACAGGATGACAGATTATAGTATTATCGAACACAAAATAAAGAACACTTACTTTTTAACGAACGCCTATCCGCCATTTTAATATACCGTTGAAAACTACCGTACAGTGTTTCCATACAGTGTTTTCGGAGGTTGAAATCGACCCTTTTTTGATTAGATTTTATAAAATGTTGAAGCCTCTAATAAATAATTCCATTCATTGTTAAATTCTGTCTTGCACTAACTCATTGGAAGATGATTCCAATGAGATGACGCATGGCAGAATTCTATATTTAGTTAGTACAGTAGAAGTAACATTAATTTTTGACTTACTCAAAAAATGATCGTAAGATGTCTAGTAAAAGAGGTCACGGGTCCTTATGTAAAGAAAGGCTCAACGCCAAGGAAAACTACTAATATGATTTTATCATTTAGAGTAAGTATCATCGATACTCTGTCAACTACAGCTAATATTATATTTAAATTGACACTAATTTCGATCAAAATATTATTCTTAAACACTCGCTCATCGCTCCATTCCTTTCCAAACGCTCACTTGCAACTATCTAAACCTCTCCGAAATTATTCGAAATTGTTTAAAAGGATCCACATCTCATTCAAATCGATTAGAATAATAGTACTATTTTGACGATTAGTGTGTTTTAGCACCCTATTTGTCTTTGAAGACACAATAACAGAAAAGTGCTATTTTAATGGCTGGAGTGTTTTTTAGCGTCTGATTGTCTATGGAGATACAATTACATAAAAGTACTATTTTAATGGCGGATGTGTTTTTTAGCGTCTGATTGTCTATGGATACACAATAACATAAAAGTACTATTTTAATGGCTGGTGTGTTTTTTAGCGTCTAATTGTCTATGGAGTCACAATAACATAGAAGTACTATTTTAATGGCTGGTGTGTTTTTTAGCGTCTAATTGTCTATGGAGTCACAATAACATAGAAGTACTATTTTAATGGCTGGTGTGTTTTTTAGTGTCTAATTGTCTATGGAGACACAGTAAAAGAAAAGTGCGTAGATTTTATTAAAGGTGATAATAATTATCGCTTTTTTCATTTGAATGAACGAAATGAGCGATTCTGTATTACCTCCTTTGAATTGCACTTGAAACTCTCTTATCGCACGCAAACAATTTCATTCATTCAAAAAAAAAAAAAAAAAGAAAAAACATTAACCATGTCATTTGCATAATGTTCTTTACTGTTCTTAGATAACACATTTTTGCATGCAGAATGACCAATTCAATAGTGGTAACATTTAGTCTTTAGTTTCTCTTAAAGGATACGTTTTCGTTCCCGTCATAATAATTTGAAATAGGGCTTGTAAACTATTTCTATACAAAAAAACCCGATGTTTTTTTCAAGTAAAAAAAGTCGTTTCTTTAGCTTCTTTCTCGACTAAATCGGTTGGTTTCCTCAAGGCATTACTTTCAGTAAGTCACATCGTAAAATTGATTCTCGTTTCGCTCAAAACCATTCTAAATCGCTCATCGCTCCATTCATTCCAAACACTCACTCAAATCGACCAAAACCGCTCCAAAATCATTTGAAAACATTTCGAGATAGTTCAAGACGGTCAGTCAATATTTCTTTTCAAATCGATCAAATTATTTTACGATTTTATGGGCTGGTGTGAATTTTAAGGTGTCTGATAAGTCCAACAACACAAACAAGCAGAAAAGTACGTATATATTTTATTAAAGGGAGGTAATTAATATCGCTAATATTGTTCATGTTGAACAAATTTAGCGATATTGGATTACCTCCATCTAATTTCACTCAAAAATTGTGAGGCTGTCTCAAAGTTCAAATGAGTGCAAACTGCCCTTGGCAGCTTAAACACTATATTAACGAATGCTTTCGCCATAAAAAGTAGTTCTCCCGTAATGTTGCATACCGATTCAAGGAAAACGTCATGCTATTTGACCCAGTACAATTTACGAATTTACCTTATAAAGGATTTAAAGTAAGTCCACATGTGCAAAAACCGATAATCAAGGGGAACATACATATTACAATTGACCAAAACAAGTCATGTGTAACGCGCGGGTTAATAGACTGTCGCTAAAACTACTAGTCTTTGATTACGCAATCTTGTCGGGTTAGCGAAGTGTCATTACCGCTTCTGTTATTACCTTGCTTTGTCGGATGCAGATGGCGAGGAACCTTTGATTGGCCTATTGAAACAAACGAAATTCAAATCAGGGAATTATTCGTAAGATCAAACTTAATCTATACAGCTCTGACCGATAAAATTTCGAAATATCCCTTTCTATAAGTCCTTATTAGATGTACGGGAATTTCAAGTGAAAATAGACGTTACCGGAAAACATTTCCGAAAGGTCAATCGACTATCCTCGTTTAAAAACGGCAAATTTAGAGATCACGGGGAAATCCCAATGACGTCATATAAAGTATCTAAAACAACATGTCTGATGAGGGATTTGAAATGACGAGGCTTTCTTGTCTTCTGTTTTTCGGATAATACTGCATGATTTTAAATAAGTTTAGAACATTTATTTGCACACTACCTAGTACGTTCGTCACTCTTCGAACGACAGTGCGATCACAATAAAGCTGCATTAATTATCAGTTTCCGTAATATCGTCGGATGCAAAAATACCATAACTAAATTTTGAGTAAGCCGCATTTCCTAGGCCCGTCGCACAAGATACATTAAAGGACCGATTCCAAATAGAATCTCCACAGTTTCTCATATCAGTTTCCATATTTTATTGAATGAAAGTAATAAAAGGTGATTGTGCAACCTAAAGCTCGTAGCAACCGCTTAAAGTTACAGCTACAATTTTTAACGCTTTGAGGTCGTTTATTCGTAACGAACTACCCAGAATTATGGACTTTGGGAGCAAAATTTAAACTTATTTTTAATAAGGAAACATACAATTACAAAGTGTGCAAGAAAGGGAAGGTGTGTGTGTGTGTGTGTATGGGGGGGGGGGTGATCATTAGATTTCCCTCGTACGTCGTTCGTCACCAACTCTCTTAAGTGTTTATAACATAGGGGCGACAATTCATAAATATTGGATAGTAATGTATTCAGGCCATTAAGATGAACCGTATAAATCAAAATTTGAATTATTTCATATGAAAACACGAGGAAAAGATACCTGTTGACACTTTCTTTGTTTACATTCTAAGGGCGTTTAGCGTATTTATGATGAAGCTTGTTCAGTATTTTTGTCAAAATGATAAAACCTTCTAAAAGAGCAAAGTTCATATGAAAATACTAAACGTAGGGACAGGAAAATTTTGCTCACCCGCGATGAACAATAACCAGAATACTTTTTTATGTCAGAAAGGGAACTCAATTAGAAAATGAGAACATTTAAACAGAAAAACGGAAAGAAAAATCGGGATTATGAGAAATGTGCACACTCACGGTTGTACAGTTTATTGGAATGTGGATTTCTTAGAATATCACAAGTATGCAAAGTAATGACTTAGCTTGACCAGAATTTTCACACTACATTGTACGGTCACTTGGATGGGCTTTATTCAAATAAGAAATCATTCGAAAGTATACTTTTTAACTCCTCGCTTTATTTTAACCCAGATTTTGTATCATAATAATTTTTTAAGAGGAAGATTACTAACATTTCTATGCTTTGCTAGCTTTCAGTACTTTCAGTATTTTGATTCATCACGTTAATTCACATTATTTTCAATATAATTGAAGTTAAATCGCTTGTCACTCGCCTATTGATTGATAACAAATGACTCTTTACATAACAATGTTTTTCAAACGTCGCATAGCTGGCCTAGCAATTCCACTCGATTTTCTCAAATGAAATACATGTACATCAAAGTCAAATTCTGCGAATACGTTACTATTCATACAATTGTTTAATGCCATGATTAATTACCGAACGTTTGAATATAAAAATCTATTGAATCTTTGTTAAGAGACCATTATGATTATACTTTTTTGAAGGCAATCAATTAATAATTATAATATTTGAATGATTAATTTACCATTTTACCTTTTAAAAGGAGAGTAACCACAAACAGTTTGCCATTAGTACCAGAGTAAAAGCTTTGATTCTTTGTTTCGTTTTTTTTTAATACAGATACTGTTCTCTTATATCAATATGTATTTGTGCTTATCGGTTTGGTATCCAAGTATTTCTGCCCCAATCATACGTGCGTTCAGAGTGACAAAACGAAACGAACTATAGCAATTTATACCCCGCTTTGCACGCAATTGCACGTGCAAAGCGGGTATAATTTTCTAACAGTTCGCACCGTTTTCTCATCCTAAATGCAAGGCAAGTCGTTGTAGTTCGTTAATATGACAGTTTCGGTCAAAGATTGATTACTAGCTGAATCGTTGGTGAAGGAATCGTCAAGAACTAGATACAGTCATAGCTTATCTGAGAAGTATGCTTTTTCGATTCTTTGCTATCAGTACATTCATCTTGAATAGTGTTGGTGCAGGAACGTTGAATGATTCTAGGACTCTAGTGAAGGATTTGTTAAAAAATTACGACAAGAATGTCAGACCTGTTGCCGAGCATGACACACATTTAGATGTTTACATCTCAACAATTATGTGGTCTATTCAAGAGTTTGACGAAGTGATTGAGGTGTTTTCGTACACTGCTAGCTTCTGGATTTATTGGTATGATGCGGGGATGGTTTGGGACCCGGAAAAATACGGAAATATCAAGGCTGTGAAAATATCCTACAGCAAGGTATGGGTGCCTGATTTAATTCTGACAACACCTTCTGATGAAATGAACTCGTTTGGTAAGCCATGGCACATGATCAATTTTATAAATACAGGTTATGCCGTCTGGGAACCTGGCGGTTTGGTGAAGTCGATCTGCTCGGTTGATGTTTCAAAATATCCATTCGACAAGCAAACATGTTGGTCCGAATTCAATGTATGGGGGTATGACAGCGACGAAGTCGATCTTCATGCAATCGAAGATAATATTGATATCTCAATGTATTCTGGAAACTTGGCGTGGACGCTTGAATCAACAAACGTCCGGACAACCAAAGAGAGTACCGAGTGGTCCGAGTTGCAGATGACATTTTATCTGAAAAGAAAGTCTTCATTCATTGTAATTAACATCATCATGCCTATCTTATTCCTCAGCATGATCAATGTCTTAGTGTTCTTACTTGTTCCAGAGTCCGGCGAGCGAGTTTCTTACTGTATTACTGTTTTGTTGGCTATAGCAGTTTTCATGACAATTATAAGCGATACATTACCAAGAAGCTCGGAACCTTTACCGATCATTTCTTACAAACTTATGCAGGACATGATATTTAGTTCAATGATAACATTTGTTACGATTCTTAATCTACGACTGTACAACAAAGACGACACAATTCCAGTTCCAGAATGGCTGAAGATCCTCTACCGCGTCTTATATCGATCAAGAAAACGTAAGTCAAAGAAAGCCGCCTCAAAGATTCACCCAAAAACGCTTGACGTCGTGGTTCTTACGGGCGTTGACAAGGTCGATTTCACAAGAGATAACAAGGTTGGAAACAAAAAGAAAGACTCGAAGAAGCAAGCATCAGCTAGAGGTAATTCCAAGCTAGAAGGGATAATTTCTGAAGGAAATATCGAAAAGGATAATGATATTACATGGAAACACATAAGTAATTTTGTGGATTGTATTTCTTTTTGTGTTTTTACAATTTTGTCGATTTTGAGTTTTGCTGTATTCCTCATCATTGTTAACGAAGTTTGAATTTATAGAATGTTTGTTGTTTGGGTTTTGTTTTATGAAGATTTTAACAATTTTACTGGTAAATCTCACCGATTAGGGTATGAAACTACGGATTCCTGTTTTTTTTCTGACCAGTACCGCCACATTCTTTTTATTCTACCCCATCCCTCTCAGCACCCGTTGGATGAAGACAAATGTCTGAAAGGATACGTGCCGCCGTCGGATATCGAATGCGGGGCCCCGCTATGACGGCGGCTTTGTGGAAGACATTCAGTGAGTGGTTACGGAAAGCTGAATTCATCATTGTTTTAGTTCTGCAGTGCTTTTTTAAATGTACGCTGCATATAGATTCAATTGTTGTCTTAAATGACTGCAGGTACTGGACCCTTAATAGTTCCGCAACATTTCGGAATTCATGGTTTTTAACAGTGTTTACCCAGGTTTCCTAATAAAATCACTAGGGAACCTCGGTTAACACGGTTAAAGCCCATAACTTTCGAAACTTTTCGGAACTATTATGTTTCAAATACTTCAAGGCTAGTCGGGATCCGTGACTAAGCCCGTGTCCCTGTCTGAATCCCAAGTCAGGCCATGTTCTCACTTTTAAAAATAAATACATACATGTCTAAAATAATCGAAATCAATTCAACGTCTCTAGTGACTTAGCTTTTTTTTCTTCTCAAGTATTCTTACTTTTTAAGCGAATGTATTAATCAGTAAGTTATCGTGCCATTTGTCCCCGGCTTTTTTAAAAATAGATTATCCTATAATGTACCAGATTTACAAAGAAACGTTGGTGTACACAAAAGGGCTCGAGTATTGCATAACATAATTTTCCCGACATATTCTTTAATTTGAGTCAGTTTTGCAGCGTTTCTACGACTACGGGAGAGCATTGGAACCTTACACGGGTCTCTGCGAAAGGGAGAACTACCGCTATTAAATAATCTGTATTTTGTTCGATAGATTGACATCGAAGAGCATTCTCATGATTTGCTGCCCTTGGGAGGTATTTAAAAGGCTTTATTTCTAAACAAAAGAGATACTCACAGCCAAAATATCAATCAACTTATAGTACGGTACAATAAGTAAAATCGTGAAGTTGACATTCCTTTCAATCAAAACCATTCCAAATCGCTCTTTCGGCGCTCCATTCATTTATTAGAAACTTTCACTGAAACCATTCAGAAGCATTTCAAAATTGTTCAAAATCTCTTCGAAATTTATCAGAAAGATCAGCATTTAATCTATATCGAACATCGGTGTTATTGTCTTGTAAGAGTTCTGAACGTCTTTATTGGTCCGCGAAGACATACACACAAAATGGACCAAGATATTCAGTAAAGGGAGGGGAAAAATGTCACTTATTTCGTCCAGTCGGACGTCATTTAACTTCGTTTTTTATCAATCAACTAGAGAAATCTTCTGCAATTGCCATTTTTTTCCATTTATGTTTGTTCTGAAATTTATTTGTATGTATATTTTAGAGTCTTCCCTTTTCGCTTATACTTATGTAAGCGATTACTTGAAATTATTTAGATGATTTGACCTTTATGCAAATAGATTAAGCAATGAGTACATTTACCATCGAGGAAGTTCGGTGGTTACGGGTAGGTTCGTCTTTACTCGGGTGACTATGTTCTCATAGGATCGTAAAATATTGCCAATAATCACACACGGACCCGTGGTCGAGGAGTATAGGTAGCAGTCATATGGAACATACCTCTGGTGGTTCGAATCTTCATAAAGCCAAAATTCTGTCATTTACCCGACCATAAGGCAAAACCACGCTCGTGTTTTCTCACGTCACGTTTATTGAAACCCATAATTCATACTTTAGTCATATACACTGAGAATATGGAAGACAAACGACGTAGGCAAATGACCTCGACGATAAGGAATTTGTCTTTAATGTACTGGTTAATCGACATTTGAACGCACATATAAAGAAGTATAAATCAGACCCCAATTTATAAGAGAAGCATTTCGTGTTTTTTTTCCTCTCTCTTCTTTTTGTAGATTTGAGAGTCGACTCGGCTTCAAACTTTAAAAGTGTCTAAACTTACTTTTTTATAATTGTCTGAGAGATAATAATTTGAATTGAAAAAGAAATGGAGATTTATCTTTATCAAAGATGAAAAATAAAGAAGTTGAAACAATTAATCGGGTAACATTAATTATTGTTAAAAAATACTTATAACGGGGCTCGAACCTCGGGTCTGGGGTCTACAGTCGGGCGGTCTGTCATATATACTTAGTCAAACAAGTTTAGCAACACTTGACATTTCTGAGTGATTATTTAACTGTATCAGAAATATGGAAGCTAACCGAACATATGCATTAAGTCTTACCTATAATCAATGGATTTATGCTAATGTTTAGTCCCAGTGGTGATTCTGCAACCCCAAACAACCCCGTATCGGTTGGAGGGGTCGTTTATAAAAGTCACAGCTTGACATTTTTGTCCAGATTTTCGAATTTATCTCCAATATCACGAAGTCTGGGGTTACAAACATCAAAACAAATGTAAACTTAGTTATTGGGCTTCATTTTTGCGAAATCTTTTCCACGTTAACGTTATGTTGACGTTGCGTGTTTAACGTCCCCCTAATTACTGAAATTATCGCTGCTCTGGCGCATTTCAAATGATCAAAACAATCTTAAGTAGTTTGCTACATCTTTGTGGCAATAGAAAAGCGACAATCCAGAAATGCCGCTTTGTGATCTTTTTCCGTTAACGTCTCCATCACCGCTCTTATAACTGCCCTGAGCGGATATCCTAAAATTGTTAAAGTGCTAGACAAAAACGATGAAAAGCGGAATGATCTGATAGACTTGAAGTTGTAAATGAGATTATTCGACGTCATATGCCTAAAACCGTACGTTACCTTTCTATGAGTATCTTCTAGGTAAACATTTTTGATTTGAATAGGCCATCGATAAGCTCATCGCTCTAGCATAAACTCATTAATTTGATATCGACACAGACTATTTTACATAACATCGAAAAGTGTTGCAAAACTTTTTTTTGACTATGTATATATAGAATAGCTGTACACTTACAGTGGCGTAAAACATACATAAAAATTGTTATGATTGACTCGCGATTTAAAACGCAAAATTCCGATTAAGGTGGGATGCTGCAGTTTCGGAGGTATCCAGAAATCCGCGAAACAATTGTATGGTTTAGACCATACATATGTGCATATATAGTGTAAATTTCAACATAGATTTCCACGCATATTTCAAGCATATTAACATTTCCCGAAGGTGGTCATGTTTTCTAAAATATCAAAGAAAATTGTTTATTACGCCGATCAATAACAACATTGGTATGCTCAATCAACATGTAATCATAGTTCTAAATATGGAGAAATGGAAAATATGATATAATTTCTAGTAAGGGTAAAACTGACAGACATATGGAGGTTTTACTTTAAAAGCTCCTCATGGATAATAATGCATAGACACACGTTATTTGACTTATGGGTTGTCAGCCCGATTAGCTCAGTCGGTAGAGCACTGGACTTCAAAACCATTGAAGTTCGATCGCGTGAGTTCGATTCCCGGGCTGGCTCACTAACAAACTAATTGTCTTTCGGATGAGACGTTAAACCGAGGTCCTATGAGACGGTGATTTACACCGAACACTTTAAAGAATCATTTCGGATCTCAGCAGTAGTTGCCTCGTGTATCCTTGCACTATTCCTCGTAACAACAAACCGTCTTCTAGGGACCGTCGCTCATATGGGCATGTGGTTCGGTAGCGACCATAACTAAACGGAAATAAACACAGACCTATGGACCTTATTATTAATTTTTCAAAGGACCATCCGTCGTACAATGCTAGAACAAATTACACCACAATAATAGTTACAATAGTTTAGCTATTGCAAGGGATATTTGATAAATATATGACAGTCGCTTAAATGACGACGGGACAAGTGTTTAATGACCCTTTTGTTCAACGAAATGATTTATCTCCATGCGTTTAAAAAAAGAGAGTTACGTTTCCATTTCAATTTTGTATGCTCTTGGAAATAGTGAATGCATCCAGTTAATGCATATTCTGGTCGAATGTTTAATTTATTGTGTAGCATTTATAGTTTGAAAACTCAGAAAGTTATTTTCGTAACTACTAGAGTAAAGGTCTAGGATTTTAAGTTTTAGTTTTTTTGATACTCTGTCGGTTAAAAATGTGTTTGTTCATATTCTTGATAACATGGGTCAATTTTTAACAAAAATTGGTGCAAACTTGTTTTATAAGTGACAGCATATATTTTAGATTGTATTTACCAGCAGAAAATAAGTAGGACAGATTCACAGCAAATGAAAAAAGATGCTTTTTCGATACTTTGCTGTAAGTATTTACATCTTGAACAGTGTTAACGCAGGAATGCTGAATGACTCTAGGACTCTCGTGAAAGATTTGTTAAAAGATTATGAAAAGAATGTCAGACCTGTTGATTATATTTATAACAAGACAGATATTTATATATCTTTAATGATGTGGGCTATTCAAGAGTTTGACGAAATTCGAGAGGCGTTTTCGTACACTGCTACCTTTAGGATTGATTGGTATGATGCTGGGATGGTTTGGGATCCATCACAGTACGGGTACATCTACGCCGTGAAAATATCCTACAGCAAGGTGTGGGTTCCTGACTTAATTCTTACAACGCCTTCAGATGAAATCGATTCTTTTGGAAAGCCATGGCAAATGATCAACTTTGAATATACGGGCCTTGCTGTTTGGGAGCCTGTTGGTTTAGTGAAGTCCACATGCTCAGTTGATGTTTCAAAATATCCATTCGACAAACAAACATGTCAGTCGGACTTCAATGTGTGGGGATATGACAGTGACGAAGTTGAACTTCATGCTGTTAATGACAAAGTTGATATCTCAATATTTTCAGGGAATTTGGCATGGGAACTTGAAGGCAGTGCTGTTAGGACGACAGCAGATGCAGGCAATTGGACTAAACTGGAGGTAATATTCTTTCTGAAAAGAAAGTCAACTTTTACAGTGGTCAATATCATCATGCCGATCTTATTTCTCAATCTAATCAATGCCTTGGTTTTCATACTTGTTCCGGAGTCAGGCGAGCGTGTTTCCTATTGTATCACTGTTTTGTTAGCTATAACTGTTTTCATGACAATCATTAGTGATACGTTGCCTCGCAGCTCGAAACCTCTACCGATTATTGCTTACAAACTAATGTTTGACATGATATTAAGTTCAATGATAACATTAGTAACGATTCTTAATCTACGACTGTACAATAAAGACGAGAAAATCCCTGTTCCAGGATGGCTGCAGACCATCTACCACATTTTCTGTCAGCCAAACAATTGTAAAATAAGGAAAGCCGACTCGCAGATCCATCCAAAAAGACACGACATTTTGGCTCTTAAGGATGTTGAAGACACAGACATCACAATGAAGAATGAAGTCGGGAAAAGGAATATAATCAAAAGTAAATCAAGCTCAGATAAGGACAACCTTGAAGGCACTATTTCTAACAGTGTGATGGAAATAGATCTCACATGGAAAGACATAAGTTTTTTTGTTGATTGGTTTTCATTTTATGCGTTTACCATTCTGTCGTTTTTAAGTTTTTCAGTATTTCTCATCCATGTCAATCAAAACTGAGGCTTGATTTTATGCTAAATTATTGCTATATGTGTGTCGAATTGGATATTATTTCCAATGACAATGCAGCTTTCTTAGAAAACAAATAAATTTGCATGATTAAACAATTATTCAATTCAATACAAATGAAGAATTCAGATTTTAAATCTTGACGCTAAGTTAAGAAAGTTTGAAAACTATGACGTCTTTTAACGAATTTTTCCTGAGATCTAACGGTCAGAGAGCTGTCATTTTGGTATTACAGTTAAGAAATTGGTGAAATTGACAATTATTCTGGTCATAATCATTCTGAACCTCTCACTCAAACTATTCAAAAACGCTCCAAACTCATGTAACGATACGATCAAATACATGTATTACATTCGAAATAAAAATTGCTAGTAAAAAATCCACGATTTCACTGACTTAATTGAATTTTGAAAGCGTATGGTGGTTTGTAAACACAAAGACAGCTATTTCTAAGACCTGTAAAATTATTTTATTACAAGAAGGAAACAAATATCGATAATTTTATCCATATTGAACAAAATTAGCGGTATTGGATTACTTCCCTAAATTTTCATCCAAAATTCTTTCATCGCACTCTTTCTTTTTCATACGAAAATCAGTCCAATATCCTAGATTTTGTGAAATTCACTTTTCGGTGTTCTTAACTGTTCACTTCGAGAAGACCTTTCAAATTTTCTCTTAGTTTTTTTTCTGACATATGGTAAGAACAGGTAAACGATGGCCTGTTTCACATCCGTCCGTCTGTATGTGTGTCCTTCCGTTAATTTTTTTCTTATTTACAGATTTTATCCTATTCTTTTGCAACTTGAGCGAAATAATCAATATTCTATTGCAGCCATTTAATTTCCTTCGAAAACACATATTCACTCTTTCACATAAAAATACACGTGTCAATTTTAGCCTAGTTTACATTTGCTACGGTCGCCTTACGATATCGCAGCCTGCGATTTCTTGTATTGTATTTTTGACATCGTTCGACTTTCATTTCTACGGCTTATGTGTTTTCAAAATGTGCGGTGTCCGCACGGGTTTTGGTTTTAATTCAACTATTACAAAAATGATTGAGATGCCCATACGGCAATCGCAATGTAATCGTGCGATCACCGCAAGGAGACAGTGCGACTTATCAACTATTTACACTGAAAACCGTGCGACCGCCGCACGGTACCCGCGCGGAGTCCGTAGGATGATGCGTTATAGACCGTGCGGCGAATGTGCGATGCCTCTACGACGTGTCTACAGGCTGGGTCTCCGTGCGGTCTTTCGATGATCGCACCGACACCGTAAGCCGCCGCACGGGCACCGCACGATTTGGGGGATACGGCGAGTTACGGGCGCCGTACGGGCTCCGTAAGCCAATTTGTAAACGAGGCTTTAACGATTTTCTTAACTGCAGCAAGTTCGTTGATATTTTAAGAGGAACGATATTGTGTCAATCATATCGAATATATCACAGACATCAAGAAAGAAAATATTTGTACTTGAATACTTTGTGTATACTTGAGAAAAACGCCAACTCGTTGTCCCGTCCAAACGGTTATTAGCTAGCAAAGCGTCAGCTTTGTCGGCTTTAGTTAATATACAATATTTTGAGGAAGTCTCAAAGTTCAAATGAGTGCAAACTGCCTCTGGCAACTTAACCACTAAATCAATGAATGCTTTAGCAATAAAAAACAGTTTTCCCGTAAAGTTGCATACTTATATCTGCAGTTTCACCTCCCTCATACTTAAAGCTCGTAAGGGCAGATAGGACTTATGGTGAGCTGTGTGATCATTAGATATCCCTCATACGTCGTTCGTCATCAACTATCTTTAGTGTTTATATCATAGGGGCGACAATTCATTAATATTGGATAATAATGTTTGTCAGGTCATTAAGATGAATCGTATGAATTAAAATTTGAAATATTCCATATGAAAACACGAGGAAAGGACACCTGTTGACACTTTCTTTGTTTACATTCTAAGGGACATACATTTAGCGCATTTATGATGAAACTTGTTCAGTATGTTAGTCAAAATGATAAAACCTTCTGAAAGAGCAAAGTTCATCTGAAAATACAAGCTAGGGACAAGAAAATTTGACTCATCCGTGATAAACAATGACCAGAAAACATTTTATGTCAGAAAGGGGACTCAATTAGAAAATGAGAACATTTGAACAGAAAAAAAGGAAAGAAAAATCGGGATTTATGAGAAATCTTTCACACTCACGCAGGGAAAAGACTAGCAGGAGCCCAGTCGCCCATGGCCCCTAGATTTTGCGGTTGGCCCCAACCTAGATTGTTTGGGAAATTCCCCATGCCTGTAATATTCAATATTGAATTTATGAAGCCTGTGCCCCAAATTTAAAATTAATAGTCTTTTACACTGTCCCCGGTTGTACAGTGTATTGGAATGTGGATTTCAAAGAATGTCACATGTGTGCAAAGTAATGACTTAGCTTGACCAGAATTTTCACTATGCACTCTACAGTGTACGGTCACTTGTATGACCTATATAGAAATAATAACTCATTCGAAAGAATGCTTTTTTACTCTTTACGCTTTATTTTAACCCTGATTTTGTGCCATAATATTTTTTAAAAAGGAATATTACTAAAAAATCTATGCTCTGCTAGCTTTCAGTACTTTGATTATTATCACCAGGTCTTGACAGCCTATATGGGACTAAATACACACTAGTATTTTGAAAAAAAAGTCTGCAACTTTTTCGTTGCACCGTTGTGTTCATGTTAATATTATTTCAATTCAATAAAATAAAGATTTCTGATTGGTTTAAATCGCATCACGTGGGGAATTCCATTGCACTTTATTTCTGTATAAAATGCAATAGGTCTTTCGGGAAACCCCCGAACTTCGATCTGCAAGTCCTGTATTGTAGAAACTCGAATTAAGCTAGTTCCGGATCATCAACGCAACATTTCTGTTCAATCTATTATAAATTAAGATATTTTCGAAAGAATTTACGATTACAAGCATGCAGTTCTGATTCTGAGCCGACGTAAACTTAGAAAATAGCAAGTCGACGAAGACCTTCAAGCTACCCTCTCAACTAAGACCGACCACGCCGTTTTCGTTTGAAAATACAGACTAACTTGGCAGAAACAAGCTTTTTTGTCATAACTACCTCTACGAATTTTAATGTTGTCGTTTATTTGTGTAACATTTGTTTTACTTTATGACATTTCACTTCGATAGCGAGATAAACAATACACGATCTAAAAATAGATTGCGCAGAAAGTAGACTTGAAGCTTTAATGTTTGGCCGAGTATTTTAATAGTTTCTTCGATCGAAAGGATTGCAATTATAAGGGACGAGTGTCTTTTTCACTTCGTTTATTGGGGTATAAAGTGCAATTGCCTTAGCACATGGTTTTAACATAACGCCATAGGGGCGATATTTGCCATGTGCTAAGGCAATTGCACTTTATACCCCAATAAACGTAGTGAAAAAGACACTCATCCCTATAATAATAAATTTGTGTCAGAGTAAAGAAATTTTAAAAAAAATATTTTGTTGTTCTAGAATTTCCATTTAATTGTTGTATGAGAATTGTTGCTCTCAGCTACAGAGCTATATAAACTTGGTTATTCAGTTGTGTTTTCGACTAATAATATTCTGTTAGTTTGAATTCAAAGGGCAATTTATTTAACCATATAATAACTCTTACTGTCCATTAACTCATGATTTATTTACTGACATTTAATTGTATACGGTTCGAAACTATTTTAAATGTCTATTAGGGAACTTCAATCGATTGTTTCCCTTCGGGAATTGCATCTTGTTAATATCACATAACAGAGAGTGCAACCCCTTTCAACTTTTTAAGAAATTAATGATGTGGGGATTTTCAAGTTTCACGGAGGCATGAAACTAAAAATTTCTAAACAATGGTAAACATTTTTGCATAGATTTTGTCCCCTTTCAGACCAAATATATACATTTTAGAACAGCGTGAAATCGACAATGAATAATTTTTATAATGATTTTTGAATGATTTTGGGTTTAATTTAAAGAATATTCAGGGACGAGTTTGCATGAAGTAAAAGGGGAGTAACACATAAAGCACGGAAAACGAAATAAGCAATATTTATTCCTCCCTTAACAAGAAATATACACAAACGTTCTTTAAATAGACTTCTTCGTTCATGAACCAATCAGATGAGTTAAAATTCAAGCAAGTCAGTAATATAACATTTTTCTGGAGCAATTTGAAATATAATTCTTGAGATTTTTAGTGATGTTTGAGCGTTATTAATTGATTTGGGGGGGGGGGGGGTGTTTGGAATAAATGAATGGAGCGCTGAATGAACGATTCGCAATCGGATTAAATGTTATGATTGCACTGGTGTTAGAAACGATAGAAAACCACGTATAGGTGCATTGACCTTAAATTTAAAGGGTGGTAATAAATTATCGCGAATTTCGTGCAATTAGACGAAATTAGCGATTATGTTCTACCTTCCTTGAACGACACTCAAAACCCACTTATCGCACAAAATCGTATCACAATGAATCAAAGTCTTTTCTTTATCTATGAAATGCTTATATCATCTCCATATCATCTCCGATTGAGCTAAAATCAAAGGAAGCACGATCAACTTTGTTCGTGTAGTAGTCTCCTGCGACACATGTCGCTATGTGTTAACACTAGTATTTTGAAGATCAAATATGGTATTTTTTTACCTCATATTGAATTTAGGTTTGCTTTTGATAAACGAATTGCATTTGATAATTAACCGGATAGAATTTAGGTTTGCTTTTGATAACGTTATTGTAGCGTAACGTATAGAAACGTATTTTATATAAAAAACACTAAAAGCGCTGAAGGCCTGGTTTATCAGGAGGCAAGGTGACATTTGACTAGTCAGTCAATTTATCCTTTCGATCATTCCGTCTAACAATCATAGTAATGCTGTTTTTTTTAGGGGCACAAGCTCATCGGCTCTTTCTTTTACAGAGGATTAAACTCCATAAATAAATTTTATTTTACTGTGGGAACACAAGAACTTGATAGGGTCAATTTCTCCCTTTCCCACAATATGGTCCACCCTATACTCATACCGCAATATTTTTTAATCTCTACCCTAGATAAATATCAAATTACACTCATGTTGAGAAAGTGTTAGCAGCATTTTCTACTTTTCCATATTAGCAAGCTCATCCGTCAAGAACAAATATAAAAGCTATGTATCTTCAACACAGCAGTGATTTTGACAGTGATAAGTAAGAAAATATCTGGTATACATAATGAGGACAAGGTGATTAATCAAGGTTATATTTCAGAAAATTAATCTCGTGTGTTGTTTTGCCTATTCAGTTCCCTCGCCTTCAATACAGTACTTTGATTTTAGCACAGCACAAAGCACTTCGTGTCGCACAAAAGTTGATGACGTATACTAGACCTATTTTTTGCGCGCGCATGAGCACAAAAAAGCTACGTAATATACACGTTGTTCGGTTTTTGACTCATTTATCTTTTTCTTAGGCAAACTCCAAGATACATGGTTGTTTCCTATGGCCTGCTAAACCAGGCCAAAAATTGCTGTGACGGAGCAAATGGTGTTCAACAATCATATCTTGTTTAAAGCCACTGAAGAGTATCTGTTGTATTTTGTTTATTTGTTTGTGGACCTAAACGACTTTCAATGAATATGTGATTAACACTTTTCATTTTCCTGTTATACATACCTAATTGACACACAGGGAAGACTTAGATCAGCCAGCACAGACGCGCAGTCTGATCTAAGCCTGTCCTCTGCTTTCTACTTTTCATTGTGACCAAAAACTTAAACCGGGGTGATTAGAATTTCAAAAATGATAATAAATATCGCAAGATATGGAATGAAAAAGGACATGAATTGTCAGACCAAAGTGCTTCAAAAATGATAATAAATATCGCAAGATATGGATTGATAAAGGACATGAATTGTCAGACCAAAGTGCTTTAAGAGTAAGTAATTTGTAATCAGTTGGTCATCTTAAAAGATGTCTGGCTATTTCAATCATTCGTTTTACCATAATTATCTAATGTAGATATAGTAGATGATTTTTCGATCAACAATTTCCATCAACTATTGTCGCTTTAAAAGTACTTAAATGATTCAGAATATGACCAGAATAGCCATTAAGTAAACTGACAATGGAATGGTATAATGTTGTGATGATTCTTTAGATTGCTTATGTATTGTGATTTGTTTGTAAACGATTTGTTTCTGCAATAAACTCTTAAAAGTACACCTTTTTGACCTTGGTACCAACTCGATTCTATCTGCCCTTTTTGGTGGGCATTTCTTCGCACTTTCCTAGAATATAAGTAAATAAAACTGGTCGGATATGGCATTTTTGTTAATTATAATGCTGTTGTCGTTTCCATTAAAAACTGTTTCATATACGAATTTATCAATAAGCAGACAGTTATATTATGACTTAATGTATAACTATGATAAAGATGTTCGCCCTTTAGAGCCCCCACACAGTATCACACGTGTTGGATTGGGACTGTATCTACAAACCGTACATGATGTAGACGAAGTCAAACAGACATTCTCGTTCGGCGCTGCGTTCGTTTTGTCCTGGAACGATACAGGGATGATGTGGGAACCAAATGACTATGATGGTATATGGCACGTAGAGATATCTTATGATCGAGTGTGGACTCCAAATTTTGTTCTTACGACACCATCTAAAGAAGCCACAGCCTTTGGACATTCCTGGCAAAAAGTAAGTTATACATTTTATGGAGAATCGGTTTGGCTTACAATCGGATTAGTTCAGTCGACATGTCAGGTGAACAGCAGAAAGTATCCGTTCGACACGCAACAGTGCCAGGCCGAATTCATTATTTGGGGTTGCACGTATTTTGAGATTGATTTCGTACCCAATGAAGAAGTCGATCTGTCTTTCTATAGACCAAGTAGGAGTTGGAAATTTACGAAAACGACCATAACAACAAGTATTGTTAACTATCTGTAATGGCCGCAGATGGAAGTGACCTTGTACTTGCAACGGAAAGCGGGTTTTGTAATGATAAATGTTCTGGGTCCCGTTTTTATTCTCAACTTGCTTAATCTATTGGTGTTTCTGTTGGTTCCCGAGTCTGGAGAAAGATTGTCCTATTGTTTGACTGTATTACTCGCTATTTCTGTTTTCCTCTCAATTGTAAATGAAAACCTGCCGAAGAATTCCGAGCCAATTCCACTTATATCTTATAAACTGATGATTGATCCTATTGCAAGTGCCTTGATAACAGCCTTCACTATTCTCAACTTAAAAATTTACCACACCTCTGATGAGAAACAGGTACCAAGATGACTGACGAATATTTACCTCCAACTCTCGAATAAGACGAAGCCGGCGTACAGAAATAAAATCGGCGTTAAGGTTAAGAAAACAAGTATCAGAAGCATTTCCAGAAACTCTATGAGGTCAATCGGAACGGAGTCGCCCATGGTAACGCCTGACACCGAGAGGAAATTATATATGCAACCGGAAGTTGAAACAACCAATCAATACAAAGAAAATTGGATCGGTGATGACGCCAAAAATGTGTCTTGGGTGGAAATAAGTCACATGATGGATTATATTTTTCTCACAATCTTTACAATGGCTCTTTTCTTTAGTTCCTTTATTTATATCATTCTTGTAACGGCATAATTTTTGTAGTACGGATAATATAGGACTTAATAATATGACCTTCGTCGCAGGAATGAAATAACCTCGTTGAACATTTTTAACATTTCACAGGTGTTATTACACTAGTGAAATAACTATGCAAATGAGCTACGAAAGGAAAGCAACGTTATATTTTCGTTATGAAAATAACGTCATGATGCAATCGATGACGTCAATTCGCAAACGTCGTTTTATTTTTGCGGAATTACTTGGATCCACAAATTTCTAGAATTTCCTCGATTTATCGCAAAGAATCAGGTCATATTTTAATTAGAATGTCCAATTTGTGCTCATGAAATACCGAAGTTAATTAACCAGTCATCTATATCAAATAAAAACTCGGCCTTGTTTCTATCTGTCTATAAATGACCCATTTAATAAATACGCGTTCAATGACCACTCATTAAATATCCTCTTTTTATATCGTTTAAGTCTAGGTCCTACTGATAAATAGTTCTATGTTGTTGTTCCTTTTCTTCTTTTTTGTAAATACCCATACATGTTATTCGTGAGTAAAATAGTAAAAAAATAAACAGTTTGGAACTTTTATCATTTAAATCTCTTTTTAAGTTGGAACGCGGAGCAAATTCTAACTTCGATTTCACAAAATCGCAAAAATAACGCAAGATAATTTTATTTCGGGTTCTTGATAACTCATATCACGTGAATAGGATGTGAGTACTCCTCGGTCTATTTTGCATATCTCAACTTCACATGGACATACAGTTTATTAAATTCAAAAATAATGATTTCATGCAAAATATGAATTTCATAATTATCACTTCATGTATAACGCTAATTTATGTTTGAAACGATATTTATTGAAATTCATGTCGTGTACGAATCTATTAGTATCACATGTTTGCATAACTATTTTTGACATTCATGTGATAAGTAAAGTCCATTAAAGTCAGCTATTGACAATAGCATTAGCAATTCACGTGATCTGCATCATTGGTAATCTCGCGATCTTTTTTTCGCAGAATTATGTAATAGCTTCTTAGAGGTCTAGTTACTCTTTCTGAACAAACTTATTATACACTTCAACAAAATAGTTCATATTTCAAGTATCTAATTGTACCGTAAACCATTATTAGAAACGTACAACATCTACAGAGTCTTTATCTCCATGAATATCTTCGTAACAGTAAATTCTATTGCTTCTCTTAAACACCGCAACCCTTTATCCGAATCGCGCAATAATTGCATTTGATGGTAGGCAAATATTTATTATCTCTCTAAATACATTTAGCTTTAAAGTACAAAGGTATAATTCATTTGTGCGAAATACGCAAGGGCGCAATCCTTTAGATTTCACTGACGACCATCACAACTTAACTGCTGCCTTTTTTATCAAATATCTGAACGAGCTTTCGGACCAGTGTGTCCAAATCGCATCGGAATACCGACATTACCCATAAACAGTTATGCAGGAATGATCATGACTACAGATCAGGGAGGCAAACCTTGCGGAATAGTCTGAAAAATCAAAGCGCTTAAAGCGCCGAAGGCCTGGTTTATAAAGAGGCAGGATGACATTTGAATGCATGCACCCCAATTATTGAATCTTTTAACAAGGCTTTTCAGGCGAGGAAAACCAAGGGTTCCATTTACCTATAGAGATCGTAAGCCACATTTCGAACTCATTTAAAAGGAAAAATGTCGAACGGCATACTCAATATATAGCGCTGAGTCCGCCCAAAACAACTAATTCCCAAGGTATAGATTATTATGCCCGATACCGCTCTTTCTCCAGAGGGAATTCTTATCATGCTGCAGAGTAAAAAAAATCCATGAAAGGGAGAATTTATAACCATGCTGCAGCAACTTTTTTTATCATGCTGGGTGGAAGATTTTTTTTATGATACTTTTTTTTTTGGTTCATGCTGAGGGTAAAATTGGTGATCATGCTTTGGGGAAAATATTTTATCATACTACAGAAAAAAATATCTTTTTTTGCTGCAGGGAAAACTTCTTGTCTTGCTGCAGGAAAAAGATTTTATCATGCTGTGATGAACGTTGCTTTTTATTTGCTTTAGAAGGTTTTTTCATCATGCTGCAAAGATATTTTTATCCTGTTGCAGGGATTTTTTTATCATGCTTCGGGGAAATATTTTTATCATGTTAGGAGGATTTTTTATTGTGCTGCGCATTTTTTTATATTTATCATCATGTTAGAGGGGTACTTTTGTTATTATTCATGTAGATGGGTACTTTTTTTATGCTGATAGGAAAGATTTTTTTATCATGCTGCAAGGAAATTTGTGTATTATGCTGCAGATTTTTTTAATCATACTGCAGGGTGTTCTTATACACCGCCGAAGTTTAGCGTATATTGGTAATTTGGTATTATCTTCTCCGTACGTCCGTCCGTCCGTCCGTCCCGTCGTTAGTACTTACATACGTTCCTCTGTACCTCCGTACGTCCGAATCTTGTGAACTCAACTCCTTATTCATTTATTGACCAATTTGGATAAAAGTTTCTTAAAATGTTCCAAGTCGCCTGAACTTACGCATGTTATCGCGGTTTGGTAAAATTCAGCCGTGTCATGGAGAAATATGCCTTCCTGTCACGATTCTTTTGAACTCATCTCCTCCTTCATTTATAGACCAATTTTGATGAAATTTTCGCAAAATAATCCAGGTCAATGGCCTCTTGCATATTGTCAGCGTTTCATAAAAGATAGCTGCGTCATGGAAAAAGGGGCCTTCATGTCAAATTTCTTGTAAACTCAAAAACGAGTCTTTATGTAAAATTCATTTTAAACACAACCAATCCTTCATTTATGGACAGATTTGGAAGCCATTTTCAAATATTCCTGTTCACCTGAAATAATTATAATTGGATTTTTGTTAACTATAGAATTGTTATGGTTATTGAGATACTCTAAGGTAATTTGTAATTTCATTAATTACATTGCCATGTTATTGATTGTCATTGGTGTTATAACAGAGTTTGAATAACGATGCAAGTGAGCGATGAGAGTCCAAACGCTGTAATGTTGTCGATAAAATATTTCATAAGATTACTTCACTTCAAAAATGGTGATAGATATGTTACACGGGAAATTTAAATTCAACGAATTTCTAGAATTTTGCCGTATTTCCCGCCAAAGTTTCCAGTCATTTTATAAATAGATTATCAAAATCGCTTTCAAAAATACCAAATTTATTAAACCCGTCTTCTTAAAAGATACTTGGCAAAGTCTTGTTTGTATCTTTTTTAGGTGACTCATTCAATAGATTTGGTATTCCATGTCCACTCATTCAATATCCTCTATGAATGTCAAACGAACGCTTTAAGCAAGATATGGTAAAGTACAGATAACAAAATAGTGAAATCGACTAAGTGAGTGATTTTGGATTGATTCTGGAATGAAATTGATTGAGTATGTGAAGCGAGTTTGAGTTAATTAAATGGGAGGTAATCTATATTGCAAATTTTGTTCGGGATGAACAAAATTAGCGGTATTTATTACCTACCTTCAATAAAATATGCCTACAAGTTCTTTAAATACTTCCATAGTTCTCAAAGAATCTATCACACGCTTACAGTTTGAATTATGTCAGTGAAATCGCGATTTTTCTTCCTTTATTTTTCTAGCTACATTTATTTTGAATAAAGAAAGTTGTTGATTCTATCTTTTAGTGATATTTGAACGTTTCTGGATTGCTTGAGTGAGTGTTTGGAATGAAATAGCGGAGCGTTGAGTGAGTAATCTAGTATGATTTTGATTGGGGTGAATGTCAATTTCTCAATGTTTAAACTGTAGCACATCAACGCAACCTTTTTTAATTGTAAGAAAAATATGACACATGAAAATTCTTTTTAAATCAAACAATAGCAATAAGTTCATTTGAAGAACTTAATTGACTCCATGGCTAAGTTATTGTGATAATTTGCAGTGCTTCCGACCATCCAAGTCCTGTGAAAATCAGAGATTTATCCATTTTTATGACTTTTCTTCCATCTAATATTTTTCTATTCGAATTTTAATTGGTTGAGCAATATTTTAGCATCTTTTTTCCCGTTATCGTGTTTTCTAAACGTATATATTTTCACTTGAAAGCAACATGATTATATTAGAACAAATCCTTTATGGATATTGAGAATAGATTGGTTCGAATTTATTTTATCCAAAGAAATAAAATTGAAATTCTTTAGAAAGGAAAGCATCTCAAAAAGAAAACAGGTTAAAAAGGAAAGAATACCAGAAAGAATAGTGAATCGAACCCTATACGCTTCGTTCGTCTGTTTTTACTTTGTCACGTATCCACTCATCTTTTTTTCGATTACTTTTTGTGCAAAGAAATTGATTCGTTTTTACATTCTGCAAAATATAAGCCTATTTAACCGCTGTTCCATTTTATCATAACCAGGCTTGATTAAGTAGAACCAGTCGTCTGTAGCAAACATTCAATTTCAACTGCAATGTGATCAATTACCCTCGTTGCTGACATCTCTCTCCCTCATGACCTTGATCGACACGACTCGTTTTTGATAAATTTTTATCTTTGTCTATGTTATTTGAATCTAGACAAAACAATTACAAAATTAACATATCTCATGATATTATGTCACAATTATTTCAAACCCTTGCCAGAATAGTTCGTGTGACCCTTCACACCGTTTGGAAACGGCGTATTTCTTAGAAGTATTTGCTTCCGAAAAATTCAGTCGATACCTTATTGGTCGAGCGTCCACTTCTATCTAGAGACCACTTTCATTAGGCGTCCATAGAAAACCTTTCAGCGTTAGCAAATACTATGAAAAAGTCGAAATCCTACAACGAAAAGGTGTTTACTATTTCATCTTATGTTGTTAAAACCCATAGGATTCGTCTCAACGATTCTCATAGGTTCGAAAATTAAAATATTCGATAAAAAATATGCTTCAACTTAAAACGACCTATTAAAGCGACCTATTTTTAGTAGACCCCTAAGTTTTACTTTAGCGCCATGAACAGAAAGCATGAAAAGGTTTGCGTGTAACAGAATCTTTTTATTATTTTATGAAAAAAAAAAAACAAACAACAACGTCGTAGAAATAACAATTAAATAAACCTAAATAAACTTCAAAACAAGGTAACAAATTGTCACGAAATACACCCGTCATGAAAGACAGCAAGAGTTAATACTTAAAAATCTAGATAGAGTTACGGTCCTTGGCCACTCCCTTCCGTTATTAAAAGAAGAATACATTTTCTAAGTTTAAAGACAATCGGACTTGAGATGACAGAGTTATGCTACGGACACAAAGGATGATCACATGCTACGTCCGGCTTTCGACGGGCGTATAATCATGAAATAATTCCATTTAAGCGGTGATGCGTTCATGAATAAAGTCTGATGGAGGAAGGAGTTATAGATTTATGCAAAAAGTAAAGTCCGAGGGCAGAGCCTCCAATCGGACTTAATTCGTGGAGTATCAACACGAAAATAAAATCATATCCATTATAACACGACCACAATTCTGAAATTAGTTTTATTACCATTTTATCTTATAACTATGCAAACATCCGTGTGATAACATCCCGTATGATTTTTTTTATGATATCTCATAGTTATTTTTAGAACAAATATATAATGCGGTTATTTTTAGAAACTTGCATTTCTCTTGAAAACATCTACAAAAACAAGGCGAATAGAGGTTATAAGATAATTACATACTAAGTGTATTGTATGAAAAAATATCTAACTCGGTTGTGAGAATTGATAATTGTCTCGGCAGAGCCTCGCCAATTATCAATTCTCCCAACCTCGTTAGATATTTTTCTCATACAAAACACTAAGTACGTATATATATTTATTACCATTTTCTGAATGTAAATATTTCAAAACATTTTATGGATGTAAAATTAAGGAACAAGCAATAAAAGTGGCGTTAGGAGGATTTCACAGAAAACGAAGCGCGTTATTTCCTCGTGAGTTATATGATGCCAAAAGCATCAACGTTCCCACTAAAATGACGTCAATTATAATAAATGAGCGGAGCGATCTGTTTACACAGTAAGTTACATGACATATGAATTATATCGCGAATATAGGTACATTTTGCCAAGTGAGCCGTGAAATCGAAATATAACGGTAAAATTCTCGTGCCATCATACCGAAATAGACAAAGCAGGTAAAAAATGATATAAAAAGTTACAATTAAACCTTTTAAACGAAAGTTATCGATAATCTTAATTCGTAATGTTTACGCATATTATGTACTTTCATCATTGATGTTAAAGGATGAGATTCAAATCCTATTATAGTTCCGCAAGAAAGAGTGAGGTCCGAGAAACCGTTATCTCCTATCATTTTCAATGTAAAATTGATCTTTGATCACTCACTTGAAATTGAAGGTCTATAGATGCTTTTTAAATAGACCTGATATACCCATGGGAAAAGACTCGGTGTCTACGTCAGCGCTCAGTTTTGAAAATACACCTATAAAGTTCTTTGTTATTTCTTCTTATTTCATATATGCGTTCTACGCTATCGTGTTATAATGAGTAATAGATTTATAATACCTTGATATACATGTACATTCAAAATATCTTAACAAAAAATAACAGCTCTGGAGAATAATACTATAGTCAAACCTCGGCATTTGAAAACGCGGGTAAATTACAAATGCAATCATCTGTATGCTGATAGAGTAACGAAACTCATCACGAAAATCATTTTTATCTTCCTATTGATATTCATTGCCGGGACTTTGCCGTTTTAATATTAGTCGGTTTTGGAAGCACTTTAAAGCCTTGATACATGACGTTTGGCTTTGTACAAAAAATGACGGTAGATTTGCGTTTCTTTGATCTTTCAGTATAGTCAGAGAACGTGACAACAACTCGCCTAACGTATATCTATAAACATTTAAATATCGTGGTTTACCTATAATATACTGTTCACAAAAAGTAGGGGATAATCTGTTATCCCATAAGGTTATTGTGGTTGCAAACAATTTAGGACAATCTAACTTATTTTTGGCCAACTAGCAGTTGTCTCATGGTAATATGGTAGTTATGGAATTCCTCTTTATGCTAAACATGTCCTGCAAATTCAGCACTTAAGAAGAGAGGGGTATAGCGCTTATTTTAACATGGCGTATGTTGAAATGTAAATCCTTACTTTAGTTGAGCATAACTTAGAGAAAAAATATTTGGTGTTTATCTCTTTTATGTATTAGCATCACATTTCGTTCGAATAATGTGAGATCTAATGATAGCTCACCGTAATTTAGTCAATGGTATGCTGGAAACCAGAAGGACGCGAGTCCAGACTGATGTCAAACCCTGTGTGTCACAGTCAAATATTGTCACGATATCAAACAATTGGCTTCTTTGTTGATGATTCCAAAACGGGGCCCTGAAGATGTATGGATGCCCAACCTGACCAGAATACCACAAATAAAACTTACAATATCCTCTACTTTTTGTGAACAGTATGTTTTGGGATTCGACTTTCTTTTAAAGAAGAGACATAAATCTCAAAAATGATATTTCCAATATAGCCTCACGTGCTTAACGTTAAGACTCTGGAAGACCAACCGTTACAATCCCAGTCTGATTACAAACTTCACTGCTTGCTCGAACAATAACTAAGGACTCGTTGTTTCTCCTTGTTACGGTAAGGTGACATTGGGCGACTGTTTAGCCCTTCTTTCAGGATAACAAAATGTTTGCAAACTATACCCCGCTTTGCACACAAGTGAAAGTGTAAAATAGGGTATTTTCACATAATTGCAAGTGCAAAACGGGGTGTAATTTGCAAACAGTTTTCACCATTTTGTCATCCTGTACACTCGACTAGTAGCTCGGTGTACGCATATCACACACAATGAAATTATTGGAAATATTGCCCACACTCTGTTATACGTTGTTGTTTTTTTTTTGTTCGCTCATGATAGGGCTCTTTCAAAACAGTGCTGATTACCAAATGAAAGCATTTGCGAAATAGTACCACGTTTTGCGCGTATTTCAAAGACGTTGAAAAAAGACTATGAACATAGAGCAGGACCACCAGTGGGGTTTAGGACATCGTGAAATCGATACTCACTCCGTTCAAAGCCATTTTTCTCAAAAATTCCATAAAGAGATAAGTTTAACATTTTTTTTTCAAAATAAAGGCGCTAGAAAAATCAACGATTTCACTGACTTGATTGAGTTTTAAAGTGTCTTCATTCATGAAGACTTGAATAGCTATCAATTGAACTTACATGTGTGTTTTATTGAAGGGATGTAATAAATATTATAAATCATGAACCAAATTAGCAATAATATATTACATGCTCTAATTTTCATTTATCATTTTTATTCCATCTCTTTGATTATGGAGATGCGACAGCCAGAAAACTTCTATTGGGCACGATATCCTTTTATTTTTTTATTTTGTCGACGTTCCGTTCTGGATCGTCCTTTTTTGCAAGACGGTGTCAAATTCTATCTGAAGCCTCGGTTTTAAGATCACCAGACGACATTGATGAGCTTGGGCCAATTCCAAAGACGACAATTACAAAGAGGTGACATTTTGATTGTGTACTTAAAAAATAACATCGCGTAATTGAAAAGATGGATGATTTTGAAATGATTTCAGAATAAAATTGAATAAGCGGGGTGGTGGTGGTGGTGGGGGGGGGGGGGGGGTTTAGAATGGATTTCAAGGGAGGCAACATAACGAAGACATTTTGTTCAAATGAACGAAATTAACAATTCTTTACCTCCCAGTAGAAGAATAAACGTAATTTTCTATATAAAAAAGAGAGATGTGTGTCAAAGTGAATGCTTTCAAATCAATACCAATTATAAAAACAAAACAAAACAAAGTAAGAACAACAAAAACGTCAACAACAACAACACTTTAATCGATTTGAATAATTGTATGGATCATTCTGTACGATCCCAAGGCATGTATAACTAAACATCTTACGATCTTTTTTTTTTCGTACGTCAAAACTTAAAGTTGCTTCTACAGTAGTAACTAAATATGTAATTCTTCCGCACAATATCTCATTATAATCGTCTTTAAAGACGATTCCCATGAGATAATGGAAGACGTAATCTAACGATGAATGAAGAATGCAGGTACGATTTGTGATTTTGACATACAATAATTTGTTCGTAAGAAATTAAGTAAATCGGACCCCAGATGTGTTTTCATCTGAATTTTGAGTGTTTTGAACGGTTTGAGTGAGCAAAAGGAATACAGAGAATAGAGCGCTGAGCGAGCGGTTTGGAATGATTTTGATCGGGATACAATTCGATGTTTTTATGTTTGATTCTCTTTTTGCGAAAAAGAACTATTATGAACAAGCCTCAAGGAAGAAATTGCTTTACGCAACGCCAAGCAACGAATCATATTTTATCGATGACGTAGTCCAAGGTCATAGATTAAGGTCAAAGTGAAATCCTTGGTTTTCCGAATGAACAAAATTTCGATTTCATCAGAAGTAACTAACGGACTGTAGGATTTATCCTTTGATTTAAACAGACGTGCCAATCCGAGAAAATGAACGGCATTCTAACAATCAACGTATAAATGCTATATTTGAAAATCAAATAAAGAAAGTAAACAAAACAAAGCTGACAATTTAACGAACAATAAAAAGAAGAAGAAAAAAAAAAACTCTTTAGAAATTTGACCCGTCACGTGAAAAGGGACCATCTGGGAAGTGTGTAAAGTGTCGACCCTAGTCAGACTGTGCGGAATGCAGACTGACAAGAGTCGAACCTTTTCGGACTTTGCTCATTTTCTTAATTTGAAATGATAAATCTACCTTCATGTGAAAGAGTTTATGAATTACAGCTTATTGTTGACCTATGCTGGCCCCAATATCTTTTTCAAATATTTATTTCAGAGAGTTCCCAGATGGTCCCTTTTTCTGTGACGGGTCACAAATGCTACTAATTCTGATGGTTAAACTGTATATGCCGTGATAAATCTTAGAAACGAACATTCTTAAAACAGGAAAAAGGTGAAATGCTGTCTTGCTTTTTTTAGAATCTTTTGTTTGTTTGGTTGGTTCATAACGCCACCTTTTTTTTTTACAATCTTTCTGTAATATACAGAGGTTGGATCACATGTCAATAGATTCCTGGTATTTCTCAAACCAGTACTATCATTACACCCTTCCCTAGCCTCTGGCTTCTTTGCCGCATTACGATTATCAATCAATAGTCGAAAAGGCCAATTGCCGCAATATAGGATCGATCTCGGGACCTTATGAATGATAGTCGCACGCGCTATCACTGCACTATGGCGGCGGTTCTTAAAAATGCACCAGATATTTTTTCTTAAATAGTAAAAAAAATAGTAAAAACAAAATAGAGTGAAAACTTTTGATTAAGTTTCGTTTACTGATCATTCATGCACGTAGGAAGCACACAGATGGTGGAAAGTGGATGGAAATGAAAATTTGTCCTTTATTGGATCATCTTTTATTACAAAATTCGATTTCTGCACCTTTAATTATTACTCAAGAGGACGGAGGCTTCTTCTTCCACATTTTTACCATGAAAAATATATATGAAAGAAAACAAGGCACGTTTATACTCTGACATATCAGCTCTATGATGATGATGATGCATTTCAACAAGAAACCTGCACTGTGTTCATATCAACGTGTCATTTGTTGAATCGTAAATACGAAAACGTCATATTACAAAAGAGCCTGTACGTGACATTTCCAACTATTTTATTTATCCGTGATAGTTAGACGCCGATAGTTAGATCACAGTACATTGAATGTATTTTCTAGTTGTGAACAAAGAGTAATTGTTCATGAGTGTGCACTGAAGACTCGTATCAGTCTGTAAGGCTACACAGGCTAATCAGAGTCTTAACATTGCGCACGTGTTGCATTGTTGGAAATGTCACACAAAGGCTCAAAAGACATTTGAAAAAGTATTGTAATGGAAGAGAAAGCCTTATTAGTAAAGGAAATATTGCTTGCAACAAGAGGATTCTTTTTTTTTTTTTTTACAAATTATCCATAGTGTTTAAAATGCAAGCTATGAAAGAAGTAAAAATTCGTCGTTCAAGCGTAATGTAATTTTCCCAGTTTAATCTGCATAATAATAATAATAATAATAATAATAATAATAATAATGATAATGATGATGATAATAATTTTAAGAAGATGATGATGATGATGAAGAAGACGAAGAAAAAAAAGAAGAAGAAGAAGAAGAAGAAGAAGAAGAAGAAGAAGAAGAAGAAGAAGAAGAAATTTTAATCAATTGGAGGTAACCTTTTTTTTCGTTATTTTTTCTTCACTGAGTAAAGGTTACCAATGCTATCTGTGCCCTTTAAAAGGAGATGTTCTCCAATAAGCAATTTAATGTAATAGAGAGGCTGGGTCGTTATTCCTATAATAACCAAAACGTGTATTCACAAAATTACAAGCTAGTTTATACATTTGTTCAAGAGAAACACGATTATCGTATTTCGTATACTCGAATCTCGACTATCAGTTTAAAATTTGTTATTGCAAACAAAGTTTTTCTAAAGAATTAAGTTCTTAAATCACGTTAAGCAGAATTTCGCCCGAGGAGCAATCCAGCAATGTTTAAGCTTCATTAACCCATCAGTTGAGAAAAGAATGTTTTAAAACTGATGAAAGTGCACATAAAAAACGCACATGCGACGGACATGTTGGCTAGGATCAGACTGCAAATATCGGTCTATACTGTCTTCCAATGCCTTTTATACGACAGAAAGGTTTAAGAATAAATTAGTGTAAATGTGTGCAAGATACAATTTGCACAATACGGCCCAATTGCACGACCAAATCTTAATGGTAATATCGGTAACCCAAATAACCATTAAAGTGTGCCTTGTTG
Source organism: Fragum whitleyi (assembly GCA_948146395.1). Classification (NCBI taxonomy): domain Eukaryota; kingdom Metazoa; phylum Mollusca; class Bivalvia; order Cardiida; family Cardiidae; genus Fragum; species Fragum whitleyi. The sequence continues at coordinate 47,734,467 of OX411551.1, read as the reverse complement.
ACTATGAAATAGTAATTCATTTGATTTACAGCAATCGAATACTGGACCAAAGTATACCCTTGCCTGTCTAATTAGATTCAATTAATAACAATTAAGTTATTTCAATATTTATCATTATTGTCAAAACAGCACCTTTCAAAACCAATTTTATTTGAAATAATCGATTTAAACCTTTAAAACAGACCGAATTAACGTAAGCAATGTTCGGCCCACGCTCAGGATGACAAAACAGCACGAACTGTTAGCGAACTATTACTACAAATTGGGGTATTATTTGCAAACAGTTTGCATCCGTTTTGTCACCCGTGAACTCATGGCAAAATAATCGGCAACCGTCCCGTCGATCATAGACTAGCATCGCAAATAAAGATGGCAGAAGATTTAACTCGACTAATATCAGAATCAAAGCACTGACAGAACTGCGATGTTGGAATGCGTCGAATGGATCCGTCTTTTACAACATTCTTTTGATTTTATACATTACCTACGTTAACAGCCGAAGACAATCCTCCCAGTATGGTGAGCATTTATAATTGAGTCCAAACAAATGGGAAAGCATGTCTCTGTATGAAATCAACAGAATGTTGAAAGGCCCCTTTTTATGATGGTGGCGCAAAATATAGCAAAACACCCACATTATGCACAAGGTCAGGTAACTGGGTACATTCTTAAACAAGAGCTGCTTGAGCAGCTGGTTCGCTCCACAGGCCTGATATTTAGTTGATATCCATCTTTTAGGTTTTGAGAAATTGATTTTCAGAGTTTCCACTAAATTACAAGCAGGAAAATGACCTCGGTCATATAAAGACATTTATTTTTCATCTAATCACAATAGATTTTTTGGTAGTCTAATTAAGGGACACCGAAGGATCATTCAAGTGACAGTTGCTGATATCCATCATTTAAGTTTAGAGAAAATGATTGTCAAAGTTTCCACTATATATCATATAGAGAAATGCCCTTCACCCGTAAAAGATATATTTTGCACCTGGTCACAATAATTTCTGGTTGACTGACAATGGGTGGCTAAAGGATTATGCTAGTAAAAAGTGGTTGTTATTCATCTATTATGTTCATGAAAGTTTCCACTATATTGCATATAGAGAATGACCTTCGCTCATAAATGGCATACTTTTCATCTGAACACAATATATTTGTAGCCTGATAAAAGGTCACCCAATGATCATTAATGTGAGTTAAATTGACATACATGAATTCGGTACTGAGAACATGACTTCCAAAGTTCAAATTTATAAAATATTTAGAGAAACGGCCTTCGCCAATAAAAGACGTACATTCATCCGATCACAATGTTTTTGTAGGCTGATAAAGGGGTACCTTAAGATCATTTATGTAAAATTTTATTGATATCCATCAGTTAGGTTCTGAGCAAAGTCACTTTTACCATATTTGGAAATTAGCCGCGCCCATCAAAGTCATGTTTTTTTTCATTTGATCCGAATTTCTTGACAAACTTTGAAAGAGGCTCACCCAATGATCATTCCTGTGAAGTTTGGTTGAAATATATCCAGTTTCTTAGAAGATTTTTAAAGAAAAGGTTCAAAACTGAACGGACGGACGCACAACGGACACATAGCCATGACAATGGCCCGGGTGGGATTAAGCCAGTGGAACTAAAAAAATATTGAAATCTGACCTTTAATTTAGAAGAGTTGAGATTACACGTTTTTTGGCATTTTGGCATTTTTTCCAGGATGCAGCAAGCAACTACAAAACCCCGACAATTTTTGCTAGATGAGGAGACTAGGAACATCAAGACGATCATTTTTGCGTAAGTCAAATATTAAAGTTGCTATTACAGTACAACTAAATATAGAATTCTGACATGCATCATCTCATTGGAATCAAACACCAGATACGATTTGTGATTTTGACTCGAGATCGCGGAAAATATTACAAAACCTGACTAAGGTCAGCTGACTGGGAATATTTTGTTAAATGTTTTTTTATTCGAATCCGACCAGTAGTATGATAAGTTGTGTTCACAATATAGGGATGAGTGTATTTTTCACTGCGTTTATTGGGGTATAAAGTGCAATTGCCTTAGCACATGGCAAATAACGCCCGTAGGGCGTTATGTTTAAGCCATGTGCTAAGGCAATTGCACTTTATACCCCAACAAACGCAGTAAAAAAGACACTCGTCCCTTATAATTGCAATCTGTAGATCGAAGAAACTATAAAAATACTCGGACAATCATTCAAGCTTCAAGTCTACTTTCTGCGCGTATAGATTACACAATCTTTTTTAAGATAGTGTATTTTTCGTATCTCGCTATCGAAGTGAAATGTCATAAAGTAAAACAAATGATACACAAATAAACGACAACTTTGAAATTCGTAGAGGTACTTATGACAAAATACTTGTTTTTGCTAAGTCAGTCTGTATTTTAAACGAAAAGGGTGTTGTCAGTCTTCGTTGAGAGGGTTGCTTGATGGTCTTCGTCGACTCACTGTTTTCCAAGTTTACGTCGGCTCAGAATCAGAACTGCATGCTTGTAATCGTAAATTCTTTCGAGAATATCTTAATTTATAATATATTAAATAGCATTGTTGCGTTGATGATCGGAAACTAGGTTCCTACAACACAGGACTTGCAGATCGAAGGTCGGGGGTTTCCCGAAAGACCTTTTGCATTTTATACAGAAATAAAGTGCAATGGATTTCCCCACGTGATGCGATTTAAACCAATTAGAATTCTTTATTTTATTGGATTGCAATTATGATTGTATAAAGGATCTATCTTCCCGTGATAAAGCGAGATATATTACAAATCTCGGCAATATGTAAAATGTAATATGTTAAAGATTTTAAAGTAAAATCAAAGGTCCCGTCTTACCACGCCCATAAATGAGGGTCAATCGGACTAACTTGCTTTGGAAGAGGGTCACCCAAGAAACGTTTCTGCAAAGTTTGGTCAAAATTTGCCCATTGGTTATGGAGGAGAAGATGTTTAGAGAAAAATTGACGCAAAGACGCACACATACACGGATAAAGCACGACGGACACAACGCCATAGTAATGACTCGCTGGTCTTTTAATGTCCATTTATGTTGTGATAAGACACCATACTTTACATAGATCTACAGTTCGACCGACCAACATTGCAAGTGACGTCATGATTCATTTATTATCTTATTGCCATGTGAAACAATTAAGCTTTGATAAAAGATAAAACGCCTGACTTTTAACAAATGGCAAAATAGCTCAGGTAGTTAGTGGGTTCGGACGTAAGGCCTCGCACATTGAAAGTTATGTGATATTTTTTAAAGAGGTTCGAACCTCTGTCTAAATAAATATTTTTTGTAATATTATTCTTTTTTATGTATTTTCCATATGGAAAATAATTAATATTATTATTATAAAATTGACTGTTTAATTCATCATATCTTTGGGAAAACTTTTCATTTGATATATTTTTTCTTTAGAAGTGTATCAGTTTTTCCATATTTTTTTTCTATTTTCAACTCATACACATGTATTCATCAATATCACAAAATTGGAAAAAGATTTTTTTTTCAAAATCGTTTCGTGTAGAATCGTTAATGCTAAAATAATGCATCAATTATTTAATCTTGTTTTTTTTTAAAAGAAAAAAAAATCCATACTTTTCCGCAGATACGAATCCATGAAGCACGTTTCTGAGAGTAGGGTGCGTTGTCGACTGCGCTAATTACGACAGTTGTTTAATATGAGTCGAATAACACTTTATATTCACCTTTGCCTGTGAAAAGTAAACAAAAAGTGACGTCACGAGCAATATAGGGTGGTTGATTTGTACATGTTTACAAAATTAGAATGACAAATGTTTTATAAAAGTCAAAATAAATTGCTCGTATAACAACGTTTTTGTCTTCCGGTTGTAGGCGTACCTGGGTAGAACTTTAGAATGTATTTGCTAAAATTCAAGCCAATTTTATTTTACCGTCATGTAGTTGCATGTCCTGTGAAAGATGATCCTTTTCCACGATGTTTAGGCTCTACCGCTTAAGCAAAGGTCTTATATTGCTTAACTGCTTGGTCTCATATAAATCTTCATTTTGATGTATAATATACATTGGCATACCGTTTTTTATTGGCAAATGAAGTGCTTTAAAATTGGGTCTCAAACACTTTACATGAACGTCAGAACATCTTATCCTCCGGAACCCTTGGGTCAATTTTAACGAAACTTGGCATGGGTGTTCCTTGGGTGAAATTTCCCTAGTTGTTTAATACATTTTGATTTGTCCCAGAATATGGGCGCAGCAGGGAGAGGGATATTTTCACTTTAAAATCTTTGAAATCTTCTCACCTCAAACCATTAGGCCGATTTCATTGAAACTTGACATGAATTTTCATCGGAGACCATTTATCTACATCGTTCAAAAGATTTGATTGGCTCACAAATAAAGGCATGGTATAGTCCGTTTGACTTCTATAGGGACCACAATTAAGCCAAAATTTTCAAATATAGATTGATGAAAACTAATTTTTGGTAGTCATAATAATTTATCCATCAAATACCATGAAGAATTATGTTTTTTAGAATTTTTGAAAGTAAATAATGATTTTGTCCTTCCGTCTTCATGTTAACTCCCGGCCTTTCGTACCTAGTTGTTTCTATAATAAACGTTACAGCAAATTATCTATAAAAACAATCTTATTTGAATAGGGGTCGAGTCAAAAGAGAATAGTTTTTAGTGAGCCGTTTTTGTATGAAATCGAGTTTATTTTTAGAATGAATTTTGTCTTTATAATTTACTTGTTAGGAATATTAAAATGACTTTATCCTGTTTTTGTTCAAAAATCATTTGACCAGATATTGATAATAATCTCTAACTAGTTTGAGCTAAACCCCATACCCCCTTATTCAGACCAATCAAAATTGATATTTTAACGAAATCGTTGTGATTTTAACGAGGAAAACCCAGCAAACAGGCGATTTATAACGATACAAATCACGTGAGATCTACATTTAAACTGACGTGACCGTCGATATGCAAATTAGCATGTCCAAATAAGGAATTATAGTCTTTATAAACCACGTGTTTTTATTATATTTTGACAATTTCTTACTACTAAATAACCTGCTACACTCCTCGTGTTTTAGAGCGAAAAATGCGAAATTATTAATATTAAATTGATAGACATAATCATTATTTTAAAACCATTTTATTCTCAAAAACTAATTTTGGAATAGTATTAAGCTAAGATCAATATATTGCCAAATTCAAAACAGTTTTACCAACGGATTTTTGTGTAATTGATGAAAAATTTGGTTCTCATAGAAGTCGACCGGACTAAAGGGCCACTAGAAAAATCTAGGTACCGAGGTTTTTTTTTCGTATATTGAATATCTCTTTTTCATATCTGGGGATGTTAAAGCCAGTGGGGCGATACAGGCTCGCTCGGGCCCCATTTTAGTTATCGTGTTCTTGACTGTCAAACCTATCCTTATCTATCGATATAAGAGCAGGATAGCGTAGATTACACAGGTTTATTTATCTTTGCCGTACATACAGTTAAAAAATCGTGAAATCGCCAAGATGATTGATTTTAGAATATTTTCGGAATGAAAAGGAATGAGTGCGATGGGCGAGTTGTGAATGAAATTGAAGGGTTATTTGTCTTCACAGATCAACCAGACGCGTCCAAATTCAATGTACGAGGGTGGATAAAAATACGTGGACTTTTACTATAACTTTGGTATTTTCCAGCGGAAATCAATGAAATTTTGTACACGTCTCAAATCTTTTAATGTTGACAAAATATCAAATTTACAAAAGTCTGCTATGACTCTGACGTAAAAAATCCAACATTTGATATAACTGGGTAGTTGCTACCGGCGCAACCCATTTTCTTACGTTACTTCCTAGTGTTACTACCCGTAATTGTCCCCTCAATTTGGACCAAACACTTTCGAACTTCGCCTATTTACGTGTTGACGTTATGAGTTAGGATATTTAAAATTTGAGCATAATCCATTGGCTTGTTGGGAATTAAAAGTTAGTAATCTAAGGGCACGCGTCGATTTTTGAACTTCGAAACGACGGCACCAGCGCACCCAGAGCCAACCAGACAATAATAAAGTTCTACTGGACCTATGGAAAACCTAGTCGAGAGGTTTAAATGATTAAATATGCTAAAAGGTCTTCAAATGTAAGCAGATACCTTCTTTTTAAATGGTTTAAAAGGTTTGTTTAAGAATGGAGAGTGTTTCTGAAGGATGACACTCGGAAAATGGAAAACGTCTCCTCGGCTTTTAATCTGTAATAGTCACAGAACAGCATCAGTGCAGAATCGTTTAGACACATTACACATTTAAGTTAATCGTTTTGGATCAGATGGATATGAAAATAGTACTTATCCAATGGACAAGCGATGCAGAAATCGTGTTTGTTGTTGAGTTGAGTATTTTGAAAAGTGCTGACTTTCGAGTCGGAACTTATCAATACCGCAGCGTCATATTGACGTCGTTACCGTGCGCCGGTACCAAATGACTACATGTTTTAGAATGGTTGCTACTGGTGACCAACTCTTTGGATTTCATCCAAATTTACACGACAAAAAGAAAAATGCCTCAATTTAATAATAATGTAGTTTTCTTTTCAAAGTCTGTGAAATCAAAATTTCTGCAACGCTAGTCTACGTAATTTTTGATTCACCCTCGTAGTCAGTGAAATCCTGGGTTCGTTCTAGTGGATTTCTTTAATGCAGTAAGTCTTATCTTTTAAATGAGTTTGGAGCGTGTTCGAATGATTTGAGTAAGTTTTGGAAACGAATGAATGGAACACTGAGAAAGCGACTTAGGGTGGTTTTGGTCGAGATGAGAATCATTTTCACTGTTTATGTTTAAAGTAGCAGAAGGCTATAGCAATACTCTAAAGATGTTTAATATGTAGATTTAAAAAAAAGCTGTTTTTGAGAAGTTTATAGTACACCATTACAGGATGCTGGTTGAGATAAGTTACTCAGTCCTTTCTCTCTTTAAACACCATTTACTTTACACAAAGTACGAAAGTTTGAAACCTTGTAGCGGAAACAACTCTTTGTTTTAAAATACAAAATAATGTTATGTAAGGTGTGCAGCACATTATTGATAATGTAAATGTTCATATTCTTTTAACATCTTCATAAAACGTTTTCGCGGGTGAAAGCATACAAAGAGCTTCTTGCCGAAAATTCTATTCTATTGAATATTTTCGGGAAGCATGTGAGAGTGAAAGGTTTTAAAGAACGGAACACAAATAAAATGAAAATAGAATTAGGCCCATATAGGTGATAATGTTAGCATATTTAACAATATCGTGAAATTGACAATGTTTTTAATGGTTTTGGAATGAAATTGAATGGATGCGATGAGTGAGTTTTCAGGAAGTTAAAGGGAGGTAATCCAATGTCACTTACTATGCTTATGTTCTTTAAATATATGCTACCAATATCTTCATTCTCGAATTGAATTGACTATCGTTTAGTTATTTCGGATTCCTTTGAACGACAATGTCCCAGCTATGTTCACAATAAATTAATTCTAAATATCAATAAAAAGTATTTACTGCTTTTTCATCAAAGAATATTTGTTTACGCTCAATCGACATTGCCCTATTCATGTGTTAATTACAGAAATAAATGAACCGTGTGACAGGGTGTCTTTGCAGGTGGCAATTTCATCGATTTTTAAAAGAACAACAACAATAAACGTACCAAGTTACAGTATATGACATTCTTTTCAATAAAAATATAGTTTTGAGTTAACAACGGTGCCATAGTTTTGAGTTAACAACGGTGCCATACCAAAGGTGAGTCAACTTTTTTTAGTGGCGTCCAATCATGGAAGAAATATAAACAAACTTTCAACGGGTTAACTTACAACCTGATGATTAAAAGTAGGCTTTTTAATTCAGCAAAATACATATCTTGGAATCTTGACACCTACTTGCTGACAACGGTAAGTTAAATTCCCTTTAAAGGTTTTGAAAATGAAATAAATGGCGTCCTATGCGGCATGGTGGAGCTTATCTATTTAATTCCCTGTACTGCAAAATAATTTTTATTTTAGATAAATCAATTATAAACCTTGGTGACGTATTTCTTGGGGGGCTTATTCTAGTTCAGTGCTGAAAAATGATGCATGCTAAATAGAATAATATGTAAGTGTTATTTAACATCTATGTTTTCTGGTCTCGGCTGCGAGAAATTATCATGACTCGGCATAGCATCCTCCTGATAAATTTTCCCAGCCTCGACCAGATAACATTGGTATCTTAAGACACTAACATAATTTTTTCTCTTTATATATCCTTTGGTCACTCTATTTTGTGTTCATGTTTAAAACATACATGATAAATTAAGTAAAGTACTATCACTACAAACATGTCAAAATGTACTAAAATGGATTGAAGGCTCCAAATATATATACATGTAAAATGTGTATTCAGTAAGAAAACCAAGATGAAATTAAATTAATCAAAGGGTAACAACCTACGCATTGGCTCACGTCTTCAATCACATAATTTCGCTAACCATTTTTCATTTGAAAGTCTTTGAGCTCGTAATCAGATATCGTTTAAAATCTGTTCGAAAGAATTAGCCTTTCTGGAACCTAAAACCTTCCTATGCAAGTAATCAAAGTACTGAAAGTACTGATAAGTTGGAATGCGTTCGAGAGACGGTGACCTCAAGATACTAACGAAGCTGACGCCTTCCGCCTATCACAGGTGATCACATAGTATGCGTATATAAATCAATGTATTTGAACAACGAGAGAAGCTTAAACCTCTGAATCGCTATACAGGCCTGAATCTGATGAAAGAAAAATGATAACAAGAGGGCCAGAATGACCCTAAACCGCTCACCTGAATTCGATTGGTCCAGTCGATCTTATCCAAAAACTTTCTGGCAAAGATTCATTTAAATTTGCCTAATTTTTGAAGAAGAGACATAATTCGAATTATAAGCAGTCATAATAGACCCGGCCAACCCTTTAATTAAAAAGGAGACTCAAAATTAGCCCTACCCTGCAACGCCCATATCTATGGCCTAATGAAAATTTTGCCAACAAAGGTTGATTGAAATCTGCCCAGTGGTTCAGGAGGAGATGTCGTTCAAAGATTTTGGGCTCAAAATAAGCCCCGCCCTGCCATACCCATATAATTGGCCAATTAGAATATAGCGACAATTTTGAAGAGGGTCACACAGGGAACATTCTGGCAAAATTTCATTGAAAATGGAACAGTGGTTAAGGAGATGAAGGAGTTTTAAGAAAGTTGACGACGGACGACGGAGTCAGGGTGATCCTAAAAGCTCCCCTTGAGCACGTTGTGCTCAGGTGAGATAAAAAAGAAGAAAATGATACGGACCATAAATCCGACTAATAGACGCACAGGCGAACACTTATACACTCAAAACAGTGTTATGTTATTTTTGAAATGACTTCTGCTCCATTTGAGTTATCAATTACATTTTTAATTAGAGGTGTCGCAAAGTGGACATCAACAAGTGATTTGTCCATGATGAAAAGCTATTTTCGCAGGGAAGTCTTTTACTTCCAGAGTTGGAATCTCAAAACAATTTTTTGACGAAGTTCAATTGTGATTTAGACTTTTGTAACTCCGAAAACTTTCTTGAAAACTTTCTCGGGTCATTGACAACATTTGTGTTAAGTTTTATGATTTGGGTCAATTGGTTGTTCAGTAAGAGTGGAGACTGTTACTGATGACCGTGACATGTATAACCCCGTAACAATAGAGCATTTTCCTTGGGTCATGGGCAATATTTGTGTAAAGTTTCGTTATTGCAGGTCAATTGCTTCTCCGTTTATCTAGCGGAAAGCAAAGGGTCAAAGGACTGAGATACAGACATGATGAAATCAATATATGCTACTCTACTTCTGAGTTGGGGGTACAGTTTTTTTTTTTTTTTTTTTTTTTAAGTTTTTTTTTATTCTCCAACAAAACCAACATAATAGAGCATCATAAAGTTAAACAGTATTATGCTTTCAATGATTTTTTGTTTGAAGTTTTAGACTATATAACTATTCAGTTTCTATATTCTGTGATATTGTGATGTGGGTGTCCTCAATCCCTCCAAGATTGGATTTTGTGTTATTGAGATAAATCTTTCTAAATTTTTGCTTTGCAATTTTGCAAATTTACACTTTTGAATTTTGTGAACATATTTTATTTGGTTGGATTAAAGAATGCATTAATTCCACTGAAAATAAAGACATACAGCTAGTGTCAATTTGATTTATTGTAGACAAAATTTACTATTTCTAAGTAGTTCAGAAGGATGCTAGGAGATCCTGGATATTTTTTAAATTTGTTTTTGTCTATTCTGTAGTTCTCGTCCTCCAAATCCAAGAGAAATAGATAACACCCTTAACACTGGTTAGTTCAGTTAAAGAGCCTCCCATCTACAGCGTATCATGAACTGTAGATACGATGCCCGAGAACTAAAAAGGTCAATGCAGACTTTTGTTTGTTGTTGTTATCGTTGTTTTCACCATTTAATATAAATAAAGTATGTGTACAAAAGTTATGCCACATAATTGTGTACAATAGGTTCTTGAGTTAGATTAATTTTTCTCATTATGTTTTGGAACACTGGTTTTGAAATTAACCAGCTCATGGCCAATAACACTTTTGATTAAAATTCAATTTTTCTATTCTTCATATAGGTGTTTTCCATGTCACCTTACATTATTTAAATCTTGTTATTATACACAACTATATTTGGGGGTACAGTTAATAACATCGTGAAATTGATAAGATGAACGATTTTTAAAATGATTTAGGCATGATGTTGAATGAGTGAGCGGAGCGAGTTTGAAGTGAAATTTAAAGGAGGGAATCCAATGTCGCTTATTTCAGGATGAACAAAATAAGCGATATATATAAAACCTATATGAAATACATGTATGCATAAAAGTTCAATCAATGGCTTTCTTTTTAGTTAAGAACCAATCAGACGCTTTAAATTTCAATTATATCAGTGAAATCGCGAATTGGTTCTCGCTTAATTCATTTAGAATGTACATGTTGATCTTTTTTTAATAGCATTGAGCGTTTTTGGGTGGTTTGAGGGAGTGTTTGGAATGAATCAATGGAGCGCTGAGTGAGCGATTAAGAATGTTTTTATTGAGATGAATGTCAATTTCACGATGTAAGTAACTGTATGATGATGCTCTTAATCGTGTTGATGTTTTATAATGTAAAGAAAACAAGTTGAACTAGTTGGTTTGTTTCAAATGGCAAATTGTCTTGGTGATGAATGCAATTGGGCAAAGATATTCATAATTCAATTAAAGATATGGTGGCAAGGGTTTATATGGATAAGTTTTGGTTTTTTTACAATGAATTATCCATGTAGATAAATGCAATATGACGGAAAACAAACGACAATATGTTGCAAAAATATTTATTAACTTTAAAAGTGTATCATCACTTTAAGAAAAGATTTTCATTTCGTAGCTTAGACAGAAATTTACAATATAACACCTTGTCAAAAGTTAGATGTGTAATAAGGTCGTTCAGAAAGAGAAACTACACCTTTAAAAGAAGCTATAACATAATTGTACGAAAAACAGGTCGCGACCTTACCAAATAAGCAGATCACGTGATTGGCTAGTGATATTGCTGACCTTATTGGACATGACTTATCACATGATTTCCAAATATAGTAATGCAAACATGTGGTTCTAATATATTCGTACGCAACTTTCAATAAATATCGTTTAAAACATAAATTAGCGTGATAATACTATACGTGAAGTGATTGCTGTGTAATTGTACAGCATTATTACATTTTGGTGAAATAAACTGTATGTCTTTGTCAAGTTAAGATATACAAATTAGGCCGAAGTGTATTCACATCCTGTTCACGAGATATGTGTTCTTAAAAAACCCGAAATGAAATTATCTTGTGTTCATTTTGCGGTTTTGTTAAATCTAAGTTGGAATTGCTCCGCATTCCAACTTAAAAACTGTGTTTGAGTGTAATTTTCCCATGGCTTATTCTCGACAAAGTTTTTGAGGCGGATGACTTAAAGGAGAGTACGGAACCGCAACAGTTGGAATGGCCGTGATGAAAAATTGTGTCGAAGTGTTAAGAGCTCCAACTTTGTTGCAGATCATATTTTATATAACATTACATAAAAACCCAGTAACAAAGTGAAATAATTGCTACGGTGTTGTTCTACGACATTCGATGTTTTATGAAATTTTGTAACATTTCTCGATCGAAATGGCGACTTTCAACAGCCCTTCTAAATGACGTAGGTTATCACCATAATTTCCCAAAAATTGTTCTGATAAGATAATTATAGTGACGTGATTCAAAGTTGACTCATTTATGGCATGATGCTGTAATTGTTCTTGATTTTGAAATCGGGCGAAAGTTTGTCATTCCCGGATAATGAAAAAAAAGGTTGCGTTTATTTTGCCTTAAACACATGCGAGATGGTAACGTTAAAATGAAAGGTGCAATGCTTGGCGAGGCCAACGTAAATCTAGGACTCTCAACGTTGTGCTTATTTAAGAAGTTGCAATTCACGCATGCGCAATAATACTTGTCTTCGATATGTGTTGATATTTGCTTGACACTTCAAACTCCTGTAATGAGGGTTGGTCTTATTTACATCAAATGATATCATTTTTATCATGATTCAAATAATAGAAAGGGTCTTCTCTTTCACGAATAGATACTTCACGCATGCGCAATGATACCTGTCTTCGATATGTGTTGATATTTGCTTGACACTTTAACCTCATGTATCTAGGGTTGGTCTTATTTACATCAAATGGTATCATTATTATTATAATTCAAATAAAAGAAAGGTGCCTCTCTTTCACGAATAGGTACTTGAAAAAGCCATATCATCCTGTAAAAATTCCTAGCTTATATAGTAAACAAATGAATCACTAAACAACTTAGTTTATCTTTTAAAAAAATCTAAATCAACCATAGCTAGGTGCCTTTTTTTGCTTTCTTTCTTACTTTACTGCAAATTTCTAGGCTTCAAAAATAATTAAGGGGTCATATTAAATCTGATTCACCTTTTACTTGTTTTTTTTTTATTTGTTATCCTTGTTTAATTTTTGAAGTTAACCGAATATGATAAACTCGCTCCACAATGTCATTGTGCTTTGTATTATTTTTTTTCATATTGTCGACCCTTAATAGTTCCATAACGTTTCGGAAGTCATGAACTTTTACAGTGTTAACCGATGTTTCCCAATGATTTCATAAGGAAACTTCAGTTAGCATTGTGAAAGATCAAGTATTCCGAAATGTTGCGTCACTATTACAGGTCCACTACCCCAATAAGGGAAAACATGACAGGTAGCTCAGGACAATATACGGTTATTATCCTAAATAAAATATACCATTAATATATTCAATTTAAATGTGTTTCTGAAATGAATAAATTTGATTTAATGTCCTTCTTTAATCTCTTTCTTTCGGCTATAGATCTCTTAAATATGATTCTTATTCCATCTGGTGCTTCAAACAGATGATTTTGGAGAATATACATGTATACGAAATAGACAGCATTAAGCGTGACATCTAACTGCATTTTAAGTTTCGAATGATTTTTGTAGACTCACAATCTTTTAAACCTACTTAAACGTGAATTAAAGGGGCTAATTATAACAATCCCTTGATTAATGACAATTCCTGTATTAAAGTGGAATAAGGAAAAACATTAGAGGGATCTAGTTTTATGTGCTCATTATTGTGTTACACACCATTTGGAATTCTTATTTGCAAATAATGTTCTTTTAAAAAGAAGAATCGTGTTTCAAATCTAATGGTTAGTTATTCTTAATTAAGCAATACGTTAGTGTTTTTTAAGTTTACATTTGGCTAATTCATGAAATTAATAACTACGGTGACAGTAACACAAGAAGCCTTAAATACTGGATTATTTTCACAGAGGATTACATGTTTCATTATATTTCTGTATTTGACAATAAAGTATAGAACTACACAACTGATAAATGAATTTTAAAACAAAATCTTGACAAAACAAAAATATTGGAAGCAAACAATGTATATATACGTGTTAATTATTGTGTTCTCATCAACAATGGTTGAGAGTGGAACACTGAACGACTCAACGACATTAGTAAATAACCTTCTCAGTAACTACAATAAAAACGTTCGTCCTGTAAATGATCACGACTCTGTCACACAAGTACGTGTTTTAACATATCTCAAGTCTATACAAGAATTCGACGAAGTACATGAGGTATTTGCCTATACAGGAGCATTTAATATCATATGGCATGATGCTGGGATGGTTTGGGACCCCGAAGCTTATGGCGGTGTGGACAGGACTAAAATCTCTTACAAACATGTATGGGTCCCCGATCTTGTACTTACTACGCCGACCGAGGAAGTGGAGTCGTTCGGGAGAAACTGGCAAATGGTAGATTACGAGCACAGCGGTCTGGCTACATGGACGCCAGGTGGTTTAATAGAAATCGACCTGTTCCGTCGATGTTACTAATTATCCATTTGACAAGCAAACATGTACTTCGGACTTTAATGTGTGGGGATATGACGTCAGTGAAGTGCAATTGCTTATAGATAGTGACCATGTGGACACGTCGCTATTTTCCGGAAACGTGGCCTGGGTATTGGAGAATACCAGTGTAAAAGTAGCGTCTGTCAACGATTGGTCACAGCTGGAAGTTACATTTTATTTAAGTCGAAAACCAGAGTTCATCGTGGTAAACATATTAATGCCCATTTTATTTCTAAGCTTGATAAACGTTTTGGTATTTTTACTGGTTCCAGAATCCGGGGAACGTGTTTCATATAGCATCACAGTTTTACTATCAATAGCTGTGTTTATGACTATCATAAGTGATACATTGCCGAGAAGTTCTGAGCCATTACCTATTATATCTTATAAATTGATGTTTGATATGATCATAAGCTCACTTATAACATTGGTCACGATTTTGAATCTTAGACTTTACCATAAGGACAAAAGCATCCCAGTCCCAGACTGGCTTAAAACACTACATATCATTTTATACCGACCGCGAAAATGTACCACTAACAAAACTTCAAGGAAAGTTCACCCAAAAGGCTCAGACATGTTGACCTTGACGAATGATGACGGATTGGAAATTGTCGATAACAAAATAGAAATGCCTAAAACAAACATTTGTGATCATGCCAACACACAACTTAAGAATTCCACACAGGACAAAAAAGAAATTGGGATAGTTGTTACTTGGAGAGACATTAGCGATCTGGTTGATTATCTTTCTCTGTTTGCCTTTACTATTCTTACTGCACTTAGCTTCGGAGTATTTTTAATCTATGTCAGTGGAAACTAAACTCCACCCAAAACTAAACTGGTTCAGCTAGCATACGAAATTCACTAACTTGAAATACTTTTTTACATATACATATTGACATTTATTTCTGAACAACCATTTGATTTTGATAATTTTTTTTTTCTTAAAAGGGCAGAAGTCGAGAAAAAAAATTTACGATTCCAGAATTTTTATGATTTATATTTTTCAATTTTTGTGGTGAAATAGCCACAATGTGATAATTTAACAAACATGCAAACTGTCAAAAGATAAGTAAGTGCCCTTTGTGATTTACAGACATAAATTTTGTCCAGAGCATATCTCTGTAAGAATATACCATCTGCAAACTCGAAACTTCATAGATGGAAAGATCTCCTTCACTAGAAGAGCGATAAAAAATATAGAGAATTCGTGCTTCCTTATTTTTGGAGTAATTGCTCTTTGTGATTTACAGACTTAAATTTTGTCCGATTCAAATCTGTAGGTATAGCAGCTATCAACCCGAAATTTCATAGGTGGATTTTTGTGTTTGTTTAAATGGGGTTTACGCCGCTTACAACAATGTTGCAGTTATATCTCGGTTGACAACAATTGATTTCTGGTATTTCTCACACCAGTACTACCATTACATCCTTTCATAGCCCCCAGCTGCTTTCCCTCATAGGTCTACGACTATCGACCCATTGGTGGGAGACAAATATTCGGAAAGAACGAGTGTCGCCGTCGGGGATCGAACCCGGGACCTCTAGAATAACAGTCTGACGCGCAACCAACTGCGCTATGTCGGCGGCTTCATAGGTGCATATATCTCTTTAAAGAGAAGTGCAGTATACAAGAAACATAGATCTACTTTGAAAAGTTTAGAGTTATTGCTATTTTCTGTTTCAAAGACTTAAATTTTGTCTGCATTAAATTTCTAAAACAATGTATCATACTACTCGGGTAGGCAGACCTCAACAATAAAAAAGAGAGAGAGAAAAAATAAATAAAAAACTAAAACAAATAGTGAAAATTCATTCTTGTTGTTATTTTCAAACTTTTACGGGCGAAATGATCGTGTCTGACAAGGCTCTTGTTTTGATTGGGCTTCATAGCTTCTTGAAGTCACCCTGAAAGGTAGATATCAAATTTCATTTGTCACAGTCTTCGGCATGCATTTTGATATCGTCTCAGAAGAAAAATAAACGTTGTTCAATGTTTATGAGATTGTCCAAATGTGCACGGTGAATATTAGCATTGTCTTAAGAAATTGTTCCCTGTTGTTACTTTCAAGCTTTTGGGGGGGGGGGGGGGGGCGGGGCATGTCTGACATTGCTCTTATGTCAATTGTGCTTTTATAGCTTCTGAGGAACAAGTGCTCTAAATGGCGTCGGTTTTTCCTCCCAACCCTCGTTATTGTACTTTGCCTGACATGGCTCTTGTGTCATTTGGACTTTTATAGCTTCTGTGGAATTCCCCTATTCTAAAGTTAAACCCTCGTAATTGTACTTTCCCTAAACTAAATTAACTCTACAACTCTACTCTACAAGAAAACTAACTGGCGACGGGTTTCTCCCAAAACCTATTAATTGTACTTGGAGATTAAACTTAATGAACTCTGCAAAAAGAAAACCAAATGACGGTGGTTTTCTTCCAAAACCTCGTAACTACAGCTGTTTACACGCTGTAGTTACGAGGTTTTAGAAGAACCAGGACGATGTACTGTAAGTTTACACCTACACAAAACGTGATTTTTTTTCTAGAACGCTGATAATAAGTTAAAATCACTAGTCATTCAGTAAATATTAAATGGTAATGACTCTGCAAACAAAAATAATATTAACATTTCAAGGAAAAATCACGATTGTCAAACAAAATGACTTACCCTCAATGACATCAATCAAAAAGTCAAATCAGTACCGTGTTTGAACCTCTGAGGTGAAACGATATATATCTTTATTTTTGGCATGTCAGTCAAGATTCGTTTATTCCAAATGGCCAAAAAATGTTTTATTACTCAATGGAAAAAAATGAGTACGCAAGTTGTTTTCGGAATTTTCCGACATACAGTCCCGTAATAAATCTGGTTCATTATTGGTGAATCTTTAAATTTTTGCTTCATGATTTCGAATAAGATGTGAAGAGATTTTTTAATAGGGGTATGAAACTTAAACCCTAATCACATTTAAGTTTGAATTCGATTCGCTTATTCATACAGTGGGATAAGGTTTTTGGTGTCATACCTCCATGAAATGAAAAAAAAAGTCTCTTCATCTCTTAATTGAGCCCCGTGTGTGACAGTTAAGATAGCTAATAAAGGTGAGGCATTAAGACCCCCGTCAGTCCGTCGTCTGTTGCCTGCTGTGATACGACCTCTGCGTTCAGGACAACAAAACGTGGCAAACCGTTTGCAAATTATATCCCGCCTTACACACAAGTGCACGTGCAAAGCGGTGTATAATTTGCAGACAGTTTGCCACTTTCTGTTATCTGAACACATGGAACATTTTTGTCCAAGCGCCTTCACCGGTCCTGTGTTCAGGATGTAAAAGCGTTTCGCGAGCGCTTTGAGATGATACCCCGCTTTGCACGTGCAAAGCGAGGTATCATTTCAAAAGCGCTTCGCTAACGTTTTCATCGTGAACGCAGGGCTGTTTACCTCCCGTATAGTGTTTGGGCAATTCCAATAATCGAAAATTAATTGGTCGCTATTGGAACAAAGATGAAAATAAATGAAAAAAAATTAAAATCAAACTCCTAATCTAGAACCAAAGCAAGTATGTTTTGACGGATGAATAAATTTACCCTAAAGTTCCCATGGGCGGGGGGCAAAGAGCTGGAGATGGGTGGTGATCTTTAATAAAATTCTATTTTTTCAAAAAACACTGCCTTGTCGTACACCCCTTGTCAAATTTCAACTTACCTTGACAGAAACGTCTCCAAGCCTGTCCCATCTAATTTTATAGACGAATTAAAATCAAATTAAAGAATATCGTTACAATGACAAGAATTCTGTACGTGAAACTCAGAGTAATACTTTTGATAAAAAAAATCACAAATAAATAAAAACTTACACCAAATCCAAACCGAGAACGCCTCAACCTTCAATATTTGTGAGGAAACGGCAGTGCACGGCGCACCTGTTTGATTTTTCTTTCAAATCATTACCCTTGAGTCTTAAAGTGTCGAGTTTTTTGTGTCAAGACACTGTAGTATTAAACAGCGAATTCTTAGAACGATATAATCCTCTAAAAGTAATGCACCAACCATCTTCGCAGAAAATTTTCTTCGGTGATCCTCTTTACATTTCATTTGCAGTGACGGAGACCGGAAAAAATCTGTAGTTGCATGTGAAATGTGAAAAGTGCATTTCCTCCCAACCAAGAAGACCCACGTCTCTGATATTTTGAAGGAAATGCAAGGATTTCTGTGAAACTCGTAGAAATCATTACACTCGAGAGTTCATGGCTGCAGCAACAGTTTGGGTTGGGTGACGGCTGGTGGTATTCAGGGATTTATAAAATTAAAGAACTATTTGTTAAAAAAACAACTCCTTCTTTGCCACCGCCGTCCTGGCGTTCTGGCGCTCGTAAGAATCCCAATCTTTGATCATGGGGATAAGGAATCGATTCCCACACACATACTTTCCGACGGTTATCTCCCATAAATGGATGGGTGGATAGTCGTACAGCTTAGCGTGATAACAGCCAGGGAAGAATGCAATAATTCATGTTTACTGCTGATGGGAGAAATACAGTTAGAAACATCATGAAATTGACAAGTTGAATGCTTTTGGAATGATGTTGGAATGAAATTGAATGGATGTGTGGATAGAGTTTTGAACGATTTACAAGGAAGGTAAAACATAATCGAAACTATTTTCATCCATTTGGTGTTTTTTATACCTTCGTTCAATGAAATCCATTTTTGAGTGATTTAAGTTAGTGTTTGGAATGAATAATTGTAGCGCTAAGCGAGTGATTTGAATGGTTTTGGTCGAGATGGGTGTCGATTTCATGATGTGATTTACTATACAATGAACCAATCATTAGGTACTCCGGCTTCCGTGATATTATGAAAAAACTGTTAAAGGCGTCCTTCAAATATAAGCCTCCTAATCCGCTGTGCAAATATGAAAAGATTTGTCATTATTTAATTTTATTAAGGCGACCACGTTCGAAAATTGAAAAAAGGAATTATATTCGCCGAATTCTCTGGTTATCATGGTAAACTTAAAAAAAATATAAGCTGCTCATAGGTAGTCATAGTATACATAGTCAAAAAGGTTTTGCTCACTTTGTTGTATTGTAAAAAAGAATGCATCAATACAATTTAGTGAATTCGTGGCCGAGCGATAAGCTTATCGGTTGGCTATCCAAATCAAAAATGTTTACTTTGCAGATCACCATTTATGACGTAACGTGAGGTTTTTTACGTTATACATCAGTAGTTCCAATTTGCAAACTAAAGTCAGTCTGAAATTTTCGCTTTTCATCACTTTGAATGAGTGCTAAATTCAAAGAAAACCGCTTAAATCATCAAAGAGAACCGTGACATGGCTATTTATGGAGGTTGATCATGGAGGGGGGATTACACCGATTTGGGGCATTCGGAACATCACTCGGCTATTTCCGTAAACTGCAACAGACCTCGGATGTATTTAAGGCGGATGGGTATGTAAAAAAAATCGTGCATTTTAATAGGCGGAAACAGAGTAAAAAAAACTAGCGCTGTAGATTTATATCTTTTGCAGTAAATAATGGCTGAGAATTTTTAATTCTCAAAAATTAAGATTTCTTCAGTCGTTATTTAAGAATCTAAAATATTTTTATTAGGATTCGATGGTTTCACGTCGGTGACTTAATCGAGTAGCGTTGGCGACGTCGAATGTTTTCACTCACAGTTTCGAGGGCTAACGCCATTCTAACTGACGTCGTCTAGTTTTTCCAAGGTTTTCCATAATTTTTAAAAATAGTCCGTCTATGTACATCCGAGGTTGATCGTGAGATTGGCCGAGTGGTGTTCCGAATGCAATTAGGGGTTGTGACTATATTGATGAAGTATAATTTCTTCCATCGACTTCAACTTTCAAGCAGGTGTCCAAATCAAACAAGACACCTTATTTCGGTGATCTTTTCGAAAAGGATCGAAATCTTCAAAAAAATTTAAAAAATCTAGGATAATCATAAAACACGAAGGGAAAAAAAATTAAAGCGTATGAGTCATAAACTATATTTCCTGAAAGGAAGTGTACGTTACACACACATTCTCAGTAAATAGGTGCCATTTGTACATTTTGTTGTCGCCGAAGATTTTCAGGATAACAAACAACCTGTAGGTTGTTTGTTAAAACTGAATTATTTGAAAAAATATTGGTGTAGGTTACCATTTCAAATGCAGCATTTCTGCTCGGTCATAAGACCTATCCAAAAAGTATAGTTTTTGATGTTCCATTTACGTTTTTCATATGTCTGTAATGATTGTAACAATTGTAAAATTGTCGCCGAAATCATTAAATTTAACATATATCAAGGTAAATGCAGAACAAAAATGAATCAGAGTGCCTTAAAATCTGCCAGAGTATTTTTATTTTGCGCTCAGAATTGTGAAATTAACCAATAAATATTTTGAAAGCTTTTTGGAATAATGATATTTATATCAGAATAGATTAATGTTTATTTGTCAGGCTGAAGGTTTAAGGATGAAAGGTTTGTTACCAATCATTCTGGAATTCTGTACCACTTTGACCATAACGTTTCATTAGCCTTACACACTCTTACATATGCTTTAAAAAAACTTAAAAAGAACTATTGTATCATTGTAGTAGTCATGGAATAGATGGTTAAAATCATTTTGTAAGGTTCGTTTTGTAAGGTTAGTTATCGGATATCAAAGTTTTATAATATTCAGCACTTTTCTATCACCCACGGTGCTAAATGGCGTCATTTGATAATACCCTTTACGTAACTAAATAATTCTGACGTTTATTCGGCGCGTTTTTCCTATCATTTTTGAGAAAATTGCAGTTATCGAGAGAGAAAAGGGCCGGGGCACTTGTGGTAAGATTTTACTAAACGTCTCACAATTTACTTATTTCATGATCAAATATTTGTCAATCAATTAACAATCGTTTGATAAAGGGTGTTTTTTGATATATCAAACAAATTTCAATCTTCGGATCAATCGAAATTATAGTTGTAAGGTTCGTTCTATTTAGTACCGAACCTTACTTCATTTTCTGATGGGAAGTATAGTCGATATATCAGTGAATTCTTATCTGAATTGACGACTTTAGATGGTATGCTATCTTATGTGATCAATTCTCACAATAGAACAAGACATGTATATTTTGTCATTATTTTTGAAAACAGACGCTGGTACCTCCTAACATTATTTTATTTCATTTTTATACGGAGTCAGGCTTCGCTGAGAACCCTCTAAGAATTCCAAAATAAATATATATTGATTTTGCTAAAAAGTCGACCTTTCTTATTGAAATATATATCTTAGACTATTCGGCAACCTTTATTCATAAAAAAAACATAGAAGTTTAGGGTAAGGTTCGTTACTTTCGGTAACGAACCTTGCAGTAAAAGTCAATAGTTTTTCTCGCGCCTTATTTGCCTTAGCCTTCAATAAATTGTCTCTTGCAGACTTTCGTATAGATGCATCTGTCAGTATGCACACCTGTCAGTCTACGTGTACGTCATTTTTTTATGAATAGACACGATCGTTTCTTCTATATACTTGCTTTTAGATATTTCGAAGTAAAACATCATTCTAAAAAAGTTACGACAGGATTTGTTTTAAATTGTGCGAATGTATATATTGTACAAGTATGAATAAAATTCAAGTACATCTACTACAGTGGATAAACCATCTACAGTGAAAATTATTAAAGGGTTTTGAGAAAACTAAAGAAAGACCTAGAGATATGAATAGTAGTTGATAAAGCATGAGAGAGAATACGAACCTTACCATATGTATTTCTGTTTGTTGTTCGACGTCATTGTCTGTAATAATTTTATTTGATAACAAACGCCTAGGGAGTAAAATTCACAATACATTAAGGTAATATACGGGTTATAAAGTAGAAAATTTGTCAAACCGCATATAGTTTTAATAAAACGAACCTTACGTATAGATATTGTAACGAACCTTACATATAGATATTATGATTCAAGGCTTTTCTTCGGCGATGTAAAGTATCAATTTTGAAAAAAACGACTGCAAAGATCAACTATAAGTTTTATAAATGCATTTGCTAAACGTTCATGTTTCAAATTACTGGTTTGTTCTAATTTGAATGACTTTTCTTGTTTTCTTTTCTTTTAATTTAGCTTTGTAAGGTAATTGTAAAAATCATTTATTTTCTCACCAAATTAAATGAAATTTATATCAATTAATTTGAATCTTTGCCCTAATGTCAAGTGAAGGCATTATTCACACTTTTGATAGTACTGGTAAGGTTAGTTACTTTTGGTATATCATTTTTGAATACATTTCTTTCGATTTCAGAGCATTATGACTGAATTAAGATAAATGAATTTTGGTGTATTGACTTTCTCTTGTGGTTTAAAAAGAGGTGAAGACAGATATAACTTTTCGAGTCATATTTTAATGGAATGTAAAGTCCTGAAAAAAATCTTTTACAATTGTAAACCATTATCAGAAATTAATGTAATTTTCCAAGCCAAATGATAGAGACTTACATGCGACTATCTTATATTTATTAAGTTTTGACTTAAAATAATATTCTCGTCATAAAAAACAAAACTCGTCCGCATAGCAGAAATTGTACAAACGTTGCTACGACATTGATATTGGTACACCATCGGTAACAAACCTTTCAATAGAATAAAATGCACTTTTGTTGGCCAGCTTAAAATAGCATTTTCTCGAGTGTCTTTCCAATCATGTTGAAAAAATTTTGCAGAAATCAAATATAGCCATATTCCAAGCTATTGAGCACAAATTCTCCTTATTTTAAGAAAGTTGATTCTTTTCGATTTTCAAAATTCAAATGGCACCCCTTTATTGAGAATGCGTGTACAGTATAAAATTATCTATTTTCGGAGAAAGATTTTTGGTTGTAAATCGTTAAATCTAAATGTACTTTATTACATTCTTCTGTTTCTCATATATATTAATCGCCTTTCTAACACCATCACCTCCCAAGTTCGTTTGTTTGCAGATGACACTACCGTTTACTTAGCTATAGATAACAAGCAAGACTGTATCACCCTGCAAGAAGATCTAGACAAGTAAATGCAGTGGGAGAAAAAAATGGGAAATGGGGTTTAACCCTAGCAAATGCATTGTCCTAAAAATTACTAAAAAGAAGAAAAAGGTTTCTTTTGATTACAGGCTATACGGACAAGTGCTAGAGACTGTGGACAATGCCAAATACCTAGGAGTTACTATATCTGAAGATCTTTCCTGGAACAAGCATATTGACAATATAACATCTACTGCAAATAAAACTTGAGGTTTTCTCCGCAGAAACATCCAGACCAAAAATAAGAAGATCAGAGAAACACTGGTTAGACCCCAGGTAGAATACGCACCAACTGTTTAGAGCCCTTACACAACATCCTATATCAACAAAGTAGAAAAAGTACAACGTAGAGCAGCAAGATGGGTTCAAAATAATTTTTCTCATTACGGCAGTGTCACCTGCATGCAGAAGGATCTTGGCTGGCAAACTCTTCAATATAGACGTGACATCACCAGAGTCACCTTGTTTTATAAAATTGTGATTTGTTTTGTTGCAGTACCCATACCAACATATCTTGACAGACCAGTTAGGATCACCCGACATATGCACACAAAATCTTATAGACAGATCCACACAAATGCTTCCTACTTTAAATATTCTTTTTTTCCTTATACAGTGATACTTTGGAACAACCTACCAGAAACAATCATACAGCAACCTGATATTGCCGCGTTCAAGAAGAGTCTTGATTCTTTTCAGATAATGAGCCGTCCCTGAACAACCAAAATTGTTTTACCAGATCTTTTAATCTAACACTCACAATACTTTTAAAATTTGGCACTCTAACCAATGACTAACAGTTTTATTCCAGCACAGACGCGCACCTGTCAGTAATACCCGACAGGGGAGTCAGGCAGTATATATAGATAGATAGATACATATAAAACTGCAAAGTAATTCTCGCACATTTTGCCTATCGAATGATGGATCTTAAAAATGTTTATGATAGAATTCAACTTTCCATTTCCATTTATAATATGATCTACTTCGCGGGAATGAAATAACCTCGTTGGATATTTTTGATATTTCACGGGTGTTATTACACTAGTGGAATAACTATGCAAATGAGCTCAGAACGAATAGCAACACTGTTTTGTCACCGCGAAGATGACGTCATAGTGTATTTATTGTGACGACAGTATTAAACGGCGTTATAATGTTGAATTTCAATAATTTGACAGTTTTTCGCAAAAATTCGGATCATATTTTAAATTTAATATAAAATTTGTGCTCGTAAAATACAGAATTTATTAAACTCATGACTCGTTTGATAAATTCAGTATTCGCACTATTCGATGACCACTCATCCAATATCCTCTATTTACTAAACTTTGTTGTAGCAAAATAACATTTAGATTTATGATTCTATGAGTTGAAGTGGAAAATGAACTGTACATATAACGAAAGCATCAGTGCGACCACTCAAACACAACGGCCCTATTGCGTAACAAAAGTTTAGTCCTTTCCTTGGGGCTAACCATACAAATATATATACAATATAAGGTTAGTTGACGTTTTTTAGGACGTTGAAATTTGCAGAGACCCGAAAAATGGCTTCACATCCGAGTGCATAGCTAAAGACTAAAGTTTTTATTCAGCGGAGGGTGCGAAATTATTCATAGAAACATTTAAAAACGAGCAACAAACCTACGAAAACGTCGGGTAAATTGCGACATGCATTGCACCGTCACTTTTGTTTATACCGCCATTGCTTGGTAAATTCATGACGACACAAAATTTATCGAGGGAATAAGATCAACGTATTTAATTACACTTTAACTAACGTTAACGTAAATGACGTATTATTAATAAAATGGATTGATGCATATTTTTGAATTCAACAAATGTTGCAGAAAAAGATAAAAATGATTGAAATTAATGGGCTGTATAGGTCACAGATCGAGGACATTTAAGCAAAAAAAGCTGGGCGTCAACGGCTCGTGAATTTACTGATTAATCTATATTTTCTCCCGTTAACGCAGTGGTTTTGTCCGTTAACGTATGCCCATAGCGACCCGAAAACGCACTTTTACGCAATAATACGTACTAAGTGTATTGTATGAAAAAGATATCTAACGAGGTTGGGGGATTGATAACTGTCGAGACAATTATCAATTCCCTAACCCGACTTAGATATTTTTTTCATAATATGCTCTAAGTACGAATTATATTTATCTTCAAACCTCTTTTGTCTTGTTTTCTTCGGTTTTCTGAACAGAAATGTAAGTTTCTAAAATAACCGCATTTTGTCATTGTTCTAAAAATATCCATTAGATATCATTAAAAATGTCATATGGGGTGTTATCACACGAATATTTGTGTAGTTAAAAGATTAAAATGGTTAACCTCGAGTTTTATACTAAAATTTTATCATGCAATTTTGTCAATGTGAAGGCCGCGGTCTTATTGGGTTCACACCATAATCTGTGGTGTTCAATATTGTAGCCTGTTCTAATTATTTAATGGTTTGATGACACTTTATGTAAGTGATAAAAGTCAATACATTATGAACAAAGTAAACTAATTTACTTTTAAAATAATAGGAAAACTAAGTGCTACATTGATTGATGAACATTTTCAATCATTTTGTAACAGGAAATGAGGTTAAAAGCAAGGTGAATGCATATTTTGAATTGAATGACTTTAGATTGATATTAGAGATCACATTTCGTTCTCGGTGTTCGCTGTGAATTTAAGAATCATGTGGAATATATACATTTAGAAGTCTTTTTAGAAAAATGGACATTATTAACGATTCATTCATTATTCTAAAAAAATAATCAAACAAGAAAGTTATTACTTTATCATCAACAATGGTTGTTTAACCAATTTCCACGGGCATTTTGGATTGAACACTGCTGTTATATAGACATTTCTTCAACACTTCTGAAACAGGTTAGGAAAAATGTTATTTCGCTGGTTTGTAATAATTTTGGCACTTCCCGGTTTCGTTTCTGGTGGTACATTAAACGACTCTACAACACTAGTCAATGACTTATTAAGCCGACATAACAAAAATGTTCGTCCTGTGAATGACCATAGAAACAAAACTCGGGTTGGCGTTATTACATATCTAAAGTCCATACAGGAATTCGACGAAGTAAAGGAATTGTTTTCATATGCAGCAGGATTCAATATATTCTGGAATGATGCTGGGATGGTATGGGACACTGCCGCGTACGGAGGTGTTGACAGGGTCAAGATTTCATATAGGAAGGTATGGGTGCCAGATTTGATACTTACATCACCATCTGAAGAGATGGATTCATTCGGAAAACCATGGCAAATGATTGATTATAAATATAATGGTATGGCCACGTGGGTACCCGGTGGGCTTGTCAAATCAACTTGCTCTGTAGATGTTTCAAAATATCCATTCGACAAGCAAACTTGTAAGGCAGACTTTTATGTTTGGGGTTATGACAATACCGAGGTTGAACTTTACGTTATGAATGACAAAGTAGACATCACGCAGTATTCTGAAAACGTTGCTTGGATACTGGAAGGAACCCATGTCCGCGTGGTAACGACATCAAGCGATTGGTCACAGTTGGAAATGATATTCTACTTGAAGAGAAAGTCGACATTTATTGTTGTCAACATCATCATGCCTATCTTATTCCTCAGTATGATCAATGTCTTAGTGTTCTTACTTGTCCCAGAATCCGGCGAGCGAGTTTCTTACTGTATCACTGTATTGTTAGCTATAGCAGTATTTATGACAATTATAAGCGATACATTACCGAAAAGCTCTGAGCCTTTACCGATCATTTCATACAAACTAATGCTGGACATGATTTTGAGTTCAATGATTACATTGGTAACGATTCTAAATCTACGATTGTATAATAAAGACGACACGATTCCAGTTACAGTATGGCTGAAGACCCTTTATCGCATTTTGCATCAAAAAGATGCTTGTAATACGAAGAAAGGCGTCACACAGATCAACCCAAATGTTTTGAACATCATGGATCTGAAATATATTGATGAGAGAGACAATAAGGTTGAAAATAAGGAGAAGGACTCAGCCAAGCGAGAACAACATTCATTTGATGCAAGGCTAGAAAGGCTCATATCTGAAAATGGACTGAAGATGAATGATATTACATGGAAAGACATAAGCAAACTTGTAGATTGCATTTCATTTTGTGTTTTTACAATTTTGTCGATTTTAAGCTTTGCTGTGTTTCTCATCTATGTCGGCCAAGGTTAAAAAGCAAATTCTTTTTTTCTTTTACGATTATAAGAAAGAAAATACAATTTGTATATGTTTTAAGAATATTCATGGACTGACAATGGAATCTTTAAATTTTTGATATTTTACACATTTTTTCGCCTTTTTAATACTTTGTATTAAAAATGTTTAAAGTTAAATTCATCTTTCATCTTCTTATTGTTGTTGTGGCTAACCTGATCACAAAGTGCTAGTTGTGAGATATTGTTATCACTCATCGTCCAGCGTACAACCATCTTCAATCCGTCAGAACTTTCCCACCAAAAACATTGTTTGTCACGATAAAAAATAGAATAATCGTTTGTTTGTCGAGTAAGATCGATTAATATTTCTTTTCATGAACAACAAAAGCTATATTTTCACTCGTGGCTCCACTCAATGAATATAAATCGATCTTGCACTGAAACAAACGATTATCCTCTACTTGTAGTGATTTCGCACTTACTGTCGTTTGTAAAATATCAAAACCTCTAGGCCATAAGGTATGTTTAGGGAAGAAATTTAAAGATTTCAGTATTATTGAAAAATGTTTTTCATTTAATCAAATAAGGAAATCTTTTGAACCTTATTTCGTTTAACTATAAACATTCATCCTCGGATACCCCGGGGTTTCCCTTTTTGCTACGTTATATCGATATAGCGTAGCAAATAGGGAGGTCCCGGGGTATCCGATTGTGATAAGCATTGATCTTAGATACTTTGGATATAGTAATTGGTGGTACTCTACAAACGTCGTTAAAAATACCCCTCGGTTCCATATGGATTAATTAAAGTTTTCTGTAAATTGTACCTCTATCTTGAGGAATATGGTTCAAACATCCTTTTATGATTTTTGAAATATTTAGTCCTTCACGCAGGCACGGATCATGTAGAAATCAGGCAAATGTAACCTTATTGACATAACAAGTTTACTCCAAAAGTCCGCTAAAAGTCTTTGGCAATCTAGATTAAAAAATAAATAAAGCCTTCTTTCTATTTTTATTCATAAAAAAGTATTTGCACGCACAGAAGTCGAATGATGCTCGATGGGCAACGTATCAATGGAGTTTTAAGGGATCGGGTAGATAATTCATTATGCTACATATCATACGTGTGATAAAAGGGATCCTATATGACTTAAAGTGTTGGTTATTAAAGGACTTTTGTGCTGAAATTGATTGTTTGGGTGTGATTGCTTGTTTATGGGTCAAGCAATCGGAAACTATGAGGATCTAAATTTTCAGGGCCCGTTCCCCGATTTTATAGGCTCTCAAAAGGGCCTATGGGGCAAAATTTTCAAAAAAATTAAAAAAAAATGCGCAATTTCTTAAAACAAGGTTCAGGAAAGGCGTTTTATTCAAAGGACCTTTTCCTGTTTATTTACTATGAGAACGAGTTAGAAAATACAAAAAAAAAAAAAAAACAGTTCTCAAAAGCTTATTCCACTATTAAATAAGCACACAGAGCCCAAATGGCAAATTTGGATGTTTTCCTATTAATTGATTAAGGGAAAAAATGTTGTTTCAAGATGATTTCTAAAGCTCTGTTTGACATACAATATTGGTTGTCGTTAAAGTACTTACAGGAACATATTTTGGGCTCTCATAGTAACCCACATGAGCTTATTTGTGTGTTTAGAATCAGCCCTGCGTTAAGTATCACAAAACAGTGCGAACATTTTTTTCAATTACACCCCGCTTTGCACGCAAGTGCATGTGCAAAGAGGGGTATAATTGGAAAACTGTTTGCACCGTTTTGTGATCCTGAACGCAGGGCAGGTTCACATGAATGTCATTGTCATTGCGATTCTCCAAATTCTTTCATCATTTTGTATTTATGATAGCTTTGATTTAACAAACATTCAGCCAATATTTAAACCTTCATATGCCTTTTTATTGGCTGGCAATGAAGCCCTTAGAAGCAGAATTATGAATTTCCGAAATTTCGGGCATTAAAAATAATGGCCCTTCTTATGAAGTTTACGGATACAACATTTAGCTAAAATGATGCTTTTTTTGGCTGAAAATATGCCTATCACAATTTTCTAAACTAACGACTAGATGCTTGATTCATTAAACTGGATCTTAACGAGCCGATGTGAGCTAACACGGATACTTCTAGTAATATTAGGTTTGAGAAAATCAACCTCTAGTCTTAAACATTTCACAAGCCTCAGAAAAACTACATGTATCAAATAATGCTAGAGCAGTCACGTTTTGGCTTAGTCCTATATATCTCTTTTTTGTAATTCAGTTTACAATATGACCTGCATCGCGAGATGGGAATAATTTTGATATTACACGAGTGTTATTACCCTAGTGGATGAACTATGAAAATGAGCTAAGAACGTGTAGCCACGGTGTATTTTCTTTGTGAAAATGTCGCCATAATGCATTTGGTGACGTTATTTTTCAAACGACGTTATATGTTTCGCGGAATAACTTGAATCGATAGATATCTGGAATTTCCCGGTTTTGTCACAAAAGTCGGGTCGTGTTATAAATAGAATATCAAATTTATGCTCATTAAATACCGCATTTATTGAACTCGTCATCTAAAATAGATAAAATTTCGCCACAGCCTCGTTTTTATCTGTTTACTGGTGCCTCGTGTAATAAATTCGGTATTCAACAACCACTCGTTCAATATCCTCTAAATATATACCGGTACTATTTATCTTAATCTGCATCGACTTTTAAATACATGTATTTGGTAGGTGCGAAACTCCCTTCTTTAGCCTTAACAAACGCACAAGAGTAACGAGCATCCAAACACCTTGGACATTTACCAATGGACTTTCGTTTGTGGTTGTGCACAATAAAAACAAGAATCGGATGGCCGTGGCCCAATGAAAATCTTAACAAACATGCATTTTCTGAGACAGCAAGTTATGTTTTAAATGTGATGATTTTCGTGCTCATATACTACTGATATTCTAACGGACATTGTGTCTGTTCATCAATCAAGATTCTTATACTTTCCTGATTCACAGTCAGAAAAGAAGTAGTTATTTAACTCACATCCTTTGCCATAAATTTCAACAAGTACCACATTTATATTTCCGAGGGATCGACCAGTATTGCTAATTATTAGAGATATGACAGATAAGGCCTAATCGGATTACGATGATTATTCCCTGTTGGTCTTTAATAAACAAAATGTATTGGTATAATACTATCTAACAATTTTCAAACCGGTTGTATGTCGTCTGCAATATTTAAGTTACATAAATATCGGCGATGATGAGATGTCCGTGATTCCTAACGACCGATCAGGCAAAATAGCGTCGGACTTTCGTTGACGATTGCACGAGACCAGTCAGTGATGGAGCGTTACTTTTACAGATGGAACCCTAAACACAGCTTGTCGAACTGAGGGTTACGAACGTTTTACTTATCTAACCGTAATCGAGAAGAAGCTATCGATTCGATGCCCATTGACTCGCGAAGATGCCTTAAACAGTGCATTCGTGGTAACTGCTGTATTTGGTTTAAAATAACAAAGTGCTCACGAATGCTCAAACTTGAATCACGCATAAGATACGATTCGCTTGAAAATGGAGGGTACTTTTTCTGATGCGCTCGCAGCCGTCAAATTTCCATTCACGCTGGACAGGACCCATGGCGTATGTTCGAGGAGTTATTGTTATTGCCTTTAATTCTGACCAAGACACTAATTATAACTCGAATACGCTATTGTGACATGTAATTACAGTAATTACACTTGTATACAATCAACGAGTCAAAATAGCGAATGCTATTATCAGAATACTTCAACTGGGTTGTATTTGTTTGTTTTTTGATACCGTTAACGTTTTGTCGCCATGATATAGGTAAATTGTGCGCGGCGAGCCGTGAAATCTACTTTTTACTGTTAGATTCTCGTGTCATTTGTACGGAATGGATAAATTAGGTTACAACAGCGCATTAAGAAAGTTTACAAAATATATGATTTTGAAAGGCGTCGCGTTTTTATTTTCTGTGAGTACAGAAATCATGACTGTTTTCATTGCGAATCCTTTACATGTTTTCATGCAGAGGTATTTGTCTGTTGTAACAGTTCTTAGGGGGTGATACATGCTTGCTTTGATTAAATATGATGCGATTTCGAATGGTTTGTCATATTTTATGGGATGTCTCTATTATAGATTTATAGTTAAGATCGAATCGGAATGTGAAGCCAAAGCTGAAATCGAATTGTGGGAGCAGAGGTCGTCTCAAAAAAGACATATTGACACGTCATACCAAAAAAGGGTGTATCATTTAAAGAGAATTGAAGCATGGAATATTTCAAACGAGAAAGTGGAAATGTTTAAAGGATAGAATGAAGTATCAAAGAGCAAAAACTACAACTCTACAAAATGTTTGCATTTAGCCTTTCCTTACAATTGAACCCCACCTTACACACACACATATACGCGCGCGTTAAAAAACTCACACCTCTA
The DNA here is from genome assembly GCA_948146395.1 of Fragum whitleyi. Lineage (NCBI taxonomy): Eukaryota > Metazoa > Mollusca > Bivalvia > Cardiida > Cardiidae > Fragum > Fragum whitleyi. The sequence continues at coordinate 47,702,216 of OX411551.1, read as the reverse complement.
TTCAGCTCCCTATCGCAAACAGCCAATACCCATAATACACTGTAATTAGAATTGTGGTATAGTCCGTTTGACTTATGGATCTAGCTTTTCATCAATTATATAAAATTGCGTTTGAGTGAAGGATTTGTATGTCGCAAAACCTTAATTTCAGCTTAATACCGTTCCAAAAAATATTTATGAATATAAAATGGTTTCAAAATAAAGATTTTGTTTATCGACTTATTGTTAATATTTTCGCATTTTCCGCTCTTAAACACGAGGGGCGAAGGAGGCTGTTTAGAAGTATGAAAATGTACACATATAGTAAAAAAACAAAAACACACAAAAAAACACGGGGTTTTATACTAAACATTTGACAGAAGGAATTTATTTTATTCCTTATTTGGAAATGCTATTAAGCATATCGACTGTTATGTATTCTTTAACTTCAATATAGGTAGATTTTGTGCGGTAAGCCGTGAAATCTACTTCTAACTGTAATATTCCCGTTCCATCTGTTCGAAATAGATAAAACAGATTAAAACTACACGTTAAACACGTAAAAATTGATGAGTTTAAACGAAAGTTTTTGCTTACTTTAAATCGTAAGGTTAAATCATACATGCAGATTTAAGTTCAAGTTAAGGGAACAGGTTCAATTTCTATCACATACTTTTTTAATATACCTGACATACCTATGATAATGGACTCAGCGCCTACGTAAGAGCTCAGTTTTAAAAATACACCTATATCACATTTTATACCCTTATTTCTAGCCTACGTACCTAGTTTTCCAAGTGAAAATCCCAACAACTTCTTAAATATTTTGCTTTTTGATTGGTCTGAATAGGTTAGTTCATATGGGACTCGATATGTGGTGTCCGTTGTCTAGAGGTAGAGCGTCGGCATCTTGACCCAAAGGTCCTGAGTTCGATTCCCGGGAGCGGCCATCGACCTTAGTTTTTTCATTGTACTGGTGAATTTTCCAGGAAGCAGAATCGAGAGAGATTAATCTAAGATGTAAGAACTTGTTTTCCAATCGATTACAAATAAATAGGATAAGACCGTTGGACTCGAATGGGTTAGCGATATTTCATTAGCTAATTAAGTATTGTAGCGGTATATTTGAAGTTTGCTTATTACCAATACTGGATAGCTCCGTTCACATGAATGTCCTTTCTGCGCATGCATATTACAGTTACGAGTCTGGCTCGTTGGCCGAGTGGTTAGCGTGCTCGACTCGTAACCTGGTGGTTGCGGGTTCGAGCTCCACCGGAGGCGGGTAGTGTATTTGGGTAGGACACTTTACAGACAGGGCCCCAGTCAACCCAGCTGTAAAAGTGGGTAGCAGTGGTAAGAAACCATTGCCTCTCTCTATATGTGTAGGATAGGAACTGGCATGAGTTAGGACCACGATGGAAATAAGAGTCATTCGACCCTTTATCGTGTTATCCTCGAGTAAAAAAACAAACCAAAAAAAAAAAAAAAACAAACAAAAAAACCCCGAAAACAAATACAGTTATAATTACATCAACTCTCTCGGCTCCCGGACTGTCATATCATTTTCCCCAATATGTGAATTATGGGGTTCATCTCAGAATTGATAAGGCAATTATAAATTATCTGGTCAAACGGTTTTTGAACAACGGGTCGTTGCACTTAGGGTTAAGGTAGATCATCTTTTTTCTTGCATAATTACTTCTAAGTCAGACTGACTTTCATTTACAAGACGAAAATGCAGGGAAAATTGTTCTCGAAAAAAATACTCTAAAAACATACCACTACATTAATGTAGTTGAAAGAATATGATAGAAAATTAGTTAACATTAGAAGATTTAGAAAAGGTAAAATAAAGTAGGTATATACAGGCATTTTTGGCTAATTTTCTTTCCATGTAACCAACAACCCTCCAAATTTAGGCGCTCGCCTATTTTCGTTTTCTGATAATAAATTTCCATAAGACAAGAGTTTGATAATGTTTGCTGTAAAACAAAACATGAAACTCATGGATATTTATTTAACTGATAATTAAGTTTCAATTACTGATAATCCATGCTCGGAGGAAGCAGATTAGGTGGATGGGTGGGTTAGATGAAGACTCGTTCCTTTGAGATTCATTTTTCATTACAAGAAAAATAAACACCGATTTCTACACCTGTAATAATCACTGAGAAGGAAGGGGGCTTCTTCTTCTATATTTATACAAAGGAAAATACATATGCAAGAAAAATATATATCTTTACCGATCGCCCTATTTTTTCCTCCAATGAAAGGCCTCTATTTCGTTTGAAATTCAAAAAATATATCCCATAACCTGATGGTCTGCTCGAATAAGTGAGCTACGTGACTTTATGTCATAATGGGCGGAGACTACATTCAAAAACAGACAGTGACGTCGTAACCTTGTCTGATAAAGTGTCCCGAAAGACCCTTAACTTGCAATCTTGTATTTATAAAAATACGTTTTGTGAGTTTTCTTTTAAAGTTATGCTTATATTCAATTACTCATTAAAAGGCGGAGTAGGTTCTTGAATGATTTGTCTGCACGTTTATTCAGAAAAGATTTAGCGGATAAATCGACGATTCTGATAATAACATATTAATCTACATCGTATACAGCAATAAGAATGACATCGACGAGTGTGCTTGAACCGAGCCTTTCTGTACTCCACTTTTTCACATTGACATAAAAAAAAAGAAAAGACGACAGGGTTGAAACGATTTAAAATCTCGCTTCTTTTTTAAAATGAATACTTTGGATCTTTTGAATGGCATTTTAATTCAATAGTACTGCAAATATCCAAATTCTAGGGATACAAATATGTGCAAAAATAAAGTGATTCGAAGCATGTTAGGCCTGTAATAGCTGACTAATCATGTTTATCGAAAAACAGTGTGACCCGTTTAACTGTGTCGTATCGGTTGGGAACCAAAACTTGGTAACTAGAGCTTGTCAGTGTACTTTGAATGTTTTCTACTAACGTGTTATTGCAAACTTGTTATTATTGATAATGAATATGCCGTGGTTTTGTTGGTTTCTGTGTGGTTTAACACAGCCTACAAGAGTCCAGCGGCTGGAGAAGCTAACAATGAAATTCCTGAAATTTCTTACACCAGTTCTACCATTCCTTTTCTAGTCTCCAGTTGCTATCCCACATAGGTCTACGATTATCAACCCATAGGTAAAAGACAAATAGTCGGAAAGGATGGGTGCCTCCATCGGGGGTCGAACCCGGGTACAATTCAAATGATTGTCCGACGAGCTCACACTGCGCAGCTAAATATGTAGTTGCAATAACGTACCCCCATCCCTTTTGATAGTCTGATCCTCGTCATCAAAATATCAGAGAGAGGGCTACATTATTGCAGCTACTAAATATGCCGTGGTAGAAAACCGTTTTTCTAATAATACAAAATCCTAATTATATATAAATAATCCTTATGGTTTTTACTGTGTCTATTTTAAGACTGGGAGTTTTTCTATTTCTTTACACTGTTATGTAATATATATGTAGAAGATTTCAGATCTTTCTAGAAAGGACTTTAAGAAAGTGATTTAGACTCTAAGGGAGACAGAATGTCCAAAAAACCCTAGATAAAAGGAATACAAAATCCACTAGTATCAATCACGAGGTTTTGTTAACCGAGCGTTCTCAACTGATATTGTCTTTCAAAATGACAAAATAATTACAGAAACCCGACGTTGATTAAATTCGCTCCTCCCACTTTTTGTTTACCTCGATTTGATTGAAGAATGTATGACGCAACAAAAATGAATGACATCAATGACTGACGTGAAACTCAATTGAACTAGCGTTATTTGATAAAAAAAATAAGTCGATCGGTAAAACAATTATAGTTCATATTCTGACAATTTACGCGTATAACCTTGCGCTCCGCTAACGCTCCGCTTAGGTTATATCGCGTAAATTGCCAGAAATGAACTATAACTATTACATAATCAGCCAAATTACCATGCATATCAGTCGTAATTTTCAGGCAAAAAATTGAATGCGTCCATGACATACTAAATACCTAAGTGTCATTTGGTGAATCTTTTACACAAAAATGATTCAAATGACAAAAAACAGTTGTAAGGTAATGCCAGAGAAAGGTCAGGTTATAACATTATTAGAAAAGGAATACTTGCTTGCAACAAAAATCTTCTCACCTTCCAACAAAATATCCCGATTTTTCGTAAAGTACACAATGAAAGACATAAATGTTCACCATTTAAGCTTCTGTGGCATTGTCAACTTCAAAGTTTTATTCACCTGTCGAAAAAAGTTCTTGTAACGTTGGAAAGGAAAATTGACCGTGAATCTATATTACACAATTTTCTAGAGTATTTAAAATTTGATTTTAATTTCAGTATATGATAATTCCCCAGTTCATTGCTATATGAGCTTGTGCGTGAGATTTCCAACAATTTCATATATGTACATAGCAAAGACTCTGACTAGCCTGTGCATCCGCACAGTCCGTCCAGAGTCTTGGCTATGCATTTAGTAGATAGATAAGGTCTCAAAGTACTTGTACATCATCAGGTTAAATAATATTTAAGGTAGGTGGCTGTCTATGCTGCTAAATGTTTGCACCTCACGCAAATTTCAAATTGTTGGAAATGTCATGCACAGGCTCATATGATTTCAAAACAAAATAAAGTTAGAATACCACAAGGCACGAACCTTCAATAAAAAAATACGAAAGAGATAAAACTTTTATTAAACGGAGGTAATATGTTTTCGTTATTATTGCTTATTCGATTTATTGATTGATTGAATGGAGATTTACGCCGCTTTCAAATTGAACTTTTTTTCAGTTATATCGCGGAAGCTGGAGCACCTAACAATGGATTCTGTTATTTCTCTCACTAGTAAAACCATCACATCCTTTCCTAGCCTCCAGCTGCTATCTCACATAGGTCTACGATTATCAACCATTTGGCAAGAGACAAATATTTGGAAAGAATGAGTGCTGCCGTCGGGGATCGAACTCGGGACATCTAGATTGATAGTCCGACGCGCTACCAACTGCGATATGACGGCGACTGCTTATTCGAGTTAAGGTTTCCAATGGTGCCCTATTGCATCAAGTGTTTTTGAAATATATTTACTTTCCATTTCGACAATTTTTATCATCCCAGTTATTGTTATAAATACATACATATATGCTATAGATTTACAAGGTGGGGAATCACGTGTTACTTTTTTGTTTCGATAGTTTTCAATAATTCTGTAAAAACTTGACTGATTTGAAAAAAAAGGGTTGAAGAAGAGGAGGCGACATAGCGCCAGTAGTATACTAGATGTGTTAAATCTATCGAAATTCTGCAGATAAAACAAAAATATACTTTGACGATCAAGTAAACTTTTTTTATCATCAATTCTTTACTAAAAGATCTACAACATGCAGCAAGTTCTTTACAGCTTGTCACATTCTCTGCTTCAGACTGAATTCAAATTAGTTAAATATTGACAGAAAATTTGACGATCCTCTGAAATTGTTGTGTCACGTGATTCTCCGCCATGATTTATATAACCACGGATTAAGTGAAGCCATACACCGTGAAAAAGTATCCGTGCGACCTCTCAAAACAACATGAAGGTCGATCATCTAATTCAGTATAAATATCAAACGACCTAGAGTATTCAATGGTCGTCATTCAGCCGTAATTACTATTTGATGACACTCAATGGAAATGAAAATTGTCAATACATTCCGAACAAAGTAAACTCAATTATCTCCATAATGATAGGAAAACGAAGTGCTGAATCAATTAATTGACTCAAATATATTTCGCAATAATTCACGAGGTTAAAACCAAGGATGCAAGCATATATTTGCTATTACGACTTTGGATGTCAGTCATTGATACTCGTTCTTTGTGTTTCAAATACATGTGCGAATCTAATGAAAACCATGTATCAAAAGAATTTCTAAAAAAGAATAGTGGACATAGAAATAATCAAGCAATTCATTACTTATTAGGAAGAAACTATGCGGTTCATGTAAAATTGGTAATAAATTAAACAATCCATAACTACGCTAACATAATCTTTCGAAGGTTTATCCATCGAAAGCAGTAAGCCAAATCTCAGAAGTTGAAAACAATAAAGGATTTTTTTTAAGTTCAAAAGACATTCTATCCATTCTACACCATACAACCATGGTTGTTTGGTGTTTTGTAATATTTTTAAAGATATTTAGTTTCGTTGAGTGTGGCACATTGAATGATTCTGCAACACTGGTCAATGACTTGTTAAGTCGACACAACAAAAACATTCGTCCTGTGAATGACCATAGAAATAAAACATGGGTTGGCGTTATTACATATCTAAAGTCCATTCAGGAGTTCAACGAAGTACAGGAAGTGTTTACATATACAGCAGGATTTAATATATTCTGGAATGATGTTGGGATGGTATGGGACACTGCCGCGTACGGAGGTGTTGACAGGGTCAAGATTTCATATAGGAAGGTGTGGGTGCCAGATTTGATACTGACATCCCCGTCAGAGGAGATGGATTCATTCGGAAAACCATGGCAAATGATTGATTACAAATATAATGGCATTGCCTTGTGGGTACCGGGTGGACATGTCAAATCAACTTGCTCTGTAGATGTTTCGAAATATCCATTCGACAAGCAAACGTGTAAGTCTGATTTTACTGTATGGGGTTATGATAATACCGAGGTGGAAATGTATGTTTTGAGTGACAAAGTAGACATCTCGCAGTATACCGGTAATGTTGCTTGGATACTGGAAGGAACTCATGTCCGCGTGATAACCACAGCAGGCGATTGGTCACAGTTGGAAATGATATTCTACTTGAAGAGAAAATCGACATTTATTGTTGTCAACATCATCATGCCGATCTTATTCCTCAGTATGATCAATGTGTTAGTGTTCTTACTTGTCCCAGAATCCGGCGAGCGAGTTTCTTATTGTATCACTGTTTTGTTGGCAATAGCAGTATTTATGACAATCATCAGTGATACATTACCGAAAAGCTCTGAGCCTTTACCGATCATTTCCTACAAACTAATGCTGGACATGATATTAAGCTCCATGATAACATTGGTAACGATTCTTAATCTACGACTGTACAACAAGGACGATACTTTTCCAGTGCCAGAATGGTTGAAGACCCTGTATGGAATCTTTCATCGACCAAAAAAATGCAACCCAAAGAAAACAGACTCTCAGATTCACCCAAAAGTGCTTGATATCATGGCTCTTACTGACGTTGATGAGGCAGATTTTAGAACGATCAATAACAAGGAGAATAAAAAAGGAGACTCGATTAAGAGGAAACAAAGTTCGGCCAATGCAAGGCTTGAAAGACTTATTTCTGAAAGTGAAGTGATGGTAAATGATATTACATGGAAAGACATTAGCAAAATTGTAGACTGTATTTCATTTTGTGTTTTTACAATTCTGTCGATTTTAAGCTTTGCTGTGTTTCTCATCTATGTTAGTCAAAATTGAACACTTATCATTTTTTGATGAAATTTGATGAAATAAATGTGAAAATTTTTTTGTTCTGTCTATCAACATTTGGAGCTTGTATTGTCATGTATTACATTTTTCTAATGGTGGGACGAATATGAAAATGTATGTCACAGACGACTTTTCATTGGTAAACAAGGTAAACTTTTTGTTCAATTGTCTTACAACATTTAGAGTTTGTATTGTAATGTTTTTTACTTATAGCTTATGTGGACAAGAAGTTCTCAAGGTAAACTATCGTGATTGATCAATGTCCGGCGTCCGTCTGCGGTCTGTCAATTCTTCCGTCTGTCAACACTTATCTACTACTACAAAACTATCCATAGGATTTCAAGAAAAAAAAATCACAGAAATATTCATGTCATAATCATGAAAACTGCACTGAATTCGAATCCATGAAAAAACTCTGGTTTCAAAGGTAACGGGGCGAAAGAAAAGCTTAACATTTTCTCATCCTTAACGACAGTACCTACGGATTTCATATCTAGAAAGGTTTTTTATGTAATGATATCTTCCAGGGTATTTTAAAGGAATTGCTCTTCTATGGATTTTTTGCCGTAGTTCGTGGGTTTCTAAACTTTAAGATGAAATAAAGGAAAATGAGACTTTAAACGTTGCTTGAATATATATTTAAGTGATCAAACTTAACTGATCAAAATACCTTTATATGGAAAACAATTATGCTTTTCGCCGCTGATCAACAACTAAATTAACTTCTTTGTTACAGTTGGAATAGGTTAACACTTTGTGTATGAAATGATTACTAGCACAGCAACAGATAGATGCGGTATTTTGGATTTCAATCTATTATTTCGCCTTAACTTGCACAAATCTTATGTTCCTGGTACTCATTTGAATCGTCTTGTTGAGACAATTCAAATAAGTACACAACGCAGGGTTTCAATGAGTAATAAAGATTTAAAGCTGCTCTTTCACAGTTCTTCATAGACAAAATAAAAATGTTCTAGATTTGGAAATTTCTGCATTTTTTTGATGTTTAAGAATTGTACATTGTTATGGCACTAACAACAACTCATTTTAAAAAAATATATCTTGAATGTTTGTAGCGGCAAGGCCAGTGACACAACCAGTCTATTTATATCCAGTCTATAAATTACGTAATTGTTACTTTTATGCCCCGGTATCGAAAGATCGGGGGCATATTGTTTTACCGTTGTCCGTCTGTCCGTCTGTCCTTCTGTCCGTCCGTCTGTCTGTCTGTCTGCAAAAGTTAACCAAAAACTTAACATTGCCAATATCTTCAAGTCTTTTCAAGATACAAGGCTCATATTTGGCATGATGATAGATGTCAATGATCCGCATCTGCTGATACCAAAGTCAAGGTCATGTGACAAGGTCAAGGTTATCTGTCAAGGTCAAATAACTAAAAACGTTAACCAAAAAACATAACATTGCCAATATCTTCAAGCCTATTCAAGATAAAAGGCTAATATTTTGCATGATCATAGATCTCTATAATGTGCAGCTGCCGATACAAAAGTCAAGGTCATGTGACAAGGTCAAGGTCATCTGTCAAGGTCAAATAACTCAAAAAATTAACCAAAAAAAACTTAACATTGCCAATATCTTTGAGCCTATTCAAGATACAAGGCTAATATTTTGCATGATCATAGATCTCAATGATCCGCATCTGTCGATACAAAAGTCAAGGTCATATGACAAGGTCAAGGTCCTCTGTCACGGTCAAATAACTCCAAAAAATGTAACATTGCCAATATCTTTGAGCCTATTCAAGATACAAGGTTCATCTTTGGCATGATGATAGATCTTAATGATCCGCATGTCGATCCCAAGGCGCCTTTACCGCGAGTTCATGACGTTTTCCGCGAACTTGTCACGTAGCGATCCTTCAGTGATAGGTTTTTTTACATACTTAAAGTGCGCGTCGGAGCATCGCGCTCTGTGTCTATATAGGCGATTGCACGACGTTCCCAATCCGATCTAACCGCGCTACTTCTATGATTATAATCGGGAACCCTCGGCGATTCTACAGAATGGACCTCGGGAATAAAACGGACGCAGCCATGAAAGCGAGTCATTTCGCGCGTAGGTTTATATGACGTCACAAACATCAACGATCCTCCTAAGGATGACGTTGCATAAAATAAAATCAACGAGAGAATAAAAGTGGGCATATTATATCGTGATAACAAAACGCAGTGTTTTACTGCGTTCTGTCATCAAATTATAGTATGCCCAAATGATCTCCAAAGACGATCGGAGAGAATTAACAAAATGTGATTTTCTTCTTGTTTTTACCTTAGAACTACCAGGAGCCGAAATTCCTAAAAATGATCCAAAATTACTACACTAACGTCCGAGGTACTTTACAGAATACGGAAAAGACCGAGCGAGGCTCCGAATGCTATGATTAAGGCGATTTCCCGGCGTTCTCACATTCGGAACATACCTCGACCAATCTCACGATCAGTCTCGGATATACATAGACGGCCTATTTTCAAAAAATACGGGAAAATATTAAAAAAAAACTCTATGGCGTCTGTTAAAATGGCGTTAGCCCTCGAAACTTTGAGTGAAAACATTCGACGTCGCCAACGCTACTCGTTTAAGTCACTGACGCGAAACCATCTTATGGCTTATATAAATATATTTTAAATTCTTAAATAACGGCTGAAAAACTTATTTTTTTGAGAATCATTAGTCATTCTCAAAAATTAAGATTTTTCAGCCTTTATTTACTGTAAAAGATATAAATCTAAAGATAGCGCCGGTTATTTCTAGATTTTCTTACACTGTTTACGCCTAACAAAATGCACAAATTTGTAACATACCAATCCGCCTAACATACATCCGAGCATTCGGAATATCACTCGGCCATTTCCTTAAACTGCAACATACCTCGGATGTAAGTAAAGCGGATTGGTATGTAACAAAATTGTGCATTTTGTTAGGCGTTTGTTGTGCATATTTACGTCATCATCGAGTTTTTCCAAGGTTTTCGCGTAATTTCAAAAATAGTCCGTCTATGTACATCCAAGGTTGATCGTGAGATTGGCCGAGTGGTGTTACGAATGACATACGAGGTCTGTTGCAGTTTACGGAAACGACCGAGTGATGTTCCGAGTGGGCGTTCGGTTAGATAACATTGGGAACGTCGTGCAATCGCCTAGATCGATACGATATATGAGCATTTTGCGATCGCCACCCTAGTTTGACAGGCCTTTAATTGATCGTCTTCATGGAACTTGACACTTTCAAATAAGTATAAGTTGAAGATAAAAGTAATGATTCCGGTTTACCCGATAAATCCCTAGGTCCTGCCCGATGAAAGTTTTCATCTCTAGTTTCCAAACATCTATTCGGTTTCGGTTCCCAGAAATTAAAAACCGGAGCAGCAGAGTTAAAACATTATTAGAAACGTCAGGGTTCAGTGAAATATGGCTTTACCCAGAATCCGTAATTATGGATAAATTTAACCCGATTTTTGAGAATAGGGTTAAAGATATATACATAAGTAAATGGAACGCATCTATGGAGCTTTCTTCCTCTCTTACTCTCTTTCGAAATCTGAAATTTAAGTATGAAATGTCAAAATACATGATACTTCTTGAAAATAGAAAACAGCGAAATATTATAGCAAAAATAAGACTATCCTCCCATGATTTAAAAGTCGAGACCGGTCGCCATCAAAATATTAATCGAATCGACAGGATTTTCGAAGTATGTAATCTTGGGGATATTGGAGATGAATTCCTCGTCACATTGGTCTGTCCATTTTATGAAGAGCCAAGGTCTAAACATGTTCCTCCATTTTACACTAAGAAACCTAATATGTTTAAGTTTACTCATTACCTAACACTGAAAATAAAAAAGTATTAGTAAAATTATCTTCATTCTACCATAATTCTCTACAGATGAAAAGATCCTTCTACTCTGTTGAGAACGAATAAACAGCTTATTTTTGTTACTCTCTCTATCGTCATGTTTGGTTTAATTTTGTTTGTTAATGTGACATGCCTTTTCCACTGTATGTTATGTTATATGTTGTAATTTTGAACTATGAGCTTATATGCTCAACGTCTGTAATAAACTTGTCTTTTGTTCTGTTCTGTGTTCTGTATGTATGACAACACCCATTTCGGTACCTAATGAGTATTTCCTAAGAACACCATATGCCAGAAATCTTATCTTTGATTAGTTCGCTGATTTACCCTGATGTAGATTACGGACAATTTACCTACTTTCGTGGAAGTTTACATCATATGACCCGCATATGTAGAAAGAACAGATCTATTTACGCGATATTATACAGTGAAAGTCTTTAACAACATTCCAAACATCGCTCGAACTTTTCCGTAAACTGGAAAGTACCTCGGACGTAAGCGTCGTGATTTTGGATCATTTTTAATTTAATTTGGCCCCTGGTGGTTCTTCGGTTAATACGCTTGTAGAAAATCAGATTTTGTTAATTCTTTCCGATCGTCTTAGGTGATCTTTTGTGCATATTAAAATTTGATGACAAAACGCAGTAAAACACATCGTTTTGTTATCAAATTTTAATATGCCTACTTTTATTCTTTCGTTAATTTTGTTTTTAAAACGTCACCCTTAGCTGGATCGTTGATGTTTGTGACGTGATATAAACCCACGTGCGAAATGACGCGCTTTCGTGGCTGCGCCCGTATCATCGCCGAGGTCTTTTCCGTAGAAACGTCGAGGGATTCTGATTGCTTTCATCACTTACCGTTTATTCCGGACAACAAGCCGAGGCCTATATGTTGAAAAATGAAATTTTTTATGTCGGTGCGGCCTATACCGTAATACGTCAATTTTATTTTTTAAATTGACTATCTTAATCATCAATAAGTTTAAGATAATTTGAAATCGATGGTAAGGGTTAACCACGTTCGTAGAATGTCGATTCGCCTCACCTTTTGTGACTGGCAATTAGACAACAAATGTGTGAAAACTTTGTCAATAAAGAGGTATTGTCCATTGTTCAAGGGTGTCGGGCTGCCGGTGTGATAAATACGAAAGACCTGATGTAATTTCCTTAGTTCAAACTTCAAACACATTACCTTTGAAGTATGAAGTGTAAACTATGAAGCGTAGACTGTAAAGTGTGTAATTTGAAATATGAGCTGTAAAGTGTTATCTGTGAAGTTTTAAGTCTGAAATGTGATTTTATTGATCGACTTGAGTTTAACGCCGCTTTCAACATTTTTTTCAGTTAAATCGCGGCGGCTGGAGCATCTAACAATGGTTTCCTGGTATTTCTCGCACCGATATAACCACCACATCCTTTCCCAGCCTCAAGCTGCTATCTCACACAGGTCTACGATTATCAATCTGTTGGTGAGAGACAAACAGTCGGAAAGAAAGAGTGCCAACGTAGGGGATCGAACTCAGGACCTCTAGATCGACAGTCCGACGCGCTACTAACTGTGCTATTAGAGCGTCGGACTGTCAATCTAGACGTCCATGATTCGATTCTGGACGGCGGCACTCATTCTTTCCGAATTTTTATCTCTATAAAGTCGGTTGATAATCGTAGTGAAATGAAAAGAGTGAATTCTAAACTGTTGAGTGCGAAGTGTTAACTGTGAAGTGCGAAGTTTGAAGTGTGAACTATGAAGTGCGACGTGCGAAGTATGTAGTGTGAACTTAAAAGAGTGAAGTGCGAGCTGTGAAGTGTAAACTATTGAGTGTGAAGTTTGAAGTGTGTCCTTTGAAGTAAGAGATTTGCAGTGCAAACTGTAAAGTGTGAACTGTGAAATATGAACTGTGAAGTTTGAACTGGCAAATGTGAAGCGTGAAGTATAAGATGTGAACTTATAAGTAAGAAATGCGAAGTATGAAATATGAACTGTAATGTGTGATGTGTGAATTATGAAGTTTGAAGTATAAAGTGCGAACTGTTAAATATGGAGTACGTAGTGTGAAATGTGAACTGTGAAATGTAAATTATGAAGGCTTAACTTTGAACTGTAAATTATGTAATGAGATAATTGAAGCGTGAATTGTGAATTTCGGTTTCGAATATTTATAAGAATGACATATTTTCAAAATTCACACTTCGCAATTTACACTCCAACTTCACATGTCACACTTTGAACTACGCACTTAACAGTTCACACTTCAAAGTTTAAAGTTATCACTTCGCACTTCCCACTCATAGTTCACACCTAATACTTCAAAATTCACACTTCATACTTTACACTTTAAAGTTCAAACTTCATAATTCACACTACACTCTTCACAGTTCACACCTCACGCTTCACACTTCACACCCAACAGTTTACATTTCACACTTCGAACTTCACATATCATAGTTCACACTTCATAGTTCACACTCCAAAGTTAACATATCACACTTCAGGCTTCATAGCTCAGGCTTCACAGTTCACACTTCAAAGTTCATACTTTAAACTTCATCGATTATATATTTGAAGTGTGAAGCGTGAAGAGTGGATTAAGTAAGTCACCATCGGTCTTTCGTAGATAAAATCTAAAATTGTTAAAGATTTAAAGGTTGAAGTAATAACACTTCTATGGAATTAAACGCCGGTGTGGCCTATGTGATTTTTTTTTTTCTTATTTCCGAAAAAGGTAGAATAGACAGTCCTTGCTTATACGCCTCTCCTGCTTGTTATCTGGCTATTACGGTAGGTATAATGAAACAATCATTATAAAATGTGACCCGTCACGCGTGAAGGGGCCATTTTGGGAACTCTGTAAAATGAATATTTGAAAAAGAGACTGGGTCCAGCATAGGTAAACCAGAATTCGGATTCCAAAAATTCTTTCACGGGATGATAGATTGTTCATTCTAAATTCAGTAAATAAGCGTATTACGGTAGTTTCGCAATCCGCGCAGTCTGACTAGGGTTGACACTTTACGCACTACCCAGATGTTTCCTTTTGGTGTGACTGGTCACAAATTAATCATACGAGTTTTCTTCAGAGACAAGGCCCCTGGTAGGAGAGGAGCAACGTAAATATATTTCATACATTCCCACGGTTGGAAGGGATCCGATCTCGAGACATGGGTCCCGTTTTACTAAACTACTTGCGAAAAAAATAATCGTAAGTCAAATCACAAATCGAATCTGGTGTTTTCATTCATAGTTAGATTCTGTCTTGCAATAACTAAATGGAATTGTCTTTCGAAGACGATTCCGATCAGATGATGCATGGTAGAATTCTAAATATAGTTACTTCAGTAGAAGAAAATTTATTTTTTGACTTACGAGAAAAATGATCGTAAGATGTTTAGTAAAACAGGCCCCTGTCGATTTTGAAGATAGTGGCCTTACAACTAGACCAAGGACTCTATAATCTTTGGAATTTAAACTTATTTAGGCCTAACCTTGTCCTATATACCATTTTGACTGGTGGGGTAAAATTTTCGTGTCGATGACATTTCCTCCGAAGGCAATCGTCAAATACGACATATCGTCGAATGCGACATTTTGACGATGTGACAATCCGTCGCGGACAATTCGTCGAAAACTGAAAACACGACAATTGGACGAAATGACAAAGTAAATTCTGGCTAAATGTCGTAGCTACTTATAATTTCAACAATTGAGTAAGCTTGAATGAGATTACATAAAGGGATTGATATAACTGGAATACGGTATTGTGACTGGTGATTAGATTACATTTGTGTACGATCGACAAGTCAAAATAGAGAATTCTACTTATAGTAAGTATTTTTTCGAAAATGGTAATAAATAAAGAGTTATCTCATCGACTATAGTCCGTTTGACTTCTACATGCTCGAAAATCTCTGCTCATGTTGGATACCAGAATCTGTATATATTCTCAAAAACCGTTTGACCAGATAATTGATTATTGGTTTTTATTTATTCTGAGATGAACCCTATGTTTACATGTTAAGACCAATCAAAAACCATTATTAAAAGAAGTAGTTTGGAATTTCACGAGGAAAACTTGGTGGGAAGGCGAGTAATAACGGTAAAATTTACATTCTATTTAAATTTAAGATGAAATGACCGTCGATATGCTAATTAGCATGTCCAAAAAAGGAATAATGGACATTTCATCTGTCAAATGTTTAGTATAAAACCACGTGTTTTACTCTATATGTTAACATTTTCTTACTACTAAACAACCTCTATCACCCCCTCGTGTTTAGGCGCGGAAAATGCGAAAATATTAACATTAACAAGATAGACAAAATTATTATTTTGAAATCATTTTTCAAAAAGAAAAAAAAGAAAATAAATTTGGAATGGTATATAGCTGAAATTAATATTTTACCACATACAAATTCTTCATTCAAATGCAATTCTATGTAATCGATGAAAATGTTGTTCCATGTTGAAGTCAAACGGACTATACCAGAGGAATTCAGAGGATACTGGCGAAAGAAAGCAAGTGCCAAGAGAACTCTACAGCGTCATAGAAGAAAGATGCTGCCCCCACCCTATACAAGCATCCCCTAGTCACCTGCCAATCCCTGAAATTTTACAGAAGACGTCAATTATTCAATGAGTTCTATATTTTCTGCATTTGCTGAGCTATGTGAGAGTGTCTCCGAAGTAGCTCATGAATTCATTCCCTACGTGGATGACACGTATGTGGGGGCTTACCGCTTTAAGAGTAAAGCAAAGCCTGACGGTTCCATAGGGAGTTTACGTATAATGACGAAAAAAAAAAATAATGATAATTTTCTCTGGATAATAATAATCATAAAAATAACAACAGTAATAAAAAATAATTATGATAAATTACTAATAAGATTGATAGAAAAATATTGAAAAAAAATGAAAACAAGAGAAAAAATAAGCGTTCTTTTATCTTTTATATTAACTCGGCAATGTAAATTTTCAGGTATTCAAAAGACAATTGTGAGAGCAACTTTTTAATCCTGATCAGTTGAATGTCCATGAACGCACACTTACTCAGGACTCTCGTATATAGAGGGATGACACAGTTGATTCAAAGTCATAGTAGACAAGCATCACCCGAACGAATGTGAATTTATTGACAAACTTTGGGGAGCGCAGACAAGAACAGAAACCACTGTTGAGCAGCTCATCGCTGGTGCCGCACCTCGAGAAGTCAGAAAAAATGTATGTATTTTTTAGTCAATTTCCTGCGAAACAATTTGGGAAAAAAGATTTATTGTAAGGAGGGCCATAAAGTTAATGTCTTCAATTTTTTTTCATGTGAAAAAGATGAATGACGAAATGCTGAGAATTGTTGAGGGCTTCGACGATCAATCCATTTTAATATTTTGACGAGGAGTGGCATACAACATTCGATATTGACAGATCAAAGTTTAGTTTAGTTCAAAGTAAGTTGCGTGAAATATTTTATACCTTTCTTTTCTAGCTCAATTGTATTTTTCGACGTATTTTGGACGTAATTTCGACGAAAATGTATTCGATCATACACCAGCTTGACCAATTGTCGTATTCGACGAATTGTCTTTTGCCGAAATGTCATGCAACGAAAATTGTCCACCAACTTGTCCTAGGGGTATACGGACACAATCCCACAACTTAAATTTGTTGGACAAAATCCCACACTATCTGTTTTTGACAGTGAACAAAAATCCAACACCATCTATTTTTGACAGTGGACAATAAAACCCACACATCCTATTTTTACGTGTTATATCCTGTTAAACTTTAATTTCATTAAATATGAATACATGTAATAATAATGTTATTCCTAAAAAATATATTCATAATTAATGATAATTCTAGGTGAATTAAGCTTAATGTGTTATGGTTTCATTCTTTTTTCTATACCTTTAAAATTCTTGGAAAACAATATATGTCAGTGTGCTATAAAGCAGCAAGCAATCAACCATTATTACAGAAAAAAATACTAAAACAAAAGAATATCAATCAATGTCACTTACATGGTTACAAGAATTATATAGATGAATGAGCTAATAAAAGAGGCCATCGAAAAAGTAGCCAGAAAGATATAGTCCATCAAGTTACTTATATCAACCCAAGACACCCTTTTCGCACTTTCAACTTGTGGTGTGGTATAAGTCTCTTCAGATATATTCGCTGTATCAACGTCCGGTGGTAGGTCAAACATCTGGTCGTTTTTAGATGGCATTCTAAATGATTCTGTTGTCAAAGCGACAAGGGAACTTCTTGAACTGCTTGTGTCACAAGGTTTCTTGACTTTTGACGCAATATTATTAATTTTGTGAGGCTTCCTTGAGCTACCAGAAAGCAGGAAGTAAGTCGAAATCAGCCATTTTGGAACTGGTTTTTCGTCTGACGTATGCTAGATTTTCAAGTTCAAGATGATAGCTGCCGTTATCAGGGAACTAGCAGCTAAGTCAATCATCAATTTATACGATATCAAAGGCATGGGCTCCGAGTTCTTCGGAAGATTTTCGTTCACAATCGTAAGAAATACAGAAATAGCTAGTAGTACTGTCAAACAGTAGGAAACTCTTTCCCCAGATTCGGGAACCAATAGAAAGACTAACAGATTCAATAAGTCCAGAAGGAAGACGGGACCAAGGACATTGATCATAACAAAACTAGGTTTCCGTTTCAAATGCAGTGTCACTTCCATCTTAGGCCATTCCATATAGTCTAGTGAACTCATAGTTATAGAACTTTTAAATAGCTCCCAACTTCCACTTGTTTTATAAAAAGAAAGATCAACTTCCGTGTCCTGTGGCACGAGGTCCACCTCATAAATCGTGTAGCCCCATATTATAAACTCAGCCGTACACATATGTGCGTCGAAAGGATATTTTCTGCTATTCACTTCGCATGTCGATTGAACAAGTCCCAGAGTAAGCCAAATTGCTTCACCGTCGTACAAGTACAAAACTTTTTGCCAAGGCTGACCGAAGTTTATGGTTTCTCTTGAAGGAGTAGAAAGAATAAAGTCAGGCGTCCAAACTCGATCGTATGAAAGCTCCACATGCCAGATTCCTCCATATTCCAAAGGATTCCACATCATTCCAGTGTCATTCCAAAACAAAACGAATGCAGCGCTGAACGTAAATGTCTGTTTTACTTCATCTAGGTCTTGAACAGCTTGAAGATAAATTTTTAGATCAACATGAGTGTTGTTGTGCGGGAATTCTGGTGGGCGAACATCCCTATCATAGCCATCCATTAAATCATGATAAAGTTTTCGTGATAGAGATAAATTTCCAGATGATGTACATCCATTTGGATACAATAATAGAATGAAAATAAAATATATCGCCATTTTGATTTCAACAAGACTTTCTTTATTTTCGAATTGTATTACTCACTTGAAATTTATCAACAAAGCTTAGCGTAATCCAACATTTTTTGCTTAAAATTAGCCATTCATATGAAAAAAATATAAATATAAAAAAAATATAATATTTTTATAATATTCGGCTTCGGTCTTGTTAATAATTCCTTTAAGAAGTAGGTAATTGTTGGTTATCGTGGTAACAACGAAGAAATGACCAAGGTTTAAAGTGGTGTATATATTTAAGAGGAACATTTTTTTTATCCGCATTAACGGATAGCTTAGATATTCATATTTATCTAACGATGCTATCGGCGGGGAGAACAAAGACGTTCTTTTTACCGTGAATTAAGAGTAACTAGATGAAAAAGATAATCCTCTTTCAATAACCGATAATATCTTGTAATGCCTGTAGTTTGCGACATTGGCGAAAGATCATGAGATAAATAGGAGATCCGTTTTGTTCCATTTCATGAAAAAATCTAAAAGCTCCATAAAAAGCGCCAAGTACTTTGAAAATGTTTGTCACGTTTTGTTTGTTCACGCGAGGTAAGCCGGGCAGATACACAGAATCATCAGCTCTAAAACCATTCAGAACCGCTCGTAAGACGCTCGTTTAATAAAATTCCAAATACTCACTCAAATTATTCAAACTATCCTCGTGTCTTGTCGAGTGACTAATGTCTTGTCGCGTTGCCCCCAATGAAATGTAAAATATTTGCGCGGTTTATATATATATATATATTTTTTGCCATTTCGCACCGTCTTAACAAATATCTATGCCTTAGCGCGAAACAGTGGTAACTGCCTATTTGTGTATAGGCAGTTACAACTGTTTCGCACTGGGCCATCGATATGTAGCGTAGCCCTTGATAAAAGCCTATCCCTTTCTCATGGAAATGCATTGATTTTCATAGAACCCTGGGGTTTTATTAAAGCTTTTACGGTATATATCACGCAGAATGATTCTGTTACAAAAAGTAAAAAAAAGAACATTGGGAGTATTTATCACACTTTTCATTGCAAAAAAGATTGCGCCCCGTTTTACTCAACTTCTTACGAAAAGAATTAATCGTGAGTCAAAATCACAAATCGTGCCTGCTGTTGTCATTCATTGTTAGATACTGCCTTGCAGTATTCCATTCCAATGAAAAAATACATGGCAGAATTCCATATTTAGTGATAACTGTAGAAGCAACTTTAATTTTTAACTTACGCAAAAAATGATCGTAAGAGGTATAGTAAAATAGGTCACAGGTTTGTAGGTAAAGAAAGGCTCAATGCCAAAGAAAACGACTAATATTATTTAAAATGAATATCATCAAAATTCTGTCATCTACAGCTAATATTATCTCGAAATGGACACTGATTTCGATCAGAACATAATTACCAAACACTCACTGCACTAATCTAAACCGCTCCGAAATTGTTCAAAATCGTTTAAAAGGATCCACAGCTCATTCAAATCTGAATTGTTTATAAAGACACAGTAACAGATAAGTGCGTGAATTTTATTGAAGGGGATAATGATGATCACTTATTTCATCCAAATGAACGAAATTAGCAATTTTGTATTGTCTCCTTTGAATTTTACCCAAAACTCTCTCATCTCACCCAATTAATTTTATTCCAAAATCATTAAAAACACCCCATTAACCTTGTCAATCGCACTATGTTCTAAACTGTAATTAGATAGCACATTTTTGCATGCAGACAAACAACTTCAAGAGTGATAATATGAAGTCTTTATCTACATTCAAATGATACTTTTTCTTTCTCCTCGTAATAATTTGAAGTTGTGCTTATCAACTTTTTCCAGGCGAAAAATTGATGTTTGAATTTAATTAGAAAAAAATGCTTCTTTCTCGTCTTAATCAGTACATTTCCTCAAGGCATTGCTTCGTTTAGTCACATCAAGAATTTTCACTCTCATCACGCTCAAAACCATTCTAAAATGCTCACTCATCGCTCCATTCATTCATTAATTCCAAACTCTCACTCAAATCGATCAAAACCGCTCCAAATCATTTGAAACCATTTCAAAATAGTTTAAAACGGTCAACATTTTATTCACATTGATCAAATTATCTTACGATTTTATTGGCCGATGTGAGTTTTAAAGTGTCTGATTAGTCCACGAAGACACACAAACAGAAAAGTACGTATATTTTATTAAAGAGGGTGATAAATATCGCTAAGAGCGAAAAGGGATTGCATCCCTCTAGTTTCGTTCAAAACTCGCTCCACACACTCATTCAATTTCATTCCAAAATCATTCCAAGATTATTCAACATGTCACGATATTTTTAGCTGTAATCTGTGAACGAACTTTACATGGAATCCCATATGATACATTCTTTACTGAATTCACAAGGAGTTTTTTCGCTACCGTAGAATTTCAGCAAGCTTTTTTGGACAAACATCACGGCTATTTATTTGTTTATTACGGGCCTTAAAATCAATTGGTTCAATATAATTGTAGTTAAATCGCTTCCCACTCGCCTATGTATTGATTACATATGAACCTATATATAGCTTTTATTTTTTTTCAAATGTCGCATAGCTAGCCTAGCTGGGGGCCGAACTAAAGATCAAAGGCTTGATAGCTCATCGCATTTCCGACTTGGCATACAGGTCCCGGATATTTTTTCTGTACCACACTGTTTCATAAATATTCAAAGGGCTTTTTTTTTCAAAAAGAAAAAAAAATAAACTGTATTAAAATTGCTAGAATACCACATAAATTCCATTTGGATTTCTCAAATGAAATACATGTAGGTAAAAGACAAGTACTCTGAATATGTTACTATTCATACAATTGTTTAGTGTCATGATTAATTACCAAAACGTTTGAATATAAAAAAAACTATTGAATCTTTGTTTAGAGACCATAATGATTATTGAAGGCAATCAATTAATGAATATAATAAATGAATGATTAATTTATTATTTTACCTTTTAAAAGGGAGAGTAACCACAAACAGTTTGCCATTAGTACCAGAGTAAAAGCTTGGAATTTTTGTTTCGCTTTTTATAAAACACTGTTCTCTTATGACGATATGTATTTTTGCTAACAGTTTGCACTCTTTTGTCACCCTGAACGCAGGGTAGCTCGTTCAAGTTCGCGAATATGACGATTTCGGACAGAAATTAATAACTAGCTGATTCGTTGGTGGAGACATCTTAAGTCATAAGATACAGCCATAGCTTAACTGAGAAGTATGCCTTTTCTATTATTTGCTATCAGTACATTCATCTTGAACAGTATTGATGGAGGAACGTTGAATGATTCTAGAACTCTAGTGAAGGATCTGTTAAAAAATTACGACAAAAATGTCCGACCTGTTGCCGAGCATGACACCCATTTAGATGTTTATATCTCAACAATTATGTGGTCTATTCAAGAGTTCGACGAAGTGAGCGAGGTTTTTTCGTATACTGCTAGCTTCAGGATTTATTGGTATGATGCGGGGATGGTTTGGGACCCGGATAAATACGGAAATATCAAGGCTGTGAAAATTTCCTACAGCAAGGTATGGGTACCTGACTTAATTCTAACAACACCATCTGATGAAATGGACTCGTTTGGTAAGCCATGGCACATGATCAATTTCATACATACAGGTTATGCCGTCTGGGAACCTGGCGGTTTAGTGAAGTCGATCTGCTCGGTTGATGTTTCAAAATATCCATTCGACAAGCAAATATGTCGGTCCGAATTCAATGTCTGGGGATATGACAGCGACGAAGTCGATCTTCATGCAATCGAAGACAATGTTGATATCTCGATGTATTCTGGAAACTTGGCGTGGACGCTTGAATCAACAAACGTCTGGACAACCAAAGAGAGTACCGAGTGGTCCGAGTTGCAGATGACATTCTATCTGAAAAGAAAGTCTTCATTCATTGTAATTAACATTATCATGCCTATCTTATTCCTCAGCATGATCAATGTCTTAGTGTTCTTACTTGTTCCAGAGTCCGGCGAGCGAGTTTCTTACTGTATCACTGTGTTGTTGGCTATAGCAGTTTTCATGACAATTATAAGCGATACATTACCAAGAAGTTCGGAACCTTTACCTATCATTTCTTACAAACTTATGCTGGACATGATATTAAGTTCAATGATAACATTTGTCACGATTCTTAATCTACGACTGCACAACAAAGACGACACAATCCCAGTTCCAGAATGGCTGAAAATCTTCTACCGCGTCTTATATCGACCAAGAAAACGGAACTCAAAGAAAGCCGACTCAAAGATCCACCCAAAAACGCTTGACGTCGTGGTTCTAACGGACGTTGACAAGATTGATTTTACAAGAGAAAAAAAGGATGGTAACAAAAAGAAAGACTCGAAGAAGCAAGCACTAGCCACAGTTAATTCCAAGTTTGAAGGGAAAATTTCTGAAGGTACTATCGAAAAGGATAATGATATTACATGGAAACACATAAGTAATTTTGTGGATTGTTTTTCTTTTTGTGTTTTTACAATTTTGTCGATTTTGAGTTTTGCTGTATTCCTCATCATTGTTAACGAAGTTTGAATGTATAGAATGTTTGTTGTTTTGATTTTGTTTTATGAAGATTTTAACAATTTTTACTAGTAAATCTCACCGATTAGAGCATGAAACTACAGATTCCTGTTTTTTCTGACCAGTACTGCCACGACATTCTTTTTCTGCTACCCCACCCCTGGGTGAAGACAAATGACTGAAAGGATACGTGCCGCCGTCGGAAATCGAATCCGAGGCCCCGCTATGACGACGGCTTTGCGGAAGACATTCAGTGAGAGGTTACGGAAAGCTGAATTAATCATTGATTTTAGTTCTGCAGTGCTTTTTTAAATGTACACTGCATATAGATTAAATTGTTGTCTTAAATGACTGCAGGTACTGGACCCTTAATAGTTCCGCAACATTTCGGAATTCATGGTTTTTAACAGTGTTAACCGATGTTTCCTAATGAAATCATTAGGCAACCTCGGTTAACACGGTTAAAGTCAATAACATTCGAAACTTTTCTGAACTATTATGGGTCAAATACTTTAAGGCTAGTCGGGATCCGGGACTAAGCCCGTGTCCCCTGTCTGAATCCCAAGCCAGGCCATGTCCTCACTTTTAAAAATAAATACATGCATGTTTAAATTAATCGAAATCAATTCAACGTCTCTAGTTACTTAGCTTTTTTATTCTTTAGTATTCATACTTATTAGGCCAATTCATTAATCAGTAAGTTATCGTGCTATTAACCCCCGGCTTTTTTAAATTGATTATCCTATGGTGTACCAGATTTACGAAGCAACGTTGCTGTGCACAAAAGGGCTTGAGCATTGCATAAAATATTTTTCCCGACATATTCTTAAATTTGAGCCACTTTTTCAGCGGTACTACGACTACGGGAGAGCATTAGAACCTTGCACAGGTCTCTTTGAGTTTTAATTCCATCGAAAAGGAGAACTAATTCTATTTAATAATCTCTATTTTGATCGATAGATAGACATCGAAAAGCATTGTCATGATTCGCGTCCCTTGGGAAGTATTCCAAAAGCTATAATTCTAAACAAAAGAGATACATACTATCAGCCATAAAAATCAATCAACTTACAGTACAGTACAGTAAGTTACATCGTGAAATTGACATTCCCTTAAAAAAAATACATTCCAAATCGCTCGCTCGACGCTCCATTAATTAATTTAAAAAAACTCACTCAAGTAATTCAGAAGAACTTCAAAATTGTTCAAAATCAATTCCAATCTTACCAAGTTCAAAATTTCATTCAAATCGATAAAATCTTACCGCAATTGTATTATCTTGTTAGAGTTTTGAATGTCTCATTGATCCATAAACACAAAGAAGGACGAAGATATTTAGTAAAGGGAGGAAAAAACTATCGCTCATTTCGTCCAGTAGGACGTCATTCAAGGTAGAACGCGTCTGAATTTAACTTAACTTCGCTTGTTGGTTATTGACCATATTTCCGATTTTATACCGCTTATTTGCGATATATTCAACAGGTTTAGATATATAACGTTCAAAAGTTGCCAAGTAGCGCATGGTTTAAACACGATGTTGTGTAATATTTCTACGTGTTTTGTATGAAATAGCGTCCGTCATGACGCAAAGGGCGCCAGCTCATCCGGTTTTATATTATCCGCCATTGAAAAATATTTTCGTTTGTGTGATCGTTCGTTATAAGACTATGTTGCCAAATCCAAACTATGTTTTTGGATAGAACTGCATATAATGTTGAAAAAAACACAAAAAAATGTATAATTTTTTTCCCCCACAACTTTTTGAGGGCATTTTCCCCATTTAAGTGTATTCAAAGAAAACGACAGGCACGTATTCAACGTTAACCCTTGCCTGGCTTTCTGAGATAAAGGAAATCAAACTTATGAAAATGGAAAGAAGAACCCCTATAAACTCAACACGCTTTTATAAACATTTCAGGGAAAATCAAATATCTTCCTGTAGACGTTGCAGGTTAACTATCATCCGGTGCTAATTGTAGATACATACTATTTAAACACACGATGCTGAATGCAATCGAAAGTGCCCGTGGCCAAATGGTTAGAATGGAGTACTCAAGGGCGTCCAAATACCGCACTGTATGCGCATAGGTTCGAGCCGTACAAAACTCAATGATTTTATCTATTTCTATTTTTTTTTTTATTCTTTTTAATCCCACATTTTCACGAATTCTCTTGTGTATGCAAGTTTCTTTTGTAAATGTATGTCTTTTTAAGTAGTAAAATGTCTTTTTAAATATATATTTCTTTGTTATCTTTTGTATTTATTTACATTAAAATTTAAACAAACAGTACATTTTAATGAATTTCAAAGGCCCTTTCAATGTCGAAACAATATTAAATACGGCTAGCTCAATGGCAGCATTGCTTTTCCAGAACCTTCCCTTCTTTTCTTGGGCATACCAACAGCAGCCTAATACTCCTCCGTAAGACTAGCGCAAAATACTGTTATCGAGCTAGTCCTTCGATACTTTTGACATCAGGGAGCCCTTTGACATAAGTCCCTTCTCAGTTTTAAAATTTCACATTGCCCCAGAAAAAAGGTGAAATCAAAATATGAAAATCGTTAAACATTTTCATGATATAAGCTCTTGTGACTACTAAATCATCCTTTATATTATTATACTTTTCGCCCTCTCGTCGTTTAAAAATGATAAGAAAATATGATTAGCAAACCCTGTTGGGAAAAGTCTTGTAAGCAGTCCCCACCAAAAGCAATAAAATAGTGCGAAATGTTAATGAAAATGCATGATAAAAATATGAAATTTGTTAATATTGGGATTTGAACCGTGTTCTCCACGACAATTGTCACTGTGCCTAGCCATCTTAGTCATTTTTCATAGATTAAAAGTCGCTCTAAAATAGTAATTTATCACATGCATTACCAATTTACCTATGTCACGCCCAAGTAGGTTAATAAATATACACCCTGTTTACAATAATATTGTGGTCCCGATAATGCTCAAAAAAGCGAATTCAGGTTATACCTAATATCCCTTAACCAAAATATCAACAAAGTTGTTATTTCCAGTATTGAAAATATGTTTTGAATTTAAACATTTTTTTAATAACCTCCCTTTATTTTAGCAAATAAGTCGAAATATGTAAAAAAAAAAAGTGAGACAAAATATTTCTCATTATGTCACAAATGTTCATTGGGAGAAAAAGTTTAAAAGTAGAACTATATTTATTTTACTGCGATACACGTATTAGTAGGCCTTAATATTAAATGGAAATTACTTATATTAAGGACCGCATAAAGATGATATATATTTCTTTTGCTTAATTAAAATTCCATATTTTTTAAATGATTTAGTGGGATGGGTTGTCGTTTTTAAACAAAACATAAATCAATGTATGTCTGTTTATTCATTTGTCCATAAATGATAACTTCAAATCAAGGGTGTGATTTTCAAAGAAATTCAAAGGTAAGAATTAAAGGGCACAAAATGTTTCTATACCTATTATAAAGGGGCTCTCACAAATAAAACAGACTGGCGACCTTATTTTTTCTTTTCAAAAAATCGAAATAAAACAATCAGATCTATGTAAAAAAGTTTAATATTAAGAAAAAAGCCGTGCGAGCTTCCTTTCGGATTCCATCTATTGGTTTGATGTTTTAGAAATGGCTTGATTGTGTCTAGGGGATCATTTTGAGGTGAATAGTGAGAGAAGGGGAATATTGAATACATTTTTCAATTCTTGAATTTTAGATTTTTTTTAATTTGTTATCAGATCTGTCATGATGTCTGAACCAAAGACACTCATCAAAAAAACTTCACGAGTAACGTTCGACATTGTAGTTTTAGACTTTATTATTCAAAATGTAAGAAATTATGCAAAATGCAAAAGTCATGAACAAGAGTTCAATCTGACGCCAAAACGAATGAAAATTCATTTAACATTATATATTATTGACTAAATACAGTCCCAGGCACCGTACTTGAATATTTGAGGAAGAAGGTCAAAAGTTTAGGTGTGTGTCAAGGGTTGAACATGATGTTGAAATCACCAATAATAATAATATTAACGTTTATGAGTAACATAATATTTATCTAGACCTAAAAATAGATATTTCAGATAGTAGGTAAAGGGACAAGGTACGGGTCAATGTTTCAACGTGATGGCAGAATCAAAGACAATCATCTACTAACTTTTGTTATTGACTAGAAAAAAATCCTAGAATATCCAATTTATCTTTGGAATTGGGTCAAGGGTTCTTCGCGATGCCAAAAGCGAAAACAAGCACATCTCAATCCTAACAGTTGATTGAATACTGTCATACACAAAAATACTTTATCATCTAAGCTCAGTTTAAATTGAAAGACAATTTTCATGTTTCTAACTTTGGATGCTATGTTGTTCTAACACTGAAAGCCTATAGAAAATTGATCCAACGCCAAATTAGAATTTTAGTAAAAGTCTGAAAGAGCATGGCCTAATGACCATTCTTCTGGTGTTTTGTGGCAAATTTGTTAAAGGTGTATTATTTGAAATGAAATTTAACAATGATAACAAAACTGATACTTATCAAAAATGCAAGGCATTCTCCAAGTTCTTCCCCCGAGTTCAAAAATTAAAATTTGGAAAATTATTTAAATATTTCTGATATGTTACTCGACATCATAACCCGGCTATTTTCAAAAAAATGAGGACAACATCATTATTTACAAAAGTCATGATTGTTCTACACGGTTCCAAACCATGAGTCTACACAGTTTCAAAAATGTATCCACACTGGTTTAAAGTCCCCTCAAAACCTTTGTGTCTACACTGTACCAATAAAACAGTCTGTTTCTACAATGGACCGTTGCCCATTTACACAAACTAAAATATCACTTTCAACAATACTTTATCAGAGCTGTCAAAATCTGGTTGGTTTGTGGGGATTTGGGCTTACGATAGGTCGTGGGACATTAGTGATTTTATTTGTTATGAATCAAATATTCTTAAATGAACCTTGGGATCACCGCTTCAATCCCGGTTTCTGCTAATCACCCAACTTCATCGATTGAATCCAAGTTGTGTAGTTGGCATCGTGGGAAAACAATGAAAAATAAGAAAATCTGACATTTTATGTTGGTTTCAATGTCTATTGTCAAACACAATTCGTGAAATTAACCTGTATTTTTGCGATTGAAAATGTACCTACACTTTATTGGATTTTACGTCCACAATCTTGCATGTTTCGACACCAGATACATTTTTTACTACACTATACCAGGTATACGACTGTGATAAGAGCTCAGCGATTGCAAGCGGTATTTAATTAAGATATGACAGTCGCTTTAATGACGACGAGACAACTGTTTAATGACCCTTTTGTTCAACGAAATGATTTATCTCTATACGTTTTAGAAAAAAAGAGTGCCGTTTCCATTTCAATTTTGTATGCTCTTTGAAATTGCGAATGCGTCCAGTAAATGCATATTCTGGTCGAATTTTTTAGTTATTGTGTAGCATTTATAGTTCGAGAAACTCAGAAAGTTATTGTCGTAACTACTAGAGTAAAGGTCTGGGATTTAGCTTTTTTTATACTTTGATACTCTCTTCGGTTAAAAAATGTGCTTGTTCATATTCTAAATAACATGGGTCAATTTCAACAGAAATTGATGAAAACTTGTTTTATAAGTGACAGCATATATTTTAGATTGTATTTTCCAGCAGAAAATAAGCAGGACAGATTCACAGCAAACAAAAAAGTATGTTTTTTCGATACTTTGTTGTGAGTCTTTTCATCTTGAACAGTGTTAACGCGGGAACGTTGAATGACTCTAGGACTCTCGTGAAAGATTTGTTAAAAGATTATGAAAAGAATGTCAGACCTGTTAATTATATTTATAACAAGACAGATATTTATATATCTTTAATGATGTGGGCTATTCAAGAGTTTGACGAAATTAGAGAAGCGTTTTCGTACACTGCTACCTTTAGGATTGATTGGTATGATGCTGGCATGGTTTGGGATCCATCACAGTACGGGTACATCTACGCCGTGAAAATATCATACAGCAAGGTGTGGGTTCCTGACTTAATTCTTACAACGCCTTCAGATGAAATCGATTCTTTTGGAAAGCCATGGCAAATGATCAACTTTGAATATTCGGGCCTTGCTGTTTGGGAGCCTGTTGGTTTAGTGAAGTCCACATGCTCAGTTGATGTTTCAAAATATCCATTCGACAAACAAACTTGTCAGTCGGACTTCAATGTGTGGGGTTATGACAGTGACGAAGTAGAACTTCATGCTGTTATTGACAAAGTTGATATCTCAATATTTTCAGGGAATTTGGCATGGGAACTCGAAGACAGTGCCGTTAGGACGACAGCAGATGCAGGCAATTGGACTAAACTGGAGGTAATATTCTATCTGAAAAGAAAATCAACTTTTACAGTGGTCAATATCATCATGCCGATCTTATTTCTCAATCTAATCAATGCCTTGGTTTTCATACTTGTTCCGGAGTCAGGCGAGCGCGTTTCCTATTGTATCACTGTTTTGTTGGCTATAACTGTTTTCATGACAATCATAAGTGATACGTTGCCTCGCAGCTCGAAACCTCTACCGATTATTGCTTACAAGCTTATGTTTGACATGATATTAAGTTCAATGATAACATTAGTAACGATTCTTAATCTACGACTGTACAATAAAGACGAGAAAATCCCCATTCCAGAATGGCTGCAGACCATCTACCACATTCTCTGTCAGCCAAACAATTGTAAAATAAGGAAAGCCGACTCGCAGATCCATCCAAAAAGACACGACATTTTGGCTCTTAAGGATGTCGAAGGCACAGACATCACAAAGAAGAATGAAGTCGGGAAAAGGGATATAATCAAAAGTAAATCAAACTCAGATGAGGACAACCTTGAAGGGACTTTTTCTAACAGTGTTATGGAAATAGATCTCACATGGAAAGACATAAGTTTTTTCGTAGATTGGTTTTCATTTTATGCTTTTACCATTCTGTCGTTTTTAAGTTTTGCAGTATTTCTCATCCATGTCAATCGAGATTAAGTTACACAGTGCAAGGATTCTCCCACTCCACCCCACTCTGACAGAAAACTGAGGCTTGATTTTATGCTAAATTATTGCTATATGTGTGTCCAATTGGATATTACTTCCAATGACAATGCAGCTTTCTTAGAAAACAATTGATGATTAAACAATTTTTCAATTCAATATAATTGAAGAATTTCCGATTTTTAATTCTTGACGCTAAGTAAAGAAAGTTTGAAAACTATGACGTCTTCAAACGAAATTTTCCTGAGAAATAAAGGTCAGAGGGCTCTTATTTTTGTATTAAAATTTAGACCTTCGTGAAATTGACAATTATTCTGATCATAACCATTCTGATCACTCACTCAAACCATTCAAAAACCCTCCAAACTCACTGAAACAATACGATCAAATGTAACATTCGAAAAAAAACGCTAGTAAAAAAATCCACGATTTCACTGACTTAATTGTAACCTGTAAGCGTATGATGGGTTCGTTAAAGCAAAGACAGCTATTTATAAAACCTGTATATTTATTTTATTACAGGAAGGAAATAAATATCGCTAATTTTGTTCATATTAAACAACATTAGCGGTATTAGATTACTTCCCTTTAATTTCATTCAAAATTAACTCTTCGCACTCATTCTCTCTCATACGAAGATCAGTCCAATATCATTCATTTTGTAAATTTCAATTTTCGGTGTTCTAAACTGTTTATTCCCAGAAGACCTTTTAAATTTTCTCTTATTTTTTTGCCAGGTTAAGCAGGCCATAGGAAATAACCCTGTATCCTGGAAATTGCCTAGGAAACGATAATCGAGTCAAAAACCGATCAACGTATGTACCACGTAGCTGTTTTGTGCTCTTATGCGCTCAAAAATAGGTCTAGTATACGTCATCAACTTTTGTGCCAAACGAAGTGTTTTGTGTGTTCAATGCAGTGCATTATCACTACGCTGTCATAAAATAAAAGTACTGATAGTACTGAAGGCGAGGGAAGTGAATAGACGAAACAACACACGAGGTCAATTTTCTGGAATATAACCTTGATTATTATCCTTGTCCTTATCATGTATACTAGATATTTTCTTACCTGTCACTGCCAAAATCACTGCTGTGTTAAAGATACATAGGTTTTTTTATTTGTTCTTGACAGATGACCCTGCTAATAGGGAAAGAAGAAAATGCTGCTAACTAGCACTTTCTCCTTTCTCCCTAATGTTATCTACCCCTTCTGCTACTAATTTTACTATATTGCCTACATTTTGAATGTTATCTGCAACCATTTACAATTTGGACCTGTCTAAACATGTGTTGTCTTGTAATGGATTGATCTAAATTAGAAAAAATGTCCCATCCTTAAACCCTTAAAAAGACGACAAAATTTTAGACAGGGCCAACTTGGAACATGTTGCAGACAATAAATCAACTTGGGTGTAATTTGATATATATCTAAGATAGAATTTAAAAAAACAATGGGGTATGAGTATAGGGTGGACTATATTGTGAGAAAATTAGAAATTGACCCTATCAATTTCTTGTGCTCCCACAGTAAAATACAATTTTTTAAGGAATTCAATTCAATGTAAAGAAAGAGCTGGTGAGCTTGTGCCCTTAGAAAAACAGCATTACAACGATTGTTAGGTGGAATAAATAAATTGACTGACTGATACATGTAGCAAACCAATCAACTCAACTAAAATTATAAAAACACGAGTTGCGCCTGTCTGCAAAGCGGTATCAAACGGCATCGGGCGTAGCAATCTATACCTTGGGAATTGGTTGTTTTTGGCGGACTCAGCGCTATATAGTGAGCATAACGTTCGACATTTTTCCTTTGAAGTGAGTTCGGAATGAGGCCTACGATCCCTTTAGGGAAATGGAACCCTTGGTTTCCCTCGCCTAAAAGACTTTGCTAAAAAAAGATTAAAAAATTGGAGTTCATGCCTTCAAATTTCACATTGTATCTTTATAAACCTGGCCTTCAACGCTTTTAGCGCTTTGATTTTTCTGGCCTATGGTAAGATGATGGAAAACGATGGCATGTTTAACATCCGTCCGTCTGTATGTGCGTCCCTCCGTTAAGTTTTCCTTGTTTACACGATAGAATTAACAGATTTTATCCGATTCTTTTTGCAACTTAAGCGAAATAATCAATATTCAATTCAATTTCAATCCAAATTCAATACAAAAAACACACCTGACAATTTAACGATGTTCTAACGAGCTCTTTGATATTTTTAAGAGGAACGATATTGCGTCAATTGTATTGAATAAATCACAAACATTAAGAAAAGACATATTTGTACTTGAATAATTCGTGAATACTTAAGATAAAGCCAACTCGTTATCCAGCCCCAACGTTTATCTTTGTCTTCGGGTCTTTACATATATGGGACTAATACGCACCAGTATTCAGTTTGCAAAATTTTTCGTCGCACAGTTGTGTTCGTGTCAATATAATAAATTTCTATAGATTTTTTTTTTAAAAAAAATATTGTGTTCTTCTGGAATTTTTTATTTTTTTGTTGCTTGGTATTTTATTGTTGCGCTCAGCTACAGAGCTATATACACTTGGTTATTTAGTTGTGTTATCGACTAACTATTTTCTGTTAATTTGATTTCAAAAGGCAATTTATTTAAACAAATAATAACTCTAACTGTCCATTAACTCATGACTTATTTACTGACATTTAATTGTTTACGGTTCAAAACTATTTTAAATGTCTATTAGGGAACTTCAATCGATTGTTTCCCTTCGGGAATTGCTTTTTGTCAATATCATGTACAGAGAGTACAACCCCTATCAATTTTTTAGCTCACCTGAGCACGAAGTGCTCAAGGTGAGCCTTTGTGTTCTAATCATGTCCGTCGTCCGTCGTCAGATATCCGTCGTGCGGCTTCAACATTTACCTTGTAGACACTATAGAGGCCAAGGGTTTGCTCAATCAACCGGTAAATTGGTCAAAGTGAATATCTTAATAAATCTCGGTCAAGTTCGAAATTGGGTCAAGTGTGGTCAAAAATGAGATCAGGGGGTCAAATCTTAGAAAAACCTTGTAGACACTCTAGAAGCCATATTTTTTGCTCAATCATCTTGAAAACCTATCAGAATCATGTCTTGATGAAATTATAGGTCAAGTTTAAAATTTGGTCAAATGGGGTAAAAAATCAGGCCACAGGGTCAAATCTTAGAAAAACCTTGTAGACACTCTAGAAGCTATATTTTTTTCTCAATCATCCTGAGAAGTGACCAGAATTATGATCTAGGTAAAATCTAGGTCAAGTTCAAAATTGGGTCAGGTGGGGTCAAAAATGAGGTCATGGGGTCAAATTTTAGAAAATCCTTGTATGCGCTCTAGGGGCCATAGTTTTTGCTCAATCAACCAGAAAAATTGTCAGAATCAATGTTTTGATAAAATCTACATCAAGTTCAAAATTGGGTCAAGCAGGGTCGAAAATGAGGTCAACGGGTCAAATTCTAGGAAAACCTTGAAGACCTTCTAGGGGCCATATTTTTTGCTCAATCAACCTGAAAAGTGGTCAGAAATAAAGTCTTGATAAAACCTATGTCAAGTTGGAAATTGGGTCAAGTGGCGTCAAAAATGAGGTCACGGGGTCAAATTTTAGGAAAACCTTGTAGACACACTAGAAGCCATAATTTTTGCTCAATCATCCTGAAAATTAGTCAGATTCAATGTCTTGATGAAATCTAGGTCATGTTAAGAATTTGGTCAAGTGGGGTCAAAATGAGGTCACAGGGTCAAATTCTAGGAAAACCCTGTAGACACTCTAGAAGCCATATTTTTCGATCGATCATCCTGAAACTTGGCCAGAATCAATGTTTTGGTGTTATATAGGTCAAAGTTGAAATTGAGTTGAGTGGTATCAAAAATGAGGTCACGGGATCAAATTTTTTTTAAAAAAAACTTGTAGGCGGTCTAGGAGCCATATCAAACTTGTTTTGCTAAATTAACAAGAAAAATTGTCAGAATCAATGTCTTGATGAAATCTAGGTCAAGTTCAAAATTTGGTCATCTGGGGTAAAAAATGAGGTCACAGGGTTAATTCTAAGAAAATCTTTGCAGAGACTCTTTACAGGCCATACCTTTTGCCCAATCATCCTAAAAAGATTGATTGTCTTTATGAAATCTCAGTCTAGTTTGAAATTTGGTCAAGTTTGCTTTAACACTAGGTTGTGAGGTCAGATCTTAAGACAGTTAACTCAGTTGAGCGATTTAGGGCCACTATAGCCCTCTTGTTAAGAAATGATATGGGGATTTTCAAGTTTCATGGAGGCATGAAACTAAAAAATTATCTCATTGTATGAATTCACAATAACCTGTCAGGACTAGGTTCAAGATGAAACGTTGGCAAAATACTTTAGAAATGTCTCTTGCTTTGCACGTGATTACACGTGCAAAGCAAGGTATACTTTCTATACATTGGCAAACATTTTTGCATAGATTCTACCCCCTTTCAGACCAAATATATACATTTTAGAACAACGTGAAATCGACAAAGAATAATTTTTTAGATTATTTTTGAATGATTTCGGGATGAATTTAAAGAATATGCAGGGACAAGTTTGCATGAAGTAAAAGGGGAGAAACACATAAAGCATTGAAATGGTAATTAGCGATATCTATTCCTCCCTTAACAAGAAATATACACAAACGTTCTTTAAATAGACTTCTTCGTTCACGAACCAATCAGATGAGTTAAAATTCAAGCAAGTCAGTAATATAACATTTTTCCGGAGCAATTTGAAGTATAATTCTTGGGATTTTTAGTGATGTTTGAGCGTTATTGAATGATTTGGGTGAGTATTTGGAATAAATTAATGGAGCGCTGAATGAATGATTCGGAATGGGATTAAATGTTGTGATTGCACTGGTGTTAGAAACGATAGAAAACCACGTATATGTGGTTCAAATCATTCTTTAGCATAGTTCCAGCCGTTACTTAATCCTATCGACAGAAAAAACTTAGAAAGTGATTAGGCTATTCCGTTTATTCAGATAACCACATCATGAAAATGACAATCATTCCGACCAAAACCATTTAAAATCACTCGCTCAGCGACCCAATTATTCATTTCACTGTCTCAAGTCACTCAAATACGCCCCGAAATTGTTTAAAAAGCTGTGAAGTACTTTAAATGATCAGCATTTCAATCAAAGCGTTCAAATAATTGCAGGAATTTACTGGCTAGCGGCGATTTAAGCGTCTGATTTGTTTCTAAAGACACAAATTCACAGAAATACGTAGATTAATTTAAAGGGAGGTAATAAATTATCGCGAATTTCGTGCAATTAGACGAAATTAGCGATTAGGTTCTACCTTCCTTGAAAGACACCCAAAACCAACTCATCGCACATTATCGTATCTCAATGAATCAAAGTATTATCTTCATCCATGAAATGCGAATATCATCTCTATATCATCTCCGATTCAGCTGAGATCAAAAGAAGCACGATCAACTTTGGTCGTGTAGTAGTCTCCTGCTATGTGTGAACTCTAGTATTTTGAACACCCCCCCCCCCCCCACACACACACACACACACACACATACATCGATAGATCTGGGACATATTGCTTTTGTTGTTTGTCTTTTGTCCGTTTGTCCCATAATAGCCTTTACATTTTTTCTATATTTTCACTGGCTATAGGTAAATTTTGCGTGGTGAGCCGCGAAATCTTCTCTTTACCGTTAGAATCCCGTGCCATTTCATCGATTAAGATAAAACAGGTTTATGCAACACTTGAGAAAAGGTAACAATTTACCTTTCAAATTAAGTTGTTGATTGTCTTACATCGTAAGGTTTACTCAAACATGTACAATCATAATTGAAGCCAAGGGATTAAATCCTATCACATACTTTAAAAGAGACCCGATATACCTAAGGTAATGGACTCGGCGCCTACGTCAGAGCTCGGTTTTGAAAATGCACCTATAGTGGTAGAGTCTTCATATATCCCACGTGTATTACTTGTGGCAATACCTTTCTGTTGGTACCAACGTCAAAGTGATCAGTCAATGTCAAGGTCAATATTGAAGGTCAAATATGGTATTTCTTTTACCTAATATTGAATTAAGGTTTACTTTTGATAACCGAATTGCATTTGATAATTAACCGGATAGAATTTAGGTTTGCTTTTGATAACGTATTTGTCACGTAACGTATTGAAACGTATTTAAAATCAATGCGCTAAAAGCGCTGAAGGCCAGGTTAATAAAGAGGCAGGGTGACATTTGACTAGTCAGTCAATTTATCCATTCGATCATTCCGTCAAACAATCGTAGCAATGCTGTTTTTCTAGGGGCACAAGCTCATCGGCTCTTTCTTTTACATTTGATTAAACTCCATAAATAAGTTTTATTTAACTGTGGGAACACAAGAACTTGATCACCGGGTCACTTTCTCCCTTTCCCACAATATGGTCCACCCTATACTCATACCCCATTATTTTTTTTAATTCCTACCCTAGACAAATATTAATTTACACTCATGTTGATTTATTTTCCTCAACCTGTCGGCCCAGTCTAAAGGGTTTAAGGGTGGGACAAGACTTTTATCTTTTTCTAATTCAGATTAAGCCCTTACAAGATAACAAATGTTTAGACAGGTCCAAATTGTAAAGGGTTGCAGATTACATACAATGTGTGGGCTAATTAGTACAATTTGTTGAAGATACTATTACGGATAAAGGAGAAAGTTTTAGCAGCATTTTCTACTTTTCCCTATTAGCAAGGTCATCCGTCAAGATCAAATATAAAAAGCTGTGTATCTTTAACACAGCAGTGATTATGACAGTGATAAGTAAGAAAAAATCTAGTATACATGATAAGGACAAGGTGCGTGTGTTGTTTCGTCTATTCAGTTCCCTCGCCTTCAGTACTATCAGTACTTTGATTTTATCACAGCGTAGTGATATGCAAGCAGTGTGTTGAACACACAAAGCACTTCGTGTCGCACAAAAGCGATGTATACGAGACCTATTTTTTTGCGCGCGTATGAGCACAAAAAAGCTACGTTATACATACATTGTTCGGTTTTTGACTCGTTTATCTTTTTCTTAGGCAAATTCCAGGATACAGGGTTGTTTCCTATGGCTTTCTAAACCAGGCCAAAAATTGCCGTGACGGAGCAAATAATGTTCAACAATCGTATCTTGTTTAAAGCCACTGAAGAGTATCTGTTGTATTTTGTTTATTTGTTTGTGGAACTAAACGGCTTTTAATGAAAATGTGATTAACACTTTTCATTTTCCTGTTATACATACCTAATTGGCACACAGGGTAAACTAAGATAAGCCATAAAAGACGTGCAGCCTGATCTAAGCCTACTCTCTGTTTTCTACTTTTCATTGTGACCAAAAACTTTAACCGGGGTGATTAGAATTTCAAAAATGATAATGAATATCGCAAGTTATGGATTGAAATAGGACATGAATTGTCAGAACAAAGTGCTTTAAGAGTAAGTTATTTGTAATCAGTTGGTCATCTTAAAAGCTGTCTGGCTATTTCAATCATTCGTTTTACCATAATAATCTAATGTAGATATAGTAGATGGTTTTTCGATCAACAATTTCCATCAACTATTGTCGCTTTAAAAGTACTTAAATGATTCAGAATATGACCAGAATAGCCATTAAGTAAACTGACATTGGAATGGTATAATGTTGTGATAATTCTTTAGTTTGCTTATGTATTTGTGATTTTTTTTTTTTGTAAAATATTTGTCTCTGCAATTAACAGTATAGTAAAAGTACATTTGTTTGACCTTGTTAACAAGTCGATTCCATTTGACTATGATGGTATATGGCACGTGGAGATATCTTACGATCGGGTGTGGGCTCCAAATTTTGTTCTTACGACCCCATCTAAAGAAGCGACAGCCTTTGGACATTCCTGACAGAGAGTAAGTTATACATTTTATGGAGAATCGGTTTGGCTTACGATCGGGTTAGTTCAGTCGACATGTCAGGTGAACAGCAGAAAATATCCGTTCGACACGCAACAGTGCGAGGCCGACTTCATTATTTGGGGTTACACGTATTTTGAGATTGATTTCGTACCCAATGAAGAAGTCGATCTGTCTTTCTATAGACCAAGTGGGAGTTGGAAATTGACAAAAACGTCTGTAACAACAAGTATTGTCAACTATCTTGAATGGCCGCAGTTGGAAGTGACCTTGTACTTGCAACGGAAAGCGGGTTTTGTAATGATAAATGTTCTGGGTCCCGTTTTTATTCTCAACTTGCTTAATCTATTGGTGTTTCTTTTGGTTCCCGAATCTGGAGAAAGAGTGTCTTACTGTTTGACTGTATTACTCGCTATTTCTGTTTTCCTCACAATTGTAAATGAAAACCTACCGAAGAATTCCGAACCAGTTCCTCTGATATCTTACAAACTGATGATTGATCTTATTGCAAGCGCCTTGATAACAGCCGCCACTATTCTCAACTTAAAAATTTACCACACCTCCGATGAGAAACAGGTACCAAGATGGCTGACCAATATTTACCTCCAACTCTCAATTAAGACGAAGTCGACGTACAGAAATAAAATCGGTGTAAAGGTTAAGAAAACAAGTATCAGAAACATTTCCAGAAACTCTATGAGGTCAATTAGAAGAGAGTCGCCCATGGTAACGCCTGACGCTGAAAGGAAGTTCGATATACCACCGGAAGTTGAAACAACCAATCAATACAAAGAGAATTGGATCGATACCGCCAAAAACGTGTCTTGGGTGGAAATAAGTAACATGCTGGATTATTTTTTTCTTACAATCTTTGCAATGGCTCTTTTTCTTAGTTCTTTCATTTACATCATTCTTGTAACGACTTAAATTGCCGTAGTACGGATAGTAAATGACTTTAAAACATGACCTACGTCGCAGGAATAAAATAACCCCGTCAAATATTTTTAATATTACACAGGTGTTACATGTATTTCACTTGTGAAATAACTATGTAAATGGGCTACGAATGGATAGCAACGATATATTTTCGTTGTGAAAATGACGTCATGATGAAAACGATGACGTCAATTCGCAAATGGCGTTATATGTTTCGCGGAATTACTAGGATCCTCAAATTTCTGGAATATCCTCGATTTATCGCAAAGAATCAGGTCACATTATTAGTAGAATATCAAATTTGTGTTCATTATATACCGAAGTTATTTAACCAGTTATCTAAAACAAACAAAAACTCGGTCTCGTTTTTAGCTGTTTATAGACGACTCATTAAATAAATTCGGTATTCAATGACCATTCATTAAATCCTCTTCTTATTTCTTAATTCTACGTTCTATTAATAGATAGTTAATTGTTGTTGTTCTTTTTATATTTTTTATTTGTAAATACTCATACATGTGTTTTGTAAAAAAAAATTGAATAAATAAACCCTTTTTAATCTTAATCATTTAAATTGCTTTTGAAGTTGTAATGCAGAGCAGTTCCAACTTAGATAATCGTAGACCTATGTGAGATAGCAGCTGGAGGCTAGGAAAGAATATGATGGTTGTACTTGTGAGAGAAATACCAGGAATTCAGTGTTAGGTGCTCCAGCAGCCACGATATAACTGAAATAATGTTGAAAGCGGCGTTAAACTCCATTTAATCAATCAATGAATCCAACTTCGATTTCACAAAATCTCAAAATTAACACAAGAGAATTTCATTTCGGGTTCTTGATAACTCATATCACGTGAACAATATGCGATTACACTCCGGCCGATTTTACATATCTCAACTTGACATGGACAAACAGTTTATTTCATCTAAAATATTGTGTAATTTCATAATTATTACCTCATTCATATTATTCGTATGCTAATTTATGTTTGAAACGATAATTATTGAAATTAAAGTTGCGTACGAATTTATTAGTACGACGTGTTTGCAATACTATATTTTGGCAATCATGTGATAAGTCCATTGAAGTCAGCTATTGACAATTTCACAAGCCAGTCACGTGCTCTGCATAAATGGTCATCTCGAGATCTGCTCTGTGTTCAGGATCACAAAACGGTGAAAGCAGCTTGTCAATTTTACCCCGCTTTGCACGTGAACTAGCATGCAAAGCGGGGAATAATTGGCTAACTGTTCGCAATGTTTTGTCATCCTGAACGCAGGGCAGCTTTTTGCAGAATTATGAAATAAATTCTTCGAGGTCTAGTTTCTCTTTCTGAACAACCTTATTACAAACTTCAATGAAATACTTTAAATGTTTTGTAGCTTATCGTACCACAAACCATCATTAGAAACGTAGAACATTTACAGAGAATTTGTCTGAATAAAATCCCCGTTCCAGTAAATATTCTCTAATTTACTGCTTCTCTAAAAACGCCGGTACCCCATTTCCGAATTGCGCAATAATTTCAGTTGACGGTGGGGGCGGCAAGAATTGACAAAGGTAGGCAGACATTTATTTTCTCTTTTCGCCCATTTACTTTTAAAGGTGTTAAGGCATAATTCATTTGTGCAAGATACGCAAGGGGCGCAATCCTTTAAATATTATTGAAGATCATCATACCTAACTACTGTCATTTTTTTTTATTTAATATCAGGGCCCGAGATTATAAAACTTTTCTCATGCTCAATTCAAATTTTACTCAAATTTCAATTCGAGATCAAATCCGTATTTCTGTTTTAATACCCATTTAAACGTATTCACATAAAAGATAATATAGATAAGTTGTTATAAATAACAACTTAATAATGTTATCTTTTTGTGAATACATTCATTTTATTTTAAATTTGAGAAAATTGAGCCTGAGCCTGAGAAAAGTTTTGGAACCTCGGGCCATGAACGAGCTTTCGGACAATTTTGCTACTCGCACCTAAATACCGAAAATTCCCATGAACAATTATACAGGAATGGTTATGACTACAGCTTTACAAAATCAATATTTCTTCGGATGTCTGCTAAAAGCCCATTTGAGGCCATGGTGGCAAACCTGGAACAAGTACACAAAAGTCGGAAGAATTGTCTGACATTTCGTACAGGTTAAATAGGTCTGGTCTAATCGAAATTTGTCTGAACAAGAACCAAGATAAATTCAGTGTCTAATTTAAACAACAGGGCATTTTAGCATTTTTTAGCTTAAATGGCCAAAGGTCAGAAGAGCTTTGGTCATGAAATAATTCCCATCTGTCTGCCTGTGTAACAATTCTCGTTTTCGCGATAAAATCCACACATACTATTGGATGTACTTGAAACTTTAACACGATGATTGTAGGGTCATAAGGAAGGTATCTGTAAATATTTCCGGGGAAAAAAGATCGATTTCTTCACGGAAAAAATTCATTCAGACAGAGAAAGAACGCCCGAGTTATTCTTTTTAAATTTATCACATTCATTGAGAAAAATCGGTCTTAAACGTTATCGAAATTTCGATTTTGAAATATGCCTAGTATAATTTACTATTTACTATTTTGACCTTTGACTTTTCAGGGTAACCTTTACCTGCAAACTACTGCAAGGAGTTTGCACATGAAGCATCGATAGGTGGTATTGTACAATTTTGCTTAGTTATTTTATCATTAATATACAAATACCAGCGCTATTTAATTAACATTCTTAGACTAATTTTAATAAAATTTCGACCTTTGACCTTTCAGTGTGACCTTGACATTGGATCTAAAATAACCAATTTTGCATTTAACATTTCCCCACGCAATGATTAAAATAAGTATCAAGTTATCATCAATATTACGCGTAAATGTCAAAGATATTAACGTTTCTTTGGTAAATGGTTGTTATGGTAAAAATGAGCACGTAAACATAGCATTTTCTTTTAAATTGTGAACTCGTAATTAAATTTTACAAAACATATCAAACAATAAAAGAGTTATGATAGGAATTTTTCATAACTTAAAAAAATGTCATCCAAGATCTGGATTTTCACTTTCCTTTTTTGCTAATCCAGGGATAAAACGGAAGTTCTTTTTTTAAAAAAATCTGAATAAACATTTTAATATTGTTTCTTGATAAAATCAAATTTTACATTTTCTTTTCATAGTTTATGACGTTATAGTGTCTATTTCACATATTCGAAACTATATTATCACTCTTCGAAGAGATAAGGATTATGTGAATTTTCATTGATACGGTTACCATGGAAACTTCTTTTTTCATTAAAATTAGCACGCATTTTTTCTTTCAATTTTTGTAATTGCCATTGAATATTGCACAAAATATGAAATTCTTTTTAAAAAATATGTAGGGATTATTTTTGCCTAATACTACCGAAAACATTCTTAACACGGTGATTGTAGGGCCATGGGGAAGGTTCCTTGCCAAAAAGGCCTGATCCGTAAAAATAACATTCGAAAAGGGCGCCTATGGATTTTTTTTCCCAAAAACTTGTTTAAGTACACAAATATTTTCAACTTTCATCTGTAAATTAAACCAGGGTGATTCTATGGTTAAAGTTAGGTTTTGTATAAGGATTTGAATGAAAACACAGGAAAAAGAGCCCTTTGGATTTTTGCTAAAACAAATAGGAAATGAGAAAGGTTCAAGGATATTGTCACTTGGCACATTTTTTCTTTAAGCAATACAATTCCTTAAATATCAGATTAGGAATGAATGAGGAAAAATGGATAGTCGGTAGAGAGTCTCAGATTTAGATTATCACAATGAAAAAACAATTGATTGAGTAAATGTGCAATTACCATTTCGATATATTGTCTTGACATGAATGTTTCCTAGAAATTTCAGATGAACATCTGGCCAGATGATATGGATTATTTTGTCTGACCGGACTTAAAATTGTCTGACAATGACAGGTGGTCAGATTAATTTCTCCTAGACTGGAATGGCATAAAAAGCAGAATTATCTAAATCTTGAAGATTTAGCAATTTTTAGATAAAGATTTTTAGGGTGGTGCGCCCGTAATAGTTTTACAACATTTTGGAAGTCATGAACTTAATCAGACGCACAAAAATATTGATGAACTTTTAAAATTAAGAAAGGCCACCCTGGTGCAACGTGGCGACCGGTTGGAGGAATGCACAAGAACTGTAACTCCAGCTTGTTTAGCTTTTGAGTAATTAACCTTTATTTTTTGTCAAACTTGGACATCCAGCAGTGTAAGAGGCGTTTCTTGTGACAATTTGCCAACATGTTCAAAGATATGCACCTTGGGTAAAAAAGACGCTTGTCTGATATTTGAATTATTTTAGTAAAAAAATAATAATAAATATTTCGCCACTTACTATAAAGAATATTTCTAGTCTCTCCATGTCTTAGTATCCGTCCATCGTCTGAAGACATATTTGTTTCTGAACTCCATCTCCAGAACAAAGTAACACAGAATCATGGAACTTCATAACCATGTTCCCCATGACCGAAAGGAAGTACTTTTTATTTTTGGGTCATCAATTTCAAGGTCAAAAGTGAACAATTCTTCGACTAAAAACCTTTTCTACACTCTTATTGTCGAGTGAGTGGTGAGTAAGACATTATAATCACTACGACAAGTCGTTGTATGTGCGTTGGTCCGTCCGTCCGTCCGATTTTCTCTGGAGCATTACTCCTACATTTATGGGTGGATTTTTAGATAATTTCACACAATTGTTCCCCACAATGAGTAGATATGCCATTTAAAATATTTTTAAGGTAAAAGTTCATGGGTCAAGGTCAAATTCTAAGCCAAGGTCACTGAACTTTGTCCAAACTGCTAGGGGGGGGGGGTTCTTAAATGACACCAATTCAACAGGAATGACCCTTGAACACATTCCAACTTCTCAGTACTTGCAAGGCTTTGATTTGCCAAGATTAGCAGACCACAGGGAACAACCCTTCATCTGGAAATTGCCTAGGAATAAGATAATCGAGTATAACAAGCAAATTTTGTTATCATGCTGCAGGGTTTAACATTTTCAGTACTGCGGAGAACATGTTTTATCGTGCTACAGGGATTTTTGTAATCATGTTACAGGAAAAAAATCTTCATATTTCTGGGCAAAATTTTATTTTGCTCTTTTGATTTTTTTATTATGATATGTGGAATATCTTCTTCATGCTAACTAGCAGATTTTCTATCATGATGCAGGGAATTTGTTTTAATATGCTGCGGGGATCTTTTTTATTACGCTTCAGCAAATTTTGTATTTATGCTGAAGTGAAAAACTGTTTTCTTGCTGCGGGATTTTTTTTTTCGTAGTGAAGGGATTTTCTAAATTATGCTTCAGGGAAAATACATTATATTTCTTTTTTCTTGCCTCCTGGAATTTTCAGCATGCTTTGGGGTAAAGTTCGTTTTATCAAGATTGGGAGGGTGTGATTTTTATTGTCAGGTCACACTATTTTTCCATCATGCTTCAAAGAATTTTTTAACATGTTGCGAAGAAATTTGTTTATCGTGCTGCAATAAAAATTTTTCATCATGTTTCACTATTTTTTTTTAATCATGCTGCAGCGAATTTCCTTCATCGTGCTGTA
Source organism: Fragum whitleyi (assembly GCA_948146395.1). Classification (NCBI taxonomy): domain Eukaryota; kingdom Metazoa; phylum Mollusca; class Bivalvia; order Cardiida; family Cardiidae; genus Fragum; species Fragum whitleyi. The sequence goes on along the minus strand of OX411551.1, from coordinate 47,657,506 downwards.
GGGAGAAATTAAATCCAGCTATCGGGATGTTTTGGGGGTTTTCTTTTCGTGCAGCAGGTCAAAAGAAAAAAATCATTTGGCTGTCGGTAATTTTTTGGTCATGCTGGGGAGATTTCTTTATCGTGGTAGCGGGAAAAAAAATCATCATGTTGCCTTGATTTTTTTCCATGCTGCGTGAAAGTATTTTTCATGCTCACGGGATTTTTTTATCGCGTGCAGGATATTTATTTTATCATGCTGCAGGTAGAATTATTCAACACGTGACGTATTTTTTCTTTTCCTGCTCAAAAAAAAAAATATCTGTAATGCTTAAGAGGAAATTCTTATTTTGCTGTGGGGATTTTTTATCATTATGCATTGAAAGAATAATATCATTTTGCAGAAGGATATTCTAATCGTGCTGCCGGGATTTTTTTTTTCATGCTGCAACAGGAATATTTATCATCTTGCCACAGGGATATTAGTTTTATAATGCTGCAAGGAAATTTCTTTGTCATGCTTTTGGATAATATTTTTTCCTGGTACGGGGATTTTTTATTCGATTAAGCTTGAGGGGATTTTTTATCAGGTTGCAGGATTTTTTTTTTGTGAGGATATTTTCAATAGCTGCAATTCAGTTTTTATATCATACTGTGTTAAAAACGATTTTTCTTATTGCAGCGAAAAACTTTTATCATTCTACAGGAGAAAATTGTGTATCGTCCAGCCGGGATTTTATTTCATGCAGCAGTTACAAAAAAATCATCGTGTTGTTTGAATGTTTTTATCATACCGACGGGAAACTCTTTCATTGTGCTGCCTGGAAAATTCTTAATCATGCTGCGTAAATTTTTTTCTATCATTCGACGGGATTTTTTATCATGGTGCACGAAATTATCTTCTTCATGATGCAGAGCAAAACAATTACTATAACATAGATTTTTTATCGTGCTGCAACATTTTCTGTAATGATTTTCTTTATTCTTATTCTCTTTTATCGTCCTGACTTGAAGAATTTTTATGATTCTGCAGGTGATGCATTTTATCATGCTGCAGGGGAAATTTAATCATGCTTTCGGGTAGTTTTATATCATGCTATAGGGATCTTTTAACAGCAAGGAAAAATATTTATCATGTTTGAAATTTTTATCATGATTAACAATGCTATAGGTTTTGTTTTTTATCATGCTGCGGAGAAAACTTATCAAGCTGTAGGAAAAGAAATTATTATGGTGCAAAGAAGTTTTGTTTATCAGGTCGAATTTCATACAGTGGGATTTTTATAACATAATGCGGGGACATTTTTCAACATGCTGCAGGGTATTTTTTATATTTTGCCACAAGGATTTATTTTACTATGCTCCCGGGAAAATATTAAATCATGTTTCAAGGATTTTTCTTTCATGGTATGAGAATTTTTCATCATGCTGCTAAAAAAATCATCATGCTTTTGGAGAATATTTTATCTTGTCCCCGGGTAATGCGTGGATATTTCTTCGCTATGCCAACTGGAAGCATTTTTCTTATCATGCTGCAGTGAATTTGTTTCATTGTGCTTCACGGATTTTTAAAATATGCAGCCGAGATTTATCATCCATCTGCGTGGAATATTTTTTTTTCAGATTGAAGGTGTTTTTTGTTGTTGTTGTTTCTGATCATGCTACAAGTTTTTTTTTAATCAAGCTGCAGGGAATATTTTTATCATGCTGTGAGAAAATTTTTCTATCATGCTGTGTGGATCGTTGTTTTTTTTCGTAATGCAGGGGGGGGGGGTGTTATCATACTGTGGAAAAATGTTTATCACGCTGCGATAAATATGTTTTATTAATGACGTAGGGTTTTTTTTACCATGCTTCAGAGAAAGTTTCTTATCATGCGGCTCGAAAAAAATCAATATGAAGGAAAAGATTTTTTTCGGGCCTCAGGAAAAAATCATGCTTTTGGAAATTTCCTTTATCATGATTTTGGAAAAGCTTTAATCTTGCTTTTTAATTTCATGCCGATTGGAAGTATTTTTATATCATGCTGCAGGGAATTTGATTTATTATTCCGCATAGAAAAATTGTATCATGCTTTGGGCTAATTTCTACCATACTTCACCGATTTTTTAATATGCTGCAGAGATCATTTGCTGTGGAGAAAGTTTTCCATCCTGTTGTGTGTTTTTTTCGTAATCCAGGGGAAAGAAAATGATCATAATGTGGGAAAATGTTTTATCATACTGCGAGAAATATGTTTTATAATATTGTAGGAATTATTTTTTCATTATGCTAAGAAAATTCCTTATCATGCGGCTGGAAAAAATATGATGATGTAGGAGAAGAGGTGCAACGTGGAGTTATTATTTTGCTCATGAAAAATTCGCTTGGTCGGGAGGGGTTCGATCCCGGGAACTTCCAATCCCAAAGTCACAGTACGAACCACTGGACCACGGGCTTAACTTTATTACCATGCTGCGTAGATTGTTTTTTTCTTTCTTTTTATTGTCTTTTTGTCGGGCATTTTTTTATCATGCTGCTGTGAACATTTGATCAGGCTGCAGCGTATTATCAAATGATGCTGGGGGATTCTTTTATCATGCTACAGGGAAAATATGTTATTTTGCTGCAGGATCCTTTCCCATGCTGCGCGGAACATTTTGTATCAAGCTGCGGGGAAAGCTTTAACTTGTGGGGGGAAATATTTAACCATTTTGCATGTTTTGCATAATTTTCATCATGCCGGTGGATTTTTCTTCTGTCGGGAATTCGTTCATAACTCTGTGGCGATTTCTTATTCAAGCTACAAAAGCTTTTTTATCATACTGAGGATTTTTTTTATAATGCTGTGAGAGAAAGTTTTCTGTAATGCTGCATAGTTATTTTTCATCTTGCTAAGGGGGAACGTTTATTATGCACGGGGTTATTTCATAATCGTGCAGAGGGGAAATTACTTTATCAATTATCAGGGATTTTTTTTATCATGCTGCAGGCAATTTCTATAAGGACTCGGGGAAAATTTGTTCATATTGCAGGATGGATTTTTTATCATCCTGCAGGTTTTTTTTTTTTTTTTTTTTTTTGTTTGTTTCATTCAGCTGGTAATTCTTTTTATCATCCTGCAGGGAAAGAATTTAATTATAATGCTAGTCAAAAGTCTTATCATGGTGCGGGGAACATTTTTATCATGCTTCGGGGAAAATATTTCAAAATGCTGCTTTTAAAATATTTTTTATCATACTGCTTTTTTGTTGTTGTTGTTGCAGAGAAAGATTTTATCATTCTGCGGGGAAAAAGTTTCACAATGCCCACGGTATTTTTTCATAATTTATAAGAATTGGCTTTATAATACTTTGATGATTTCTTTATCAAGCCGCGGTGATATTTTTAATCGTGCTTCGGGTAAATGTTTCTAATGCTTCAGGGAAATGTTTTATATGCTGCGGACAATTTTTTTTATCAAGTTGCTGGGAAAAATTACTTTTTGAATAAGCTGCAGAACTTTTATCTTGCTGCGATGAAATTCCTTTTGTTGCTGAAACACTTTTTAATCATGTTTCCGCTAATGGGTCTTATCAATTGTATGTAAAATAATTTCATTATGCTGACGGGAAGTGTTCTGAAAATATTGCTGGAAATAATCTCAATCATGCTGCAGGGAAAAACCTTATTTTGTTACTCAGGGTGGCGTTCTACGAGTTTTCTATGTTGCTGCAGGGAAAATGTATTAATTTTGCTGCGGGGAATTTTTCATAATGATGCATGAATATTTTTTTCATATGGAGGGATTTGTTTTTTCATCATGCTGCAAGATTTTTTTAATCATGCTGCAGGCAAAAAAATACCATGCATCTGGATTTTTTTTATCGTGCTGCCAGGAAGATTTATATCATGCTGCTTAAAAGATTTTTAATCATGTTGCGAAAATTTATATCGTGTTACATGGAATCTTTTTTATTTATGGTGCGAAAGTAAATTATTATTCTGCGGAGAAATATGTATATTTTGCTGCATGAATTATTCATTTCATGCTATGAAAATTTGTTTTAAAATACAGCAGGTGTTTTTTTTTCATGTAGCGGGAAAATGTTTTATTACGTTGCGGAGGATATTTTTTTAATCGTGCTCCTGGATTTTTTTTATCATAATGCAGGATTTTTTTTACACAATTACGCAGAGATAATTTTTTATTATGCTGCAGAATAAAATAAATTCAGCATGCAAGGGGGTATTTTCGACAGGCTGCAACAATTTTTATCATGCTGCGAGGAAGAGTTTTTATCATACTGAGGGATTTTTTTTCCATGCATAGGACAAAACTTTTGATCATACTTCGTAGAATATTTATCATGCTGAGAAGAAACAACAACATTATGCTGTTGGATCTTACTGCAGGAAAAAAAATATCATGCTGTTAGAATTTTTGCTTTCAAGTCGGATGGAAAAAAATCTGATGCTGCAAGGAACATTTTTAATTATTTCTTTGGGATTTCTTTTCATGCTGCTGGTATAATATTTAAATATGCTGCTGGGAACTTTTTTCATCATGCCGCAATACCCTCTTTTTTTTCATTTAATTTTTATTATGCTGTTTGGATTGTTTTTCGTGTAGAGGGTTTTTTATTATGCTGTTAGAAAAGATCTTTTATCATGCTGCAGGGAAATTTGTTCATAATGCTGCAGATTTTTTTAAAATCATACTGCAGGGTAATTTTTAGACGCCGCCGAAGTTGGGCTGTATTGGTATTGTCTTCTCCGTCTGTCTGTCCGTCCGTCCCGACGTAAGTACATGTACGTACGTTCGTCTGTATGTCGGTACGTCCCAATCTTGTGAACTCAACTCCTTCTTTATTGTTGACAAACTTGGATGAAACCTTCTCAAAAATGTCCACTTCTCAAAATGTACTAAAATATTGATAGCTACCTAATTTTGTACTTGTTTTTGCGTTTTCATGAAATTGAGCGGCGCCATGGGAAAAGAGTCTTCATGTAAAATTTATTGACAGATTTGGAAGCAAATTCAAAAATATCTCTGTTAGCCTGACCTCATTAAGTAATTGTTATCAAATTTATTAAAATTGGTTTTCGTTTTTATTATAATTGTATTTATTGAGCTATCCAAAGATAAAATTTGTAATGTCGTTTATTACATTGCCATGTTATTGACCAACGCCCTGGTATTATTACATAGGTGGAATAATTTGCAAATAGGCGAGAAAGTACAAACGATATTATTTGTCGTGAAAACGATGTCATATTTGATTAGATGACGTAAATACAAAGATGATGTAAGATATGCTACGCGGGACAATTTATTTCGTGAATTTCTAGTTATTTTCGTATATGCCGCAAAAAGTCCAGTCATATTTCAATGAATTATCAAATTTGCATTATCTTTGTTTGTATCTGTTTATAGGTTACTCTTTCAATAAATTTGATATTCCACGAACACTCATCTCAAATCCTCTATGTAGGCTATCTTGGCATAATGTCAAATAATACTTTAAGAAAGACAACGATAATTTAGTACATCAATGTATGTATGTATTTCCGTTTATTTATCGTCGCTACCGTAGCACATGTCCATATGAGCGACGCCACAGGATGACGGTTAGTTGTTACGGGGGATAGTGCAAGGATACATGACGAAACTACTGCTGAGATCCGCCATGGTTCTTTTACGTGCTCGGTGTAAAACACCGTCTCACGGGGCCTCGGTTTAACGTCTCATCCGAAAGACAATTAGTTTTTGTTAGTGTACCAGCCCGGGTTTGAACCCACGCCGTCGAACTTCAAATGGTTTTGAAGTCCGGTGCTCTACAAACTGAGCGAATCGGGCTGGCATAGTACATCACTTTAATCTACTTTGATTATAAACATTATGAACATCCTGATCTAATAAGCGACATTTGATTACCTCCCTTTAATTTCACCCAAAACTCAATCACCACACTCTTTCAAAAATTATTCCAAAATTATTCACCTTGTCAATTTCACGGCTTTGTTAACTTAACATATCTATCTCTTGTGACCTTGATGGACATAAACTCAAATATAAGTTTTTATCTGTGTCTACACTGCCCTCCAAAAGTTTCTTCACACACACTTCTTTTAAAGATCTTTAGCTTAAGTAATTTAAAACAAAGTTTTATATTATTTTTATTAATAAAATGTATACTCTATATCTTTATTGCAATGTATACCAATTAAGAAGCAATACCAGAAATGGCATAATCATGTAAAATCGACAAAATCAGAATAGTTCACCATTTTGCCAAATTTTCTATCAAGGGGATCAACTTCTATCAATATTTAGTGTAGCCTCCATTAGCAGGTAAGACAGCCTGAACATGCATCTAGGCATGCTATTTACATGTCCTTCACAACGTTTCACTGATAATCAGCATTTTCTCCTTTTGTCTCAATATTTTCTGTTATACATTGTTCTAAAATAGTATCTTTATCAACAGTCATTTTGTCGTCTAAAGAAGCGTTCAAATGGGAATAATCAGATTTTAAGTAATAAAAACTAATCTATAACTTTGTTAAAGAAGATTAAAGCTGAAAATCTTATAAATGAAATGTGTGTGAAGGATCTTTTGGAGGGCAGTGTATGTCATTTGAATATAGACAGAACATTAACAAAATTTACATTCTCGTAATGTTGTGTCTTAATTACTTTGAAATCCTTTCCGGGGATTAGCGACCACATAATTTTATTCTAGAGAAATTCATTTTGTAAAGAACAAATATTTTGTCGTTCAAAACCAGAAATGTTAGTGTTTTGGCAGGAGGTATGGACAAAGATCAGATTGATCTTAGTCTATTCCACCTGTACTTTTAATGTCCACCAGAAAAAGTTTAAGAAGATATTTCTAAAATAAAACTACTTGATATGTGCAAACAGTACCTCAAACCTTTTTGCAAAGGTTGTTTTTCATTCAGCATGAAAAACCTTTACACCGTTTAGAAACGGAATATTCCCTTGAAGTACAGTAAAACTTGCATTAAGTGACCACTTACGGGACCACAAAAATCGGTCGTTAAAGAGAATGGTCGCTCAGTACACGATCTGTCTAATAATAACGATACTAATTTTGACATTCATGGAACTGCTGATTTCTTAACAATCCTTTGTTTTTTAAAACTAAATAAAATCGTCTCACTGAGACGATTTTAAAGAGTTTTAACAACACATGATTCATTTAAAATTATTTTTAAGACCAATAATATCTACTCTTTGAAACATTTTTATTTAAAGAATGTGATTTTGAAAAGGGTCGCTTAATGAAAATGGTCAATTTCAAGACATGGTCGCTCAAGCAAGATTAACTGAATCTGTTTGTGATATGTACAGTCGATTTTGCTCCAACGACCAGTTCTATTTTAATAGTCGCTAAGCGACTACTTTTATTAAGCAACCGTTATATGTATAATACGTACTTACTTTTTGTTTTTGTATCTTACGAGGTTGGGGGAATTGATAATTGCCGAGGCTCTTCCGAGACAATTATCAATTCCCATAACCGAGTTAGATAATTTTTCATACAATACACTTAGTACTACTATATTTATTTTATAACCTCTATTTACCTTGCTTCGTCGATATTTCTAACAGAAATGCAAGTTTCTAAAAATAACAACATAATGTCATTGTTCTAAAGATATCAATGTGATATCATGCAAAATATCATATGGGATATTATCACGCGAATATTTGTATAGTTATAAGACAAAAAAGTACCTTCCCCATAGGCAAAATCCATATTAAAAAGTTGAACTTCTTCAACTGCATCTTAAATTGTTGGAATCTATCGTAATCGTCTCAAAGAGGCAATTCTTTTGAGTTCTATAACATCGTGGGATTCCGTAAGAATAATGCGACAAACTATAACTGACATTAGCATGACCTGTATCATTTATCCTGAATTATTGTATTTACCGACCATTGCAATAAGCGACCACTTTTTATTGGCCCCCCTTAGTGGTCGTTTACATATGATTTACTGTCATGTTTTGAATGGGAATCATAAAATTAAAAAAAAATTGCAGGTAACCATAATCTTTTAATTGTTTTACAACAAATAACACACAACAAAGTCGTAGAAATAACAATGGAAAAAAATAACATGAAAAAATAAGAACAAAGGGGGGGGGGTCACGAAATACGCCCGTCATGAAATACAGGAAAGGGCAATGACTAGAAAATAAGCCAGGTAGGGTTACGGTTCTTGTACACTTTACTCCGTAATCACGAGAAGAGTATAGCTACTAAGTTTCAAACCAATCGGACCGAAGAAGTGATGATTGCCCTATGGTCGGACTCCACGGGTGATCACATAATACGTCCGGTCTTTCTGCGTGTGTATAACGTGTATTATAATATTTTGATGTACTTGTAAAACATCTTAACACAAAAGTAGTTCTATTGACTATATTGATATTTTTGGGAGGTGACTTGCTTTTAATGAAGAAGCAATAATTTAATAATTGAGTGTATCAACATCCATGCTCTCTGATTGGCTGAAAATTTGCTTTTATTCCCACAATGAAAATAATTTCGAGTACGCATCAACTTTTTAAGCTTACACACAAAATAGTCCTAAAATAGATATATTTTAAAAAGAAATTTTAATAGTTTCCATTCAAAATATGAAATCATAAGATGTGAAGAGAGATTTTATAAATTTCATGGGAGAATGAAAATAAAATCCAAATCACACCTAAGTATGAATCCGCTTCGCGTATTCATACAGTGTGATTAGGTTTTTCAGTTTCATTCCTCCATGAAATTAATTAATACTCAAAGCATCTCTTAATAAAACACAAATATGCCTTTTCTAATATAGCCACACTTGCTTCACACTAAGGCTAGGCGCAGTCTGATTACAAACTTTTCTTCTTGCTCAAACGAAGGCTATGAACTCATACTTTCTGCTAATATCTTGAGGGTGACATTGCGCGACTGTCGAGTTCTGCGTTCAGGGTGACAAAACGATTCCAACAGTTTGCAAATTATAACACGCTTTGCAGGTGAACTTTTGTGCAAAGCGGGGTACAATTTGCAAGCAGTTTGCACCGTTGTGTCATCCTGAACTTAGAGCTAGTAGCTCAGTGTACGCATATCATACAAAAATTAAGTTATTGGAAATACGAACTCGTATTGTCCACATTCTGTTATACGCTCTGATATATGGGTCTTTCAAAACAGCCCTGATTTCAAAATGAAAGCGTTTTCAAAATAGTACCCTGCGGTGAACGTGTACCAACGTGCAAGACGGGGAACTATTCTTAAATGTTCAAAAAACGATCGCGAACGCAGAGCAGAACCACCAATAGGGTTAATAGCAACGTGGAATCGATTCACACTCCGTTCAAATCCATTCCTAATCGCTCACTCTTCGCTCACTTAATTCATTCCAAACACTGACACTAACCATTCAAAACCGCTACAAAATCGCAAAAATGGATAAGTTCCCCTCATTTATAATCGAGATGCGACAGCCAGAAATTTTCTAATGGACACGATACCCTTTTTATTAAATGTTTTGTCGCGGTTCCGTCCTTGATCGTCCTTTTTTGCAAGACGGGTCAAATTCTATCTGGGCCCGAGGTTATTAAAATTTCTTTTTCTCAATTCAAAATTTCTCAAATTTCAATTTGAGATTAAAACCGTAATTCTGTTTTATTACTCATTTTAATGTATTGACATAAAAGATTACATAATAATTAGTTGTTATAAATAACAACTTATTTATATCATCTTTTATATTCATACATTTATTTAAATTTTAAATTTGAGAAAATTCTCAGTTGAGCCTGAGAAAAGTTTTATTACCCTGGGGCCTGAAGCCTCGGTTTTAAGATCACATAGGACATAAGACGACATAGTTTAGACTGTGCCAAATTCAAAGACGACAATCTTAAAGAGGTATCATTTTGAATATGTATGTTTTAGTTTTGTTTGTTTGCATAATGTTTTACGCCGCTTTTAACATCATTTCAGTCATATCGCGACGGCTGGAGCGCATAACAATGGATCATTGGTATTTCTTTCGCCAGTACAACCATCGCATCCTTTCCTAGCCTCCAGCTGCTATCCTACATAGGTCTAGGATTATTATCCCATTGGTGGAAGACAAATAGTCGGAAAGCATGAGTGCCGCCGTCGGGAATCGAACCCGGGACCTGTAGATTGATAGTCCGACGCGCTACCAACTGCGGCACGTTAAAGTACATCGTGTAATTGACAAGATGAAAGGTTTTGAAATGATTTCAGAATGAAATTGAATAAGCGGGGGTAGGGGGAGGAGTTTTGAACGGATTTCAAGGGAGGCAACATTACGTCGACAATTTTTGTTCAAATGAACGAAATTAACAATAGTTTACCTCCCTTTAAAAGAATAAACGTAATTTTCTATATGAAAAAAAGAGGCGTGTGTTTTTGATGATGCTTTCAAATCAATAGCGATTTATAAAAAAAAGGAAAAATAACCGATTTAATCGATTTGAATGATTGTGTGGTTCATTATGAACGATCCTAGGTCTTGTTATAAACATCTTACGATTTTTTTTTTTTGCGTCAGTCAAAAATTAAAGTTGATTCTACAGTAGTAACTAAATAGGGAATTTTACCATACAATATCTCACTAGAATCGTCTTGAAAAGACGATTCCAATGAAATATTGCTAGGCAGGATCTAACAATTAAAAAAAACACTCCAGGTACGATTTGTGATATTTACTTACGATTATTTGTTCCGCAAGAAGTTTAGTAAAACGGACCCCAAGTGTGTTTTCAGCTGAATTTGGAGTGTTTTGAACGATTTGAGTGAGTGAAAGAAATACTACGAAAAGAGCGCTGATTGAGCGGTTTGGAATGGTTTTGATTGAGTAACCCTTCAATTACACGATGTTTTTATCTGTTTGATTCTCTTCTTGCGAAAAAAACTATTGTGAATAAGCCTTGTGGAAGAAGCTGCTTAAAGTATGCCAATTAATTTCTTCCTCCTCATCAACGTTCCAAAGATTTTTCTTGCGTCTAAAATCGGGATCGTGTCGGACTGGTTTAAAAAGCGCCTTTCAAATTTTGGTTGCCAAGACGATCAGGTACCGTTGGTGTAGACTGGCACGATCTATGACCTTTCATAGACACGCCACTTTTACTGGTAATTACGGACGCAATCGAAGTCGACGAACATCTCTGGTGAGGACAAGGCGAGGGTGGCTTCGTTGGGTTGTAGTTGTTGATTGTCAGAGAAGTTGCGAAAAATCCCATCTTCTGTTTGAGTTCCTTGGACCAAGGTGCTCGCTCTGCTCTTTGAGCGCCCTCTAGTTGTGGAATCTGCTGTGAATCAATATTCATCAAATTAATCATCCCACGTTATGTACGGGGCTCAATTTGGTCCCTGACTGTAATTTTGTGTTTAAGAAAATACTGTGGAAAAAAGTATAATAATTATATACATACAACGTTTTGATAAGAAAAATAAATGGAGAAGTGTAAATTGTGCATATCATTCTGTTAAAATACGGTTATTGGAAATACGCAAGTTACCATATTTTTGGTACAAGTCTGCAAGAACATTTGTGTTGAAACTATTTATGTATTGGAAAACCCTTCATTTAACTGGAACCAAGACGATACATTTAAGAACATCAAAAAATTGAACTAGAAATGATTTTGAAATGAATTTGGATCAAAATGAAAGAGTAGGATGGGTGAGTTTTTAATGAAAATGAAGGATATAAAAATATCTGTAAATATGTCCATGTTGGAATAATAAAGCGAAATTCAATACCTCTCTTTTTGAATGAAAGTGGAAAGGGTGTTGCAAAGTTTATGTTTCAATGAAATAAGGTCCAATTGATCCAAAAGACAGGTAACGTAAGGTCCTTAAAAGGAGTTTCCGATTTAAATATCGGCAGAAAAACCGCTTTGTTATGTTACAACCTTTTTAAATTTAACTTGTTTGAATTATACTCTAAAATATGACAAGAGTTTTTTTTTTTTTTTTTTTTTTTTTTTTTTTCATGTGGCTATGGAACTTAAATCTCAAAGACACTTTCGTGTATGGTCACAGGAAAAGTGTTAAACGGTCTTTTGATTCTTACCTAAATGAAATCACGGACCCTAAATATACGTATATGTATGTTTGGAATCCCTGATGAAAATCAAAAACAAAAATAAAAATCTCTTGAGTGAAAACCATATTTACCAAGACATGAACCGGAACTCGTGATGGTTTTGGAATAGTGGAATGCTGTGAACGAGTTTTCAGTGGATTCGGCCATTTTGGAGCATGGATGCCGGGCGGAGGAGGCGCACTTTGGCATTTCTCAGCAGCTTGACTTTGATGCGGATACCAGCGATCGGGGATTTTCGATGCAGAAGACTGACATCCGGTACAGGACTGGTTCCCACAAGGACAGTCACGTGGTTCCGGTAGAATAAAACCGTTCTTCTCAATAGTTTCATATAACCTTCTATATGTATACTCTTCTCTGTAAATAGCAGAAAACTGTTAGAGTTGAAAATCTGAGAAATCAAAGAATCATTTGGTTAGTTTAGGGAAAAAGGTGTGGATTTAGCATGTAGTTTCTCCTTGTTGGAATATCGTATATGATAAGAAAATTACATTACCAGATAGACCCATATAAATAGAAATTCTAAAATCCAACATGAAAGAATTTTTTTTCTTTTACAAACGTATTTATCGATGTCAATTTTCAATTGAATTCCTTCGCGCATTGCCGCGATATCACACATGTCAAGGTTTTAGCATGAGACGACAAAAATGACGAAAGCAATGCGGGCGGCACGAAGGTCCACACATTTAACAGATTTGGAAATCTTTCTCATGTGCTGTTTGATGCGCCAAAATTACTATCATTTTTTTCTTCCAACAAAACTGCCATCGTATAAATCTCTGGAACAAAAATGTCTTCTACATTATTCCATCAATACTAGTATTTAAAGACCTTAGTAGTATGAAGACTAAAGAATACGTAGGTAGGATGAAGGGAATTACCGAATCTAAGTTGGAAGAACTTGTGGCCAGACCCTTTTGCTCAAAATTCTGTTTGTAAAACAGTGTATCATGTAAATGTAAATGATTGAAGTGATGATAGCAATAAAATATGTTTCAACTAAACTGACTAAACACGAAGTCTAAAGGCATAACTCGGCATCCGGGTTTCTCTCTCAAATTAACGAAACAAGAGGACCATAATGGCCCTTAATTGCTCACCTGAGTTTACTGTCTAAAATGTAATCAATGAAATAAATGTTATCTAAGATCAAATCAAAACAATAAATTTGACCAATTCAAAGGTTGATTTGCCCAAAAAAAATGGCATCCAATGTGCCTTAATTCTTTCTAATATTTGACCTCTTGAACTCACTTTTGACCCCACTTGACCCAATTTCAAACTTGACCAATTCATCATCAAGATAATCATTCTGACCCATTTTCAGGTTGGTTGAGCAAACAATTAGGCCCCTAAAGTATTTACACGGTTATTTTCTGAAAGTTGACCTCTTGACCTCATTGTCGACCCAAATAGACTCAATTTCGAACTTTTACAAGTTCTCACAAATAAAATCATTCCGACAGATTTTCAGGCTGATAAAGCAAAAGCTATGGACTCTAGACCCTGTGACCTAGTTTTTGACCCACTTGACCCAATTTCGAACTTGACCTATATGTTACCAAGACAAACAACCTGACAAATTTCCAGGTCGACTGAGCAAAAATATGGCCTCAAGAACGTCTACAAGGTTTTCCTAAAAAATGACCTTGTGACCTAGTATTAAGCCAACTTCAAACTTGACAAAGATTTCATCACTATTTGATCTGACTGATTTTCAGGTTGATTTGGTAAAAATAAATGTGGCATCTAGAGTATCTAAAAGGTTTTTCTAAGATTCTACCCTCTGACCTAATTTTTGACCCCACTTGACCCAATTTCAAACTTGATCCAGATTTCAGCAAAAAAAATCAATGTGACCAATATTTAGGTTGATTGAGCAAAAAGTATGACCTCTAGAGTGTCAAAGGGGTTTTCCTTAGATTTGACCCTGTGACCTAGTTTTGACCCCACATGACACAATTTCAAACTTGATCTAGATTTTATCAAGACAATTGATCTGACCAATTTTCATGTTAATTAATAGAGTGTCTACAAGGTGTTGACCCAACTTAACCCTATTTCAAACCTGGACGAGATTAAACTAAGGCAATCAATGTGACCAATTTTCAGATTAATTGAGCAAAAGATATGGCATCTAGAGTGTCTATAGGAAAAATATTGACTACGGACGACGGACGGCACACGACGGACGTCACAAAACCACAAAAGCTCACCTTGAGCACTTTTTGTACCCGGGTGGGCTGAAAACTTAAACTAAAAAACTTACACAGTTAATCAAACCGTGAAATTGACACTCATCTCGATCAAATCCGTTCAAAATTACGCTCAGCGCTCCTATCATTCATTCTAAACATTCATTCATATCACTAAAAACGCTCCAAAATTGATAAAAAAAACAGCAACAAAAAACTTTCAAAGTCGTTAAAAAATATAGACATTTTGATTAAATCGATCAAATAATTGCATGATTTTATTAGCTGGTATTAATTTTAAAGGGTTAGATTTGCAAGTAAAATCGCACAATCGGAAAAGTAGGCCTACGTAGATTTTATTCTTGGGGGAAAAAAAACATCGATTATGTTTTACCTACCTAAATAGCATTAAAAAAAAAACTTGCTCATCACGCAAATTTAATTCCATTCCAAATCATTCAACTTGTCAATTTTATGATGTTTAAAACCACACTTACTGAGCCCGTTAAAGGGATTCTATATTTAGAAGTAACGCAACTTATAGCGCAAATTACATAATTGAACACACTTAGTGTATTTCTCCCAATAAACGCTCCTGGAAGCTAACTGATACATTAACAGGGAGCTTTTATCTTCTATCCATTTACTGAAGCTAAGTTCTTATCAATGGGAATCTTTTTTGTACCCAAAATTACTAACCCTACGTCCGAGGCACTTTCCAATGTACGGAAAATTCCGAGCGATATTTCGAATGAGAGGGAATCAGTGATTAAATAATCAACACACCTGTATTGATCCATGTAGCTAGCTGGTCTTTTGAAGTGTTTAAAGCTCTTCCCCACTTTAATCGGGCTGTTGATGGCACTGATACAGCTGACTGATCCGCCACACTGACGGGGACCACTGTTCTCGTCATTCACATCTCTCAGACTTAACCGGTGTGACACCTCCGACACATTCGCTGATCCGTGACGGACTTGAGGGCGCTTCAGTTTTGCCGGAGATTGTCGAACATATCGAAGGTTTTCCTGGAAGGTTGCGGGAGAGAGTACCCGATTGTAGAGGGGGCGCCTGATTGTGTCACGTGTTTCCGGTGCTAATGGGTTCTGGTATAAAGTACAGCTGGCAGAATGGGGCCTTTCGCAGGTAAACCAACCATTTAGATCCTTGATGAAATTAAAGACAAAAGAATGGTGCAAATACGGAATTAAGTGCAAGTTTTTATTTAACCAAATATATATACATTGATAAGAATTCTATTCACACACCGACTACGTTTAACTGAGAAACAAACGTCTTTATTATTATTTTAGTCTTATACAACATAAAATGTTACTCGCCAAGCGAAAAGGGACCTTCAGTGAATTAGTGCGTAGAGTTTCGACACTAGTCAGAGTTTGCGGACTACAAAGACTGAATAGGGTTGAAACCTTTAGCCTTTGGTGGGTTGTCTGAAACTAGATTAATCATTCCATATTCCTGTATATGCAGTTTAGACTTGAGATCTCTTGTTGACATGCACAGAACCAAATCTCTTTGATTTTACTGAGTTTCTTGAACGCCCTTTTGTGCGTGACGGGTCACAAATATAATGTCCATTTTATTTTATTCCAGTACTTGTTTGTTCATTCGTATACTCACACATTCGTAGCCTATACTCATACATCTGTACAATTGTGCCCTCGTATACTCGCATATTTAGTTTAGAATGATTATGCCCTGTGTTAATGGTGACAAAAAAAGCTAACGTCGAACACATTAGAGTGACGCCGTCGCAGTCATCTTCGCTAGCCAAGGACGATGCCCACTACGTGTAATAGAACACGTAGTGGGCTTCACCCTTGGCTATCGAAAATATCCAAGTACATGCCGACGCAGAAACTTTCCCACATGCCTCTTTTTTATGGTATACTATGCTCACAAGTACTTGTACATAAAGACATTTTTTCTTTGGTACAGAAGAAGATCGCCTACGCCAAACAATATTTGGACGGTCACACAAAGAGGAATATTATGATGGTTTCATACATATCAGTGCGAAATGAAGTAGTCGCAAATTAAAAAAAAAGACCCATTTCCCTGTTACGCAGGTAGGAGGAGTTGCATTCACAAGAAGTGGACTCACTTACTACTGACAAACGAACGAGTGGACAGACGAAGATGATTTCAATGAAAATATACCTTGGGCGGTTTATAAAAACAGTTCACTTTGAAAAAATCGCACATACAAATCAGCCATGCATTGAAGGTGATAAAACGATACAAACGGTTTGCAAATTATTACCCGCTTTGCACGTGCACTTGCGTGCAAAGCGGGATGTAATTTTTAAAAGCGTTGGAACCGTCGTGTCATCCTGAACCTAGATATGGTTACTGTGTCTCAAAACCTTTCGTTCACGCAGGTTAACTCTCTCAAATATGTATTCAAGTTTATTTGCTTTGTTTATTGCAGTCGTCTCGTGGTCGCTGGTGTACCTAGTTATGATTTCATGTCGTATTCATACCAGTGCAACCATAGCATTTCACACTAACCACCAGTCGCTTATCCAACGTAGGTATGCTACTTGTCATACATCAATTAAGGTAGTGGACCCGTAATAGTTCCGTAAAGTTTCCGGGGTAATGAACTTTAACAAAGTTAACCGAGGTTTCCTAATGAATTTCATTAGGAAACCTCTGTCAAAATTGTGAAAGATCTTTAGTTCCAAAATGTTGCGGAACCATTACGGTTCCAAAACTTTAACGGGAGACAAACGACAAATGTCACAATGACTTTAGATCTACTATAGTTTTCTGTTTCTAAAAGCTACATACCTTGCATTTATTTATGGAGTTTTTTGAGCAGTTAAGACTACCTAGAACAGTATTCTGGCTATATATACACGAGTTACTACGGTCCACGGTATCGGGTTGGAAACCTCTGGGTGTCACGGACTCAGGGGTAAGGCTCATCCCTCCTACACCAGCGGTCGACTCCCTTGCAAAAAAAGACAAATAAGTGATAATCAATCATTGGAATGTGTTGGTGATATTAGTATATAGCAGATCAGGAAATAGTTTTGCATTTGCAATAAGTAAAGACTCGGATTATGAAGCTGCATTGCCTGATCAGTGTCTTCATATTACTTCAGTTTAGAATAATTTAATTTTAGTTGTGTCCATCAATATTTGTCCCTTCCGATTGGCTGAAAATTTGGGTTTATTATCCAAATGAAAACATTTTTGAGTACGCAGCTGTTTTGTTATCTTCTGCAAAAAGTAGTCCCGTAAGAAATTTATTTCTTAATTGGCAAATCTTTACATTTTTGCTGTATGATATTAACTTATAAGGGTGAGAGGAGTATTTGTTGATTTCATTGATGTCTGAAACTGTAAACCAAATCGCATTCATGTATGAATCCGCTCCGCGTATTCATACAGTGTGATTTGGTTTTTAGTTTCATACCTCAATAAAATAAACAAATATTCTCTTCATCTCTTAGATGAATAGATATATCACATACAGTCCTGGGTTCAGGATGCCAAAACGATGCAAACTGTTTGAAAATCATATCCCGCTTTGCACGCAATTGCACGTGCAAAGCGGGGTATAATTTGCAAATAGTTTGCACCGTTTTCAAGTTTTCACCCTGAACGCAGGGATGATTAAAGTTCATTGTAATTTGCAAGGTAACTGCACATAAATATGAAAGTAGACATTTTGCGAAAGACGGGACCATCTGGTCTATGTCCTATGGCACTAAAATTGTTAAAACGCTCGTGAAGCCTCATTCAAAAAATAACTCCGATAAAAAATAAAAAAAAAACTCAGACAAAAATACAAATAGAAAACAAACAAACAAACCTTTCATCGTCGACGATTCCATCATCGTCCACGATTCGCAGCTGGTTCGTTGCGCATGCGTCAAACATTTTCTTGTAGACGCATGATATATAGTAAGGGTTTATTTGGTACACCAAGTCACGAAAGCCTTCGGTATACTTCAGAGTCGGCTCGTTGCACCAGGTGGAGAACTCGGACTTTCCGAAGAATCGCGAGTACTTGTCGAGTGTGTCCGATCGTGCGTTTGCGGAACAATCCTCGTGGCGCATGGTAACTGAAGTAAAAACAAGCAATTATGGTAGGGTTTACTCCAGGGTTCCAAAAATGTTACCCGTCATGCAAAAAGGGACCATCTGGGAACTCTTTAAAATAGATTTGATAAAGAGAGATTGGGTCCAGTATATGTCATCTATATGTCGCATTGCAAAAATATTTCCACAGAAGGTAGATTGATCAATTTAGATTTAGAGAATTGCGAAGGTTTCGATCCTAGTCAAACTGCGCTGTCCGCGCAGTTTGGCATGGGCCGACACTTTACGCACTACCCAAATAGTCCGTTTTTGAGTGACGGGTCACACATGATAAAGCTGGATGATTTGATTTGCTTAAAAGGGATTTTACGCCCCTTTTAACAATTTTGAAGTCTTTTCGCGGCGACTTGAGGACCTAACAATGGATTCCAAGTATTTCTTACACCAGTACTACCATCACATCCTTTCCCAGCCTCTAGCTGCTATCCTACATAGGTCTACGAATATCAACCCATAGGTGAGCATCAAATTGTTAAAAAGGATGCATGCCGCCGTCGGGGATCGAAACCATGACATTTTCATTGACGGTCCGACGCGCTAACAACTGCGCAATATAGAGCTGGTGCAGAGGTTCTTTATCAGTCTATCAGAGAGAGTGCTACAGAAACATCGTGAAACTGTCAGGTTGAATGATTGTGAAATAATTTTTGGAATTATATTGAATGAATGCTCAGAGCGAGTTATGGATGAAATTGAGGGGATAACCGCAGCAAATTGGACGAAATTATCGAATATTTAAGTGTCATGATTACCTTTATCTTATAACTATACAAATATCCGTGTGATAACATCCCGTATCATATTTTTTATGATATCACATAGTTATTTTTAGAACAATGATATAATGCGGTTATTTTTAGAAACTTGCATTTCAGTTAGAACCATCGACGCAAACAAGACAAATAGAGGTTATAAGATAAATATGACACATACTTAGTGTATTGTATGAAAAAAATATCTATCTCTGTTGTGAGAATTGATAATTGTCTCGGCAGAGCCTCGCCAATTATCAATTCTCCCAACCTCGTTAGATATTTTTTTCATATCATACACTAAGTACGTATTATAAATGTATCATTACCTTCCTTTAGAATTAATCTATGGTAATTTTCTATAAAAGATTTATGTGTCTTCGCGGAAGTTTCCACATCAACACCAGCTAAGAAATGTAATAATGGTTTGCTCGATTTGACTAAAATTGGGAAGCACTGTGATCGATTCTGGGTTATTTTCGAAAAATTTGGATTTTGTTTGTGAGAATGTTGAGATAGCGATTTAGAATGGTTTGAAATGGAATGAGTGTCAATTCCACGATGTTTCTTACTTTTCGTAATTTCAGCCAAAAAATGTGCCTCCCCCCCCCCCCCGTACGATTTTTTTAGGTTAAGATTTGCGCTTCTTTACCCTTCCGTGTATGTTATAATCTCAATAATTTCTTTCCATTCATCGTCCTCCCCTACCCATATAACCCATCCCCTTTATGACGTCATGCTGTGTGCGCAACATTTCCTTCTCCCCTGACTCAGTTAGTATAGGAAGCAAGAATTCATTCAGGCAGAAAAAAGGAAAGCATAGAAACACTATTACGCTACGATTATGTTGTCTCTCTTTCACTATCAATTTTGAAGCGATGTGGAATTACAGGTTTTCTACACTTGTCCTTGGACAAGTGTACCTTGGACAAGTACACTTGTCCCTGGACAAGAGAAAGATGATTTTCTACTTGTCTAGAATCAAAACTTGCTTGTTAACAAAATAGCCGATTGACAAAAATTCAGCATTTTCTTCCTTACAAACAATCTTTTATCCTTTGATGTAAATATTAGAGAAATATCATAGAATCCATTTAGGATCTTTTCAAGATTTGCCCTGTATCTACTCGTTCGCTGGAAAGTGACCTAAAATTGTACTAGTCCGCTGGTTTAAAAGCCCATGTCGGACAAGTTGAGCATTAGAATTCCTCACCCCTGTTAGAAAGACAACCCTTCCCGGCATTCTATATTTCATATAATAGTTGTTTCCCTTTGAATATTCGTACCAATTTATGAAGAAATTTAAGATAGTGATGACAAAAAAAATATTGATTTATATCGCAAGGATATTTAAGGATATCTAGTTATTAGTTATTTCTCGGCCTTCAATGGCCACAAAAGCGACTCGGGTAGACCATCTCTGTAAATTAAAAAAAACGAATGAAATTTCCCAAGTACTTCTTTTAACTGTGTTTTAATCTTTAAACCATTAAAGTTCTTTGCTTGAGTATTAATGTTTTTGTTGTTGTTGTTGTTGTTGTTGTTTTTAAAAACTGTGAGTGTGGTATACGGCAGTCCGTCACTCCACTGGGATTAAAAACATTAACTATTCACTTTCAAGTAATTTATAATTCACTGTGTTCATTGCAATTCATTATCAAGTTGTGAACAGGGCTTCCCTATTCACGTGAAATAGTGTCATTTTTGTACGTATGTTTGTTTCATGAATTTGATTTATATGTAAGCTATAAACATGCAAGATGCTTTCTTTATGCTGATTTTTTCTATGTTATGTTATTTATTTATTTCCTAAATCTATATCTAAAGAAGCGTAAGAAGGGTTGGCCCTACATGACTCGAAATTTTTAATAATTAGATGTTATTCCAAAGTTTAAATGAGCCTGTGCGTGAGATTCCAAACAATTTCATATACATTATATGTACATAGCAAAGACTCTGACCAGCCTGTGCATCCGCACAGTCTGACCAGAGTCTACGCTATGTATTTAGTAGATAGATATAGTCTCAAAGTGCTTGTACTACATCAGTTTAGATTACATTTACAGTAGGTGTTTGCACCTCACGCACTTTTAAATTGTTGGAAATGTCACGCACAGGCTCAAATCATAATTCATCCGTTTGTCTCAAGAAAAGTGCCTGATTATCGAGGAACATATAATCCGTTGTATAATGATATTTTAAACTAACAAATTTGCTGAGCTAAGCTGTAAAGTTTCACAATCTTATTTTATGAAGGACGTCATCTTGAAATATAAAAAAAGATGCTACAAAATGAAATTCGTTTTTTACCTCCAAAACAATACTTGCACGTAAACACGTACGTGGCAGGATAGCATGCTAAGAAAAAATATAATAAAATCCAGTCAGGCTAATATTTTTTTATATTTTGGTTATAGGGAGAGCCGATCCATTTTTTCATAAAACTGGAATCATTAAATTACCTTCCATCAATTTTATTATTATTATTATTATTTTTTTTTTTTAAATTTTTCCGATGTGCTGATTTTTTAAATTTTTTTTTTCTTCATTTCTTGCATGTAAAACATGTATATAACTTCTATTGGAAAAATACGACTAAGTGGGATTTGGTTCTACAGAAAATAATAAAATCTGCTTGGAGAAATGATTGATTGTTATTTTTCAACAGTAAGGGTTCGACACTTAGGGGAATCCGCGGGTCCCAGACTCCTTATTTTGTGGACAGGACTCCTTTACTAAATGCAAGTTAGGAGTCGGGGGACTCCCTGGCTATAGAGACAAATGATCAGAATAATATCCTTCAAGTTTATAAAGACAAACTTTATTTGTAAAAGTGTCAGTTCTCTTTGATATGAATGTTGTAAATTGTGATAACAAGCAAATTCTTCTTTTCAACAATTTTCTCCCGAAAGTTTTAAATTTTGACTCCCTAATTTAATGGATTGATTTCATAAGTTAGGAATACGTTTGACTCTTTTTTTCTTAAATGTTAATGTCGAACCCTGTTAGAGTTAGATAGAGAAGTTTGTTTTGGAAAGAATCATCTGAGAAGATATAAAGTGAAATTTTATTCTTACTGAATGCGGAAAATAAAACAAAAACAGTTAATTGTTTAGTTTTTATCTTTATTTACATCCCGAGTACAGAATTTTCTGCACATTGTCTTTTCATTTTAATTTCTTTTTTGGCCTTATGTCTTTTTTAAATTACCCGGGAACCAGAAAAAAAATAGTAATAGCCTAAAAGTCAATTTACTTTTTTCTCAGAAGTGAATATTCGTCTACACGGTTCTTAGAACTTTAAAATTCGTTTTTTCATCCGAAATGCCATATTCATGACGTCATTTTTAGCCGCCATTTCATCTTTCGCAGATATCGAATCATTGGTATTAGCATTTTTAATTATTATCATTACTTTTTTGTGCGTGTCCAGTCCTTTGTTTTTGTTTGTTTTTACTTTGCTTTCGCTGTTATTAAAAAAAAGGTTAAGGTCGAAAATGGCTGCCATTAATTGATGGGCGACAGGCTGACGCCGAATTTCCGATCTAAATTTTTTGTGATCAGTTGCCCGAAAATGTAACATCTAGATTTGTTTTTAAAAAAAATCAAAATATAGTCAACAACCATTACGCACATTACGCAAGTGCGTAATAGAAATAAATCCTCTTTCGAAAAAAAACGTTGATGAATGATCATAACATCAAAACTACAGCTTTATTCAAGCTGTAGTTATGATGTTTTGATTATTCATCAACGCCCAAAGCATATCAAGAGGAGCGGGCGGAGGACATTCATCTTTGATAACATTCCATATATCGCCTTTATCCCATATATCATATGTTGGTCGCCTTTTGAGTGCGTATAAATTTCAAAATCCTAGTTACGCCTTTGGTCAAGCTTGCTCCAGTGACCAGTGACCATTTGCACAGTCTGACCAGAGTCGTCACTTTGTGTTTTGTAGACAGATTAGGTCTAAAAGTGTCTTTAGACAGTCCAGTAATCTTCTTATTAAGCTATATGGCTGTCTAGACCGGTTTATATTGGTCCTTTACACACATGTCAAATTGTTGTAAATGTCACGCACAGGCTCATTTAATACTCAAAATTACAATATGGGCCTTGTTTGAGCCACTTTTCCAATCGGCGGAATATTCTACGGAATAGACCTCGGGAATAATACAAGCGCTGCCATGAAAGCGCGTCATTTCGCACGTGGGTTTATATGACGTCACAAACATTTATTATCGATCCCGCTTAGGATGACGTTGTATAAAACAAAAACAACGAAAGAATAAAAATGTGCATATCATAATTTGATAACAAAACGCAGTTTCCTACTGCGTTTTGTCATCAAATAATCATATGCCAAAAAGATTTCTAAAGGCGATTGGAAAGAATTAACAAAATGTGATTTTCTTCGTGCGTAGGCCCCTACTAACCGAAGTACCACCAGGAGTCGAATTACCCAAAATATGACTTAAAATTACAACACTTATGTCCGAGGTACTTTTCAAGTTACGGAAAAGTCCGAGCGGTGTTCCGAATGCCACTTTTCATGCGACCTCTTTCCCGTTGGCACTTGGCGGACCCGACCCCTTTTTCGTATTGAACGATTTTCAGATAATCGGATGAAAAATTGTGGACTTTATCATGAGAGCAGGGGTATTGTGAGCCAATTTTAATAAAGCCACTTTTCGATAACGGAGCCGTCCCATGAAATGAACGATTCTTATGATGAGAAAAGAATTCTGTGCAAGTTTGCAGCAAATCGGATGAAAACTGTGGCCTCTAATGGTCAGACCGATGAAGGCACAGTCGGACGGACCGGAAAAACGCTTTATTATCATATACCTTAGGCCAGTAGAGCTAAAAATGGAATTTGTTTCTTTAGATATTTCGATTGGTCTCCTTTAGCTTGATAAGTGATGGTTCAACTTTAATATCAGAAAACTGTTGATTAGAGTTGTAAAGCTTGAATATTACAGGTTGGATTTTCATAATTTCTAGCGTGTTTATCTTCTTTCTATTTGTTCATTTCAATAATTCTATTGAATGAATATTTTTGTCATTCGAAAAAAGAAAAATGCCTTTGTTTAAGAAAATTATTTACATTTCTTAGACAAATTGGTACATTGATAAACCCAATTTAGTGAAAAGGACTACATGTATACAAGTATTCGGTGGCATTAAAACACTTGATTATATCGTTTAATTGACAAGTTGAATGATTTTCTTTTAATGATTTCGGAATGAGACTAAATGAGTGAGATGGATCAGTTTTGAATGGAATTTAAGGTAGGAAAGTCAATACAATATCGATAATAATGTCCTATTGAACAGAACAGAACAGAACATATCCTTTATAACGTCAAAGTACAACAAGGTACAATACGGACAATCTATACATAATGAAATACATGCCAGTTCAGTAAGAGTTTCCGGTATATTTCACAAAAAAGATTAAAGGGAAATTTGAGAATGACAAAATTTTAGGTGTGATGTTGTTCGAGGGATAGATGCTTTTTTCGAAATAAGGGATTGATAAGTCTTTGCAATTTATCAGATGATTGTTTTTTTGGTTTTTTTTTTATCTGATCTCTGTACCTAAGGAAGACCAAAGCATCACAACTACAACTCAAATATGATAATTCAACTGTTGCTTTGACAGGTTGGCTTCCAGTCACATTCTATCTTCCTAATTATTGTGTGGATTGTATTTTCCCTAATTAGATTGAGATTTTAACTGCACTAGATGTAATGGTTGTGTCATATTTACAATCCTCTTGTGTCATGGCGGCCCTTTCCCCCTTCTTTCACAGCCTTGTTCGAAATGAAAAAAAAGCAAAAAAAACAAGGCTGTGAATATGGGGAACTTGACATGAAATAATAATGAGAATGAGTATTTATAACAAATAAGTAAGAATAGATTAACACAATATTTCATAATCAATAGAAATACTATTTGAATTGGGGGAAATTGATCTAGATCTAAATCATAGGCATACCTAGGACTTTGAAATTTATACGCACTCGGAGGGCGATAAGTAAATAATATATAGGCTAAAGGCGATATGAGGACTGGCTAAAGATTAATGTCCTCCGTTCGCTCCCTTTTTTGGATGAAATTACGGATGTTTCAATAGTCCCCTTTGAAAAAAGTCTACGCACTTTTCTGTTCGTGTGTCTTCATGGACAAAAGTGGTTGAAAAGATTTGATCGATTTGAATGAAATGTGGATATTTTAGAATAATAAGGAATGTTTTTGAACTATTTCGGGGCGTTTTTGACTCTTTCAATAAAAACAGTAATCGAATTTTGAAAAAAAATACTCAGATGACCAATGAAAAGGGACCTGGGGCCTGTTTTACTATACATCTTACGATTTTTTGTGTGTGTGTAAGTTAAAAACTAAAGATGCTTCTACAGTAAGAACTAATTATGGAGTTCTGTCATGCAACATCTCATTGGAATCGTCCCTTGAAGACGATTCCGATGAGATAGTGCAAGGCAGGATCTAACAATGAATGAAAACACTGGGTACGATTTGAGATTTTGACTTACGATTAAATTTTTCGTAAGAAGTTTAGTAAAACAGGCCTCTGGACCCTTGATAACGTCAATACAACTCTTTTTGGTTGTTTGCATTTTTAAGATCCCAATAAAGTTTGATCATGTAAATAATTGAAAGATTTAGAGAAAATTCTATATTAAAGATACGGCTTGTGGATTGTCCCACTATAATTGGTATGCATGATTGAAATCGATGGCTCAGAGCGAAGAAGTTGTAACTGCCTATATGTTTATAAGCAGTTACAAACATATCACACTGAGGCATCAAAACGAACCTGAGTATGGCATTTCCAACAATGTTATGGAAAAATGTGCCACTTTTTAGACATGAATTAATGGTACATTGTAAAAGTAGCTTTCCCGATTTAGGCAAGAAAATTCGATCTTGATTAAGTTATAAGATATTTAACAAAGATGTTACAAGGATGTTACTAACGTGCTACAAAGGTTATAAGCACTGGAATTATGAACCGCTTTTGAAAAAAACTTTCAGGACTTTGGGTATGAAAAGGCCCTTTTTGTTACAAAGGTTGTAAGCTGATAAAAAGGGCTGCTTTCTGAAACCGAATGCAACGGTGCTACAGTAACTTTCAGGACTTTAGGTATGAAAAGGCGGATTTCTTTCACTGAACCTTTCATAACAACTACATCAACGATTTGCAAATCCTTCTCAAAGCATGGCCTGTTTCAATTTCCAGTAACTATTGTTTTAGTAAAGCTGATGTAATGCGAAGTCTGCATTTTAGCTGGGAACGTCATTATGACAAAATGCCGTTCGATTTTAGAGGGCTTTGAGAACAAAATTAGAAAGTGGTTGAAAAATCTATCTTCAATGATAAGTGAACAGTTGGAATAGATGATAGTCGATTTATACTTTATATATGAAATAAAAAAAAAGTTGAACGGAAAATTACTTAGATTAACTGAGAAGTACAGACAAATGAGCTTTGCGTAATTAGGTATGTTTTTTTAGAAAACGGCCGTAACAGGACTGACCGGAATCCGGGATACACATGACTTTAATTTTACCCATTTACCAGCAGTGGTTGAAACCTTTATGGTTAATTTGTGGTAACTTGAAATTAATTCGAATTTCATTAATAAATTTTATTAATGAATTTCTTTAATCTTTGGATTAATGTAATAAGATGGCAAAACAAAGCGGGGAAATTTGGTGTTCAATTTTCCAAGTTTTAGGCAATTCACATTCTTTCAAAAAATCTGAAAGGCTTGCTCCTTTATAATCATGAAATTATACAACGAGTAGGTTGAAATATAAGAAAACCTCGACGAATAACTGGTTATTAGTACTTATAATTGATTCGATCAAAAGTAACCGACGTCATATTGTGCGTTACAAAGTCATTTTGTGCTTCGCAACAAGTTACATGCCTTTACAAAATTAAATGAAGTTTCATTATCTATGAGAGAATCTCCTTGAAGATTAGCATAAATCTACTTGCTCGGCCCTTTGGTTATTATTGAATATTGACGTGTAATAATAACATGTACTAGACATACAGTATGAAGGCATATTAATGAGACGATGTCTACAAACTTTTCGCACAACCCTCTTACATGATGAAACAGACGTTTTTAGGTTTTATCTATATTATCTTTTAATTAAAAAAAATAATAATAATAATACCCGAAACAAAAATGTCGCAGCGAAATATTAACTTGACTTGCGGTAATACTTATCATGAAAGAATATGTTGTTATTTCTTCCTTTTTTTCCGCATTTGTTATGCAATATTTATTTCAACGTTATAAAATTTGATCTTTTTATTGAAATTATGCGTGCTCTCCTAAGTCAACAAAAGTCAAAACGTGAAATAAAGTGTGTTCGGGCTTAGAAAGATGACTTTTTACTACCTCAGTCGTGCTAATTCTCACGTACGGCTTCATATGGTATCAAATATAATATCTCTCTAATATGCTCTTTCGCGTGGGAATCGCATATCAAAAAGCCGATCGCGTGTTGTTTTGTGAAGAGATGAGATATCGTAAGTCGCTTATTACAGTAAAACTTGTGCTCAGCGACAACTTATGGAAAAAAGGTCGCTTATGTTAATGATCGCTTAATACAAAATTGAATGATTAATTTTGATAGCGTATACATATATCTTGTTCCATAAATCTAACTGAATCATATGATGTTCGAACGCTTTTGAATCGTTTCATTCGGAGACGATTCGAATGGGCTAAAAACAATATGAGAATCATTAATATACAATTTTCGTTTAAGAAAGTCTACTACTTTTCCATGGCTTTTGTCCGAATGGACCTGAAATAATGGTCGCCTAATTCAAGATGGTCGCCTAATAGAAATGGTCGCTCGAGCAATATAGACTGTATTATCATTGTACGACCGTGACGATTGTCAAAAAATATTCATAAATATCCAATTGCCATCCGGAACATTCAATTTTCATCCCGCTTTCTTTTTACTCGTATGATTTTGCAAGAGAAAAAGAATTACGGGTGCACTTGTATGATTTGTCCTCTGATTCGATGGTGAAATTCATGTTCATCATTTAAATTGTCCTTCATTATTTTTCTCCCTTTCACAAATTAATTGGCACGCAATCGCGCCTGTTCGGCCAAGAACACGTTTAAAAAACGATTGTGGAAGTTTTCTGTGACAAAAATGTTATTTGATTTGTCACGTATATCATACAATACAATACAAAATCCTTTATTCACTCTTGGTACATTATTGTACAACATGAGAAAGTATGCCTACATAAGCTTTAACAATATTCAAATATTTATGATACATGTATCATTCCAGTATCGATGTGTAACACACGTGCGATTGTTTCAATACCAGTTTTTTGTTATTATTTAAGTCTTTTATATGGCTGTACTAACCTATATAACAAAACCCGGGTTATGAAATAAGTACATGTGGTTTTACCAGCTCGCCCGAAAACGCCAAAAATGAGACAACCAAATAAAGTGATGGAAAGGAATTGCGATAAATGTTGATAATAAGAATAAGTAACCATCACGGCAAAAAGGGGCTATCTTGGTAGTGTGAAAAGTGTCAACCCTAGTCAGACTGAGCGGATTGCCTTTTTTATTTCTAGAATGATCATTAAATCTTTCCGTGAAAGAATTTTTGAAATGCGACCTCTGGTTGCCATATACTAGACCAGATCACTTTTTTAAATATTTATTTACAGAGTTCCTAATTGGTACTTTTTCGCGTGATAGGTCACCTTTTTGAAAAAGGGATTGCTCCAGTAGAAGTAAAAAAGGTCGCGTTTCAGCGGTTTTTAAACGGAACAGTACAATGTTATTTCTAAATTGAGGAAATCGCGCAAATATGAAGAGTTTCGGTCCTAGTCAGTCTGCGCGATCCGCGCAGTCTGACTAGGATCGATTCTTTACGCACTACCCATGTGATTCGGCTTTTTCACCTGACATGTCACGTGTATACCCACATAAGATTATCAACCCATTGGTGAGAGACATTGACTTTGTATAATATATTTTCAATAATGAACCTCTATTTAAAAGACGGCTACCAGTCTAGCCCACATGTTGTATCCCGTATTAAAAACAAAACAAAAACTACCTACGTAGCAACAACCTCTGTTTCTAAATTACTTCATTGTATTCTACAATATCTCTATTTTCTGACTGATGGTCTGCAGTTCCTTCCAATTTCTTTCTTCTTTATTTTTTTCTGTTTAAACATGGACGTTCTCTAAAAATGTATCATTTTACGCGGATTTAATTTAAAACAGGGAACCTCTATATCTATGAATGTCTGAGTAGGATCAGTCTTGTCTTTGAATGGATTAGAATATATGTGACACATATCAGAACTAGATTTAATCAATGCTAACCATGATGAATTTGAATGAAATCGGCGATCAATTTAGAATTAACGCCACCAGGTATTCATTTCATACATGTTTTCCGTAAATGAAATAATTGAATTTACCTCCCATGTCAAGAAATGCAAGAAACAAGTAGACCAAACGATGACGTAATAATCAGACGTCATCGTCCATTTTTCTAGGAAACGTGAAGTTGAATAAGTTGAATTGCGTTCATGAATAATCTTTGTGAGTTGGAGATCGTGTGCGTGACGGTAAAAACGAAATTACTTTACCTTTTTGCGATTTAAGGAAAGTCGAAATAGGTCTTCGTATTTTGCCGGGTGTCGAACACATGACGTCATTTGTAATTAACCAATCAAAACAGATTGAGGGTAATTTCTTTGAACCGCTTCCGATAAGCAGGTGTTGTGAAATATTTTCCAGGTTTCTAAAGGTCAGTGGGTTCATTTCTCGCCGAACACGCTTAATTTATGACATATTTACGAACAAGGTATATACTTTGATATAAAAATATTCGTCTTATCTTTCAGAAGTGGTTACTACACGCTCTCGTGAAAATCCTGCTTGCTGACCTCATGAATAATTCATAAGGTGTAGAAGGAGGCTAGTGTGTGGATTGCAGGGTTGAAAATGTCGGACCGGGAGAGTGGTGACGAGCAGCAAGCTCAGGGTAAATACAACAGTTTTGCTTTCGATTAAACTTAATTCAAGATAAATTTTGGATTTAGAAACGACCGACAGGTGACCAATTAGTGCTTTTGCTGACCTAGCAAAATTGCATATTGCCGCACTCGTGTCGTTTCGTTCTGGTTGCAATGTTTTGATATCGGTTATTTACAAACAAAGCTGTTTGAAATCGTGTCAAGCGGCATGCTTCTACTCTTTCGATATGCCAGATTCACATCGTGTATTATGATAACATTGCCGTTTTCTTTAAACGATCATTTCGATCTTAAATTGTCGAACAGTTTGAAACCGAAAACAGCGATCAAACATGGCGAAATATTGACCCAATTAGTGAACAAATTATTGTCAATTTCGATGTCATTTTGTGTAGACAAAAAGTTCCACGAAGTATGATTGACTAGGGCAATGAAATTCTATAACATTGTTTTATTCTAATGCTCATAAAGATGCAATTATTTTCAATATACGTCTTTTTTCGCGGAAGTGCATCTTGCAGAGTTACTTCCCTTTGGTAAAAATCCAAATAATGCCCCACCTCCCATTGCTAGCATTAAATACAATAATTAGCCTTTTTTATGTTTATACGAATAATTCATCAGTTAAATTATTCCTTTGCTCTTGTGAACATGTGACCTTATATTCTTGACATATTTGGAACAAGTGTTACTTGACATGGTCCACATTTGCCTGTTAAACACCATTGAAACAGGTGTCTATGAAATTGGGTCAACCAAATCCTTAATGAAATAGCAGATACTTTTGTAATAAAACTATTTTTTTGTTATGTAGAAACATGCACAGATCTAGAGAGGGGACCAAAGATTCATACCCTCCATGACTTTCAGCTAAAATGTGGTTATAAATTTGGAAAACGCAGAAATCAAATGGTCACAGGGCAAGCTAAATGTTTAGTGACAACATTTTAATCACCACAATGGCACATGTTAATGACTAGTTTTACAAAAAGATGACATCTCAGCGGCGGATCCAGGGTTACTTTAAGGGGGTTCAATGTCGCCATAGAATACGAGTAATTAGTCCCATAGTATCCCTATCTATATAGATAGGGATACTATGGGACTAAATGCTCAAACTCTACATTAGGTATATTTTATTTGTAGAATCTCAAGTTCCCATGATTTGAACACTACAAAAATGGGGTTGTTTTCCTTGTGTTGCTCAGTTTTTGACATAAATTGATTTATTTAGGTTTACATGATTAAAATTCAAGCCGTAAATCAAGTGAATTGTTGGTTAAATTCTAAAGCCTCCAATCAAGCTGTAGTGACAAGGGTCTAGAATTAAACTCACATTATCATATTAATGAACAATGAACATAGTAGTGATTGGCCGATGAATCGATATATAAATAATCTGTCTATTTGGGCTTCCGATGACAACTATTGATTAAGAAATCTCATAATCCTTTCATTGGTTTGTATCTTGTAAATGGCAACCATTTCATGTTATGAAAGATTCAATCATGTCACTTATTTAGTCTGTGTTTGTTGTATTTTTCTGGTTACATTGTTTTACTTTAGAAAAACAATGTTTTTAAACAAACCATAAGAATGGACCATCAGTGATCAGGAACATGCTAAAGAATAATACACATAATTGATTGTTATTTTCTTTCTTAAACAATGAAGATAAGAAGTTTTTAAAAATAATATAGTTATCAATGCATATATTTTAAGAAAATGGAATCACAAGTACCGGTAGCCTTAATTGTTACACCATAGTGTACATTCATTGAACATTGTTTTGATTTCTAATAATCTGATTGTAGTATTGCTCATTAAGTTCATTAGTCAGGGGTTCTTAAATATTTTGAAAGTTAACTAGTCCATGGACATGTGACAATCGCACTCAGGCTTGTCTGTTTCAAAGACCTTCTTGTCTGTTCTTTATTATAGACATAATTTTTCTCCATATAAATTGTCTAATTTTTTCTGACATTGAAGTTACTTTTGTATAATACTTTTGCTATAAGAAGCATCCATAAAATAGTTTCATTTTATTGTTGACATTTATAAGAAATGTGGTTTTTAATTTTAGAAAACGGCTAACATTTACTATTGGAAAATATTACAGATTTTTTCTTGAGATTTCTCACTTGTGCACAGACAACTTAGCAAGGAAAATCTGCTTGTCCGTGCAGCTCAATGGACCACTCGGAAAACTTGCTTATTTCAGAACCACTGTTAGCTCTTTTTGCTCTAAAAAATGATAATCAATAACAATTATGATTTGAAACGGATTTCCCAACACTTACTTAAGTACAAAGTCACTTGGATATTTATGTTCTTTTTCAATGTAGCCAAGATGTGTATAAGGGGGTCTTTGTACTGCCTTTGCTTACAAGCTAGCGTTTGTGGCAACAAGGCGAAGCACTCGCATTGAAACAGGCACATACAATAGTTTTGCACTGATCCCTCGATATAGCTAAACAACTATACTATAATTACTACCAAGTTTACCGGTTTTGCTCAACTTCTTTATCTGTAACTTAGTGTATGTTCCTCAAATTCTGTAAAACAAGCAATTAGGATATAACCATTATTTCCATAAATGTCATTTTATCATCTTATCATTTTTCGTAATCTGGGAAATCTCATTCTGAATTTGTTTTAACATGCATGATAAAAATCATTATTTTATGAGGTAAAGGGTTAACTTTTCGCTGTTTGTTTGTATAGGGGGTGATGACGCATATAGTGATGGAAGGACAGACGAAAGTGGTATGTAAAATCTTGCAGCAGTTTATTATATATGTATATTAGCCCTTTACCACATGGATAATGGTTTTTGACTACTCATCAAATGGTTGATCACATCATTGCCAGACTCATCAGGGATGTGGAAATACAGATATTGTCCACTTGTTCCTAAGGAGTAAAAGTTGATTTTCTTCCCGCTCATGACTAAAATTAATTTGTCAGCGAAAAGGGAATAGATATAGCAAATTCTTTGAAAACTTTGCTTTTAATCATTTTTCATGAGTGGTATTAATAAGAGGGGGTAAGGTCATTCTAAAATGATTATTTCAGAACAAAGCCCTATGTTGTGTGCACTCATTTGAATCATTTAGATGACATAATTAAAATTAATAGCCCCTCCATCGTATTCTTTGCAGTATTTAAACTTTCTTTCTTTAATAAAGGGTAAATTTCCTTTAAACAAATGGCTATGTAGAGATCAGCTTCAGGAATTAAACTTGAGATTGAAGAAAAAAATAGAAAAATCCCTAAAGAAGATTAATTTCAATCAACGGATATGGGATTTTCTCAATAAATAGGGCAGGGTTTTCTATTATGAAGGGGTCTCCTATAAGAGGAAATAGTTTTGTTTTCTTGCCATGAAAACTTAGTACTCTGTCAGTATATTGAGTCTCCATCACAGCCTAGTGGAAGTGCGTCTGACTATTATCCAAAAGTCCCAGGTTTGATTCCCGACAGAGACACTCATCCTTTCCTACTACTTGTCTTCTACCAATAAGTTGATATTCATAGACTTATGTGGAATATCAGCATATATTAGTTGCAGACCAGTTTGTGTGTCAATCACATCTGTTTTCAGGACAGAAATGTGAGGTCCTTCACATTTCTGTCTTGAAAAAAAGATGTGAATCATTCATTTTTAGTTATTGATTTGTGTAATAGCAATATTACTCCGACTAGTAGATCAAATGAATCCCAAGTTATAAGTCAAAGATCAATTACAATGTGGTAAACGGCTAATCATAGATTAATAGCAACATAACCTTTTACCTCATATATGTCAACATACATTTGTAGGCTTTTGTTTTACTAACATGCATGTATTATTTAGCTTAGCTTTTTAAGCAGGGGTGTGGAATTCCCATACCCGACTTGTCGGACATGGGCCTAAGTTCTACCTGCGGACAAGTACATTATGAAAGTCTACTTGTCCATGAACAAAAAAATACAAGGGCAGGAGATAAATAAGCTAATTGTTTGTACCAAAGAGTAGAAATCACTGTTATTAATGAAAAATGCTTGTTTTCAGCATTTTCTTCTTTAAAAAAAATGTTTTCTCAAAATCTTTCTATTCTATATTTTGTAGACAAGTTCATTTTAATCCTGGACAAGTAGAAAATGTTTACTTTACTTGTCCACAGAAAAGTTGAGAGAACCTGTATTTCCACACCCCTATTTTTAGAATTAAAAAAACGTTGATACATTTTCATCACTTTGAAAATGCTGGCTTTGTAATTGTAGATTAGATAGGCTAGACCAGAGCCACAGATAGAGGGGGTATTTTGCTCTTCAAATTGAAATATTTCATTATACCTTTCTTAAAACCTATGTTGCTGTCACTCATTTGAAATGTCTCATCGTGACGATTCAAGAAATTGTTGAGAAATAGAAAATGTAGACTGGCTTTATGCCCTCTTATCTGGGTCCCTGCTAGATGAAGTTAATCCTGTTCATATTGGTGATTACTGCTGAAGATATTTTCAATAGGGTACAGAAAAAAAGTATTTTATGATTTCAAGAAAGATAAATTAAAACAGTACAAGATGAGTGATTTTTAGCTCACTTGATTCTTTTAGTGCTTAGTGACGTCTTGTGAGCTTCCAATGACTTTGTTCGATAGAAATCGTTCAACAGGAATTGTGTTTTGTCCACTTATTCTTATAACAAGTCCTTCTCCTAAGCAGGAGGGCCAATCTTGATGAAATTTTGTGGAAATGTTCCTTGATTCAAGCTCTACATAAATTGTTCAAATAGTTGGATGTCCATCATTGTGTTGTGCGCTGTTTGTTGGCTGTTGACAACAACTTTGTTGGCACTCTTGAGGCCACTTTTTTTGCCAAATCAACTGGAATTTGGTCAGGAAAATAATCTCCTTGAAATCTCGGACAACTTTGAAATTGAGTCATCTATATGGTAAAAAACGAGGTCATGGGGTGGAATTTTAGAAAACTTTGTATGCATTCAAGAGGTCTAAATAATTGATAAACTGCCAATCAACCTGAAAATTGGCTAAAAGGATTTAAGTCTTATAAATTCAATAGCCTGCTTTTAACAAGTTTAAGACAGTTCACCCAGATAGCGATTTAGGGCCACTTTGACGCTCTTGATTGATATTTGTTCACTTTAATAGCTAGTCAACATACGAGGGTGAATCAAAAAATATGTGGACTTTCACTATAACTTTGGAATTTCCCGACAGAAATAAATGAAATTTTGTACAAGTCTCAAATCATTTAATGTTGACATAATACCAATTTTACAAGAGTGCTATGACTATGGCGTAAAAAATCCAACATTTGATATACCTTGGTAGGTGCCACCGGTGCAACCCATTTTGTATTGTTACTTCCTGGTGTTACTACCCCTAATTGTCCCCTTAATTTGGACCAAACACTTCCAAACTTCGCCTACTTATGTATTGACGTTATGTTCTAGGATATTTAAAATTTAAGCATAATCAATTCGCTATTTTTGCATTCAAAGTCAGTAAGCCAAGGCCGAAGGGCAGGCGTCAATTTTGGAACTTCAAAATGACGGCACCAGCCAGCCAGAGACAACAAGACAATTATAAAGTTCTACTGGACCTATCGAAAACCTAATCCAGAGGTTAAAATGATAGATATGCTGAAAGGTCTTCAAATGTAAGCAGATACCTTCTTTTCAAATGGTTTAGAAGGTTTGTTTAAGAATGGAGAGCATTTCTGAAAGAAGACATTTGGAGATTTGAAATTGTCTCATGGGCATTTTGATCTGTAATTGTCACAGAACAACATCAGTTCAGTATCGCTTAGACACATAACACATTAAAGTTCATCATTTTGGATCAGATGGATATGAAAATAGTACTTATTGAATGGATAGGCGATGCAGAAATCGTGTTTATTGTTAAGTTGAGTATTTTGAAAAGTGCTGACTTTCAAGGCGAAACTTTTCAATACCATAGTGTCATATTGACGTCGTTACTGTGCGCCGGTACCGAAAGACTACATGTTTTAGAATGGTTGCTTCAGGTGACCAACTTGTTGGATTTCATCCAAATTTACATGACAAAAAGAAAAATGCCGCAATTTAATAAAAATATAGTTTTCTCTTCAAAGCCTGTGAAATCAAAATTTCTGCAACGCTAGTCTATGTAATTTTTGTTTCACCCACGTATATATCTGGAATTAAATCTGGAATGTAACTTCTTTAAATGTGTGAACAATAATTGCCACCTAACTTTAGAAAGAACCCAATATATTGAAAATTATTATTCCTGCACTTAGGATTGGCTCAATATCAAAAAGAGGCTAGCTCTGGGCGCATTGATCCTTTTCAATTATTTGTGTTCGACCAATGGGTTAATAATTGTAGACCTACATGAAATTGCATCTGGAGGCGATGAAAGGATGTAATAGTAGTATTGGTTTGAAAAATACCAGGAATCCATTGTAAGGTGCTCCAGCCAATGTGATATAACTGAAAGATTGTTGAAATCGACGTTGGACCCCATTCAAACAAATCCAAAAGCTTGGGCTCAGAAAGAAATTGGAGTCAGCGCTCTACTTAAAGTCTTTGCAGAAACCCAAAACAAAAATGATCAGTCTGAACAGAATTTAAATCTGATCCAAGCCTATACTTTCTGCTTTTTACTTAATTTATGAGAAAAACATGGGCCATTGTGGTTGAAATATGAAAAAAATGCATTATGTTTGAAACATATATATTCAGCAGGATTAGGGTTAAATCTGATCAGAGCTACAGATAGAGGGGGAATTTTGGATTAAGAATTGAATTATTTCAGCAATACTTGCATACATCTTATATTGTGGGTACTTATTGGAATCGTCTCTTCCAGACGATTCTAATAGAGTACCCACAAAATAGGAATTGTCTCGTCGAGACGATTCTAATTTGTACCTATAATGTAGGGTTTAATTGAGAAATAAAGATTTTAGACCAGAAATATCCCTCCTTTTCCATACATCTACTGATGTAGGCCTAGTACAAGACAGCATCTTGTCATCCTCTAGAGTTGACCTGTCTGTATCTCATGTAAATATTATGGCTCTTCACGAAGGCTTATCTTTGATATTAGTAATTAAATTATTGTTATTAATTACTGGTATACTCACAGCTGAAAAGAAAGAATCATTTTTATGCCCCCGTATCGAGAGATTGGGGGCATATTGTTTTACTCATGTCTGTCTGTCTGTCTGTCTGTCCGTCTGTCTGTCTGTCCGTCCATCTGTCTGTCCTTCTGTCTGTCCGTCCGTCCGAAAACTTAACCTTTGCCTTTTCTCCAAAAGTATTTGACATACAAAGCTCAAATTTGGCATGATGATAGATCTCAATGATCCGCATCCGCTGGTACCAAAGTCAAGGTCATGTGACAAGGTCAAGGTCATCTGTCAAGGTCAAACTTGGAAAAAAAAATGCTGTTACGGGGGCATTTATGTTTAACAAACACATCTTGTTCTTGATAATCTTTTTGTTGATGAAGAACATACGCATGATCCATTATCTGGGTAAACCTACCTAAATGACATTAAATTGATAGTAAGCTTAAACCTCAACTATAATTCATAAAACCAGAACAATTGCATTATTTCCAAAATAATTGAATACTTTTGTACCTTTTTACATAACCATTTTTCCACAGAATTGAAATAAAGTTAATAAAAAGAAAAATATTGAGGAAACAAGTTCGCAAATTGTCACCCATTACACTGCTTTTTGCCAAAGTATGAAAAACAACAAAGGGAAATAACTGAAAAATTAAGCTAGCTAGATTTACGGTTCTTACTTGTTGATCTCCATATATATTCATGAGAGGAACAAAATTGCCAAGTTTTAAGTTAATGGGACATAAGGTTACAGAGTAATGATAGGGAAAAGAGGTGGAGGCTGCCTGTGCCCCAGATGCTGGATGCCACAGGTGGCGATCATGTCCCATCTTTTCATGGGGAAAAAGGAGAGTTTGCTTGCCTCAAGTTATTTCTCTTTTTTCCTCAATGTTTTCTAGAAAATTTTGCAATGTCTGTTAAATAAGGTTTTAAACTTTTTGAATTTGGATTATTCGCAAATTGTTTGTTTGGTATATTTTGGTTAAAACTGCCGAAATTACCAGCCCTGTGTTCAGGATCACCAAACAGTGGTAACAGTTATCCAATTATACCCTGCTTTGCATGCAAGTGCACATGCAAAGCGGGGTATAATTGAAAAACTGTTTGGTGACATCGTTTTGGCAAGTTTCCTGGATAATGGATCACAAGTTATAAGTCCAGATTGAAATTAGGTCTAGAGGTAGATACTCTCTCTAGATCTGTACATGAACATCCTTGTCAAAGATTTGGTCTTAAAGAGCAGTGTAGGGCCTTCCCTACCCTCTTGTCACATGTCACTATTATCAAAATTCTTATAATTGAAGGTCAAGGCATAATGGACTGAGTCAAATTCATCATAAGAATGGTACTTAAGATGTTTAATTCTTTTACCCTTGTCATGCTGAATTCAGAATATTCCTGCCTAAAGTGGCATGAGCTATAGACAGACTCCTGCACAGATGTGCAGTCTGATCTTTGCCAATACCACCTGTTTTGTGGAGGTTAATGTATTAGTCTGCTTTGTGACTGATCTTGTTTGCCTAGGTTGTAAATATTAAAAGCTGTTGCGCAAGTTTTAGTTTGCCAGATAATTTGTTAGGTAAAGGTTAATACAGAATTACCACTTAAAATACCACCATTCTCCATCCTGAACCATTAACAGGTCTACCTGTACTGATGAAAGAATCCTTTTCAACTTCACTTAAGACAGGGGTGTTGATTGTTTATTATTCGCTGCCGTTCGGCAAAGGGGATATAGTAATGGTCTCTTGTCATTCTTGTCATTCCGTCGCTAAACTCGTCCGGAGCATATCTCCTAAAGAATTAAAGGTATCAACTTGAAACTTAATAGGTGGATAGATATCATAGATGAGAATTGCATTGCACAAGAACTGCAACTCTTGCTTGCATACTCTTGGAATTATTGCCCTTTGATTAAAATTCAGTTTACTATCAAGCTTTGATGGTGGGGGATGGCAATGTCTGACATGGCTCTTGTAACTTTAGTTTCGTTATACTTTGCTAATACTAAAACCTGAGCATGATTTTATTATATGTATTTTTATTTCTAACATTGCATCTTACAAGCTCTGCATAGCATTCGCCATTTTAGAAATTTGAGGGTCAATGCAAGACAAGTGACTATACATTGAATTGACACTTACAATGGATAGTCTTACATATACCCATTGAATTAAACTATGTTGCAATGTATTCTTGTCAATTTAGTTTAGATTATTGTTATCTGTTCATCAGTATTTGAATCTGTTCTTGCTATGTCCAACAATTTCACATGTACACTAAACAAAGACTCTGATCAGCCTGTGCCATTTGCACAGGCTGATCAGAGTCTTTCCCTAGTGTACTCAGTAGATTGCTACCAACTCCCAGGTTTTAGTTGAGCTAAATTGAGGTGAGAAAGATATAGTTGTCACTTTGAAAAGTTTGCGTATAATGTGCGTTTGTGCGTCAATTGGTTGGTCTGTTACTTTGTGCGACCAAAATTGACAGAACCATTACTCCTGCATGTATGTAAGGATTTTAGAAAAATGTAGCTCAATTATTCACCATTATGAGTAGCTGGGCGATTTGAAAGAATTTTTTTCCATGGCTCTAAGGTCAAGGTAACACTCAGCTCAAGGTCAAACATTTTTTTGTAGGCTAGACACCAGTAGTTATAAGACAACTCTAGTTTAAGATGAACAGCAAACATTTTTTAATGCTCTGTGGGACCATTGCTTTAGCTCAGTGTTTGTGCTTTATGCTGATAAGCATGAAATACAGACAATGTTGCTAAAGTGACCACATCTTTTAGGTGACCAATTTCATAATGCTACCATTCCCCATCCAAAAATCATAATAACTGACAAAAGAAGATGGTTTTGGCCTACAAATTATTGTAAACTAATCCCATGTTATAACTCAATAGAAAGGTCTAATTGAGGCGATTCCATTGAGTGTTTATAACAAATGATGAATGAGAAATTTGCAATAATATACATATTCATTCTTAATCATATATTTACAGTGTCAGGAGAGCAAGAGCTGGCCACCCGAACTTTAACTATACAGTCCAAACGATTCTATCTCGATGTCAAACAAAACAGACGAGGTCGATTTATCAAAATTGCTGAGGTAATTGTTATTTCCATGACTGAAGTTAGTAAGCTTGTTAGTTTTGTGATGGAATATTTTGATGAATTTCGCCAAAAAATTATTTGAAAGGGGGTTCATTATTTGATTGGGTTTATTATACTAATACAGAGGTAAAGAAACAGAGGGTAACTCCAGTCTAAATCTATATTTCCAACTAAAACCCCTATGTTTTTGGTACTCATTTGAATTGTCTTGATGAGAATATTTCAATGAGGACCAACAATAGAGGGTTTGAGCTAGGCCTAATGAAATATTTATCTCAAAATCTATCTCAAGCTCTGTTAATTGAGTCCCAAGTGCTAAATGGGATTAACTCAAGTGGTAATTGCAACACTGTTTTAAGTGCCATTAGATATATAGGTACTTACAATAGTGTTTGACTGACCTTTAATCGTGAAACAGTTGTTTGTTTGCCTTAGAAGCTCAAAATGATAAAATTATTTTCCCAAACCAATGGCCAAAATTGGGATGAGATTTTGCATGGATATTCAGATTAGTTGAAACTCTTAAATATATACAGGGGAATATTTTTAAATATATACAGGGGAATATTTTTAAATATATACAGGGGAATATTTTTAAATATATACAGGGGAATATTTTTAAATATATACAGGGGAATATTTTAAGACTTTTATAATGAAACTCATAAAATACATGCAATGAAGAAGGCCAAGACATTGTTATTTGGTTTGGTTGCAAATTCTACTGGTTTAACCCTTTCCTGTTTTGCAAAATTTTGGATGTGTCCAAATTCAAAGGTTTTGCAGACGAAAATTTAAAGTGGATTCAATTTGAAAAATAAGCATCCAGTAGGGTAGAAAATAGTGTGGAAAAAGAAGAAATTGCTTGTCCGAAGCAATTTCTTCTTTTTTCACAATGTTTTCTCAATCATAAAATCACATGCACATAAAAAGCAGGGATTAAACAGCAAAGAGTTAAACATTGTAAATTCCAAATAATTACTGACAATCAGCACTGATTATGCCCTCCTGCAAAGAAGAGCGGTTATATTGTTTTGCACTTGTAGGTTGGTCAGTCCGTCTGTCTGTCTGTAGACTGTTTTTTGTCCGGGGAATATCTCAAAAGTATGTAAGCTAGAATCATGAAACTTCACAGGTGGTTAGATCTCAATGAGAAGTGCAGTGCAGAAGAACCATAACTCTACATTGTATTTTGTGAGTTATTGTCCTTGACGTTGATTGATAACAATAGGCCACCCTTCCTTTATGGGGGCATAAATGTTTTACAAACATCTCTTGTTTTAATGCATTTTTACATGATTTTAATTTAGCATGACAAGGGTTAAAAATTATTATCATAGGAAATTTCAGTGAGGTCTTTTATAATGAACTTTATTTGCTGTTTTGTCTATTTCCAGGTTGGAGCAGGTGGAAAAAAGAGTCGTCTGCTACTAGCTATGTCGTCTGCTGCAGAATTCAGAGACCATTTAACAGATTTTAGTGATCATTATTCATCATTAGGTAAGATAAATTCTAGAAGTAATGGTTTCTAAATTGAAATCAACATGGATGATAGAGTTACAGATAAAGGGGGATGGCTATCAAGGGTCTGACACTTACCTCTGTGAGTAAGGAGTACAGTTAGTTACATCGTGTAATTGACATTTAACTCAATCAAAACCATTCTGAATCGCTCATTCAGCGCTCCACTCATTCATTCCAGACACTCACTCAAACCATTCAGAAACGCTCCAAACTTACTGAAAAACATATAACAACAACTTCGTTCAAAATAATAATAGCTGGGAAAAAATCAGGATTTCACTTATTAAATTGAAATTGTAAGTGTCTGATAGGTTCTTGAAGAAATAGGGAGCTATCTATATAACTTGTATGCATATTTTATTAAAGGGAGGTAATCGGTATTGCTAATTTTGTTCATCCTGAACAAAATTTGCAATACTGGATTACCTCCCATTAAATTCACTCAAAACTTGCTCCTAACATTCAATCAATTTCATTCCTTAATCACTCCATAATCATTCACCTTGTCAATTTCACGATGTAATTAACTGTATACTGGTTAGAGACCAAATCTAGCCAAGTACCAGCTCTTGCCAACTAACCTGGTTCATAGTAAAGACGGAAAGGAAACCCTTCTAAATTACAAGTTATATTGACAGTAACATCTTTTTATTCAGAAAATACTTTGTTGTAAATGGTCAGGTGGCGAGAATTGGTACATGGTGAGAATCCAATCGTGAGTGCAGTGGACTAAAGGCAGTATTTATTTTAGGCAGGGGGATTGGGAGATTGCCCCACTTTTTAGCTCACCTGAGCAGGAAGTGCTCAAGGTGAGCTTTTGTGATCCTAGAATGTCAGTCGTCAGTCGTGCGTCGTCCGTCGTGCGTCGTCCACAATTTCTTTAAACATCTTCTCCTCCTAAACCCGTGGGCCAATCTTGATGAAACTTGGCAGGGATCTTCATTGGGTCAAGCTCTACCAAAGTTGTTCAAATAAATGAAATCCACTCTTAACTTTCCCTTTACCCTTAAGAAAAAGGGTGAAAATATGAAAATCTTTAAAAATCTTCTTCTCTGAAACCAGTTTGCAGACAGCTTTCATATTTAATATGTAGCATCATCTTATGGACCTCTTCCAAGTTTGTTCATATCAAGACCCCTGGGTTATATTTGGGCTTTGCCCGGGCCCAACCCTTTTTACATAGAATCAAACAGCGAAAATATTTAAAAATCTTCTTCTCTGAAACCAGATGGCAGACAGCTTTCATAATTGGTATGTAGCATTATCTAGTGGGCCTCTACCAAGTTTGTTCATATCAAGACCCTAGGATTATATTTGGGCTCCACCCAGGCACAACACTTTTTACATAGAATCAAAGAGTGAAAATCTTTTAAAATCTTCTTTGATCAAAACCAGAGGGCACACTGCTTTCATTTTTGGTATGTAGCATCATCTAGTGGGCCCCAAACCAAGTTTGCTCATATCAAGACCCTTGGGTCATATTTGGGCTCCACCCTGGGGCATCCCTTTCAGCTCATCTGAGCACGAAGGGTGAAATTAGGAAAACCTTCAAAAATCTTCTTCTCTGAAACCAGTTGGCAGACAGCTTTCATATTTAATATGTAGCATCATCTTATGGACCTCTTCCAAGTTTGTTCATATTGAGGTCACATTTGGGGTCAGCCCGGGTGCATCCCTTTTTACATAGAAACAAAGTGCAAAAAGGCATATATGTCTTGCTCTTCGCTGAAAACATTCCATGGTATTGGTCTTAGGCAATTATCTTCTTTTTGACATCTGCCTATCTAATTAATGTGATATCCCAGGGGTCAAAGAGACTCAGGTGAGCGATCTAGGACCATCTTGGTCCTCTTGTTTCAAAGATCCCCCATATTTTCTAGAATTGAGGGTGATTTTTTAATATGAACAAAGAGTACGGAATACCAGTTATTTCTCAATTACTTCAATTTTGTGCTGTCCCCTCTAGTTATGGAAATCCTAGAATATACACTGCCCAGGGTTGGTGAAATCTTGGAGTGTAATTATAAGTGGATCAAATTTTCATTTAGAGGGAGAACTTTGTTGAAAATAAGAAATCGCTTGTTACAAGCAATTTCTTCTTCGCCACAATAGTTCCTCCCAAATCATAAAACGGTTTAGTTTCAAAATTATTACTTATGCAAATGTTTTCTTCAGGTCTATAACAGAAAAAGATTTGATAATGCTTCCTGCCATAGATTTGTGTGCATCACAAGTTAGTAGTGAACAGCATGAGAAAAATGAGTAGAATGAAAAAAAAATCACATTTTGTCTCTGAATAATACATGGATTTAAGGTAGTGGACCTGTGATAGTTCCGCGACCATTCGAAAGTAGTGAACTTTAACAGTGTTGACCGAGGTTTCCTAATGTTCTTCATTAGGAAATCTTGGTCAACATTGTGAAAGTTCATTGGTGCCGAAATGTTGCGGGACTATTACGCATCCACTGCCTTAAATACATGTATAATTTGGAGA
Organism: Fragum whitleyi; assembly: GCA_948146395.1. Taxonomy (NCBI): domain Eukaryota; kingdom Metazoa; phylum Mollusca; class Bivalvia; order Cardiida; family Cardiidae; genus Fragum; species Fragum whitleyi. The sequence goes on along the minus strand of OX411551.1, from coordinate 47,612,967 downwards.
CAAAATATGATATATTTTTTTCAAGTATATTCTACTTAACTTTCTCATGCTGTTTATAAACTAATACGATTCCACTACCTTAAGGCGTCAATAGAGTAAAGGTTTGTTTTTCTTGCAAGATTAATTCATCTTTCATTTTCTGAATAACAAAAGTTGTATTTTCCCATCAGGCTCAGTCATTTATTAAGATATTATTCTTGTGTACATATTTCAAGATGAGTCATTTTCTCACTGAAACAAACAATTATCATCTGCATATTTCCAGGTCCATCCAACTCAGACAATTTACTGGAAGATGTTAAACTGTATTCATTTCTAAAGGCAACAAGATATATTACAGAGTTGTTATTACACTTATGTAATAACTATGTAAATCAGCCTACAGAATATAGCAACGCAATTGTTAACAATGAAATTTACATCATAATGCATGTTATGACATCATTTTACAAACAGGAAATCAATGAATTTGTTGATTTATTGCCAAAACTTGAGTCATATCATATCATGGTTTCTTAATGACATATTGATGGCTCAGTGTGAAACAGTTGTAACTGCCAATATGTTTATAGGCAGTTACAAATGTTTTGCGTTGAGTCATTGATATAATAAGCTCATTATTTCATATTCTTTAATGCTTTTTGGTGGTTTATCGAGAAATAATGGTAGATTATCACTTGATAATCTCACCGCAAAAGCAGTGAAATTATCAAAAACTTATACCCTGCTTTGGTGCATTTCATCCTATCTGACGTCATCTTTGCGGGGCGAAATATGTGACGTCACAAGGAATGTTGCATAGCAATCGCGCAGAAGATGACGCGCTTTACGGACATTTATCCTAGAAATGTCACATTTTGTCTCATTTTTGCATTAAAGAAATAGAATAATCATTTGTTTTTCATGAAAGATCGATTTATATTTCATTTTGTGAACAACAAAAGCTATATTTTCACTCGTGGCTCTGCGACTCGTGAAAATATAGCTTTTGTTGTTCACTCAATGAAATATAAATCGATCTTACACTGAAACAAACGATTATCCTCTATACCACTCATTAAATGTTTTCCATTTATTTCCAGGTCCACCTAATCCAGACAATTTACCGGAAGATGGAAAACTGAAAAGTGAAGTTATGTCCAAGGACAACAAGAGATATTATCTCGATTTGAAAGAAAACCAAAGAGGACGCTTTCTACGAGTAAGCCTTGTTAGTGTTAAACAGCATTTAGTATTTCTCATTGAAATGGATGAGTATGACATTTATTGTAATGCAATTTCTTACAAAGCCTCTGTCATAGCGCAGTGGTAGCACGGCTGACTGCCATTCAAAGGTCCAAGGTTCTATTCCCCATTGGAACACTCTTTCTGTCTGACTATTTGTCTTCCGCCAATGGGTTGATTATTGAAGACCTATGTGGGATAGCTACTGGAGGCTAGGAAAGATTGTAATGGAAGTACTATTGTGGGATATACCATGAATAGATTGTTAGGTGCTTTGTTCGCCGCGATATAACTGAAAGATTGTTGAAAGTGACGTAAAACTCCATGCAAACAAACAAACAAAAACAGAGCTCCCCTTGTCTTCTGTAACAAACAGCCATCAGAGATAAATATAATACGTACCTAGTGTTTTGTATGAGAAAAAATATCTAACGAGGTTGGGAGAATTGATCATTGTCGAGGCTCTGCCGAGACAATTATCATTTCTCACAACCAAGTTAGATATTTTTTTCATACAATACACTTAGTACGTATTATATTTATCTTATAACCTCTAATTGTCTTCTTTTCGTCGATGTTTCTAACTGAAATTCAAGTTTCTAAAAATAGCCATATCATATCATGATCTAAAAATAACTATGTGATATCATAAATAATATCATACGGGATGTTATCACATGGATATTTGTATAGTTATAAGATAAACCCTTGTCTTATACACATTTTAACCCTTGTCACGCTGAATAAAAAAACTTGGCAAAATTGCCCTTAAATCAAAGTACTGAAAGCACTGGAAATTAATTGAGAGCCATCAGTATTCACTTTGAAAATACAATCTTGACACTTTTCTGGTCTTAAAAGGAATGTCAGGTGGTAAAGACTAAGATTAGGCTGCACATATGTGCAAATGTGCTGTCTGATCTTAGTATAAATCACCTTGAGTCACTCTTTTAATCAGCAAAGTTTAAAAAAGTGTATTTTCAAAAAATAAATATTGACTAACAAAAAAAATAGTGAATACAGTGTTTTCAGTACTTTGATTTTGATAAAATTTTTCGCAGGGTTCGACACTTACTGACAAAGTTGATGTCACAACATACTGGTTGCATATTGATATCAGTTTTGCATATGATTAGGTGTAGAAAAAAATCAAGACTTTTAAAAAACAGTTTTCAAATCTTTTCTAGGCCAAGATTATAAAACTTTTCTCAGGCTAAACTGAGAACTTTATCAAATTATAAAAAAATAAATAAATGTATGAAAATAAAAGATAACATTTTTTATCTTTTAATATTATCTTTTATGTCAATACAATATAATAAGTATTAAAACAGAAGTAGGGCTTGGATCTGAAATTGAAATTTGAGAAAATTTTAAATTGAGATTGAGAAAAGTTTTATAACCTCAGGCCCTGAACTGAACATTGCTAAAATATTTACACAGCATTCAATCTGCCAGTAGCACCTCCATTTTCTAATGGTATAGGTCAGTGGAATTGACCTGGAATTGACCTCTTTTTTTATAAATGCTGCCCCCATAAGCTCATTCTGTAGCACATTTGGCTGTCAATCCTAGGATCGAGTGTTTCAAACTCGGCTCGGACAACTTTCATCGAACAATTGACAAATGTTATTGTGACATGAAACATTTTTTCTCACCTATCGGTGAATGATAAGTACAATTAAGTGGACACTGGACAGCTGGTGACTGGGATGAAACTTTGTAACGAGTAACAGGAAGCCATGCGTAGTTGCACCAGATGTAATACATCACTGCAATAATGTTGAAAGTGGCCCAATCAATCAATCAAACTAATATTCAGATGAATGAATATTTTATAACTACTAGCCATAAATAGAGGATATTGAATGAGTGGTCATTGAATACTGAATTTATTAAACGAGTCATCTATAAACAGATAAAAAGGAGGCTGTGCTGAGTTTTTATCTGCTTAAGATAACGAGTTTAATAAATTCTGTATTTTATGCGCACAAATTTTCGTGGTTACAAAATCGCGTTGCTATTTGTTCTTATCTCATTTGCATAGTTATTCCACTAGTGTAATAACGCCTGTGTAATATCAAAAATATTCAACGGGATTATTTCACCCCTGCGATGTCGGTCATATTATAATGCAAATAATTTCATTGGAATAAACTACTAATTCAATGGAATGCAACTTACAGTAAAACTTTTCTAAGCCACCGTTAACAGGACCACAAAGATGGTCGTTTGATCGTTTAAGAAAATGGCCACTTAATACATGTTTTGTTTACAAATAAGGAACATACTGTTTGATCAAATATGCATATTATTGTTAAATTCTAAATAATCCTGTGTTGTTAAAACCCAAAAGAATTGTCTCATTGAGACGATTCTTGTGAGTTTTAACAATATACGATTCATTTTCGAATATTTATTGGACCAACTTAACTAGTTAACTTTTCAAGATACTTCTATTTAAGGAATGAGATTTTGAATATGGTGGCTTAATAGGAATGGTCGCTTAATAGACAAGGTCACTCGAGCAAGATTTACTTTTTACATTGATCAAATTTAGCATTCAATGCAGGGCTCGTGTTAGTGTTTGATATTGGGGAGTCATTGACCTCTCACCTTAGAAATTTCGGGGGTCAAAACTGAATATAAAGGGGTCAAAAAGACTGAAAAAGCAAATCATGAGCACAATTTTGTACATTAAAGAGTCACTTAAACTGTTTCTTGTAACAATATGAAACAAGTAATTAATTTGTAGAATTTAAGATAGTAATTTGTGGAAATCTTGGGTATAACACCAAGTTTTGAACCTTAGTAATTCCTCTTAAGGGGGTCAATATGACCCCCTTGGGAGAAATATCTAGGGGTCAAATTAAGATGGTTTAAGATTTTTGGGTGTCAAAACCCTGGTTTAAGGGTCAAACACGAGCCCTGCAATGCAAGATTGTGCCAAGTCCCTATACAATGTATAGACACTTAGCATAGTCATGTCTTGGTTCTTTGAAATGTGTAAGTTATTGAGATGTTAAAATAACTTGTACACAAATTCAATTTCAGGTCAAATAAACTACATGTACACCAAAACCATCTGATTCAACACAATGACATTTGGGAATCTCATGACATACATTTTACAATAGTTTTCAATAACTCTGTTTATAATATGACCTACTTTGCAGGAGTGAAATAACCCCGTTGAATATTTTTGATTTTACACGGGTGTTATTACACTCGTGGAATAACTAAGCAAATGAGCTCAGAGTGAATAGCAATGCTATATTGTAACCGCAAAAATGACATCAGAATGTATATATTGTGATGTCAGTTTTAAACAGTATTTTAAGTTTTGCGGAAACTTAAAATGTTGAATTTCAAGAATTTTGACAATTCTTCACAAAAAATCAGGTCATATTATAAATAGAATATAAACCTCAGCATTCCATTAATTCATTCAAAACACTCACTCAAACCATTCAAATCTCTCCAAATTCACTGACAATGATAGTGTTAACAACATCACTCATAATTAATTAAGCTAGGAAAAAAAATCACAATTTCTTTGACAAAATTGAAATTGTATGTGTCTAATAGGTTCTTGCTATGATGAACAATATTAGCGATATTGCATTACTTCCCCTTAAATTCACTCAAAACTTGCTCCACACCCTGATTCAATTTCATTCCAAAATCACTCACCGTGTCAATTTCACAATGTTGTTAAATGTACATGACATGAATAACAATAAATAGAGGATATTGAATGAGTGGTCATTGAATATTGAATTTATTAAACGAGTCATCTATAAACAGATAAAAAGAGGCTGCGCCGAGTTTTTATCTGTTTTAGATGGCAAGTTTAATAAATTCTGTATTTTATGAGCACAAATTTTATATTCTGTTTATAATATGACCCGAATTTTAGCGGAAAATCGTCAAAATTCTTGAAATTCAACATTTCAATTTTTCGCGAAACTTTTAAAGTCGTTTAAAAATGACGTCCCAAAACATAGATTATGACGTCATTTTCGCGGTTACAAAATAATGTTTCTATTCGCTCTGAGCTCATTTGCATAATTATTTCACTAGTGTAATAACACCCGTGTAATATCAAAAATATTCAACGGGGTTATTGCACTCCGGCGATTTAGGCCATATTATAAACAACATTATTACATGTTACCTGTAACATATTTGCAGGTTGCCCAGACAGTACAGCGAGGAGGCCCCAGGTCACAGATAGCTATTCCTGCACAGGGCCTCATTGAGTTTAGAGATGCCCTAACTGATCTCCTCGATGAATTTGGCACAGATGATCATGGTTGGTTACTTGTTCTACTTCCTTTACTCTAATATATGAATACTTTTGTTATGCCCCCACATCGTAAGATCAGGGGCGTATGCCGTTTTGCTGTTGTCTGTCTGTCTGCAAAACTTTAACAAAAACCCCTATTGGCAACTACACCCTGCCTATTAAAATAAGTTGTTATATTTGGCATGATGATATATCTAATTATACGCATTTGTTGCTAGCAAGGTCAAGGTTATGTGATAAGGTCAAGGTCATCTATCAATTTTAAAAATTGATAAAAAGTATGCTGTTTCAGAGGGATTTGTCATAAACACATCTTGTTAGACACAGTATATTGTTGTATGGAGTTCAATGCCACTTTAAACATTTTTGCTGTTGTATCGTGGTAGCTGGTGTACCTACCAATGGTTTACTGTAGTTTGAGTTGGTGTACCAGACGCCAAGATATAACGGCAATAATGTTGAAAGTGCTTTGAATCCTAATACAAACAATAGCATGAAGATGATGTGTAACTTAGCTAAGCCTGTTGTATGAAATATTAGATTGGTTTCATTTCAACTCTAAGTCATTTTCAAGTTTGCTGTTTCAGTTCTTACAAAAAACACCCACTGTCAGATCAAGGTCATCACATACTAAACTTCATTCAAATGACTATTTCAGGGTAGTACCTGTGTAACCAAAGTAAACAATTTGTTTGGAAAAGTTTTTGTCTTACATAGCTTCTATAATGAACAGCCATCAGAGATATCCTTGTCTTACCTTGTAAGATCACATTTTAAATGATTTTGTCTATTAGATGTCGTTATTGCAGAATTTTGATCATCTGGGCGTCAGAAAACATGGGGTTTAACTCACAGGTCTAGAGTTAATGCGAGATTTTGTTTCAGAAAAGCTGATCTTAACCTTGCATAGAAGAGAAAAGTTATTATGCTCGCCAAGGCTCACTGAATAACATTTCCATTCAAGACTGGGTTAAGTTCAGCTTGTCTTAAGCAAAAACTCAGGATAGATACTTGTGTCTCTCCTGATCTTACAAACTATTATTTCACAAATAGTAAGGGTTTTGTAACTTATTCATAGCAAATTGGGTCAAATAGTCAATCTTACTTAAGTTTGCAGCCTGGGTAGTTTTGATAGAAACCTATAATCAGGTACCCAACTAAGGCAATGTGACTAAATTACTATTGAAAATGATATTTAACGTCATTCAAACAATTTCTTCACCAAGATTGTTGATTTATTTTACAGAAAGCCACAGTGATTTACCGGAGAGCAAGTACATGCGTGTAGAGAACAAAGTGTTTTATTTCGATGTTGGATCCAACAGACGTGGTGTTTACCTCAGGATATCAGAGGTATGTTTCGGCAAAATGAATATCGTTAAATGGCGAATTAAGCGATGCGGGTTAAACTTGTCTCTGCATTGCAAATAAGTAACAAGGCCTCTCTGATTCAAGTCCCATAGACCCTTTTTGAGATCAACTAAACTCCTATTCTTCTGAATATAAACATTGTTCCTAACAAATTTTTTGCGACATTTCTACCTATCTGGCCATAATTTTTCCTAGGATAATTAAAAAGAGAGTCAGTGGTGAAGGCTTTAATCAGACAGCATGACTGTTCAGGCTAAGGGTAATCCTGGGTTTTTTAAAGACACAGGTGTTGCGGGTCTGGAGACCCTTAAATAAGTGGCCAGGACTCTCAAAACTTTCTGATAGGTGCTCTTCGGACCCTCTTGGGATCAACTTCAGGAAAGAATGGAAGACTCTTTTTAAACAGCCTTCAATTCTTTTCTGAAAATGACACCAAAAAGTAGATATCTATACAATACCCTGTGTAGCTTAATCCAGGGAATATAAACATTTTCACAAAAAGATGAGGATAGCTGGAAAGAAATAGTCTACATTTAAAGCAGGGACTCCAAAACCTTAAACAAGGACCCCTACAAGCCTATTTATTGAGTCTTAAAGACCTGTTTTTGTTGATGAGATACCAAAACCCTGTAATCTACATTGTCTTTTATGGCTCCGTGTTCAACAGGGAAATGTGGTAAACAACAGGAGCCCGTTTTACTAAACATCTTACGATCATTTCTTGTGTAAGTCAAAATTTAAAGTTGCTTCCACAGTAGTATCTAAGAAACAAATTCTGCAAAGCATTATCTCATTGGAATCGTCTTCTAGAGACAATTCCAATGAGACATTGCAAGGCAGAATCTAACAATGAATGAAACTACCAGGTACGATTTTTGATTTGGACTTACGATCATATTTTTCGTAAGTAGTTTAGTAAAACCGGCCCCAGGTGAAGCAGGGATCAACACTAACACCAGTCCTCAGGGCTCAAGCCTGTGAAAATTAGGGAGGACTGGCAGAAGCTACCATGTTGTAGGTCCTCTAGACAGTATATTTAAATTTGTTGTTTTCTATACTCAGGTTTTCATTACCGAAAGGAAATCAATGTGGAAAACGAAGAAATTGCTTGTGACAAGCAATTTCTTCTTTTGTCACATTGTTTTCCTTCAAGTAATTTGCTTTTCCGAATTTGGGAGGGAGTAGTCCAAATTTAAATTGAAAACTCAGTAAGGGGAGTTACCAAATTCGGTAAGTAATCCAATCATATGAAGTTGTGCACCTGCAATTTTCATCCTGATCCAGTCATTAGTTTTAGAGTTATGCCACTTTGAACTTTTTAAGGAGGGGGGGAGTAGTCAAAATTTAAAATTGCAAAATGCAGTAACCTTAAGGGGAGTTACCAAATTTGTTAAGTAACATCATCTTGTTTTATCATGTTGCAAAAAGATCATGTACTGAAAGCGCGTATACTGGGACTTAGCCCCGGTAGGACAATGCCCTAGTGGGGGGTATGAGTCCGCTCTGCGACAGCTCTAGTTCAATTTGTTATTTTGCCTAGGAATTATACCATTTCTAGGAGGATCTGTTAGTACTAAGTTGGACCTGTAAAGAATAGAATCAGCAGGTCCTACAGGCTTGTGACAAAAACACTCAATGTCAAACCCTGTGAAATACTCTTTTGATCTGAACTAGAATATAAGCCTGTGCTTGGCATTTCCTGCAATGATATGAGCTGTGCAGGGAGACATTAATCTCCTTGAGCAGCCACTCTTTGAAACTTTTCTCAGTTTGTGGTTTGAGCTACAGCTTTTATGAGGACATATTTAAGGTTTAGATCAGTGTGTGCATATCCTTAGAATTTTGTCTTGTACAGTTACAGACATTATCCCTCCCACCCCCACCCCCCTTCCCTTTTGAATAAGAGGGGGTATATTGCTTTGCACTTATAGGTCGGTGGGTCAGTCTGTAGACCGTTAACTCAAAAAGTATGTAAGCTAGATTCATTAAAACTCACAAGTGGATAGATCTCATTGATGAAAAGTGTATTGCACAAGAACCATAACTCTACTCATCTACTTTGTGAGTTATTGTCCTTTGTTGATTGACATTAACCTGCTTTTATGGGGAGCATAAATGTTTTACAAACAACATGTTTCTATTGTTTCAGGTACGATCAAATTACAGAACGTCAATCACCATTCCAGAGCGATGTTGGTGCCGATTTCGGGACTTGCTTGCGGAATTTACTGACAAACCAGGCGATGGGGACAAGTAAAAAGAAATGAAATGGGACAACAAGGGAATGTGCTTCGTGAATGGAATGGCTGCTAATCAGATTAACGACAGAAGTCTTTGATTTTGTTTCATCGTTCTTGTAAATGGGATCTATGTGGATCCTAAATCTGTGTTCGGACGATGTGCTTGACTAGAAATCCTTGTTTGTTCTTTATTTTTGTTGAATTTGTCCTCGAAACAACAAGGAATTCTGGGTATAGAAGTATTATACATAATTTCGTTAATCTATGTTTTTGACTCCATGGTATGAATAAAGTAAGACACAATTCCAACAGCTGTTAAACTCAAATCTCATGTAAGCCTGTAAAGATTGACAGTTTCTTGGAATAATATGACTTTGAATGTAAATGTACATACTTCAATTGATTCCGGTTGAAAAATGCTGTGTTGGATGAAGATTTATACTTGACACTGATTATTAATTGATTAATAATCAAAATCCTAGTCTGAAGTTCATGACTACCCCTGTTGAATGAATTTCTAGTGAATGAATGGTAAATTTTCTTCGCTTTTAAATCATTAAAACGTCACCACTCTTAGAATTCTTTATTAATGAAATGTAGTTTGTATATTCCTCATAAGTCTCAATTTATGTCTTGAATACCATAAGACATGACTGCTCAATAGACTTAAAGCATTTAAATATAGTAATATTACACTTATTTCTTAAGTATATGATTAAGTGTTGATTGAAAATGTGAAAACATAATGCAGTTATTAAAGCTCTGAAACATGAGAAATCAACCTATGACATGGAAAAAAATGAATACCCCTTAATTTGTGAGGAATGGGAAAGTAAAGTAAGTACAGTAAAAAACTTGTCCCTATTTGGACCTCAATACCGATATTAAGGGATTAGAGCAAATCGAGGGGTTAGTACAACACTATTGTAAGTGCCTATAGATTTATAGGCACTTACAATAGTGTTGCACTGACCTCTTGAAATACAAGGTATGTGTCTATAAAATGTATAGACACATTCTATATTTTTGCCTTAAGCCCTTGATATAGGCTTTAAAAACTTTTGTGTACAGAGCATTGGAAACTTGATGTTTGTTCTGTTCGATGTAATTATGTTATTGTTACTTTTTACGTACATTGTTGAATATAGCATGTGATTTTTACGATGTTTTTAATGATATTCACAAAGCACATTTCCTTTGGAGTTCAGTTCATAATCATAAGCGGGTTGACGGAATAGCCTGTCTTGATTTCAGAACGAATAATGGTACGGGGTTTTTATTATTGATTGATATGGTATAGACATAGTTGTATAAAAATGAAAAAAGTAATGTGTACAAATGTAGGAACGATTTTACGCTTTTAAATGGTGGCACTGGATTGAAAGAAAGATAAACTCACTTTATCGAATGTGAATGGAATTTTGATTGGTCAGTATGGTGACTTGTGTATAGTATTTTGATTAATTGTTGACTGTCCCGATACAGGGAAGCTGTTAATTGTTAACCCATTATCGGATGGAAGCATTTCTTACTTCTCTGAATTTAAGGAAATGAGACAATTTACTGTGAAGGTTATCAGGAGATAAGGTCTTTTTTAAAAGAAAGCAGTTTGAGAAAAGAAAGAAATTAGTGGAAATAAACAGTTTCTTCTTTTTCAATACTATTTATGTTCTTGCATTTGAATAGGTCCATGAAAATCACTGATTGTTAAGGGAAAAGCCAAGCAAGCCAAGAATCACATTGATTATTGGTAGTGTTGAATTGATTGTTAATGTATGAAAAGTTTTACCACAATTTTACGTCCATTTTAGGTATTCATAGTTCATGTAAAAAATTAATTCAATTGAAATAAAAGGAATTACTTATAATGCAGAAAATCATTTGTCTGCTTTGCGAAAATCAGTTTTATAATTTGATATATAACAGTATTTTTTTTTTCTATATTTGCTCAAATTGTATGATTATGATTTGAACAATTATTTTGTAAAAAAAGGAATTGTTTGAACTAAGGAATGAATTCTTGAAAAAGAATGTAAAATAGATTACTATATCTGTAGTTCAGACAAAATGTGAAAAGAATATCTTGGAAACTAAGGTCATGCTTTTGCCAAACAAGATAAATCTTAATTGAGCAAAAATTGTTAGGAATTTCCACAAAATCTAGAGTTTATTCAAACAAAGGATACATTTCTGAAAAATAAAGGACACAAGCTAAATTTCAAGAGGTTGCTTGATCAGATTGCAACCCAAGTGGTAGGTTTCTCAATTGCAATAGTTATTAAGATGTGTATTTTGTATGGTTATGTTTGATCAGTTAATGTCTTGTTAGAAAATGTTACAATATTCTGAGGTATGTTATAGATTGTAGAAAAGTGTGTCAGTATTATGCTAATATTTGATAGCTGCTATTGACCAGGGCCCAAAATCTGTTATCAAAATCTTGATACATGTGCAGGCTGATGGTGCTTAATTATTATGCATTACAAAGGATGATTATTTGAGAATTTTAGACTCGTCCAAATAAAAAAGAGTCTCAGATAATAACTTAGTGGTTGAGGAGAATTTGTGGGAAATAAAGAAAAAAATTCATGCCTTCTGATTGGCTGAAGAATTATTGGTATTTCTTTTGGTCAATGTCATGAAATTATAAGATATGAAGAAAATATGTTTTGTTTTCATGGTCTTATGAAATAAAAAACCCAGTCACATTTATATATTTTCATACAGCATGATCAGTTTTTCAGTTGCCATACCTCAATGAATAAAAAAATATTGTCTTTGATAAAGTTTTGATATAATGATTTTCGTTTAGTGTACACAAATGACGATAAATTTTGAGCCCTGGTTATGCAGAGATAGTGGGAAGTAAAACTAGTTAGAAGTGTAAGGATAATGATGTGGGTATGTGGACAGAATGTCTGAACTGCATTTGAATATTAGCCAGTGTGTGACATTTCCAACAATTTGTCTTGGCAGTAAAGGACTGACATTAACCAGCCTAGACAGCTGCATAGTGTAATAAGAAGATTACTGGACTGTCTAAAGACACTTTGAGACATAATCTGTCTACAGAAAGCAAAGTGAAGACTCTGGTGAGACTGTGCAGATGCACAGGCTCGCCAGAGTATTTTCTTGGCGCACATTTCAAATTGTCGGAAATGTCACACACAGGCTCAATCTAGTAGTTGTTACAACATTTTGTATGCCGACCCTGCTTTTACAAATATCAGAGATAGTTAGGGCCAATCTAACTTATCCTAGGATTACAAAAAATTGGTTGACTGTGATCATTAGATCAATTACAATATATCATAAAGTTTAAGAATGTACGTCTCTTTTAGCCTCACAAGGGATGTATGTATTGGTGGTACTGGTGTGTTGAATACCAGGAATCAATGGTAAGGTTCTCTATCCAACTAGATACAAATTCAATAATGTTGAAAGTGGTGTTATACGCCCTTACAATAAAAAACTCCTTTTTGATTGCCAGACTGGATTGTAAATACACTCATTTATTGGGGGAGGGTGTTGGAAATACAAGACCAAAACACTCAAAATAAAGGTGTAAAAAGGAAATCTTAATTTACTTGTGAACAGGGTATGTAACTCTGTATGTTATCTTTCATTTCAGAATTGTTTCCCTTTGAATTCTTTTCTGTGATACTTTACCAGATATCAGGGATCAATGTTTTGGTTGTGATATATATAGAATCTACCAAAATCCATTGAAGTTCAACCGCGTGGGTTCGATTTCCGGGCTGGCATACTAATAAACTAATTGTCTTTTGGATGTGACGTTAAACCAAGGTCCCATGAGACTGTGCTTTACACAGAGCAGGTTAAAGAGCCATGGCGGATCGCAGCAGTAGTTTCTTCATGTATCCTTGCACTATCCCCCGTAACAAATAACTATCTTCTGGGGGCATCACTCATATGGGCATGTGCTACGGTAGTGTCGATAAATAAATGGAAATACATACATAACAAATTGATAAGTCTTTGGGAGGTTGGTGGAAATAGTAAGAAAAATGAAATCTAACTACCTTTGATTTCAAGTTAATTTATGAGTATTGAGCTTTATGTACAATTTAAGAATAGATTTTATACTTTAGCCACAAATTTCTTTAAATCAAGCAGCTGTAATATCAAGTATGTAAATACCCATTAAAATAAGCAAAAAAACAAAAAAATAGTTTTATTTCTCATTATTGTATATTGAATATTATGCATATCATGTTTAACATATCTTTTGATAATATGTAAGTAAAAGATATATAAGGTAGCTATGTTAGGCGAGTGGAAACGAATCAATAGAAGTAGAATAATATTTGCGATCCATGCATTAGACAAGAAATAACTATCAGGGAACTGTATCAAAAAAATGTGACCCTCTACGTGAAAAGGGACCATCTGTCACCAGAAGAAATGATAAATATTTGCAGAAAAGATTGGTTCTAGTACAGGTAACCAGACATTGCATTTCAAAAATTCTTTCACAGAAACATAGGTCGATCATACTTATTTTAGAAAATGGGCAAGGTGTGAAAAGTGTTGACTCTAGTCAGTCTTCGCAGACAATTTACACATAAACTAGATGGTCCATTTTTGCCTGGTGGGTCACAAATATTTGACATATCAATGGCTCATTGCAAACAGTTGTAACTCCCTATATGTTTATAGGGAGTTACAACTGTTTCATGCTGAGCTATCGATAGGAGCCTGGGCATGATATTTCCATCAATTTGATGTGTGAATGATTGGACAAACCATAAGCACACTGGACAGCCTCACAGTGAATTAGTCGGACTGTCAATTTAGAGGTCTCAGGTTTGATCCTCAATAGCGGCACTCATTCTTTCTGACTATGTGCCTTATATGGGATAACAGCTGGAGGCAAGGAAAGTATGTGATGGTGGCACTGGTGTGAGAAATATCTGTGTTCAATTTTTTAGGTGCACCAGCCGCTGCAATACAACTTGAAGATTGTTGAAAGCAGTGTTAAACCTTTTTCAAACAAAAACACAGCCAATTAAATATATTCTGTGATTGTGTACAGAGATTATAGGACTATTGATGAATTTAGCAAGTGAGTAGTGAAGATTTGGATCAGACTGTGCAAATGCACAGGCTGATCTGAGCCTTTATATTGTATGCACATGAAATGGATAAAAATATCATGCATAGGCTCCAATACAAATGGGTAGAATAACCACTTTAGATTGGAAAATTTGTATATACTGAAAAGTATTGAATATTGCCAGTGTTTGCTTTTTGTGCATACTGACCCTGTTCAATACTTTTTCAAATTTTCCTGAAGGGTTAGTCTTTTGCTAGACTAGCTCCTGCATACATTACCTAAAAATGGATCTGCTAAAGAAAATTCAGTTGATCTAAAATCTCATAATACAGAATAAAGATGCTTTGTAAACTTTAAAGAATTTACTAAGAAAAATGCTAGTCAGCTATCATTTCCTTCATGAATATCTGATGTTTGTAAGCCATTATTGTTCCGCAAGGCAACATAATTATACATGTTTCCATTCTATTAGAAATAGCTGAGTACTTGTTTCAAACATAAAGATTTGCAGATCATTTAAAATCACTGGTAGATTAGTATTGATAAGGAATCAGAATAAACTAGAAAAAAAGGTTTTATACTAGTCCCTATTGTCTATTATCATCTTTAGACTGGTCCAATTTAAGGGACATTATATGTGTTGTAATTTGAAGTTAAAAATCTCATGTTGCGCAAAACATTGTGAGAAAAGAAGAATTTCCTTGTTACAAGCAAATTCTTCTTTTCCCACAATGCTTTTGTTAAGTTAATAGTGATGAAACCGAATGGACTAAAATTTGAGGGATTATGTGGGAAAGGTTTAACCATTAAAAGTTGATATTGATCAATATTTCACAATAGGCATTGGGTACAAAACTATTGTAAGTGCATATCAATAAATGGTCTATGTTCTACTAAAATCTTGTAGCTACAGCTTCTTTAAAGTTGTAGTTACGAGGTTTTGGTAGAAAATTGGTGGAATACTGGTAAGCTCATACAATAGTTTTGCCCTTCCCACTCAAAGTAGAGAATAGGTATTTTGTCTGTCTGGACGCATATTTCACAAAAGTTTAAACAAACAGTTGGAAGAAAATGATTGTACAGTTGGAAGAAAACAATTGTAAGTGTATATTGATAAATAAAGGTAAATTCTTACAATGATTTTTCCTTCACCATTCAAAATACATCAATAATTTTAAGAGAACAGGAATGTCTGTCTGTCTGCTCATTTCAGTACTCAGTACACATCACTCGGTACTTTTCTAACTTGTTAGAATTGCAAGTTTTGTTGTAAATGTGTTTGTTGATTGTAATGAAGATGGTAGTTCTATCATTTCTCCAACTTTGAGTGCTTTAGGGTAGTGGACCCATAAAAGTTCCGCAATGTTTTATAAATAATGAACTTTAACAGTGTTTACCGAGGTTTCCTAATGATTTTCATTCTGAAACCTTGGTCAACATTGTGAAAGATCATAAGTTTGGAAATGTTGTGGAACTATTTCAGGTCCACTACCTTAAATTAGATTTTATTTCCACTGATAAGTTTATCATTTAAGAATATTACTTGATTTAAGTTTTAAATAGATAATCAGGTACTGATAAAACTCATAAAAATATAAACTCACAAATACATCTGTCTGCCATAAAAGTTGTGAAAAGAAACTGGCAAGAAAATTACCAAATTTTACAAAATCATTATTTTACTTTAAAGAAAAGTATTTTGAGCCTGTTTGTGCTTTTTCCAACAACTTCACATTTTGGTGAATTGTCAACTTTGTGCAGCCTGGAAGACATTGTGCTGCCTAGGCAGCCAAACTAAGCATAATTATAGTTAAGACCAAAGTTCCATTATGAGAATAAAAAATTATGAAACTCGCTATTAAAGGGCATGTAATAATTTTCTATAACATACCTTGCTTTAAAAAGAGCAAATCAAAATGTGGGATCCAATGAAATTGATTGATTCTGATTTTAAGATTTATTGCATAACAGGCAAATGTGAATTTTTACATCAATCAAATCAATTAATTAAAATATAACAATAATGGATTTTAGAAAATAGTGTACTTTACCAGGCTTAAAGTAAGTGTCTACTTATTTCATGCTTTTCAGAATTTCTTTAAAGCCCTTTTCTGGTTGACAAAATATATAGAATTTGCAGTGGACATTATTATAGCAAAAGTACAAGACATAAAAAAAAGTTAAGAGTTAAAGGATGTAATGTAAAATTATGAAGGACTTTCGAATACAGTTGAAAGAAACTGCAACCAATTGAAGACTGTAAGTAGCATTTAAATTAGTTAATTACTTGTAACAAGCAATTTTTCTTGTCACACAATCTTTTTTAAGGGTATCAAAACAATGGATTGTGTTGTAATAGGTTAAATCAACTCATAAACTAAATAAAGTAATATTTTCATGGTTTCATCTATCATTTTCACTACAATTGGTAATGGAATTTGTTTATGATTGGTTAACAGTGAACGAGGAATTGTTTTGTTGATGAATCTATTAAATGATAAAAAAATATTTTTGGCTTGTATTGTCTGTTAAACTTACCACCGGCCAAAATGTAGCGTCTGCTTATACTATGAAAGTTCTTAAAGAGCCCCATGGTCTAATATAACCCCATCCCCTTCTTTGGACATCGAAATTGTCTATTTCTCTTGCAAATTTGGGAAATCACAAAGCCTCTAATAAGTCTCCATCCCACCAAATCCATGTAATTGTGACAATGATTTTATCGGAGGGTAAATTTAACTTTTCCAACCGAATGTTAAGTTTTTGTCTTGAATTTAATGCTTAAATAAATGATTTGCTTTAATTTTTTCTGATTTTCCGGTAGATTTTCTGTTGAGAAGATGGGGGAAAATGGCAAAAAATGCAGGGGCATTTTTGGCCAATTTTACAAATCTTATCACGGACCATAGATATACATGTATATTTACAGTCCCTGGTCTTATCAACTGTAACCTCTGATACCCCCCCCTCTCCCTTCCAATAGAAACATGATGATTGTATTAAGCCAACAGGGTTGTAATAGAGCTTTTACAGTACTTTGTATCCAGCTTGTCTTTAAAATTGACCTTATTGTTGACGATTACGTGCAATGGGATGACGAGTCACCTTAAATTGGTGTAATATAGCAAAATATTAAAAAAATATTTTCTATGAAATTGGAATAAGAATGATTATAAGGATTGGTCTTTGGATAAACCTCTATAAGAAATCTTTTGCATAATATGCTCAAGGCGAGCTTTTAGGATCACCCTGAGTCTGTTGTTTGTCATCAAATGTCTTAAAACATCTTTTCCTCTTGTACGTCATTAATCCTACTCAGAATGGCAATCATAACATTACTGATTCAAAATAGAACTTTTTTAACTAATCTGACCACAACATGCTCAAGGGGAGCTTTTAGGATCACCCAAGTCAGTTGTCTGTGGTCAAAAATTTGAAAATTCTTACCCTAAATTACTTGGCCAATGAAACTTCTCCTCTAAAAAGTTATTATTGAAATTCTGATTGGCCCATAAATATGGGTGCTGAAGGGGTCTGCGTACAGAATAGAGGGCCATACCTATTCAAAATCTTTATTTCTCAATAAAAACCTATGTTGTGGGTGCTCTTCTAGACTAGATGATTCCAATGAGTACATTGTACATGTAAAATCACAACATAGGGATACTTTTAGGATTTGTGTAAGTTAATTCCGATCATAATGGCCCTCTTCAAAGAAGAGGTGGTAAATTGCTTTGCACTTGTAGGTTCGTCAGTAGACATTTTTTCGTCTGGAGCATATCTTAAAAAGTATGCAAGCTAGAATCATGAAACTTCACAGTTGGATAGATCTCATTTTGGAGTGCAGTATACAAACTTAGCTCTACTTATATTAGTCTCCTACCGGTGTTCACACCGGAGGGGACTATAGGTTTGCCCTCCGTCTGTCCGTCCGTCTGTCTGTCTGTCCGTCCGTCTGTCCGTCAGTCTGTCCGCTCAAATCTGGATCCCGCGATAACTTAATAACTAAGCAAGCGTTTTTGATGAAAGTTGGTATATGACTAGATGGCAATGTGTAGATTATGCACATCATTTTATTTTTGTTTTTCGACTTAAATTGAGGTTGCTATGGTTACAGAAATAGTGAAAATATGGCCAAAAATGGGATCCTGCGATAAGATAATAACTAAGCAAGCTAGTTTGATGAGACTTGGTATATGACTATATGGCAATGTGTAGATTATGCACATCATTTTATTTTTAGCTCGGCTGTTTTCGGAGAAAACCCGAGGTATTGCTATAGCCTCTGTGTCGTTGTCGTCGTCGTCGTCGTCGTGCGAAAACTTTGACATTTTGTTATATCTCTGGTTCTACTGAAGGCATTCACTTGAAACTTGGCACACATGTTCACCATCAAAAGAGCAACCTATACTATCAAGGGGGATAACTCTAGATGCATTTTGTGCAAATTATGCCCCTTTTTCGACTTAGATTTTTTCACCACGATCCAGCATTTGACAGCCGAGCGTAGGCACCCGTAGGCGGTGCTCTTGTTGTTTTTAGACTAAAATTGTTGTTGCTATGGTTACGGAAATAGTGAAAATATGGCATAAAATATTGGATCCTGCGATAAGTTAATAAGTAAGCAAGCTAATTTGATGAGACTTGGTATATGACTAGATGGCAATGTGTAGATTATGCACATCATTTTATCTTTGTTCTTTGACAAAAAGTGCGGTTGCTATGGTAACGGAAATAGTGAAAATATGGCAAAAAATGGATCCTGCAATAACTTAATAACTAAGCAAGCTAACTTGATGAAACCTGTTTTAAAATGTAAAAAAATTTATAAGCCATGTTAGTCAGGGTGGTGATGCAGCAGTATTAATCACCTCCAGTGAAAGTTCTCATTTCTTACCAACAAGACTGAAGAAAAACATCTTGGATCAGACAAGGTAACTGTTATTGATACTATTTCTTGCATCTGTCTATTGCTTGCATGAATTGTATAGTGGGCACAGCAGAGACAACAACTCATGTAAGTCTTGTTAAACCCTTTCCAAAACAAGACCTGGTTTTGACGTCCCTGATAGAATTGGCGTGGGAAAACATTGAGACAAAAGACCATATTGAGTCAATGTGAAGCCGGTTGGGGACTTTATGTGTTGCATACAACACCAGATACTTGTTTCTTTAGTTATTGCCCTTTGTTGATTGACAAAGAATAGGCCATTAACCTGCTCTAATGGGGGTGCATAGATGTTGTACAAATATCTTTTGTTTTATTTTGTAATCCAAAATACCCCCCTCTATCAGATCTGTAGCTCTGGGCCCGAGGTTATAAAATATTTCTTAGGCTCAACTGAGAATGTTCACGTATTTAAGATTCAAATAAATGTATGAAAATAAAATAAAACATTAATAAGTTGTTATTTATAACAACTTATTGATATTGTCTATTATGTAAATACATTAAAATGAGTTTTAAAACAGAATTTCAGCTTTAATCTTAAATTGAAATTAGAGAAAATTTTGAATTGAGGATGAGAAAAATTTTATAACCTCGGGGCCCATAATACTTGATCGTGAATAGGGACTATAGGTCAATAGCCATCTATTGAGCACAAAAGAAAGAATGATCAGACTCCTCTCAGGTTGATCTGAGCCTTAACATTGTGCACAATGTGAGATTGTTAGAAATGTCAGGCACTGGCTCAAATTCTAGGGAATTTTGGTTAAGCTAAACTATCAAGCAAATTATTCATTACACACATTACGCAAGTGCGTAATTGAAATAAATCCTCTTTCGAAAAATGTCTATGATGAATGATCATAACATCGAAACTACTGCTTATTCTGTAGTTACAATGTTCTGATAATTCTCCAACATTACATCATAGAAAAGGGCAGCTGACAGAGGCCATTTATCTTTTGTCACAGTCCACATTATGGCCTTTATCCTAATTATTCTATGTCGGTCACCTTCTGAGTGTGTATAAATTTCAAAATTCTAGTTACACCTAAGCTTCTGACACTGAACTTTGGACAGCTTACAAGCTAGCTTTTGTAGAAACATGGTAGAGCACTTGCTTTGGGATGTAGAGGTCTCAGGTTCGAGTCCCTACAGTTAAATATTCAATGCGGATAACATTTGGCACTTATCTGGGGTCCTGCAAATATCTGGATGCGAAACCCTTGACCTCTGTATCACAAAGCCAGTACTCCTCACCCTTGTCTAACTTAAGTTTATAAATACCATATTAACTTTAATAAGGGCACACTTCCTTATAGTAGCTCCCCTTACATGATTTACTTAGAAATCCATCCTATTTCAGTTGCTTGAAACCGAAAATTTTAAGAATTAATGAGTCTTTTTTCTCTAGTTTGAGATACTTACCTCATATTAAAGGGGAAAAGAAGGAAAAATCTTCTATTTGGCAGACATTTTGCTTCAGAAAATTGGCTTTTAAAAATGCTCTCTGCCAATATTTTGTTTCACTCCCAAGAGAAATATGGTACCTAATCATTTGTGGGAGAGGGAGAAGGATCTTTGCTGCTGACGGGGACAATCAACCTGGGACCATTCATTTGGAAGGGTTAAAAGACTAGGAGTAGTGTCAGTCTGATTTGATCAGTTGGTAGAGCACCAGACAATTGTAGGTTGATTGTGTGGGTTCGATTCCAAGGCTGGCACACTAACAAACTAATCATCTTTCTGATGAGACGTTAAATCCAAGATCCTGTGAGACAGTGCCTTACACCAAGTATGTTAAAGAACCATGAAGGATCTAAGCAGTAGTTTTGACATGTATCCTTTCATTATCCCCTGTAACAACTTACTGTCTTCTTAGGGCACTGCTCATATGGGCATGTGATATGGTAGTGACCATAAATAAACGGAAATAAGAAAACTAGAAGTAGTCACTAACTTTTCAAAGAGTATTGATTTAATTGTATCAGAAAAATGCACATTTAAATATCAAATATAAAATAAAAATTTGTACAAAATACAGTTCTCATTTATACAAAATATTCTTAAACAAGTGCATGTCGTATTGCGATGCAATACAGGAGTCCCCCACCGGATAACAAAAAATCCTTTCTTATTAAATATATCACCTACTAACTAGATCTATAACTGTATACAAAATTTGAAGTTACTAGCACATTAGGTTTTGAACAAAATGTCCCAAACAAAAATATAAGAGTAAAAACAACCAATGGCAAAAACTCCAAAAGTGGGCGGAGAAGAATGATTCTTGTACATGCAACTTGTCCTCAATGAGATCTATAAGTGTACCAAGTTTAAAGTTGCTAGCACTGATGGCTCAGGAGATATGGTCCGGACAAAAATGTCAGGATAAAAAACAACAACGGACAATAACTAAAAAAGTGGATGTGGCAGAGTAACAGTTCTTGTGCATTACACTTCTTCTCAATGAGATCTACCAGTGTACTAAGTTTGAAGTTGCTAGGGCTTATGGTTTAGGAGATAAGTACGGGACAAAAATGTAAGGATAGAAACAACAAAGGGCAATAACTCAAAAAGTGGACATGGCAGAGTGACAGTTCTTGTACATGACACTTGTCCTCAATGATATCTATAAGTGTAGCAAGTTTGAATTTTCTAGCACTTATGGTTTAGAAGATATGTTCCGGACGAAAAATGTAAAGGTAAAAACAACAAAGGGCAATTACTCAAAAAGTGGGTGTGGCAGAGTAACTGTTCTTGTACATGACACTTGTCCTCGATAAGATCTATCAGTGTACAAAGTCTAAAGTTGCTAGCACTTATAGTTTAGGAGATATGATCCGGACAAGAATGTAGGACTAAAAACAACAAAGGGGAATAACTCAAAAAGTGGACATGGCAGAGTAACAGTTCTTGTACATGACACTTGTCCTCGATAAGATCTATCAGTGTACAAAGTTTGAAGTTGCTAGCACTTATGCTTTAGGAGATATGATCCCGACAAAAATGTAAGGGTAAAAACAACAAAGGGCAATAACTCAATAAAAGGGTGTGGCAGAGTAACGGTTCTTGAACATGACACTTGTCCAAAATAAGATCTATAATTACCAAGCTTGAAGATGCTAGTACTTAAAGTTTAGGATATATGGTCCGGAAAAGAATGTAAGGGTAAAAACAACAAAGGGCAATAACTCAAAAAGTGGGCGTGGTAGAGTTATGGATCTTGAACATGACACTTCTCCTTAACGAGATCTATAAGTGTACAAAGTTTGAAATTGCTAGCACACATAGTTTAGGAGAAATGTTCCGGACAAGAATGTAAGGGTAAAAACAACAAAGGGCAATAACTCAAAAAGTGTGCATGGCAGAGTAACGGTTCTTGAACATGACACTTCTCCTCAATGAGATCTATAAGTGTACAAAGTTTGAAGTTGCTAGCATATATGGTTTTGAAGATATAGCCCGGACAAGAATGTAAGGGTAAAAAAAACAAAGGGCAATAACTCAAAAAGTGGGCATGGCAGAGTAATGGTTCTTGAACATGACACTTCTCCTCAATGAGGTCTATAAGTGTACCAAGTTTGAAGTTGCTAGCACACATAGTTTAGGAGATATGTTCCGGACAAGAATGTAAGGGTAAAAACAACAAAGGGCAATAACTCAAAAAGTGGGCATGGCAGAGTAACGGTTCTTGAGCATGACACTTCTCCTCAATGAGATCTATAAGTGTACCAAGTTTGAAGTTGCTAGCACATATGGTTTAGAAGATATAGCCCGGACAAAAGCGTGACGGACAGACGGACGGACGGACGGACGGACAGACAGACGGAATCGGGCAAACCTATAGTCCCCCAACCGGTAACCGGTGGGGGACTAATAAGTAACAAAATCATAAAAGTGTTGCAGTGTCGAACAATAATAAAAAAGAGCTAGCAGTAAAACAGTCAAAAAATCAATTTATCATGCAATGAAGCCTGTATTGACCTGATATTGCCTGATAACATAACATGATATCAGGCAATCTATCTTTAGAAACCATCTGCATACACTTTCATCTAATTTTCTTTGATTTTTAAGCGTTTATTATAATTGAGTGCAAAGAAAGGTTGCATGATGAATAGAATAACATGTAAGTGTCTTAAAATATAAATATAAATGGCTTTAAACTCAAAATGAAATTTCAGAAAATTTTGAATTGAGAATGAGAAAAGTTTTATAACATCGGGCCCTGGTCTCGGCAGAGAGAAATTATCATGACTAGGCAAAGCTGTGTCCTGATAAATTCTCCCAACCTTCGACTAGATAACATTAATATTTTTAGGCACTAACATGTTATTCTCTATTTAACGTTTCAACATGTCAGTGCAAAACTATTGATAATTCCAATGTGTAGGATATAGAGGATATTGAATGAGTGGTCATTGAATACCAAATTTATTAAACGAGTCATCTATAAACAGAAAAAAAACGAGGCTGTGCCGAGTTTTTATCTGTTCATAGATGACGAGTTTAATAAATCCGGTATTTGATGAGCTTAAATTTGATAATCTATTTATAATATAACTCGAATTTTGGTGATAAAACGATAAAATTACGGTATTTATCAATTCATGTTATTCCGCGAAACATATAATGCTGTTTGAAAAATGACGTCAGCAGATCCATTATGACGTCATTTTCCTAACAAAAATATAACGTTGTTCTTCGTTCTTAGCTCATTTGCATAGTTATTCCACTAGTGTAATAAAAATATTATCAAAAATATTCAACGGGCTTATTTCACTCCCGCGACGTAGGTCATATTATAAATAGGCATTTTGAACAGTCAGTGCAAGACTAGTGTAAGTACCTGTATTTTTATAGGCACTTACAATAGTGTTGCACTGAACCCTTAATTTGCAGTTATTTTGAATTATCACACAAAGTGCAAGTCTGTTTAAATGAGGATCATTCAATATTAAACCTTGTCATGCTGAACCCTAAATATTCCTGCTTTTGCAGGAGCTATAGACAAACATCAGCCTGCACATATGTGCAGTCTGATGCTAGTCTACACCACCTGTTTCTCACTTTCAAACCAGAATTATAAATAGATTTAGTTTTTCAAATTAAAATTGACCTACAGTTAGTACTTTTAGTGCTTTTTGCCCTTTGATTTTGATGAAATTTTTTAGCCAAATTTTATTTCAGCATGACAAGGTTTAAGTAGAGTGAGCAATTCAGACCAGGTGAAGCAGTCAAAAATGTGAAATACAGTAAAACATGTGTTAAAGGACCACACAATGGACCACTAAAAAGTGTTGCTTATACTTATGGTTGCTAAATGCACTTCATAGGACAAATAATTTATGTAGTTTGCAAATATAAGACAGGGCTAGTGTTAGTGTTTGTTATTGGGGAGTAATTGACTCCTCACCTAAGAAATTCTGGGGGTCAAATTTGAATAGAAAGGGGTCAAAATGGCAGAAAAGGTAAATCATAAGTAGAATTTTGCATATTAAAGAGTCACTTTACCTGTTACTTGTAAAGATATGAAATAATTCAAATAAATAGTTAATTTGTAAAACTTCACAGATAGTTATTTGTGAAAATCATGGGTATAAACCAATGTTTTGAACCTGGGTAACTTCTTTCAAGGGGGTCAAATGACCCCCTTGAGAAAAAATTTCTAGGGGTCAATTTGAGATATTTTCAGATTTTTGGGGGTCAAAACCCTGGTTTAAGGATCAAACACGAGCTCTGATAAGATATGGCATAACTCTCATTGACTACTATGTGTTGTTGAAACACATTAGAATCCTCTCATTGAGGTGATTCTAAAAAAGTTCAGACAACATAGCAATACAATACAAATGAAGTTTGGACCTTAAACATCAATCTTCTTCAGATATTTTGCTACTGGTAAATGACTTTTAACAATGGCCCCTTTGACAAAGTTGTCGCTTAATGGAGGTGGTCAATCGAGCAAGATTGATACTAACATCAGCAAAATTTCAGCTGGAATTGAATCATTCAGCAGTATAGTTTCCACTCATCACGGATTTCTTAGGATCCATCATGAGATTTTCTTTCAGACAAGCTAATCTGAGCTAGCTGAGTAACATTTTCTATCCTAGAGGTATTAAACCCTTGTCATGCTGAAAAAAAAACCTTAGCAAAACTGCAGTGAAATCAAAGTACTAAAAGCACTAAAATCCAAAAGTATGGCAGTCATTCTTTTGTTATTCAATTTTGTAAATTAGACTCTGCCTTGATAGTGGACAAACAGGTGATGTAGACTAAGATCAGACTGCACATATGTGCAGGCTGATCTTGTCTATACCACCTTGTTTCAGGAATATTCCAGGTTCAGCACAACAAGGGTTAAGATCATCTTGCCCTGAGTACAATCAAGAAATAGTAACAGTCTTCCTGTTACAAAATAAGGTTAATGGCTAGGCGTGGAACAGTTTTAACTGCTAACATCTAGGGGGTCAGTGCAACACTATTGTAAGTGCCTATTTATTTATAGGCACTTACAATAGTGATACACTAACCCCTCGACATGTAAAAGGGCAGTTACCACTGTTACAAGCTGAGCTATTAATAAATATAAGCAAGTGTGGTTCCCTTAAGATGCAAGTATATTGAGTTTTTATTCATTCCTTCAAACTAAAGTTAATTTTGCATGTGATTCATTTATAAAGATGACTACAACATAAGATAAAACTAGTGATATTTCAACAACAAGGGTCCCCAAGATGACTTAACAAAACATAAAGTAGCCAGTGAAAGCACTTAAGTAGACACAAGAGGTGAATCTTCTGCGGACAAATTGCAATGAAAGCAGCCATCAAGGCCACTGAATTATGCATATATTCTACAGATTTGATAAAACGCTGTAACAAGAGCACTCCTTATGAGTGCCTATGCTCGGCTGTTGAGTGCTGGATGGAGGAAAAAAATCTAAGTTGAAAAAGAGGCATAATTTGCACAAATTACAACTACAGTTATCCCCCTTGATAATAAACTTTGCTCTTTTGATGGTGAATATGTATGCCAAGTTTCAAGTGAATGCCTTCTGTAGAACCAGAGATATCATAAAATGTCGCACGATGCCAACGACAACACCAAGGCTATAGCAATACCTCGGGTATTTTCTGAAAACAGCCCAGCTAAAAATGACACTGGTTAAAATGATATATTATTTATTATAACAAATTGGATTTTTTGTCTTGATGAGGTACTTTTTTGTAACTTAAGGTGGTTGTCACAGGACAACTACTGTTTGGCCCCCAGATATTGTTTGACCTTTAGCTGTGACTTTGACCTTGGAGCTATCTGAAAATTTCTTTCAAAATAGCACATCAAAATAGGTATCTTCAACAACAACAGAGATATGACCGGAGTTTAAGTTTGTCATGCCAACGCCTTTCTTTTGTCAAGAAGTGTGTAATTAAATAACTTTAATGTTATGATATAGTCAATTGATGCAATGAAACATGCAATTAAAAAATAATCAAAGCACAATAAACAACATTTAGTAATACTATCACTAGAAATAATGTATACATTACATGTATTCTATTAATAAGATTTGCAGGAAAAAAAACAAATTAAAACATCCATCTCACATGAAAACAACAAACCAAGGCAAATTCGCAGAGTTCTGCCAAACCAAGGTTGATACTTTAAGGTATTTTTGAAAAACTCCTATAGGTCAATTATTTTTAGCTATTGATCGAGGGTCAATTTTGTCCATATATTATGAATTTACAAAATTGCACTTTCCAATGATGGGCAGATTAATCTATTATAATCGATATTCAGTTGGTTTGAGCTTTTGATTGCGATAATCGACTCAGAAATTTCATAATCGAATAATCAGTTCCTAACAAATAAATGAAATCCATTATATATTGTTTTCAAAACCGACATCAGTTTGATGTCTCAGCGTGAAACAGTTGTAACTGCCTATATGTTTATAGGCAGTTACAACTGTTTCATGCTGATCCATCAAGTTAGTAGAAAAATCTTCAGAAAGAGTCTTCATGTCATTAGTTTTAACAAAACTTTCACACTCTATTCTTCAAAGTGTGATACTGGGAGTGCTTTATTATTAATTCTAAGAAAATGATTGCACACTCGACCATTAGTTGATTTACTCTTCCAACTAAAAACCAATTATCGGTTGTGATTTGAAACCAATTGCCCAAGACTAGTACTTTCATCACTCACTCAATCTTGCACATCTGTATAACATGAGACAAGTCACACTTTAAGTATATTGTAAATTGGGCATGCTTTAAATTTCTTTGACCACAAATTTTAAATAAAGGAAAATCCAGTTCAAAGATTCTCTAATGTTGATATGCATTAAGAGTACAGTTTGACTTGCCTGTCTGCTAGGTTTATGTTTGATCAAGGAGATTACGCTATAATTTCATATATACAACATTTACCCTTTAACATAAAATTTTCACTGGTATCATAATAACAAAAGGAAGTTTGTGACACACTAAATGCCACATCTAACAGTATCTTTTAACCTTGATAGTTGACCTTAAATTTAGCATAAGCAAATTCATCTTAATGAGAGGCATTTCACACCAACCAACGGTAAAACAAAATCTTCCTGATCTTATTAAATGAAGGTACAAAACGTAAAATTCATTTAATATTTATGATAAATATCATAATCAGGCAACCGAAATGTCGTAATTCAAGCTGAAGATACAACATTTTGGTTGACCGATGACAATATGTGACTTATCATGTAAAAAGGGACCATCTGGGTACTTAGCAACAAATTAAGGGGTTAAAGCAAAAACATAGTATGTGTCTATATAATAGAATTTTTACTCTAATCCCTTAAAGATATTTGAAAAAAAAATGAGATATAAGATTGTTTGTTAATAAATAATCATAAAGACCACAATAACAGCCATTCTCGCTTAAGAAATGTGTTATTTAAACAAAAAGTTTTGACCCATGTCATTCTTCACAGTCCAGGCAGTCTGACCAAGGTCAACAGTTATTTGCATCTCCCAGTATGTCCCTTTATGCATGAGGGTCAATTAACCATTATTTTAGTCTGTGTATGACATTTCCAACAATTTGAGCCTGTGTGTTAAGCGTGCGAATTGAGCAGCCCAGACAGAAAGATGGTGCAATAAGAAGATTGTCTGACTGTATAAAGATATTTTGATACCTTATCTATAGATATCTACAAAAAGCAAAGAGAAGACTCTGGTCAGACTGTGCGGATGCACGGGCTGGCCAGAGTCTTTACTTGGTGCCCTTTGAAATAGTTGGAATGTCATGCACAGGCTCATTTGAGCAAAATTAACAACTGGATCACATTGTCAACTGCTATAACATTTACAAACAAGGTAAATAAATTTTCTCTTCTTGAGAAGTGTGTGTTGAATAATCAATTTATAAGACAGCCGCCTTCATCAGGCAGCCAAACTGTAGAAAGCTAGTACAGTGGAATTCCATGGTCACTGGCTATCCCAAGAAATAACAATTAAACCCTTAGTTAACCTACATGCTTACACTTTTCATTGTCATGTGCAACCACTGTCAAATTGGACCAGTCATATTTCTCTTTTTTGTTTGTTTAAATGGGGTTTAGGGTTTTATGTTTTTTCAGTCATATTGTATCACCTGGAGAACCTAACCATGGGCCTCGAGTTGCTAATCCCACTTAAGGTTGCAACTATCAACCAATTTTTAAATTTTGGTAAACAGGAAAGGATTAAGACATGAGATAAAATACTACTTTTCTAAGCATAACACTTTATCTTATTTCACTGGTAATTTCAATCCTATGCAAAATGATTGCAAAATGCCATATTCATCAAGTACCCATGCACATGTTTTATGTACATGCACAATGTATCATACAAATATATATTGGAACACAATCACATATTATGCTGTAAGTCTATTTCTCCTTCTTCGTCTCAGTAACCCCGTTTGAGACTCCGTTGGATATGTGTCCATTTTCTTTTCCATCTTTCTTGTCTTTTGCAGCCTGTAAATAATTAATGGAATAAATAAATTTCAATGCAAAAAATTACATGAAGTGTGATTCTACCATGTATACATCATAGCAGATTGAGTCAAGTTGAAAAAGTAAACAAAGAATAATGTTTCATGTGATGCAAAATCTGACCATTGTATTAAGATTTATGCTCCTTAATAGTGAAGGATGTGATTTTGACAATGAATATTTCAAATATGATATCACAATGCTATTGTAAATGCCTGTAGGTAAATAAACATGCTCTGACATCGATATATATTATTCAAATTTTCATATTGGTGGTTCAGTGCAACACAATTGAAAGTGCCTATATATCTATAGGTACTTACCATAGTGTAGTGCTGACCCCTTGAATTGTGAATGCCTTTAATTATACAAGTAATATGAAGAAAACCAAGTTTTCTCTTGATAAGTTTTCAGAACCACAACCACAACACTAACACCAAGTATATAGAAATATTTTTTTTTTTTTTAAAAATGGAAAGCATGTGCTTTTATTTTTTTTATTTGATTCAGAAAGGAATACAAGTCTGTGTCTGACAATTTCACATGTGCTCATAGCTTAGACTCAGATCAAACTGAGCAATGGCTGAGCTGAGTCTTAACTATGTGCTAAATAGGTAGCTATGGACTCACAGTACCTGTATAAATTTAAATTTACAATGAATTGAATGGCTGCTCAGGGAGCTCAATGTTTCTCCATCATGCACATACAAATTTGTTTGAAATGTCAAGCAAATTGAGGGTTTAGTGCAAGAGTGTACTAAGTGTATATACAATGGACTTTTATTTACACTTAGTACACTCTTGCACTAAACCCTCGAAATGCTTACACATGTACAGTAAAGTGTGTACATGTATTTAGCGACCACTAACAGGACCACCAAAGTGGTACATACAAGAAAATGGGTGCTTAGTACATATTTTGTTTACAAATTATTGTACACATTTTGTTTTCAATTATAAAACATAATTTTGATTGAACGTGTATAAAGTGGGAATTTCTCAATAATCCTTGGTTGTTTTAACTCAATAGAATCTTCTCATTGAGGCAATCCTTATCAGTTTTAACAACAAAGGTTTGTTTGCTTCAATATTTGGACCAATTTTATCTACCTTAACGTTTTTTTTATTAAAACAATGGGATTATGAAAATGGTCGCTTAATAAAAATGGTCGCTCTATAGACATGGTTGCTCAAGCAATGTAGACTGTACGTTAAGATGGGGAATGGGCAGTATTAGTAGATAGTGCAGA
The DNA here is from genome assembly GCA_948146395.1 of Fragum whitleyi. Taxonomy (NCBI): domain Eukaryota; kingdom Metazoa; phylum Mollusca; class Bivalvia; order Cardiida; family Cardiidae; genus Fragum; species Fragum whitleyi. Next base: position 47,582,509 of record OX411551.1, on the reverse strand, counting down.
AAACAAAGAAATAAAAGTCTGACTTAGAAATAAAGAAATTACGCAATGAGAAGAAGCTGTCTTTTAATACTAAGATATAGACTTTTTCACCGAAATTATTTCATTAAACACTTTCTTTTTAAACCAAAAAATGTTAACTGTCTCATTAGAAACCACACTAAATAAAGTAGTAAGAAATAATACCTTTCTTTGTGATTTGATATAGGCTTGGAAATAGAAGTTCAAAAATAAGAGTAGTATAGTGGACGCATAACCCACAACAGCGTATTGCATCCATAATGGAAAATCACACCTCAGAACTAGGGACTGCACAGCATGAATGATGCCGACGTTGAACTGAATCTAAAAATAAGGAAAAAACGAAAATAGTGACGTGTTAGAATAAAGGTTGAGTAAATGGTTACCTGTATTCTAGGTTTCTTTATGTAGGCTTGTATATAAAAGTTGAGGAAAAGGGTTATGATTGTGATTCCGTAGACTAGGGACGTCCATAACATCCATCTTGGGTAGTCACATTCGATAATAAGACTATTGAGGCCGTAAACCATCCCCGCAAAAAATTGAATCTGTTGATATGGAAACAAAACATGCGAAAAATAGATTTGCTACAGGTATAGAACAAAGTGAATAAAGTAGAGTAAGTGATTTATCAAACAACTTTTATAATGTTTTATATTAAGAAAGATGGCATGAATCAATATTATAATATCATTTATGTATTTTCAATCATTGTTGATATTCAAATAAATTTACTATGTATACAGTAAAAAGAATGGGGTTGAAGGGATATAGATCCTACTCGATTTCATAGTATTTTTTTTCCCAGAAAGTGTTATTTTTTCTATTTCAATCCCTTATTATATGCACTTGTACACTTTACTTAAGGCTTTTGTATGCTCTGGGTGGAATAAATGTATTTATTGATTGGCTATAGGATAATCAATAATCATAACTGACTAGGTTCTTTAACAGAAGGACACAAAAGCTTTATAGCAAGAATTACAGTATTCTAAGGAAGAGCAATACTTGAAATAGATTTGTAACATGCAGGACTCTTTCACTACATGTATATGAGTCTGTGCGTGACATTTCCAACAATTTCACACCTGGTTGAGGTACAAACATTGAGAAACGCTGACAATGACCCAATGCAATAATGAAATATGCTGACCACATGAAGTTGGATAAAAACCTTACCTACAAAATGTATCCATATTGCGCATAGTGAAGATTCTGGTCAGACTGTGCAGCTGCACAGGCTGGCTAGAAACTTTGCTTTGCGCACATTTGAAATAGTCGGAAATGTCACACACAGGCTTATATAATAAAGGTTGTCATTTTGAAGTTTTTGAAACTCTAAGAATTCCCTTTGCATGCAAGCATTAAAGAATAAATGATATGTATGTAATATATGGAAAATCAGGTCAAAGAATGGGAATGATAAGTTTCATACACTGATCTAGACTTTAAGCACAGTTTTGTTTCCATACTGTAACCAATTATAATAAAAGTCAAAAGATTATAGGGCGTAGATTTATAAAATTTTAAATCATAAAAAAATCTTAAGAGGCTCACAGAATTAGAGATTTTGTAATAATTCAAGTCATGATAATTTTTCATTATTTCTGATACATTTCAACGTGTGGTCTTATTTCTGCTTCTTTGATCATGCGATGTGATCTGTATCAGTTACTTGTAACTGGATTTATAACAAGAAATATAGCATTTAAAACATATTTGATTTAGACTTTGGGTAAAGGATCCATAATAGTTCTGAAATGTTTTGGAAGTAATGAACTTTAACAGTGTTGACCAAGGTTTCCTAATGATTTTCATTAGGAAACCTCAGTCAATATTATGAAATTTCATGACTTCTGAATTGTTGCCGAACTATCAAGGGTCCACTACCTTAAAGAAAATCACTAAGCAGGTTGTCAAAAGACAACTGGTGAAAAGCAAATATAAGCCCAAATTCTACATTTAAGAAATGACAATAGAATTTATTAATTTCATGGAGGAATAAAACTTAAAACCTTATCACACTCTTTGAATACACAAAGCAGATTCATACATAAGTGTGATTGGGTTTTTTTGTTTTAATCCTCCATGAACCTAATAGATACTCTCTTTATATCTCATAATTTAATATTCAGATACTCTCTTTATATCTCATAATTTAATATTCAAATACTCTCTTTATATCTCATAATTTAATATTCAGATACTCTCTTTATATCTCATAATTTAATATTCAGATACTCTCTTCATATCTCATAATTTAATATTCAAATACTCTCTTTATATCTCATAATTTAATATTCAGATACTCTCTTTATATCTCATAATTTAATTTTCAGATACTCTCTTCATATCTCATAATTTAATATTCAGATACTCTCTTCATATCTCATAATTTAATATTCAGATACTCTCTTTATATCACATAATTCAATATTCAGAAGTGATATTGTTGAGGTTTCAGAATAAAAAAAGAGATTTATCATCAGACTATTTTGTGTGCAAGCTTACAAAATAGCTGTATGATCAAAATTGTTTTAAATAGGGAATCAAACGAAATATTCAGCCAATCAGAATGCATGAATATTGATGGACTCAAACAAAATTAAACAAGAGATGTTTGTAAAACATATATGCCCCCAATAAGAGCAGGTCAATGACATGTTATTTATCAATATACAAAAGGTAATAATTAAAAAGATAAAATGAGTAGAGTTGTTTCTTGTGCACTGCACTTCTCCTCATTGTGATCTTTCCATCTGTTAAGTTTCATGATTATAGCTTGCATAATTTTCTTCAAATGGGGGCATAATTATTAGACTTAAAACTCACTTTTCCTTAAAGAAAGCTGAAAACTAGTTTCAAAAAGAACATTCTGTTCATGAAGAAAAACAATCCATTTTTCAATCAATCCATAAATCGATTGCTCAGTGGGAAACAATTGTAACTGCCTATAAACATATAGGCAGTTACAACTGTTTCACACTGAGCCATCAAAATGAAGGAGAATTGCTCTATATAAGTTCAATTTGAATGTTTGACTGTTAGCTTTGACAGCTATAAATTTCACTCATAAATGATATAATACTGTGCTTTGGAGAAGCTTGATTTAATTATACCCCACTTTGCATGCAAGTGAATCCAAGAATGTTCATAAATGTAGGCAAAATCTGACAGACAGACTAACACACTAAGGTACAAACAATAGTGACTACTATTCTTGGACAATCTTAAATTTCTAAAGTAAACGTTTTTACCGACTGAAGGAAAATATATCTTTAATGGGCAAATTATTTGCTACAAAGCATTTTGCTACAAAGTATTTTTGATAAATTTTATAATTAAAGTTGATATTTCAAGTCAAGTAGATAATTTTTCTTTCTTAAAATAGGTCGAAAATATTAACACTTGAAATTCTGAACCAGGAATATTCCTGCTTTGGTTGGCAGAAGATATAGACTAATATTAGTCTGCATTATGTGCAGTCTGATCTTAGTCTTAGTCGCCTGATATTTTCCTTTTGAAACCAGAAAGTGTGATCAATTGCTGTCTGCACTTTTATTTTAATGCAATTTTTGTCATTGTTTTTATGCAGCATGACAAGAGTTAAGTTTTTTTGTTACGAAGCAAGAAAGCCATTTTCAGTAGAGACTTACCAACTGAATGATGGTGAGATATCGTTTCCACCAGAGATATTTCTGATACTGTGGTCCTAGGGCAGCAATACCATAGTATGTGTACATGATTACATGAATAAATGAGTTGACCATGGCACCAAAAAATGCTGAAAAATATTATCATGAGATCAATTACTAAATTATTTTCATATTTTTTTCTTTAAATGGAGTTTAAACCTTACCCTTTGAATTATTTCCAGGTTTCATTTGGTTAATTAGTTAAGACAAAACTATTACATATGAAAATAAGGATTAACTAGAGCTTGTCACTGAATGTGACTTAATACCCCCACAAGTGCTTTCAGAGAATGAGATACTTTGACAGAAGCGGCAAAAAATGCTTCAAATATAAAGATAACTCTTGGATTTGAGACCTCTAAATTGCGTCTTGCAAAACTTAAACATGTGATAAATGTTTTCAAGCTATTGAAGGAAAACTGAAGGAGGAGTTTGTTACACAAAATTACTAGTATATGTGAACAAAAAAGAAAAAAAATGTAGCAAGTGTAAGGGCAGATAATTCTTAAACCAGGATGAGATGGGACCTCATAATTGTGTCTTGCAAAACTTCATGTGGTAGATGTTTGTATAAAATTTCAAAGATATTACATGAAAACTGATTAAAGGAAAACTGAAGGAGGAATTTGGGAAACAAAATTACAAGTATACATGTTCACAAAGAAAAATTGTCTTAAGTTCAAGGGGAGATAATTCATAAACCTGTGGGAGTTGACACTTGACATTTGAGTCTTGCAAAACTTCAGCATGTTATAAATGTTTGTATACTATTTCATTACTTTTGAATGAACATTGAGGGAGCAGTTTGCGACACAAAATTATAAGTACATGGTAACAAATAGGAAAAAATGTCAAAGTTGAAGGGGAGATAACACATGAACCTGGGGGAGTTGACACTTGAAATTTGCGTCTTGCAAAACTTCAACATGTGATAAATGTTTGTATAATGTTTCATAACTATTGAATGAAAATTGAAGGAGGAGTTTGTGACACAAAATTATAAGTACATGGTAACAAATAGGAAAAAATGTCAAAGTTCAAGGGGAGATAACACATGAACCTGGGGGAGTTGACACTTGAAATTTGCGTCTTGCAAAACTTCAACATGTGATAAATGTTTGTATAATGTTTCATAACTATTGAATGAAAATTGAAGGAGGAGTTTGTGACACAAAATTATAAGTACATGGTAACAAATAGAAAAAAATGTCTTGAGTTCAAGGGGAGATAATTCATGAAGCTGGTGGAGTTAACACTTGAAATAAGAGTATTTCAAAACTTCAACTTGTGATCAATATTTCAAAAATGTTTCATTACAATTGAATGAAAATTGAAGGAGGAGTATGCGATACAAAATTATAAGTACATGGTAACACTTTAATACTCAACTAATAATTAAGTAACTGAAAATATTTTTTTCTTGATTTCAGAGAAATATATCTATCTGAACTAAATTGAGATGATTAATACACTGTCTTTATCAAATTTGAACATTTAAAATTGATAATTTTGCTATTGATTATTTCTCTTATGGCTTTTCATTTGTGTTTTGAGTTTAAGAAAGTGAAAGCTTTATATTTAAAATGCTTTTGCAAAACAATCCTAGAACAAACCATGTGCTATGGAAAGAAAGTCAGAAGCGTTCATAATGCAGTTTACCATTCTGTGAAAATAATTTCCAAGAAATTAAGACATCAAAGTACTTACATTGACCCCCAGCGACCCACTTGACCCCCATCCACCAGATAGGGAACATCGTAGCATGGTGGTATACATGGAGAAAACTAATTTGATTGTTCTTTTTACGGAGAACAAAAAATACTGTGTCTAACATCTCTATACATTTAGAGAAATAAAACCACCATAATGCTTTTGCAATCTGAAAAAATGAAAATAAGATTTAAAATAACAGCATGTGAAAGACACTCCTGAATTTCTCAACAATCATATACTTTTTCTCCTAATCTCAGATATGTTAAAATTTTGCCTACTCTTATTTGAAATTAGATTCCAAAACCTCGTTGGAGTAAAAACAAAATTATCTGATGACAGAACATAACTGATCAGTGTCGTAGAATTTTAAAAAACTTTTATAACAGAAGAATGTTGCTCTTACCCGGACTTCAATTAGATTATTTGAGAATTGCCAGAATAATTGTAGCCTATCACAGTAGTTTTGAAGGACTTTTAAGATCTTATAACAGAAAACTGAGAAAAGTGTTGTTCTTACCTTGACTTAAAGTGAGTTATCTGAGTAGTTATTTTTTTAGAAGGAATAATTGAAGCTAGCCTATCACATTAGTTTTCTAGATTTTTTAAAATTTTACAACAGATAAGTCTTTTTCTTAATTACCCTGACTTCATTTGGATGATCTGAGTGGTCAACAGTTAAGCAGGAATAATTGCATCCAATCCATTAGTTTTGTGGAATTTTAAAACTTAAAACAGAAAAGTGTTGCTCTTACCCTGACTTCATTTGGGTTATCTGAGTAGTCAACTGTTTGGCAGGAATAACTGTAACCTATCACAGTAGTGTTGTAGAATAGCTGAAACAAGAAATTAGAAATTTAACCTGCTGCATCCAAATAATGTTTTTAACAAAGTCAATTGTAGGTATTTAAACCAGACTTGCTCAAGTTTTTTATCAACAATTAAGCAGAAAGCAGGCACTGTAGGGAAGGATCAGACTGCATGTCCTTGCAGACTGATCTCAGACTATACTGTTTGCCAAAGCTTTGTGTGCAGCAGGAATATATCCTAAACAGCAGAATAAGGGTTAATAACCAAATCATTTTTTGTCCAAAATTGAACCTAATTAAGTGTTCAGAGATATCATATGTTTTTTTTTCTCCTAATAAACACTTCTGGGAGCTATACATAACATGGTCAGGGAGCTTTTTTTAGTATGTATTTTAGGCCCTTTTACCTTTAATATGAGGTAAATTCCCTCCCAATAAATGATTGTATAAAGGAAATTCACATCAAATTATATCAAATTATAGAAGAAGTCTCAACAAGTTCATAAAATTTAGGCATTTGAAGAGGGTTTTCTTAATAAATAATGTTAGGGTGAAACTATTAGGGAGGGCACTATTATAAGGGGAAATACAGTAATTTTGATCTACTTGTGAAGGGGTCACATTATACTTTTTTTTAAAGTTCTTATTCAAAAATGTTGAAGCTGGATTGTTGGATTTGGATTCATGGATTTCTTTCGAATTGTGATAAACAGCCCTTCTTTCAGGATTACAAAAAGATGTTCCAACTGTATGTCAATCATACTCCGCTTTGCATGTGCACTTGCATGCAAAGCAGGGTATAATTGGCAAACAGTTGGCACCTTTATGTCATCCTGAACGCATTGCTAATGCTTACCTCTGTACATATATTCAAATTTATTGCAATACAAATAAAGTTATAGATGACAATCGGCCATTTTAATTTGAATGGTTCCCTGTCCCTCATCATTCTGGGCCCAATCCATGTCACAAACAGGACATACAATGCCGTTATCACCAGTGTTGGTGTGTAACCCTGCATTAATAACCAGTTGTCCACTCGCTTATCTGTAAGAAAGAATCAATACCATCTTTAAATGGAGAATAAATTGATGGATCAGTGCAAAACAGTCGTAACTGCCTTTTCATACAGGCATTTACAACTGTTTTGCACTGAGCCATCGAAATATTTAATATTGGCATGTTTTCATTAAATCAAAATCTCAAAAAGGACATACTCAAATCAATCCTGTAAAATTAAGTTAAAATCCACCCCATAGTTTCAAAGTAAAATATTTTAAATTTTAAGTGAATAAACCATGAATGGAAATAGCACAAACCATTAAATTAGCGAGTAGGCTCAGAAGAGAACAGTTTTTAAATACACTATTGAAAATATAATAAGTAGAATTTAAGGGCAATTACAGAAGTTGTATTATGATTCCAATCTGACTTCTTCCTTAGCCACATTATATTTGGATGAATAATTGGTTTCATTTTCCAATGATTTTTCTTTTATATACAGCTATTTGGCAAGCTTGCAAACAAAGTGGTCCTATGTGAAAGATGCCACACTTTTGAGAAATCTTCAAAATTTTGATTTGTGATATTAAATTGTAAGACATGATGAACAGTGTACTGTTCTATTTTTGGAGGTACGAAACTGGAAACCTAATCACACTTGTGATATTTCCAATAAGTTCACATGTGGGCAACGTTAAGACACAGATCAGCTCTGACCAGAGTCTTCACTATGCACTATATAGATAGATATGGTCTTAATGGTGGTCAGCATATACTCTTATTGCATTTTGTCATTGTCTATGCTGCTCAATGTCTGTTTATAACACATATGAAATTGTTGGAAATGTCCTGCACAGGCTCATATATATGTATAGGGAATAATACCTGAGACAGAAAGAGCCCAATCATAGAACTTCCTGAAGTTATGATATTTTTCTGCCACAACTTCCATCTTGTCCAGCGTTTCTTCTGCCTCCAAACCTGAAAAAGAGTGAAATTTGATTGAGAAAATCTTATATAAAACTGTACACACATAATTATTTGACCTTGATAATAAAACTTTGACCTTCAAGGATGGCCTTGACATTGCAATCAGTGGATACACTGTATTTTAATTATCACAACCTTTTCCCTAATAATAATTCAGTAACATTTGTCATGATATTTATGAAGAATTACCCTCTGATTTGAGAATTTTCCCCCTTAATTCATGAATTTATTGCACATTTCATTTCTTTGGCTAATTCAACAATTTCATATCAGAAATATAGTATTTCCTCTGTTAAGAGCCTCAAAGTCTTCTTGCTAAGAAAACCCAATTTCATGTCATAAATATTTCCTTTATTTCAATTTTGTACATATTTTTCTCTGATTTATGGTTACATTTTCTTCTAATCAATAATTTAGAGAAAATTAACCGAAAATAAAAGTAGAAAAGGGCCTTCACTAATGTATCTATATTTTTCTTGATGAAATTGGTACTTATAATTTAATCACAGCTCCCTGTCAATGTTATGTTTAGCTCCCAGGAGTGTTAATTGGGAGAAAAAGGGTAACTTGTTTCAATTGTTTTTCATTTTGTCTATGCAAAACTCTTGTAAGTGTCTTTATTCGACGGGTGCTTGTAATACTTTTGTTATTGGCCAGTTAATGACTCTTTGTGACCGTGATAGTTACAAGTAACAGTAACCCATTTTGTATTAATTACCAATAATACATCAAGCAAAATTAATGACTGACACATGCGGTTATTTGCCTATCAGCTGTTAAACTGTCGTCCAGAATAGGATAAATTGCAAAATTTAGAAATTACCGATTTGTTTAAACACCATACAATAAATGCAGATGCTTTGCTTAGCTGTTAGTGTATGTATGATATTGAAAAAAAAATATTAGCAGAAAGTGGGGGACATAATTCTGCCAAATCTGCGTAAATCTAGATTTATTCCCTTTTGTTGTAATTTTGGACTTATAATGGTAGACTCTTATTGAAAAATCAGTGCAAAACTATTGTTAGTGCCTTTATACTTAAAGGCACTAACAATAGTGTTTCACTGACCCCAGAACATGCCAAGTTACTGGTAAATTGCAGCTGAGAAATTGGACAAAGTTTGTCATCCATGCAAAGACACTAATGCCCACAAAGGAAGATGGCAATGACTGGAAATGTCCCAAATTTGTCAAGCTTTTACCAAATTAACCTTTGTTTTGCTTTAATTACCTGAAATGCAACACAGTGTGCATACAACAAACTAAGCTGCAGTGTGCCTAAATAGATATTAATCAAATTATCTCCATTTATTGTAGAAGTTTATTTCACTAGGCATTGGTGCTTAATGTTACCTATTGTACATGACAGGATATTTGTCAGCCTGTTTGCATTTTATGTCGGGTAAACTATAAAGATCTTTAAGAAAAAGAAAGGATGGGTTTGTAAAACACAAATACCCTGAAACAGCTTTTTTTTAATTTGACCTTGATAATTGACATTGACCTTGTCGGATGAGAGTGACCTTCAAAGATACAAAATGATGAGCAATCTTCATGCCAAAAATGAGCTTTGTAATTTAAATAATGTTCAGAAGTTATGGGAAAATGTTAAGTTTGCGGATAGATAGACAAAGGCAAAATAAAATGCACCCAATCAGTTAATCTATTAGGGTATAAAAATCTTTGTTTGGTTTCATTTGGAAAAGAATATTTTACATAGGAGTTACCTATTCAGATCTGTACCCCTGTTTTATAATATTGATTGCTTTGCGAAATTTTTTTTACTACAAACCCTTATTTCTTATGCATTTCACAGCATATTCCTGTAATACTAAACAAGAGGACCATGATGGTCCTAAATCGCTCACCCGAATCTCTTTGACCCCTGGGACATTACATAAATTAAATAGGCAGATGTCAACAAGAATGTTTTCAATAAAAATTAGTCTCAAATTGTTTCCTGCTTTGGTTTTTTTTTGTAAAAAGGAAAGGCCTTGACACAGACCTTATTTGAACATAGGCGTATGTAATGAAACTTAAGGGAAAAAAAAGAAAATCTTTATCAAGGTTCCTTGTCCTGTGAAATGGCAGGGATATTTCCAATTTTCTAAAGGATTCCTCATTGTGACCTTATACATATTCTGAGCAAATTCAAATAGTTTTGGCCACACTTAATGCCTCTCTAGAGTAGAGAAGAAAATTGTCATTAAGGCCCTCTTTCCCGTGAAATGGCATAGATCCTTCCCATTTTCAAAAATAATTATCCTTGTGTCCTTACGAACATTCTGACCAAGTTTCATGAAGAGGGGGGCAAGTTTGTGGTCTCTATAGTGTAAACAAGAGAATTTTGATGAAGGCCCCTTTTTCTGTGAAATGGCATGGAATCTTACTTCTTTCAATAGGTTTGATTCTCGTGACCTGGCCAACATTCTGACCAGGTTTCATGAAGAGTGTGCCATATTTATGGCCTCTAGAGAGTTGACAAGAAAATCATCAGTAGGGCCCCTTTTCCTGTGATATGGCATGTATCCTTCAAATTTTAAATAGGGTTCATCATTATGACCTGACCAACATTCTGGCCATGTTTCATGAATTTTGGGCAATATTTGTGGCCTCTAGAGCATTTGCAAGAATATTGTCATTAAGGCCCCTTTTCCTGTGATATGACATGGAACCTTCCAATTTTCAATATGGTTCATCTTTGTGACCTGACCAACATTGTGAGCAAGTTTCATGAATTTTGGGCCATATTTGTGGCATCTAGAGTATAAATAAGAAAATTGTTATTAAGGCCCCTTTTCCTGTGACATGGCATGGATACTTCCAATTTTCAATAGGATTCATCTTTATGGCCTGGCAAACATTCTGACCAAGTTTCATGAAAATTGGGCCATATTTGTGGCATCTAGTGCGTTAACAGGCAAATTGTCATTAAGGCCCCTTTTTCCATGATATGGCATGGATCTTGCCCATTTTCAACAGGTTTCATCCTTGTGACCTGACGAAAATTCTGACCAAGTTTCAAGAAGATTGGATCATATTTGTGGTCTCTAGAGTGTAAACACCTAAATTGTTGACATGTGACGATGGATGACGCACACCGTACAAATGACGACAGACATTCAATGATCACCAAAGCTCACCTTGAGCAGGATGTGCTCAGGTGAACTAAAGGGATTTGTCAAACTTCATACACCAAGTTCAGCTTGCTCAGATGAGCAGTCTGACCTTAGCCTTATATCTGTTTTCTTTTAAATTTTAGGGAAAACTTAAGCCAAAATGAAATAAGATTAAATGTCCATAAACTTGGGAACTCATTTAAGACAAAAATTTAAGTTGACAGAATAAAGTTCACATCAGAACTTTAATATCACTTGAAAAGGCTATGATTCAATAGCTGTGTTTGGGTTCAGGTTATTGGACTATCACAGCCCTCTTGCTATTTTTTTTCCATCAACAATGGCAATTGATCAACATTTGACATTATCATGCAATAATGCATCATCTTTTATTAGTAACTTTCCCACCACAAAACAAACCAAAGCTGTATATCAATTGAAAAACAAATAAATGACTAGTTGATCAGTTTTTAAAGGAATAAGGGACACCTAAGAGAAGCCCTGTCAATAAGCATATCAATTCTTCTCATGCTGTTCATGACAAACACAAAACTAAAGCAGACAGTTAAGACTAAGGTTAGCCTGCACAGATGTGCAGTCTGACCTTACCCTTCTCTGCCACGGCTTTGCACTTGATAGTAAAAAAGTGTGAGTAAAACTTGAGCCAAACTGGTTGTTTATCATCTCAAAAATTGACAATATATTTGAAACAAACTAAAAACTCACGAGAAATTCATGATGAGATTTAATGTTAGATGACCATTTTTTTCTCAGGAAGTCTTCAAAAACGGGGCCTTACTCTCAGGTCACCAAGCAAACTATATGTTGCAGTTGGACAAGGTTTGATACAATCAAAGGTAGAGATAAGAGAGGGGGTATAGCCAGTCTAAAATCTTGATTTCTGAATGAAATCCTTTGTTGTGAGTACTCATTTGAATCATCTCGACAAGACAATTCCAATGAGTACCAACAACATTAGGTGAATTTGTGCTATAATTTGAACTAAAATCTAAAATACCCCCTCTATCTGTAGCTCTACAAGGCAATGAAGGTCCTTTTTGCATGCGACAAATGAAATTGATCCATGGTTCATCAGATAAATATGGTACAGAAATATTAGCACAAATGAAATAATATTTGGATAAAAGTGGTCAACATTTATTGTAAGCTATTGCTTAATTTTCTTTTCAAAATACATTTGCTAAATTTTTATATCAAAATACTTATTTTCTTTGCTCAATCTTGATTACAAAATTTCATATTAAAACAATATATTATATATGTAAATAATAAATATATGAATCTTTTTAAAATTACTCAATCTTAAACAGATTTTGATTAGGTGGGAACATAGAGAAACAAATTAAAAACCTTGCTTTAAAAGTGTAATGACCCACATTGCCGACCGGGGACAATGTAGCTCACCCAAACTGCTGCTTGTCACAAACAGCAGTTGCCCAATGATCAAAGTTCAAGGTCAATTTTTACTATGTTTAAGTCCATGATCTATAGCAGTCTAATGTAGAAGTAAGAAAGCAATTAATATAAAAACATTTTTGTTTCAAGTACATGTAAAAAGTCAGGTAAAGTGAAAGCTTACAGCCTGATAAAGTTACTTATGGAATTTTATTGTATTAAATATAAGGTTGATCATCTAATCAGTGCATTTTTGAAGTATAATTTTCCTAGCTGTAAGCATTTAGAAAAAATATGCAAGTTTAAAGCAATATGCCAAAGTTTCAAAAGTCAAGGTCACAAAGTTAAGGGACTTAATCCAAGGAGCCTATGATGAAACAAAAACCTAATCACACTGCATGAATAAGCGAAGCGGATTCATACATGAGTGGGATAAGGTTTTTTTAGTTTTATACCTCCATGAAGCCATCAAATACCCTTTTCATATCTTATGATTTAATTTCATGTAGCAAAAATGTAAAGATTTGTCAAAGAAAACACATATTTTGTCTGGGACTACTTCCTGCTGTAGCTTACAGAATAGCTGTTTACACAGAATTGTTTTCATTGAGGAATAAAACCATTTTTTCACCAAATCAGTGTGCATGAATTCTGATAGACACTCTTAATATTGAATCATAGTTCCATGAACTTATTGAACAGCCCTCCTATAACATCCCTTGCGAAAAAGTTAAAGATGTTCTAGAAACTTGAGCTTACTTTACCTTTGAAACTGGATAACAATAATTGTTATATCCCCATGAATTTTCTATAATTTCTGTATAATTGAACTTAATTACATTTTATTGCATTTTAATAAGGCTGATCAAGTAAGTTGATACCTGGTGCAGCATGACTTTTTGTCAAATGACAATTCATTGAATCTGACATTTCTTCAATACAATAAGTTTAGATGGTGCGTCAAATTTCATTGATGCAAGCTGCAGATAAATGTCATAGCTTAAATTATCTTTTTTTTAAGAATACCCAGTATATTCACCATTTACCATTTATTTTCAAACAAACTTTAAACACTTACATTGTTTTGAGCTACATATTACAATAAACAGTACAAATCATACATCTAGGTTAGCAAAGATCAATACATAAGTATAAAACAAGTCGCAAGGAATGGTGGTTTCTAAGTTTGACTAACAATAGTTTTTCTTTTTTTCTTTTAATTTCTCATTTGTTTGCGAAATAACTATATTTTGATGTGTGGATAATATTACAGTTTGATGTTAAAAGTGCATTTTATTTGTAAAGTGTAAAAAAATATTTCTTCGAGTGACTTTTCCTTAATTCTGAGTATTATGGGGCAGACCAATAAAAATTGATATTTGTTTTCAATACTTTTTGTATTGCAGTTTGATCAGGGATAATTCTGGCTCAGAATATCATGTGCAAAAATACCTCACAGCTAAGACAAATCTGATGAGAAATTAAGATTATTTAGCGAGAAATTATATGAAATTCTTCACTAAATTTCATATCGCTTTGAGATTTTTTCTCTTATTAAAGCTGCTCTTGCACAGTTTTTCATAGAAAAAATACAAAACTTCTTCTAAGTTTTGGAAATGTGTGTATTTTTAGACTATGAAGAATGGCCCAAAGCATTGGCACTAGAAACAACATATTTCAATAATTTTGTAACTTATTTTTTCGAAGTGGCAAACTCAGTAAGGTATCCAGTCTATTTATTTCTAGTCTATTTATTACAAAATCGTTATTTTCCGTGAATAACCTTTCATTTTTTGCCTGTACTGATATGAAGTTTCTAGCTGTCAAGTACTTTAACCTTAATCTTTGATTGAATAAGACAAACATGCCGAATGTCAAGCAAAAATAGTTGGCTCGAAATTGAAGAATAATTTTTTTAGCGTTAGTAGTCACTTTATTTTTTAGAATGAATTTAACCTAAATTCGGGTATATCGGTCTTTCTTTCGATGCATTACCAGATCGAATCTTGTTATTTTAAAGGCTTCAACATGATGGGGTAGTTTATTCCGATTGATTTTACGAAAAATGTTAAAATTCACATTTTCCCAATCTGTGCAAGAGCAGCTTTAAGCCAGTTATTGGCAGAAAATCTCTCAATATCTCATCACAAAATGATCCCTGGTATAGACTAATAATCTATTTTCATGAGAGTTGTTTGTATATCTACCTTTTTCAATGAACATAATTATCAAATATCGACCGATGCGAGATTTATGTGGGGATGTACTTTGATAAATCCATAAGAAAGTATAATATTGAGAATGATAATTCTTCCCAACTTTCTCAAACTCCAAATGTTTCCATGAATATTCCACATACATTGAACAAAATAATTCAAAAGTATAGATGTAAATTGGGATAGATTTAATAAAAAAATTATTAACTTAAAAGAAAGGGGAAAATCTAGTAATTAACCTATTTTGCTGTCTCACTATTACTTTTTTTTAAAAAAAATTACAATAAAAATTAATGTTAACTTGGTTTAAAGTTCAATTATTATTTTTTTAATGGTTATACATGCAGGAATCATTTATGATTATCCCATATTGTCTAATCATATTGATAATTTTAACCTCTATTCAAAGGTGAAAAGTTAATCCAAGATTAAAACCGCTCTAATCCTGTTCAACACTCAAGAAGCAAACATCTACAGTTATCAGAGTCATGTTCTCAACTTGCCCATTTTCCATTTACAGTTTGAAGGAAAAACGTAATGTGAGACAATCAAAACTTGCAAGAAATATGTCAACCTTGGCATGATACATAAAGCTTTAATAAAATTGAATAATCTGATTGATGTGCTAAAAGCGCTGAATGAACTGATTGTAGGTCAGAATATTGCTAAAAAATTGAAAATGCAGTTTTTCTAGTTTAAAAAGGAAAATGAGACTGTTACATAATCTTGTCTCTACCTCCTGGCAAAGCAGGAATATTCTGGGTTCAGAATGACAAGAGTTAGCAAGGTAATGCAAGAACATGTATAATATATTGGTTGTCTTTTTAAAATTGGCAGTAATATGCCAAGACTACATTTTTGCACCATTGATTATCTCCAAAAAATCATGAATGTCCCAATGCATGCAGTTATTTTAGATCAAGGGGACACTGTCCCCTAGAATCAATAGGGGTGTAACAATAGGTCGAACTATCGCTGTATCGTGATAGTTTTCCTTGCAATAGCAATAGGTTGATTGCATTTTTTCAAGTCAATAGATTCACAATAGTTTTTTTCAAAAAATTAAAGTAGAACTAAATGTAGTAGCAATGCTGCCTTTTTGCATGTTTTTATCAGAGAATGAGGTCAAATCCAATTCTTTTTAAGGGAATATCTGTAATTAACTGATTTGATCATTTACTCATCATTGATAAGGTAAACAGCATCTTACAAGACCAATATAAAGTTACTGTCTAATAAAAGGTGGACGCTTTAACATTTACTTTTATCTATTTTTTCTGTAATAACAACTATTGTGATAGTATTGCAATAGTTTTCTGACTATTGCAATACTATTCCAACAGCATTTTTACTATCACAATACTTTTGTGATACTAATTTTGAACTCAATAGTCACCCCTCATGATTCATAATCTTGGTAGCTAGACTGCAAGAGTTACCCATAATTTTTGAAAAAATGTCACCACTTTTTTAACCAGGGCACATAGTCTCATTATTTTCAAAACCTTGACAGATCTCTGGATAGGTGAAAGAGAAAACTGTTCAGTTAAGTGGTATACAGTATTGTAGCATTTTCAGTAATCTTTTGCATTTGTCTTTTAAAAAAATATAATACAGTACATACTTGCAAGTACTATTTGAAATAGAATTCTACAACTCAAGGGGTCAGCGCAATACTATTGTAAGTGCCTATAAATATATAGGCACTTACAATAGTTTTTGACTGACCCCTGAACATGCACTATATATGACAGCCCTGCTTATCACACTGCACTTTGCTAAACTGTCAAACTTTTATCAGGAGTGTGGAAATATGGATTTTCTCCACTTGACCTTCGTCAAGTAAAAGATGATTTTCTACTTGTCCAGGATTAAAAATAGCTTGACCGAAAAAAAAGGAGAAAAGATAGATTTTGAGAAAACATTGTTTTTAAAGAAGAAAATGCTTGAATTCAGCATTTTCCTAATTAAAAACAATATTTTCAACCCTTTGCTACAAACATTAGGCTAAATAACTTCTAAGATATTATAGTACAATTCCAAGTATTTACTTGTCCTAGGACAAGTAGTCTCATACAATGTATTTCATTTGTCCGCAGGTAGAAAAGCCAATGTCGCACAAGTCAGGCAAGGGAAATCCACACCCCTGATTATAGTACCCAGGAATATCATGCATTGTAAAGATTTGAAAAATATGTGAATTGTATTAAAATATTTTGCAAAAAAGTTAAACATAACTCAGACCCTAAAACACATATATTGAGAGTCCCTGAACATAAACAGAGCATAGATTCCCATTTCAAGCAAGACAACCTGAAGATACAATTCCATGGTGCTTGCAGAAAATATTGGAAATTAATATAAATTTTCAGACAAGCTCAGACCAAATGATCAAGAATTACTGGTAAGAATTATCCCACCAAAACATTGTAAATACAGCTAATTCAACCTATATTTACAATGCTTTGTTCCTGAATACTGTCAATAATGGGTCGTCTAATGGAGAATGTAGGTCATAACAAGAAAGTATATTTGCTTTAAAGACGTGTTTTTGTAGTAGATATCAGAAATCAATATTTCAAATTGATTTAACTATGCCCTTTATATTTCTGCCCACTTTAGTCTTGATTTTTTTCACATGGGATATGCACTTAATATCATTTGATAATTTAAATTGAGACAAATGATGCAAGTGTACCTACATAGTACAATAAGTATATTCTGGCATTACTATTTTATTTCGGTCTTGTAGTAACTGTTAATGTGTCAAAATAAAAATTTATAAGGTCTTGAGACAGACTTAATTATTTATTAAAGAGCCAAATTTATCCCATCTAAGGGATTCCTAGAAAATGTACCGGAAATACCCATATTTCATATATACCAAACGAAGGCAGCAAATCAGAGGAAAAATGATTGAAAGTAATATCTTATTTCTAATTCCATTTTGAGAAAAAATTGAAATCCGCTCTCCCAAGAACCAGATAATAAAATAATAGTGGCCTAATGATAGTAATATATAGAGCCCTTATTCTGATTAGCTATTTAAGTGACCATGAACTCAAACAAAACCCAGATTTACATGCAGCTAGCTAAAAAGCCACATAGTCAAACCTGTGTAAAGCAAGCACTCAAGGGACATTCAAAAAGTGCTTGCTTAAGACAGGTGCTTGCTTAGTACAGGTTAATTTAAGTGGAATTGGTTCATTTGGGATCTCAGTGGCTGCTTGCTTAAGACAGGTTGCTTGCTGAATACAGGTGGCCGCTAACATGTAGGTTTGACTGTATACTGTTTTCAGCCAAAACCTCTAACTTCAGCTTGAATGGGCTAGAGTTACAATGTTTGGGTTGCACACTGACACCATGTACAAAGAATGTTTGCTATTACAAGGTGATTTTAGTCTGACTATCTCAAACCAAACACAGAACTATGGTTTCCAGTATGAAAACTATTAAAAATTGTGCTCAGTGCGGCTGCTGATTAAAGAATATAGGAACATGATTATAAATAGTCTATCTGTACTTTAAAAGATGCAGTGAACCAAAACTGGTTTATAATCTTCTCGGATTGAGCTGGTTTAATAGTTGTTATATTATTACATTGCAAATTCAATTTGTATAGTATATCAATCCTTCTCATGCTGTCCATTGCATATTCCTGCTGTATTTAAAATTTAAGCCTTGACAGATACTATAAACTCACATCAGCCTGCACAGGCAAATTTATCATTAGGGAAGCAAATTGAGACTAGTAGATATTGATGTCATAAATATTAACAATTTGTTTGAAACAAAAATAAGCTGGATAAGGACAAAACTTTACCCCTGGAAGCTGGTGTTCTGCATTGTTTTAAAATGTAAATCTAATGTCAGATATTCTCCAGTTGGGTAAGCAAAATTTGTTACAACAGCGTGGTGAAAGTTGTAGTTACAACATTTTACATATCTAATGACAAAATAATTCTTTGAATTTTTGGTTTTTCAAACTCAAAAACCATATTTTTGCTGCAATTTTCAGGGTAGGTGGAGGCAAAATACTGGATCTCCACCCATAGATCTTCACATGCAGATTGATCATAGGCTTTTATAATTCACAGCTACAGAAAGACATGGTATTTTAGATTTCAATTCAAAATTTTCACATGTCCTTACTTCAACATTATGCTGTTGGAGCTCATTTGAAACATCTTGGCAAGACGATTCAAATTAAGATTAGTACCAATAACATAGGGTTTCATCCAGAAATTTACCCTCTCTCAACTGGACTCCTACTTGATAATATACATATGCCTAATTGTCCCTTTTAAGCTAGTAGGCTAGATTCCATGACAGCATTAACTGCTTCAAAAAACACCAACTTTCAGTCTTTCTGCATAATTCAAGTATAAAAACAGATTTGCAACATGACAAGGGTTTAACCCTTACCGGCTTACCCTATGTATTTTAGTTCCTTGTTTCACATCAAATCGGTTTCCGTTTTCTTCTTACATCCGCATCTTTTCAAGGATATGTGAGCACATTGAGTTTTAAGTCAACACAGAGACACGCTTCTATCACTGATTATCTGTAAATGTCATACTATAAATCTGCTTAAACCACTACCCAGCCCTGTTATCTCTTAGCGTACCAAGGAAACCCCAGTATACACACACGTGTATTTATAGAAACAAGGTTTCAGCGGAAACTGTTCCGGAAAGAAAATCTTACCTTTATTTCAATGTTTAAGTTCCTGCTCTTTGCTAGAAATCGTTATATTTTCTGTAATGCACCCCTTTTTACTGAGATCTATCCGAAACGTGCACAGAATCGTTGCCCTAATAGCCGGTGTTTCTAGTGGCAACGTGAACACAAATAAACAAAACAGGTGCGACGCTAATTGATGGGTCAAGGTCGTGTCCGTACAGGATTTTGATTGGCTGGGCATGCTCCGTCACGAGGGATTTCCCGATCTGACGACAACATGTTTCTGTAATGAAGCCGCAACTAGATTTTGGTAAAATTTCGCGTGTTCTTTGACTACAAAGTTATTGTAAATATTCGCAACAGATTTTGTGAAAACCCACGGACGCACATAAAAAAGTGGCAGGTATGACTTGTTTATCGAGATGATTGTAACTTTTAAGAAGATCGTTTATTTTGGTTACGAGGTAACGGTGTAAATATAAACAGTTACTATTTAAAAGTATCCCACCATATCATGATCCATAATTATACTTTTTTTTTTTAATTTGGTAAGTTAGTATCTTGTATTACTAGAATAAGACAACTATACCATTCTTGAATAATTCGGTTTAAAATTACTGTCCTAGACCACCAAGCTGGGTGCATTCTTATAGATCTATTGGCTGAAAATTTGGTTTCATTGGGTGATGAACAAACTTTTGAGAAATCAGCTATTTTGTAAACTTGCCACTAAAGAAGTCCCAAATGATATATTTCTTGCCAAAGAAAAATAGAAACACCTTTACACTATATCAAATTAGATCAGATATTTGAAGAGGATATATTTTTTTTATTTCATGGAGGTATAAAACTAAAACCTAATACACAATTTTGTATACACTTTGTGTATTCAGTGTGATTAGTTTTTGTGTTATCTCATTACCCAATGAAAGAAAAATGTAATATCCACCTCTTAAATATTTTATAATCTTCATTGCTTCATTGAATGTTAATTGCTTCTTGTGGGAAAAGGAAACATATGCATTCTTTAAAGTTTTTTTCTTTTTATTTCCACTATATCATGTTTTCTGATATAGAATACAGTAAACTCTCAATAGTTTGTAGCTCAAGGGACCGGGACAATTTATAAACATAGTACAAACCAACCAGACTCAAAAGGTTGGTAGTTTCTTGAATGAACCTGTATATAGGATAAGGTTGGTAGTTTCTTGAATGAACCTGTATATAGGATAAAAAAAATGAATGTCCTCCACAGGGTTTGACACTAACTTTTGTGGGTAAGGAGTCCAGTGGACTCCAACCATAAGAAATCATGGAGTCCAAACTCAAAGTAAGGAGTCCAAATTATCATATTTAGAAGAACAATGTTAAAAAATGAAATTGCTTGCTAAAAGCAATTTAGGCCCTATTCTTTTCCACATGTTCCTTCTGAAATGTTATCTACAACATCTCTTGATGTTTTTTTTACTTCCGGTCAGTTGATAATGGACGCACATTTCACCACTCTCGCTAAAATTTATGAATTACTTGGATATTTGGACTTCATCAAAGGTGATATTGTGTACGGGTTATTCTAAAACAATTTATTAACATAAGTGATTAATTAAACGATGTATAACGGCTGAAAATAGGAACGTGATTGAATTTTCCCAATATGGCAACATGGAATACACATGACCTTGGGAAAAATGGCGGACAAAGCGGACAAAATGATGTGTTTGAAAATGCTAACCAGAGCACTGATCAGATTTCTAAAGGCAGGAGCAAGAAACGCAAGGCTCAAAACAGCAAGGGAAGTAGTTCCGATACTAATAAAATGGACATAGGAACATTTAACACGTTGAATACTGATGGTAAGCTCTCGGCTTTATTTGAAAAATTTGAAAACAATAATGATAAATTATCTTCAATCGAGAGAAAAATTAGCGAAT
This sequence comes from Fragum whitleyi, assembly GCA_948146395.1. Taxonomy (NCBI): domain Eukaryota; kingdom Metazoa; phylum Mollusca; class Bivalvia; order Cardiida; family Cardiidae; genus Fragum; species Fragum whitleyi. Next base: position 47,560,920 of record OX411551.1, on the reverse strand, counting down.
GTTTACAAGTGACCTCAGAAATAAATAAACATAAATCACAAATTGACAACCATGAAGCCAGACTATTGCTTTTGGAATACAAGTCCATTGATATTGAAGCGCGTAGCCGTCGCAAAAATCTGCTATTTAGTGGGTTCAATGAAGAAGGGGATGAAAACTGTGCCATTAAAATTCGTAGTTTCCTGACAGATGTCCTTGAAATTGATTATGAAATATGTATAGATCGAGCTCATCGTCTCGGTCGATTAAAACAGGACAACCCAAGACAAATCATAGTGGCATTTAGAGATTATAGTGACGTAGAATTGATCATATCCAAAGCTTATAAGCTAAAAAACACGTTATATAGTTTAAATCGTGATTATCCTCAGGAAATCGTTAGTGCACGTAAATCGCTATGGAAAGAGTATAAAACTTTGAAAAAAGATAATCCTACTTCTAGCTCTGGATTCGATCCAAACATGCGTCGAACATGGGACTCTCCTGGTCAAAACGCAACTCGTCAGTGTGTCACTCCAACTGTATAGGACAGGAAAGGGAATTTCTCCCACTCAGTGTGTTTGAAAATTGGAACGTTGAATGTCAGTGGTTTAAAGAAAAGACTAAATTATCCTGAATTTACAGAACTAGTGTCGTCATATGACATATTTTGTATATCTGAAACCCATCTTGATGAATATGATATTGTTGATATTGAACTCTATGATTTTATATCACTTCCGAGGTCCCAGGCATACCAACGTAAATCTGGTGGCATAGGCGTGTATATCAAATCTTGTCTGTCTCGGTATATTAAGTTTGAACCAGTTCTTAGTACTGAATATATTTTGTGGGTATCAATCGACAAGTCAATAACTGACTTGCCAGATAAACTCATGTTAGGCACAATCTATATTCCTCCTGAGAATTCCAGATTTTTCACTCAAGATGAATATGACAAGTTTGAAAATTCTGTTTCTGATGTATCTCGTAACCACAAGTATGTTATAATCTCTGGTGATTCGAATTCGAGGACTGCTCAGCTATCCGATTTCGTGAGACCTGATCCGTTCCTATTTGATCTGTCTGGGCTTGATCCCTCTGATCAGTCTGATCTGGAAAAATATGAAGAACTAGAAAATATGAATTTACCATTACATCGTATTTCCCAAGATAAAAAAACAAATACCCACGGCGTACGTTTCATTGATCTATGTAGGAACAATAATTTGTTCATTTTGAACGGTCGCTTTTTTGGTGATAATACCGGTAAATTTACCTTTAAGCAAAAATCGGTCATTGATTACACTATCGCAACGATCGAATGTTTCCGTCATTTAAGTGATTTTAAAATTTTAGAGACTGATCGGCTATTCTCCGACGGACACTCTATTTTAAGCTTCGAGCTTCGGTCGTTCCACAAGCAAAAGAACGATTCACAAATTTCAAACACGATTTACGCCCCTCGCTGGCAAGAAAATTTAATAAGTGAATTTGTTAATAATTTGGATTTATTGCATATAGAATCAATATCGGAACAAATGAATACTTATCCACAATCCCAATCGACGGTTGAGAAGATAACTAATGATATCGCGTCGTTATTTAGGGATGCAAGTAATCTCACTTTTACCAGGAGATCAAATGCTCCTCGACCGTACACTTATAATAACAAACCGTGGTTTGGTCCAAACTGTCATCGAGCACGCAAAAAATACAACCGTGCCAGGAAAAAATATAACGACTCCCCAAACGACTTCAACAAAAGAATGCTGAACAAATGCAGTAAAATGTATAAATGTACTATCAATCATCATGTTAAAACATACAAATTCAACAAATCGAAAAAACTTCGATCAATGTCAACAAAAAAACCTAAATACTATTGGAAATTTCTTAATGGACTAAAACCAAAATCACGTGATGATAACAAACCAACAGTGCACGATTTTTACGAGCACTTTAAAAACATAAACAATGGCGACCCAGAAACTAATCAAATATCGGACTTACCTTGTCCTATCGTGATTTGAATTCCCCAATCCTTCAATCTGAAGTAGAAAAATGTTTGAATGGTCTGAAAAATGGGAAAACGTGCAGCCCTGTTGACAATATTCTCAATGAATATTTGAAACACTCGAAACCAATTTTACTTCCATTACTCACAAAGCTTTTCAATTGTATTTTAGACACAGGTCTCATTCCTGAATCTTGGGTGAAAGGAATAATAATTCCAATTTTTAAAAATAAGGGCGATCCATCAAAACCCGAAAATTACAGACCAATAACTATACTAAGCTGTTTGGGAAAGCTATTCACTTCCGTTCTTAATAAACGACTTACAAATTATTTGGAAAATAATAACCTACTTAACCAAAATCAAGCTGGTTTTAGAAGTGGATACAGCTGCCAAGACCATATATTTACACTACACTCATTGATTGAAATTTTGAAAGCAAAAAAGAAAAAGTTGTTTTGTGCGTACGTCGATTTTTCAGCAGCCTTTGACAAGGTCCATAGAGCTAGCTTATGGCAAAAAGTCTTACACCATAACATAAATGGTAAAATATTCCAAGTCATTTACAATATGTATTGCAATATTAAATCATGTGTATCATCGCAAGGCAGCTTCTCGTCTTATTTTGACTGCAATAATGGTGTCAGGCAAGGCGAGAATCTCTCACCTATTTTATTCGCACTTTTCTTAAATGACATGCAGTCGTACATAGAATCTAATGGTGGCTTCGGCATAGAACTAACTGATGACCAAAATATTATATGGCTTAAACTACTTATTTTGTTATATGCCGATGATACTGTTATTCTTTCAGACAGAGCTGATGATTTTCAAGCCATGCTGAATGCCTTTAACAATTATTGCACAGAGTGGAAACTTAATGTTAATATAAGCAAAACAAAAATTATCATCTTTGGGGCAAGAAATATTAATGGTTTTAACTTCTGTCTAGGTAACCAGTCTATTGAAATAACAAATACATATCACTACTTAGGTGTAACTTTCTCCTCCACCGGATCATTCCTACAAGCTCGTAAACATGCCGTACAACAAGCAAGAAAAGCGACCTACCTGTTATTTTCGAAAGTATACAATGCTGATCTGCCCTTTGACCTCACCATCAAGTTGTTTGACCACACTGTTCTTCCGATACTGACATATGGATCCGAAATATTTGGGTTCGAAAACTTAAACATTATCGAACAGGTCCATAATGAATTTCTCCGTAAATTGCTCAAAGTTCGGAAGTCTACTCCTCTCTACATGTTACTCGGTGAACTTGGTCGTTATCCAATATCTATAATTATAAAAAGTAGAATGATTAAGTTCTGGGCCAAATTATTTGTTAACAGAGACAAAATCTCTTTTCAGATATATAATTATATGATTAATCAACATTCTGCGAGGTTTAAATGGCTATCAGAAATTAAATCGATCCTTGACTCTGTCGGATTTTCTAATTATTGGCTGCAAAACGATTTAGTACCGCCGAATCTTCATAAACTAGTCAAACTAACACTGATTGACCAGTATCTTCAAAACGTAACAAGGCAAGTGAATTCATCCAATAAAGGCAGAATTTACCAACTTTGCAAAAAATCAGATTATTTAGAGATAGAACAATATCTTAAAATTTTACCCTTACCCGACGCGCGATCCATGTTTAAATTCAGAACAGCTAATCATAAACTCCCTATAGAAACAGGAAGGTGGGATGGAACCTTACTAGAAGATCGAAAATGCAACTTGTGTCATCGCGATGAAATCGGTTCTGAGAGACACTATCTTTTGTCTTGTGATTATTTCAATTCATCGAGAATAAAATACCTATCGAACATAATTACCGGTAGTAACGAATATGCTTATAAGAAGCTGATGCAGTCCTCGAATCCTATAATTCTATCAAAGCTATCTAAATTTATAAAGTGCATCTTATTCAAGTTTAACCCGCATTAAAGTCTGCCAGATCATTGATGTGAATCCAGAGCCCCATGACTACAGTCTGAATAAAGTCGTAGTTACGAAGTTATGGAGACACACAAACGCCTATAGCCCAACATTCCAAATACAATTATAAACTTTAACACGTCCGCTCTTTCTTCGTCATCTCATCATGTTGTTTAATACTTTAGAACAATTTCAATTGTAAAACTAGTATCTTAACCACTGATAATCACGCGCGAAATCATATGCTTGAGGTTAATTGCAATTTGTCCCTCGACCTAGAAGCATCACTTAATTATTCTGCTAAATAAAATCTTTGACTATATCGCTTACTAAAATTATATTAGAACATTGCTGGAAGGGAAGAAAATGTTGATATATCCACATCGTCTCCCCTTCAAACAATGTTACGAGTAATCCTATTTATAGAAAACAAGGATATTCGTGAATGAAATTCCTTACATGTATATAATGAATGAAACTCCTACTATTACTATACACACGCAGAATTGCAGTGTCTCACGTGGGACCCGCTCGAATGATTAAATACCGATTTATTTTGACATAGTTACATACCTGTCTCGTGTAAACTGTTCACGCATGTCGGTTAGCCACGTGTGTCAACTGCGTCCACGGGAAAGTTCAGAAAGACCAAGGTCGAATCAAAGTACCATAAGTACCTCGAAAACAATTATGCAAGTCAATTCTACAAAACCAATATTTGGAAATTCCCACTAAACAAATCTTATATTATTTTTATGAGACAAAACGAAAAACAATAATCATGTTACAATTTTTTTGAAATGCATTCTATAAATACTGAAAATGATGATGTCCAAGTGAAACTTGGTAACTCCAGCCCTGTTCTCTGTGATGTTCTTACATTCGGAACAGGACTGGGCTTTCCTTTACCAACTAATGATAGAAAAAAATGAACTACTGTGTTGATACAATGCATAATGATGAAAACAACTGTACCATGTACCATTTATGAATGTTTATCCCCATGTATAATTGAAAAATTACTGGGTGAATAAAGGATATGTTATGTTATGTTATGTTATGTTATGATATTGTGAACAGAGCTAAAAAATTGAAAGTTAATTTGTTTGTTGAAATATTCTTCTATGACCAAGGAAGTCCATTGGACTCCAGACTTACAAAATAAGGGAGTCCAAACTGGAATATAAGGAGTCTCAGACTCCTGGACTCCCCATAGTGTCAAACCCTGCTCCATCAGTGCTCCCCTTATCTATGATTTGAGCATTGGCGAATAATCAAAACATTGCAACTACAGCTTGATAAGCTGTAGTTTCAATGTTATGATCATTCATCAACAGTATTTTTCAAAGCACTTGCGAAATGTGTGTAATGGCAGTTTCGTCTTTGGTTGTGTTCACTGTTTTTCTGGAACCCTGTATCCCAGGTTTGTTATTTTTCCTAATTGGTTCCTGACCTCAGTGTTCCCCTCCTGGATGGGTATGTGAAATAAAATAAGATCTTTTTATTTTTTATTTCAGCCAACAAGATGGGTTTACATGAACTTCTGAAAATAGCAACTAATAGTACAGGTAAGTAATTATGTGCTTTTCACTTTGCACTATTTCTATGCTCAACCCTTTTCGCACTGTTTATGGCATAATGCATACCTGGTATATTTCTCTTATACACAAAGCTTTGGTTACTAGACTGTATAGACTATTAAAATCAGCCTGCACAGTCACGCAGTGTGACTTTATCCCTAATTGCCTGCTTTCCACTTCATAAATTGAGGGATTAAAGACCATTACAATAGACTGATAAAATGCCTAGAAAGTTGTTTTCATATGGTTTGTTAAAATTGCATGTTTTTCTTTGTCTTTGCAAATTGACCTCTTAAAACTTTGAACCCCCCATACATAGTTCAAATAGGAAAAGCCATATCAACCCTTGTCAGGCTATTCAAAATATAATCATGCAAAACTTTGGTAGATAGTATAGACTAAGATCAGCCTGCACGGTCATGAAGTCTGATCTAAGCTGACTCTGACTGCTTTTCACTTAATTATATCCCCCAAAACTATATTTAGGGGTAATAATAGGTGTCAGCTTGTCAGTCAGTTGGTCGGTCCATCAATCGGTCCATCTGTCTGAAGCTATTTTTGTGTGAAAGTTTTCTTAACAACAAATGGATGGATTTATTAAAACTTTACAGATGTGATCAGTATCAGGCAGAGATAAATTTGCAAGTGAAATTTTGGTTAGATCCATTGACTTGTGACAGAGTTATGACCCTTTGATAGAAATTGGCTTTCCATTATTGACAAGCAATTATAGGCGGGTATGAGTCTGCTTTGCGACAGTCTAGTTATAACAGGGAAGTCTTGAACCAGCATAGACTGTGTAGACTAAGATCAGACAGCACAGACATGCTGTCTGATCTTAGTCCTCACCGCCTGCTTTTTAAGTATTTCATAAGTATATTTGGAGACTTGACCCAGACTGGTAGAGTTTTTTTAAAAATTGGCAAAATTTAAAGTTTGTCAGAAGAACAAGGTTTGAACTATATTATGCCTTTTGTAATTTTCTAGATCCCAGAACGGCAGACTGGTTCCTGGTTCCAACAGTATGGCCAACAGTTGGGATAGTCATTGGTTACCTGATTGTTATAGTAGGTGGGATGCAAGTCATGAGAAAACGAGAACCATTTCAACTGAATGAGATAATGATGGGCTATAACTTCTGTCTTGTGTTATTGAATGCTTATATATTTTATGAGGTAAGTTTGCACTTCTTTTCTTTTTTTTTAGCTCAGCTGCTTTCGGAGGAAACCTGCGGTATTGTGATCTCCTTTGTGTCAATGGCATTGTTGTTGTAAGCATTAGCATTGGCTTGACAAACTTTAAACTCGGTCATATCTCTGTTGTTGAAGATTTCTTTATGAAACTTGGCATGGGTGTTCACCACCACAAAAGCTACCAAGGTTATAACTCTGGATGCATTTTAATGTTATGCAGGGGTGTGGAAATACAAAGTTTTTCCAGCCGTCCCTGGACAAGTAAAGGCTGATTTCTTACTTGTCCAGGTCTCGGATCAAAATGAACTTGTTCACAAAAAAGTAGGTAGATAAATATTGAGAAAATAATGGTTTTAATGAAGAAAATGCTGTAACCCAGCATTTTACTTCATTAAAGACAATGTTTTCTTCCCATTGATAAAAAAAAATTGATGTCTTTTCTCCTAGATCTTTTACATACTGTATAAAAATTTGCTCTGGAATTTACTTATCCATGGACAAATGGCCAAGAAAAACGTACTTGCCCGCAAGTAGAAAAGCCCTTGTCTGACAAGTCGGGTATGGGAATTCCACACCCCTGTGTAATGTCCCTTTTTTGCATGATCAAACACCTGCAGTGGACTGGGGGATCATTGCAGTCAAAGCTCTTAATTTTTAATGCTCCACATCTATACATCTGGGCATTATACTGCTGTCTTCCAATCTTTATAAAAACTTAACCTGCAAACTTATCATTTTCGTGCTTATGTTTTGCATGAAGGTACATCTGATCATATTGATACTGATCATTTAATGTTAAGGTCATCAGTCAATGCTTTTTATCAAGGTCAAACTTGGAAAACAATTTCAGTTAAGGTGGCATTCATGTTTTACAAATTATGGATGTTATTCCAAAACATTGTTACTAGATCAAGCTGTATTTAGGTTTTAGAATTACAACAACGAGATCAAGCTGTATTTAGGTTTTGGAATTACACTAACGAAGTACATCTTGTTTCTTCAAACTTTTTCTTTGTGCATAATTAGTATTGAGGTCCTGCTGATATTCAGAATTTTAAGATTCTTTCCAATAAATTATTTTTTAAAGCTATCAATTTTAACAGCCACATGGAACTATTCTTCAAGTTTAAACATACATTTTTATTGAATTTTCCTTGTATCACAATTTTTATCAATAATATCAGGTATTGCTTAAACGAGCAGTTACTGCATTGTTTCTACAAAACCGAGTTTGAATTTGTTTGATTATTAATTTAGAATGAAGATAAACCAGATAAACATTTGAAGACATTTTATTTAAGAAATATCAATTAAATACATTCTACTCTACTGTTTCAAGGGAAATTGTTGAATACATCATGCAAATAGATTATTACAAAATTGTCTCCATTTGACCATTGTAAAATTATTTGTTTGCTTATTTCTGCTCATCTTTTTTTCAGTTTTGTGTGACGTCATGGTTTAACCTTAGTTTTAGTAAGATCTGTCAGCCTGTAGAACGTAACACAGAGATGTCAGACAGATTAGCCAGGGCTTGTTGGTGGTTTTACTTCTCTAAAAGTATTGAACTCATTGATACAGTAAGTTTACATACATAATTAACCAGTATCCTGAAACAGACAGTACAGGTTAACCTTTGTGATGCTGGAAAATTTTTGGCTAAAACTTTGCATCAAAATCAAAGGGCAATAAGCACTGAAAGTACCAACTGTAGGTCAATTTTTACTTGATAAACTAAATCTATTTGACAATTCTGGTTTGAAAGTTAGAAACAGGTGGTGTAGACTAACATCAGACTGCACATATGTGCAGACTAAGGTTTGTCTATAGCTCGTGCCAAAGCAGGAATATTCCAGGTTCAGCATGACAAGGGTTAAGAACAGGGCCCATGGTTATAAAAAGTTTTTCAGGCTCAGGCTCAACTTTCACAAAATTTGAATTGAAATAAATGTATGAAAATTAAAGATGATATTAATAAGTTGTTATCTATAACAACTTATTAATATTATCTTTCATGTTAACACATTAAAATGAGTATTAAAACAGATTTACAGCTTTAATCTCAAATTGAAATTTGAGAAAATTTTGAGTTGAGTCTGAGAAAAGTTTTATAACCTCGGGCCCAGATGGCATGTCTATGCAAGCTGATCTTAGTTTAAAGTGTCTGCAAAATCTTTGTGAATATCAGGAATACAATTGTAATGAACAGCATGACGCGGGGAAATTTTCTTCCATTTGAAACAAATATTTTCCATATAGATCTGTTGGTCAATCAATGGTGAAGCACATAACAGGTGTAGCAATAAATCATAATTGAGAAACATGGCTGAGACAAGCTTTTCCTGGTTTTAAGCCAGAAACTGCATAATAAAAAATTTTTGGAGCAGCCGATTTCAAATAATCTGCTTTCCCTGGACGAGGGCATGACACTTCAAGATCTTGTATTCTTACTTTTTTTGTGTTGAAATGATGTTTTTGTTACACTGTTTAATTCTGCAGGTCAATTTTCATGATTCTGAAAGGTTATGAAGTTACTTGAGAAGCTCTGATGTTGGACAAATTTCAAAATTGCATTTGCATTGCACTCTCCCTACCTTCACATCTTCACAGGAATTGACACATATATATACAAAATTTATTTGCCTAAGCCAAAAGCCTAAATATTCAGAGATTCAGAGAAATTTTCAACGAAAGTTGTAAGCAAAATTGATCATCACTGTCTTTTATCTATTTCCAGGTATTTTTCATGTTAAGAAAGAAGAACAATCAAATCTCATTCCTACATCTATATCATCACAGTTCAATGCCATTGATATGGTGGGTTGGTGTCAGATATTCACCAGGGGGAGAAGGTCAGTAGTTAAATAGTTATTTGCCATTGACATAATTTGAGAAGTCAGCGCAATACTATTGTAAGTGCCTATAAATCTATATAATCAAGTGCTGACCGCTTGTTTTGCCATTGAAATAGCTAGTAAACTGGTATGCATATTATAAGAAATTATCAAGCAATGCCATTGATATTATGGTACAATGTTAGATATTCACCATGGTGAGAAGGTGGAAACTTAAATTGTTTTTTGCCATTGAGGTTACTAGTGTTTATGCAGTTTAAAGAAATTGTTAAGAAATGCCAATGATATTATGGTACAGTGTTAGATATTCACCATGTTCACCATGTGGAGAAGGGGATAGTTAAATTTTTATTATCCCCCGCCGTTTTCGGCGAGGGGATATAGTAATGCTCTCTGTCCGTCATTCCGTCACTAATCTTGTCCGGAGCATATCTCCTAAAGTATAATAGCTATCAACTTGAAACTTTATGGGTGGATAGATCTCATGAAGGAGAAGTGCAGTGCACAAGAACTACAACTCTTGCTTGCATAATTTTGGAGTTATTGCCCTTTGTTATTTTTAAGACTTAGATTTTGTCCGAAGCATATCTCCTAAAGTATAATAGCTATCAACTTGAAACTTTATGGGTGGATAGATCTCAAGGAGGAGAAGTGCAGTGCACAAGAACTACAACTCTTGCTTGCATAATTTTGGAGTTATTGCCCTTTGTTATTTTGAAGACTTAGATTTTGTCCGGAGCATATCTCCTAAAGTATAATAGCTATCAACTTGAAACTTTATGGGTGGATAGATCTCATGGAGGAGAAGTGCAGTGCACAAGAACTACAACTCTTGCTTGCATAATTTTTGAGTTATTGCCCTTTGTTATTTTTAAGACTTAGATTTTGTCCGGAGCATATCTTCTAAAGTATTAAAGCTATCAACTTGAAACTTTATGGGTGGATAGATCTCATGCAGGAGAAGTGCAGTGCACAAGAACTATAACTCAAGCTTGCATAATTTTGGAGTTATTGTCCTTTGTTATTTTAAAGACTTAGATTTTGTAGGGGCTTAATTTCTTAAAGTAGAACCCTTAATCTATTAGGCTTCAGTTTACTATCAAGCTTTCTCGGCGGGGGATGGCCATGTCCGACATGGCTCTTGTTTGCCATTGACATAACAAGTGGTTTTGCAGTTAAAGACAATTTAAGCAATTGATACTGTGGGTTTGGTGTTTGATATAAACAAGGGTAGAAATGTGGTAGGCTACATTTGTTTGTTGATACAATCATTTATATAACAAGTTGGCTCTTACAAAACTATAAGACATCATGTCATTGATATCTTGTATCAGTGAAGGACATTCAGGGAGAATGCGAGTGAAAAACGTTTATGTTGTTTTAACCCTTGTCATGCTGAACCCGTAATAGTCTTGCTTTGGCAGAAGCTATAGACGGACATCAGCCAGCTCATATGTGCAGTCTGATGTTAGTCAACACCACCTTTTTCTCACTTTCAAACCAGAATTGTCAATGGTGCAAATTTTTAGCCAAACTTTATTCAGCATGACAAGTATTGAAATTGCTATAGATAAAACAATTTGAAGATTTGTACACTGCAACTCCATTATAACGAAATCTGTTAGAGCGCTAAATCCATTATAACGCGGGGTCCGCTTGGCTCCCCAAATTTGGGGAGGGGGTCGACCATTTTGGGATGCTGCGGCAATGTTACTCGATCCACTGTTAACGCTGTTTTCATCACGATTTTAGATCGAAGGGTGAAAATACTGAGATAAAAATCGATACTGAGCAAAGCCAGGTAAATCAATACAATTGTTTTTCACACGTCCCGCGGAGCAGTGGTGGCGAAAAATGCCTCAGGTCAGAGAGAAATGGCTAGTTTGATTGCTGACAGACGTAGGCCTATAGTTAAATTACTACCGCTGGAGTACTGAATTCGATTCTTCAATTCATTGCTGAGTTTGGAAAATATAAAATACGATGGCCTAAATATGTACATGAATAATACGATATCTGATATCGTTATCAATATTGACCCTGTGTCTGTTACGTTATTGTTCTCCGCAGGAGGGGGGGCGCGGTGGCTGGGGGGGGGGGGGGGTACAGCGTTATAATAGATACATCCACTTCTTCTGCTGTTTTATTTCTTGGACCCCGACCACATCGTTTTAATGGAGTTGCAGTGTATCTGTGTGTGACATGTGCAGTGGACAGACATTGATCATGCTGGACAGTCACACATCCTATTGAATTTGAATAATATTTCAAATATATATTGCTAATTTTTCAGACATTTAATGCAGTCTGACTCAAAGTTTTGACACTGTTATTTAGAAAAACAGCAGGCATGACTGTATGCATGTGCAGGCTGATTTAGTCTATTTGTCTGCCAAAGTTTTGTGTATGCTATTCTATGCATTCAGAGAAGGCTCTGTTCAGAATCTGTGGATTCACAAGCTTATCTGTGCCGGGCTGCCCATTGAAAAATTGATCAAAATACAACATGCAAACTGGCCTATTTTGTATGTTGATATTTGTATGCCTGCCATAAATATAACAAGTCAGCTTGCACAATGATATAAGAAATGTTTAAAAACTATGCCATCTACAATGTGGTTTTCAGCATCATAGCTGATAAAGTTGTCAATTCAAGGGGTCAGTGAAACTCTGTTGTAATTGCCTATAAATATATAGCAACTTTCAATAGTCTTTCACTGACCCTTCATATTATAAACACAATTCAGGAATAAATTTAGTTAATCATTTTTAGCTCGGCTTTTTTTTTGAAAGAAGAAAAGGTATTGCTATAGCCTTGGTGTCCTTGTTGGTGTTATCATCATGGTGTATTAGCTTGACATTTGAGACATCTATGGTATTATTAAAGACATTCACTAGAAACTTTGCAAATATGTTCATTGTCAAAATCTATACTTTCAAGGGAGAAAACTCCAGATTCATTTTAAGCCCCCTTTTCAACTAAAGCATTGATTAGTGGTCCTCTCGTTGTATAGGTAGTTATAAACTTACTAGCAGAAAATGTTAAGGAAGAATTTGTCTTAAAGTTATTTTTTTAAATTAATCCTTAATCTCAACTGTTTTTCAAAGAAAAGCCTAGACATTGCTATAGCTTTTATGTTGTTGATGTTTGGCGAATATTTTGACATACAACAGTTACTTGTTTGAAACTTTGAAAAACATGTTAACTATCAAAGGGCATCAAGGGTTAGCTTTTGTTGCATTTTCATCACCCTGTATCGATAGATGGGAGCATATTGTTTCACAGGTGTCTGTCAGTCCATCTCTCTGTACTCTCAATTGATTAATTGAATACAATTCATTGCAATTAAATTTTTTCATAATCAATGTTTTTCTGTTTGTATTAACGGTGTATTTCTCTGCCAGTATAAACAGTGGTATACATGTATTGATGTACACTTAAATTATCTTCTGTCAACTCTGGGTCCCCATATGTATTTGGTGTTTCTCTTTTTTGTATTTTCAGCGTGTTTCTCTGCTAGTATTAACAGTGGTATACATGTATTGATGTACACCTATTACCTACTATCTGTTATGGGACCTAACATGTATTTGGCGTTTCTCTATTATGTATATTCAGCATATTTCTCTGCCAGTATTAACAGTGGTATACATATATTGATGTACACCTTTTACCTACTATCAGCCATGGGAACTTACATGTATTTGATGTTTCTGTATTGTTTATTCAGCGTATTTCTCTGCCAGTATTAACAGTGGTATCCATGTATTGATGTACACCTATTACCTACTATAAGCCATGGGACCTCATATGTATGTGATGTTTCTGTATTATGTATTTTCAGCATATTTCTCTGCCAGTATTAACAGTGGTATACATGTATTGATGTACACCTATTACCTGCTATCAGCCATAGGAACTTACATTTATTTGGTGTTTCTCTATTTTGTATTTTCAGCTTATTTCTCTGCCAGTATTAACAGTGGTATACATGTATTGATGTACACCTATTACCTGCTATCAGCCATAGGAACTTACATTTATTTGGTGTTTCTCTATTTTGTATTTTCAGCTTATTTCTCTGCCAGTATTAACAGTGGTATACATGTATTGATGTACACCTATTACCTACTATCAGCCATGGGACCTCACATGCAGAAATATCTCTGGTGGAAGAAATACATGACAGTCATGCAACTAGTAAGTTAATTCTTGTCTTATTGAATTTGAATTTTGTTTCAAATATATTGACAAAATTGTTTTTTTATCACTATTATTTAGTAGAAAGACATTGTAGGCTATGATTAACCCTTTGCTGTTTAATCCCTGATTTTTACGTGCCTATGATTTTATGATTGAGAAAACATTGTGAAAAAAGAAAAAATTGCTTCTGACAAGCAATTTCTTCTTTTTCCCACACTAGTTTCTACCCTACAGAATGGTTATTTTTCCAATTAAACCCACTTTAAATTTTGGTCTGCAAAACCTTTGAATTTGGACAGGTCCAAAATTTTGTAAAACAGGAAAGGGTTAAGGTGTATGCCTGTGAAGTCTGAGCATAGTTTACACTGTCTGCCAAACCTTTGTGTACTGTAGGAATATGCCTCAAACAGCAGGAGAAGGTTTAGATTTTAGCTTCACTGGCCGATGTTCACTGGGCTATTTCCATGGCACTGTGTCTGATGTGTATCCTTTCATGCCTCCGGTTAAAGAATTTCTTTCCAGAAATATTTGATGAATTTCAATGAAACATCACTAGAATGATCCTTAAGGGTGACCCTCTGTCAAGTTTGTTCATGAAATATTGATCAAATGAAAAACATTCCTTTTACAGGTGGGGTCAATTCTCTATATAGTGAAAGCCTAAATAGTGATATTAAAAGGATGTAATGAATGAATTTCAACCAAATTCCATAGGAATGATTCTTGCTTGGTTGACCCTTAATCAGACTGCCAAAAAAATTGTGACTATATGAAAACATGCTCTTTATGGGCAGAGATCATTTACCTATGTTACATAGTGAAAACGTAAAAAATGATTTTCTAAGGAAGTCAAATGAATGAATTACGACCAAATTTTACAGAATAAATGCTTAGGTGTACCTTTATCAATCTGCTAACTTTAAAGAAGATAATCATTTGTTTCAGTGTAAGATTGGTTTGTATTTCATAGAGTGAACATTAAAAGCTTGATTTTGAGGAATGGCAGAGCCATGAGTGAAAAAAAAGCTTTTGTTGTTCATGAAATTAGATATCAATCAATCTTACTCAAAAAGCAATTATAATTATTCTACTTCTTTAACACAAAAATGTGAAAATTGTGACAAATTTACTGAAAGCAGATCATTTTGCACGTGATTACAATGCAAAGTTCATGATGACATCATTTATTGGGCTTCACTTAGATAACATCAAAATATGGTGAAATGAAGGAAAGTTTTTGGTAATTTCAGTATTGAGTTTCCACCAAAAAGCATTAAAGAAATTATGAAAATAAACATAAAACATGGCTTTTAATGGTGAGTTTATTTTTTCCTTTCAGATGCAGTTCTGGGGTATCCTGGGCCACACAGCATATGCCATCCATCTAGATTGTGGCTTCCCAAACTTGTGGAACTGGGCTCTCATTTTCTATGACTTCAGCCATATAGCTCTCTTCTCAAACTTTTACTATCACACTTACACGAAGAAAGCCAGAATAGCTAGAGAGAAAAAGACGGTGGAGCAAAATGGAACAGCCAAACATACCAATGGAGTTGCCAACGGTGTTCACCCGCCAAAACCTGTGCGTCAGAGATTGAGGAAGGATTGAACATAGTGCTCATTCATCTTATATCATGTGATCTAATGGTTATCATCATTAAACTTTCGAAACATATTTTACATTTACGCCATGAAGTACACAACAGTGGTATTCATAAATCTAAAAAAAACATATATAAGATTGTGCAGTTGCATGAAATTTGCAACAGTCAGATTGCACAGAGTGTTTTAAATTATTACAGTGTTGTACCCAACCCTTACTCTGTGGTATGTTAAGTTTGTGGTTCTATCTTGAAAACTCTACATACATTGACTGAATTTTTTAAAATTCTCCAAGTGACTTTAGTAGAGCTGTTCAATGCTTAGGGTAGACATGATACAATTTTTCATATGCTGCCGAAGATTGACAAATATGGTATCAACCTCTGCATCTGTCAGTCTGTCCGTAGGTCCTTATTTTTTAACACATTTCCTCCTACAATTTTTGACAGATTTGGGTGAAATAAGCGCAGAATGTTCCTAGTTAACTGACTTTGCACTTTTTGTAAGAGTTTAGTGATAATCTGCCATGAAATTATATTGTGTCCCAAATTGTGACTCTGGCACTTTTGTTTTGATATTTAGTAAGAGTTGAAAGGACAATTCACAATCAAATCTTCATATCCGAAAATTATTTTTAAAAAAAAAGTCGTTGAAACATTATTGCAAATATTTATATTTTACCATTATATTATTGTTTGATCATTTTAAAAAAATGTTTTATTACTTAGTGTAATGTGATGAAAATCAGGGTATTCCATGAAAACATTCCATAAATCAGTAACCTTTACCATTGTCTATATCTTACTTATCGGTCTTCTCTGATGAATGATTTTAATGACGTGATACATGCAATATTATAAAACAATGTTTTAATCATTTTTTTTGTTGTCATGTCTATAGGTCATTATTAAGATTTTTGTTTTGTTATGTTTATAAGCCAAATTGCATAATGTATCAATGTTTTATATAAAATAAGAATTGTGTATACATGTTAATTGAATGAATTTCAACCTTTTTTCTTACTGAACCTTGGCAAGAGATATAAACAAAAAGTGACTCAAAAAAATAGAAACATAGAAATGTATCTGAAATAAGATAGAATGATAAAAAAATCTTTTTTGGTGGATTCTTTGTTTTCCAAAGCCTACTCTTTTAGAGGCACAGTAATATTTTGTTACTATTAAGTCGTGAAAGATAGTTAACCCTTAGCTGTTTAATCACTACTTTTTACATGCCTGTGATTTTATGATTGAGAAACATTGTGAAAAAAGAAGAAATTGCTTCTGACAAGCAATTTCTTCTTTTTCCACACTATTTTCTACCCTACTGAATGTTTTTTTTTTTTTTCAAATTAAAACCACTTTAAATTTTCGTCTGCAAAACCTTTGAATTTGGACAGGTCCAAAATTTTGTAAAACAGGAAAGTGTTAAGCAATATTTGTTTAGCAACAAAATTTTAGAATTGTTTGAATGCAAAGAAGATGCAGATAACAGTTTAAAAATGGATGACATTTAAAATAATTATAGTTATTTAGGAAAGAAAATGAAATTGTGGAAATTGAAGAAATGGCTTGCTAAAGGTGATAATTATCAATTGTGCAAGTTTTCAATATTTATGTGCAATCGTTATCATTGTTAAATCATGTTATCTTAAAAATTCTCAATTTTTTTTGTCTTTTTTTCAAAATATCAAGTTAAAGATCAAATGAATTATCATCTTGTACAGATTTTATTTGATTTCTACTTTAAATTTTTAAGATTTTTTTCTTATTTTAAAAGGAAATTGTAACTTTTTAATTTATTCAAATTATTTATACACTGATATATGTAGTTATCTTACGATTTTTGCTGGAAATTGTATAAGATCTTCTTGAATGATGGTTCTTCAGTCCTTTTAAGTCATCTTAGAAATTATCATCTCTTTGTGTTACATAAAATTTTATTTGACTTAATTTATGATCTGATTTTATCAGAAATGTAATTTTTCTTCTTACCAGAAATGTAATCTTTCTTTAAATGTCGAGTTTCGTTAAATTTGAAGTTGTCTGAAAGAGAGCACAATAGTCAAAGTCTGGTGAAGTTGCTTCTCTTCTGTTTTTTATGTGATATCAATCAATGATTCATGACTTACAATATGATTTTTGTCTAAAGTCCATTTTCTTGAGCCCTCAGGTAAACAGGCAATTAGGAATCCATGGTGGTTCTAGAGTATTAAAATTAGGAACAATACGTGTGCTGCCATAAAAGGCGCATCATTTCGCATGTGGGTTTATAAAATGTCACGATCATTAGGATAACAATGAGTAAAACAAGATCAACAAAAGATTTAAAACTGGGCATATTATTATTTGAATACAAAATGCAGGGTTTACTGCGTTTCTTAATCAAAGTAAAATATAAAAAAAAATCTCCATTAATATATTATTTAGGAAAGCATTTAAGCTTATTTTCAAGCGTTTTAGAAAAAGTACCACCAGAAGCCATATAACCTAAAAAATGACCCAAAATTAGCACAATTATGTCCCAAGGCAATTGGAACACCGTTCTCATAAACTGGAAAGTACTTTGGACGTAAGCTTAGTCATTTTGTATCATTCTTTAGGTAATTCGGTTTCTGATGGTACTTCAACAGTTATTCAAAACACTTGAAGAAAAACTCATCTTGTTCATTCTTTCCGATTCTCTTTGGAGACTTTTTAGACATTTCATATTTTGATGTCAAAAGGCAATTGAAAACCTGTTTTTTTATTGTTAAATTATAAAATGCTCTCTTTTATTCTTTAGTTGTTGAATTTATATTTTGCAACATCATTCTTAGCATAGCAATGATTTATAATTGTAACGTCATGAAAACCCATATGCAAAAGGACACCGTGTCATGACTTTGGTCTTATTATTCCTGAGTTCTGTTCCGTATTATTGCCCAGGGTTCCTGATTGACATCGTAGGTACTTTGTTTACAGAAAAGTCCGCAACATACCAAATGGCATTGAGGGAGACATGCATGTTACTATTACACTTCAGTGTTAGTGTGTTGAAGGCTAGTTTGTTAGTGCACCTGTACTGGATGCCAAGATCATACCTCTTACTATTAATTCTTGGTGGATTCCAAACTAGTTTTTCAGATTTTAACCCTCAGGAAGTAGATGTATCATTTTAAGGATTATTTATGTATCTCAAAGGTCAGGGCCATAGCTTTTTATATAAATGATTATTTTTTTAAAAAAAAAAAAAAATTAAAAATAAAAGATTTTGCTAAATTTTCTCCTCTATATTGTCGGCTTTCTGCTAAAATCTTGTAACGACAGCTTGTATAAAGCTGTAGTTACAATGTTTTAGCAGAAAATCAACAATAAATATAAGTGCTATTTGGTAAGCCAAAGATAAAGGATAAAGACCAAGTTCAAACTTCAAGGTCATTTTTGGGCTCGACATGTGTAGTCATTGGATGATCATTTAACCCTTTGCTGTTCAATCCCTGCTTTTTGCGTGCCTGTGATTATGATATGAGAAAACATTGTGAAAAAAGAAGAAATTGCCAACTGACAAGCAGTTTCTTCTTTTTCCACACTATTTTCTACCATACTGAATGGTTATCTTTCAATTTGAATTATTTTTATGCCCCCGATAGGGAGGCATCATAAATTTGACTTGTCCGTCCGTCCGTCTGTCCGTCCGTCCGTCATTCCGTCCAAAAACTTTAACATTGGCCATAACTTCCTTATTACTTAACATATTTGCATCATACTTTACCACAACATTCCTTGGTACATTACCTTTCTGTAGGCACATACTTTGGTGACCTTGACCCCTGGATGACCTTGACCTTCAACATAGATTGGCCATAATTTAAAATCAAAGCAGTGTCGGGGGCATTGTCATCTTACAGTGACAGCTCTTGTTGAAATATAATTTACAAAACCTTTGAATTTGGACAGGTCCAAAATTTTGTAAAACAGGAAAGGGTTAAGTATATTGAGGAATCTCTCTATTTACTAAATTTTTGTGATATGTTCATACATAGCTATTATGTAATTTTTTGTAGATTTCTTTTGAATAACAATAAATTATGGTCATTTGTGGGGTTGACATGTTTAGTCATTGGACGATCATTTAAGTATATTGAGGTATCTCTCTATTTACTCAATTTTTGTGATATGTTCATACATAACTGTTATGTAATTTTTGTAGATTTCTTTTGAATAACAATAAATTATGAAATATTTTTATTCGAATCCTCTTATTTTACATATTCGTCTGAACATTTATTTTGTCAAAAGAATTTTTAACATGATTACCCTAAGTCATTTGGAACCTGTAATATTCCATGTTTATGCAGAATATTCATGTCTGACAAAAGATCAGCTTTCAATTCCTCCTTCATTTATGTACGGATTTGCAGGAAACTTTCCTAGAATGTTCCTCATCATGTGACTAGATTTTGTGATACTATACTGCATCATCGAAAAGATGGCCTTTATAGAAAAAAATATTCCGTAAGGGTTTACAATGTGACCATGTAACATAAATGATTGGGATTAAAATACCTTCCTAGGGCACATTTTGTTCAGGTCAGGGACGTAGCGTTGTAAATGGGTTAAAAGGTTTCCGATTAGTCATGCATGTAAACATCTGTTTGATTGATCGAATATGGTTTAAGGTCGCTTTTAACATTCATATCTCGGCGGCTGGATAACCCAACAACGGATCCCTTGTATGTTACCATTACATCCTTAAATAGCCCCCATATATATTATGGTCACAGAATTGTGTGCAATGTTTCCAAGCAATAACTTTTTAGAAAAAGAGATATAACAGATAAACAACAGTTGTACTCAAAAGCTCAACCAAGAATTTTTTGAGTCCAAAAAAAGGTAAAAATTGCAGTAAATTCCACGACAGGCTATTGAATCTTTGTTTTGAGGCTGATATTAAGGTCACAGAAGCATGTGCAAGGTTTTTTAAGCAAGAGCTCTAGTAGAAACCTATATATACTGAGCGCAAAAAGTTTAGTCGTTTTCTCTTCGATGGGATATATTTCAGGATGTGATTCATCTTTATCAAAATGGATGACATTAATTATAATTCTGACCAATTTCCCTTCCATAATCCAACAATTTTGTTATGTTAGACGAAAATGGCAAACCGCAAGGACACGATTTTGAAAAGACCGGTAGAATGGAAAAGTTACACAGTTTAATTTAGGTACGTTACTTCCAATTTGTATCACAAAAAAATGTTTCTTACGATCAACATCATCTTCGGGTATCTTGTTTCAATAAAAAATGGGTTGGTTAGAGTATGGGATCTTTCTGGTGACTCTTCATCATCATCTTTACACCTAACTCACAAAAATCAACAATTGTTTTATCAGAGATAATTTTGCAGAATATTGTTATTCAGGTAGGAAAAAAGTTTCTTCTGTTTCTTTCTAACCTAAGAAATTGAGTTATTGCGCTTTTCTGGTTAAGCGATCACTAACGTTCGATTGACGGCGCGGTGGCGTTAATTTAACTTGTTTACAGGTAGGTTCTTTTCAATAGGTTTCCACTGATAAAAAATAAGACTTGAATGATCCAAAGTGATGCTTTTTACCAACTGCAATCAGTTGGGATAATGAAAGCATTTCATTTTTAACGTAACGGCATGACGTTCGGCTGCCCTCCTATTGTCGTTTTACAAGATCTGTAAAACGAAATTGGGTCATATCATGTCAATATTTTTTCGCAATGAACCGTATGAAAATAAAAACGATAGTCGCAGAAGCTAAATGCAAGTTCATCTCCTCCCAGATATGCCCACGGTATTCAATATGTCAATGCGCTATCCATTTGATTTACGTCATGTCATAACTTCGCTCGTTTTTGAAGGATGCAATGCATTTTATCGCTTAATGCTTACGCGGAATAAGAGTTATCCAATAAAACAAAAAAAGAACATTAATTCATTTTGTTACACGCAGCTATCAGCTTCGTACGTAAAATCCACATTTACATCATGTCAGACGTATGTCTGAGAGTGATATTAAAACAGTTATGACAAAAAGTAAGCCAATAGGATGGCAAATATATTTCAAATAGAAACTTTTGCTTCGTTACATTGGTTGACTTCTTCGTGACGTTATAAAAAGTGCGACTAAACTTTTTGCGTTCAGTATATAAACAGATAAAGAACAGTTGCACGTAAAAACTTAACCAAGAATTTCTAAGTCCGAAAAGGGTTTAAAGGCCGAAATTATGGTCACAGAAGCATGTGGAAAGCAAAGGTCAAAACAATAGCTTAAGTAGAAACAGAGCTATGATAGATAAACAACACTTGCGCATTAAAACTTAACCAAGATTTCCAAGTCCGAATAGTTTTAAAATTCCACTAAATTCAATATTAGACTAATGAACCTTTGTATAGACGGTGATGTTATGGTCACAAAAGCACATGCAAAGTTTCAAAGCAATAGCTGTAGTAGAAACAGAGATTTTACATGTTGCACGAAAACCCTTAACCAAAGCATTTCGCCAACGCCGACGTCCGGGTGACCGGAATTGCCCCCCCCCCCCTTCCACCTATTCTACGAATAGTCGAGCTAAAAATGAGGATGCATACACAAAATTTACAGGTTAACCCTTAAAAAGTGATTGAGTATGTAAAAAACAGAGATCAACTCGTTGATTTTTTATGATACGACATTGACCAATAAAATAAACGTGCACGTCAAAATGATGGACGTGCACCTGTTTCGTTCATTATATGGACATGCATCCAAAAAGTACGATAACATCAAAAAAACTGTGGGTGTTCCCATTTTATTTAAGGGATCATGGCTTTTAAAGAGACAGTAGGCTATCCACCCAAAATCGTACACCATACAAGGGTTCGAGTCCCGCCCTGGATGACAAAGCGGCGCCATCAGTTTGTCAATTATACCCTGCTTTGCACGCAGGTGCACGCGCAAAGCGGGGTATAATTGGAAAACTTTTTACACCGTTTTCTGACTAGGATGAACGCAGAGCTGCTTCAGGCTAGACGGGTTTCTGGAAAAGACGCTTAATAGAGTATCGCTCCACACAGCTTTAGATAGATGAAAAACATAACAAATCAAAACCCAAGAACCAAAGAAAGTAAACATCTTTATGTAATCAACAAAAAAATGAGTAAAATTAGATGTTTGATTTCTGCTTGATCAACGCAGATTTAGTATTTAATTTGAGATTTTTATGCCCCCGTATCGAGAGATTGTTTTACTCATGTCCGTCTGTCTGTCTGTCTGTCCGTCCGTCTGTCTGTCCGTCCGTCTGTCCGGAAACTTAACCCGAAAACTTAACCTTTGCCTTTTCTCCAAAAGTATTTGACATAGAAAGCTGTACACCAAAGTCAAGGTCATGTGACAAGGTCAAGGACATGTGGCAAGGTCAAGGTCATCTGTCAAGGTCAAACTTTAAAAAAATGCTGTTCCGGGGGCATTCGTGTTTCACAAACACATCTTGATTAGTTTAGAATATACTGAATTAAAAATAACTCCCTTCACAAAATTGGTAAATTCTCCTACTTGTTAGCTCTACTGACAAAGGCACACTCAGTATACATGGACTAAACATATATATAATTGAGGTTCCGTGACTGGCCAAAGGTCAGCAGAGCTATGATAATGGCGTAATTTCCGACCGTCTGTCTGCCCGTAAAGAATCCTTGTTTACGCAAAAGACCACAAATATTGTCAGATTCTCTTAAAACTTACACATGTTTTGTAGGGTCATAAGGAATGTTCCTTTTGAAAAAGAGACTGATTCGTCGGAAAACACGAGAAAATGCGCCTTGTGGTGTCGTTTCAAAATAATCTCGGTATTGCGATTAAGTCCACAAGTCATAATGGATTTACTTGAAACGTTCATATGGTCATAAGGAAGGCGCCGTTCAAAACTGGGGCTGATCCACGGAAAAACACGGGAATAGTGGCCTTGTGGATTGTTTGCTCAAACATGCCTTGAACATTTCACCGTACGATTTAAGCTTTATAAGAAAGGGGCTGTTCATTTCGAAAACACGGGAAAAGAGGCGTTATGGCTGTATGCTCAAAATATTCTCGTTTACGCGAAATATCTACAAATATTGTCAGATTTCTTTGAATTTTTAAGAGGATGGTTATCGGGTCATAAGGAAGTTACTTTCGAAAAAAATGGTGACATGTAGGAAACGACGGGAGAAGGGGCCTTGTGGATTTTCGCTGAAAAAGTATCTTTTATACGCGTCAAAGTCTACAAAATTACCCTGTCCTTGGAACTTTGTCAGAATAAGGCTTTTAAGAAGCTTCCTGTATTAAATGGGCTAGATTAATCGGAAAACACGGGAATGATTTTATCGCGTAAAATAAGGTGGCTTATAAATGAGCACGTGCGTGACATTCCCAACAATTTCCCATGTGCGGAAAACAATGCTTCTGGTCAGTCTATGCAGCCTGCATAGACTGACCAGTCTTCAAAATGTAAGTGTTGGATTGATAGGCAGGCTCTTAACCGCTCTTAAGTCGGTCAGAATATATTGTTATTGCATTGTGTCTTTGTCTAAAGTGCTCAAAGTTCGTACCTTGTACATGGTGAAATTGTTGGAATTATCACGCACTGGCTCAAATGTAATGAAGTCCACAAATATTACGGAATTTTCGATATTTTTCATAGAATAGAATGACATTTTATTGTGAATTTGTTTGTTTGAATGGGTTTTACGCCTCTTTCAACATTATTTCAGTCATATCGTTCTGGCTGGAGCACCTTACAATGGATCCCTGGTATTTCTCACACCAGTACCACCATTACATCCTTTCCTAGCCACCAGCTGCTATCCCACATAGGTCTAAGGTTTTCAACCCATTGGTGGAAGAAAAATAGTCAGAAATGATGAGTGTCGCCGTCGGGGATTCAACCCGGCACATCTACGTCAGTCGGTAGAGCCCGTGTCACTAGCCTTTCATAATTTTCGAACAAATCTGAAAGAGCGTGTGCCAAAATCATCAATAGGAAGTTTGGATGAAATCTGAACAGTAGTTTCAGAGAAAAAAGATCTTTTTTTAGTATTTCTAAGTTTTCATTTGATTCTCTTCAAACTATTTCATAATGAAATTACTTTTGCAAGGACCCATTATTTTTTATCAAGTGAACGGAAAGGCAGACACCAGACTGACGCACGGACAGAAGAGCGAATGGACAAAAACATTCGGTCAGTAGAGCTAGATATTGTCAGGCGAAGGTGAAATGGAAAGCTGTTGTTAATTCTGCTGTGATAGGGCAAGATAAAAAAAAACCGCTGAGACGCAACATATACAATTTGCCGACGATGTATTTCACGGGCCTTGATTCTCTCATCTTCATTGTGGTAGGGGGCGTGATTTTCTCCTTGGCCTGAAGCTGATTCTGCCTCATTCTAGAAAAGGGAGAAAAAAAGGACAGAAAGAAGTCCTACAACCTGACCAGGGCTGGAGCCAATCACATGGCGATGTATTTGATTACATTACAAATTATATTGGAATATATCGACTACAATTATAATAACGACAATTTATATTGCATATTTTCGGCTTCTGCGTACAAGAACGTATACCAACGTATAGCAGCGTATAGATCAACAAGTTTAAGTGAGTGACCAAAAGTCAATTTTGTCTATACCTGTATAGACACAATTGACCTTTGATCACTCACTCTCAATTGCGGAACTATACTTGTATCGCACACGACTTATGACTAAGGAAAACCTAGCGTACATGTACATCAGAGCATGAGGGCGCAAATATTATATGCATACGTTCGCATACGTTAGTGCCATACGTTGTGGTATTCCCACCGTCTGTCCGTCCGTCCGTACACTTTATCTCGTAATCGCAAAATAGTCAACAATGGTTCATTTATTCTCTACAAACGGGTACAGAATGAATGTGTTACCGTAAGGATCGTTCATTTGATCAATCAATTGAAAATGGACCAGGGGCCCGTTTTACTAAACAACTTACGAAAAAAAATAATCGTAAGTCAAAATCAATAATCGTATCTGGTGTTTTTATTCAATGGTGGATTCTCCCTTGCAATATCTCATTGGAATCGTCTTTTGAAGACGATTCCAATGAGATGTTGCATGGCAGAATACCATATCTATTTACTACTGTAGAAGCAACTTTAATTTTTGACTTACGCACAAAATGATCGTAAGATGTTTAGTAAAACGGGCCCCAGGTCCTTTAAGTATCAAGCGAGATACTTATGAAAAAATCGAAGAGCTGTCATCATCATTGCGGCAGTGTTTACAGTTTTTATTGCTGGGGTTTTCTTCAGTAATGAAAGTTGCTTTTGGAATAGGCTCAGGACCCTCAAGTCTTATGGGAATTAATAAAATGAAATATAAATCGATCTTACACAATAAACAAACGATTATTCTATGTCTTTAATGCAAGAATGAGACAAAATGTGAAATTTCTATGACATATTTTCGTAAAGCGCGTCATTTTGCACGTGATTGCTATGCAACGTTCATTGTGACGTCACTTATTTCGCCCCGCATAGATGACGTCAGATATGATGGAATGCACAAAACCACAAAAAGTTTTTGATAATTTTACTGCTTTTGCGGTGAGTTTATCAAGTGATAATCCATCGTTATTTCTCGATAAACCACCGGAAAGCATTAAAGAAATTAAATTATTCAACCTTATGTAGAATGAGTAAATGTGTGCTATAATAAGTAGGGCGTTTCTTTCAAAGAAAAGCAGGTTCCTCACGTATATTGTGAAAAAATGCGCATTATAAAAGTTAGATTAAACTATCTTTATTGCTATACTTTATCTTTTAGCTATTTATAAGCTATTCATACGCTTTTATACCTTATCCATACGCTACTTGTTCGCTTGCATACGCAAACCATAAGTCTATAAACGGAAAAATGACGCTGACATACGACAGCGTTTATTTTTCGTCCAATGCGTACTCGCCGCCGTCATACGTTACACTTACGTCGAACATACGATGGTCAGTGGTCTAAGATGAAAATTTTGCAAGTGCGGTGGTTATACGCTGAAAAGTTATGCGTATAATCAGTATTAAACACGCAGGGAATAAGTTACTCTTATACGCTGTGGTGTGACAGCCCTTTAAGGTAGATCTACTGAGTGTAAATTCAACGAAAAAAAAACCTACCCCAGGATTAAAGCTTAAAACAAATTGAAGGGGATTTCAATTTTACACATTCTTCGTAAGGCAGTGGACTCGTAATCGTTCTGCAACGTTTTGGAAATCATGAACTTTAACAGTGTTAACCGAGGTTTCCTAATGATTTTCATTCCGAAACATCGGTTAACTTTGTGAAAGAACATGTTGTCCGAAATGTTGCGGAACTGTAACGGGTCATGATTAAATGATAAATTGTTTGTTTGGGGGTAAACAACATTTTTAATAAGTTTTCATATCTCGGTGGCTGGAGCACCTAACAATGGATTCCTGGTATTTCTCAAACTGATAATACCCTTATATCTTTTCCCTAGCTTCAATCTGTTTACCCTTATAGGTCCACAATTATCGACCCATTTGTTGGAGACAATTAGTTGGAAGGGATAATTGCCGCCGTCTAGGATCGAACCCATTGGCAACTTGGTACGCAGTTTTTCTACCCCTTAGGCTAGACCTATCGACCCGGAACTCTTGGCATTGCAGGTCGGGGTGGTCCCCTGGTCTCTCGTGCGAGTCCAGATCAGACCGCATGGCCAAAGTCAATGCTCTATTCCACTTAAATTGGCATACCTGGACAAATGGGTCGACCTTGACCTTGACTGATCGACCCGAAACTCGGAGCGTTGCAGCTTCAGGTGGTCCCGTGGTCACTCCCGCGAACCAAGGTCAGACCGCACAGCAGAAGGGTATGTGGTTCGCGCTTGAAAAGACCAAAACAAGCCCAAAGGCCTTCACTGTTGGCAACTTGATAGCTAGTTTTCTACCCCTTTGGCTTGACCGATCAACCCCAAACTGGGAATGTTGCAGGTCCAGGTGGTCCCCTGGTCACTCGAGCCAGTCCAGGTCAGCCCGCTCAGCCCATGGGTATGCGGTTCACTGCTGAAAAACCCTTACAGACCCAAAGGCCTTCACTGTTGGCAACTTGGTAGGCAGTTTTCTACCCCTTTGCCTTGACCAATCGACCCGAAACTCGGAGCGTTGCAGGTTCAGATGGTCCCCTGGTCACTCGCACGAGCCTAGGTCAGGCAGCACAGCAGAAAGGTATGCGGTTTGCGTTTTAAAAGACCAAAACAAGCCCAATTTCTTCACTTTTTGGCAACTTGGTACGCAGTTTTTCTACCCCTTCGGCTAGACCTATCGACCCGTCTGGGATCGAACCCGGGACCTTTTAAATGACAGTCCGACACGCTACCACTGCGCTATGACGGCGGCTGAAGGACCCCCCCCCCCCCCTCCCCCCCCCCAAAAAAAAAAAAAAAAAAAAAAAAAAAAAAAAAAAAAAACTTGATTGTCAGTAGAGAGTAGAACCTTGATTATACCAAACTTGCAAAATTATTTTAGAAATAAATTAGGAAAAAACAGTAGAATCAATCATTTAAAAAAAAAATGCCGCATCAAAAGACGTATGCTCCGAGCACGGATTGACCGGATAAAACCACAAACACGCACACGCATACTTCATTTTCGAAATTACGTTTATTCTACAAAGAAAGAAATACTGAACAAGGGTCATACACGTGATTAATAATAACAGGAGCACACATGGGGTAGTGTAGTTTCGAACTCTTAAACAAGAGCACTGCCTACGGACACCTACAACATGTATGCTCGGCTGTTAGGTACTTGATATATACATGTAATACATACTTAGTGTTTTGTATGAAATAAAATATCTAACGAAGTTGGGAGAATTGATCACTGTCGAGGCTCTGCCGAGACAAATAATCAATTCTCACAACCGAGTTAGATTTTTTTTTCATAGAATACACTAAGTACGTATAATATTTATTACATAATCTCTTTTTGTCTTCTTTTCGTCGATGTTTCTAACTGAAATGCAAGTTTCTAAAATCAGCCACATTGTATTTTTGATCTAAAAATAACTATGTGATATCATATCTGTTTCACGAAAATAATCGTAGACACTACTTATTTTGACAGAACAAACTCAAAATGACCAAGTTTCATTTAAATCAAGACAAAAAGTTAGGAGGAGTTGCCTTCACAAGGCTGCGAATTCAATAAGCCCCAGACACTAGGTTTTAAGAAGGCATAATTCAGAGAAAAAATGAGCCATAAAATTCTTGATCCAAGTACATCTACAAATTATGGTGATGACATTGACCAAGTTTTATTTAAATAAAGACAAAAAGTAAGGAGGAGTTGCGTTCAAAAGGCTACAATTTCAATAAGCCCTAGGTACTAAGTTATAAGGAGGCATATATTTAGGGCAAAATTAATGAACCATAAAATCCTTACTTCATGCTCATCTACCAATTTCGGTTGGTTGCATTCACAAGGCCGCAATTTAAATAAAGACAAAAAGTAAGGAGGAGTTGCGTTCAAAAGGCTGCAATTTCAATAAGCCCTACGTACTAAGTTTTAAGGAGGCATAATTTAGGGTAAAATTAATGAACCATAAAATCCTTACTTCATGCTCATCTACCAATTTCGGTTGGTTGCATTCACAAGGCTGTAATTTCAATAAGCCCCAGAGACTAAATTTTAAGGGGGCATAACGGAGGCAATAAGCCCAGAGACTAAGTTTTTAAGGGGCATAACTCAGGCAAAAATCAACGAACCATAAAATCCTTCCTTCATGCACATCTACCAATTGAGGTGATATCATTGACCAAGTTTCAAGAAGATCCAGCCAGAAACTTAGGAGGAGTTGTGTTGACAAGAAAAGTGGACCCAGAGACTAAGTTTTTAAGGGGCATAACTCAGGCAAAAATCAACGAACCATAAAATTCTTCCTTCATGCACATCTACCAATTGAGGTGATAACATTGACCAAGTTTCAAGAAGATCCAGCCAGAAACTTAGGAGGAGTTGCGTTGACAAGAAAAGTGGACCCATGAACAAAGTTTTTAAGGGGCATAACTCAAGCAAAAATCAACGAACTGTAAACTCCTTCCTTCATGCACATCTACCAATCGAGGTGATAACATTGACCAAGTTTCAAGAAGATCCAGCCAGAAACTTAGGGGGAGTTGCGTTGACAAGAAAAGTGGACCCAGAGACTAAGTTTTTTAGGGGCATAACTCAGGCAAAAATCAACGAACCGTAAACTCCTTCCTTCATGCACATCTACCAATTGAGGCGATAACATTGACCAAGTTTCAAGAAGATCCAGCCAGCAATTTAGGAGGAGTTGCGTTGACAAGAAAAGTGGACGGACGGACGTACGGACGGACGGTATGACGGACGGACGGACGGACGGACAGACGGAGAAGATGACTCCAATATCCGTCCGCCTCCGGCGGCGTATAAAAACGCGATACTTTCCACTATATTTCACCTTCCTTGAAAATCATTCAAAACTAGCTCATCACGCCGAATCAATTTATTCCAGAATCATTCAACTTGTCAATTTAATGACGATCTTAACTGTATAACGAATTTCCCATTGCAGTATGAGTGAATTATTAAATTAACATCACAAGAAGAGCAAATACTGGTTTCAAATGCATTTTTGACCCATAATTGCAAATAATTAGATCAGGGCCCCAGGCTATAAGAATTTTCTCAGGCTAAGCTTAGAATTTTCTCAAATTTTAGATTTAAATAAATGTCTGAAAATATAAGAAAATATTAAAACGTTGTTATTTATAAGAACTAATTAAAATCATCTCTTATTGTAATACATTAAAATTTGTATTAAAACAGAATTACGGCTTTAATTTCAAATTGAAATTTGAGAAAAGTTTTAATTGAAAATGAGAAAAGTTTTATAACCTCGGGCCCAGATT
The DNA here is from genome assembly GCA_948146395.1 of Fragum whitleyi. Classification (NCBI taxonomy): domain Eukaryota; kingdom Metazoa; phylum Mollusca; class Bivalvia; order Cardiida; family Cardiidae; genus Fragum; species Fragum whitleyi. The sequence continues at coordinate 47,530,590 of OX411551.1, read as the reverse complement.
CTGACAATCCAATGTTTTAAGTACAGGAATCTGTTGTCATGTTATTTATAACACCGCAAACTGTAGAACTATACGAGTACACACTTAGTATCATACTAATGATGTCTTTTCTCGTGTATTCTGAAGCCTGTACTCTGTCTAAAACAAACTCCACAAAGTTTACATATATATTGTTTCTCATCCGTATATCGTCTTTTATGTCGATTCAATGACGTATAACCGTATACCAAACTAATGATGTCTTTTCTCGTGTAACCTTAAGCCTGTACTCTGTCTAAAACATACTCCACAAAGTTCACATTTATATGGTTTCTCATCCGTATGTCGTCTTTTATGTCGAATCAACGAGGTATCCTGGTTAAAGCTAATCCCACAAACATCGCATTTATATGGCATTTCTCCAGTATGAATCCTTTTGTGACGATCCAAGGAATGTTTTTGTGTAAATCTCTTGTCACAAATACTACAACTAAACGGTTTCTCACCACTATGTGTTCTCAAATGAATTTCGAGTATATTCCTAAATATAAATCCTTTTCCGCATATATCGCAGAACAATATTTTTTTCCCAATATGAGTTAAACTATGTGTCTTCAAGAGAGTAGACCTACTATATGCTTTCCCACAAAGATCACAGACCCAAGGTTTCTCACCCGAATGTACCATCTTATGACGTTTAAGATCGCTTGGTCGAACCACATACTTCCCACATATATCACAGTATAAGGGATTTTCTCCCGAATGGATTCTGAGGTGTAATTTATATTCGCTGTCCCAGGTGAATTCTTTTCCACAAACATCACATTTAAATGGTTTTTCATTCGTATGTATTCTTTTGTGAATTTTAACGAAATTATGTGTAGAGAAACATTTCCCACAAACATCACATTTATATGGTTTTTCGCCTGTATGTGTTCTGACGTGTTTTTTAAGGCCAGATATTCTATCAAAAATCTTTTCACATGTTTCACATTTATAACGCGTTTTCCGAATGTATTTCTTTTTCTGTTTCGTTTTTTTAGACGATTGATTTATCTCCTTTAAAGCTCTTTCATCAGCACTGGAAATTTCATGTTTAAATAATTCTTTGTCATAAGAATTAAAGTCATTTTCGTCAATTTCATCACTTTTTGACGTTTTAATTTTGGGATCACGGCCGTGATGATTATTATCGCGCATTCCACTTACACATCCTAGAGGAGCACCATCACTTAACTCATTTTCATCAGGAATGATTGTATTGGACTCCATTATTTTGGTTACGATCTTTAAATTTTCCACTGAATATTTTTCCTTTGTTATCTTTGTAATATGTTGATAATATTGACTTTATACGTTGTAGCTATCTTTCGCTGTAGTTCCTGAAAATAAAGATTAATACAGTTAACAACATCGTAAAATTGACAAGGGGAATGATTTTGAAATGATTTAGGAAAGGAATTGATTGAGTGTTTCGAGCGAGTTTAGAGTAAATTTAATGGGAGGTAATTAAAAATCGCAAATTTTGTTCTGGGATGAACAAAATTAGCGATATCGATTACCGCCCTTTAATAAAATATGCATACAAGTTCTATAAATAGCTTCCTATTTCTTCAAGAACCTATTAGACGCTTACAATTTGAATTATGTCATTGAAACTGCGATTTTTCTCTATCCAAATTTATCTTAAATGACGTTGTTGATTCTATATTTTTCAATGAGTTTGAGCGTTTTTGAGCGGTTTGTGTGAGTGTTTGAAATGAATGAATGGAGCGCTGAGTAAGCGATTTAGAATGGTTTTCATTAAGATCAATTTCACGGTGCAACTTACTGTAAAAGAATTATCAACTCGATGCTCCATCTATTCATTCCAAACACTCACGCAAGTCGATCAAAGCTCCGAAAGCATTAAAAATATTTCGAAATCGTTCAAATCGATCGACCTTTAATTCAAATCGATCAAGTCATTCTACGTTTTTAATGGTTTGTGTGGATTTAAAAATGTCTGATTGGTCCACAAAGACAATTGCGTTTTTTTATCAAAGGTTCTACGTAATAAATAACGCTTTTTTTTGTTCTTCTTGAACAAAATTATAGATATTGGATTATCTCCCGTAAATTTCACTCAAAACTGGTGCTGCAGCGCATTCCACAACAATACGTTTTAATATTACGTCATTAGCGCTTCATCTACATTCATTGTTCTATCTTTTGGAGCCAAAAAACTTTTTAAGGTTTAATATTTGGGCTATTCAAGCCAGAGCAAAGAACCGTATTTTTTCCACCTATGAAGAGGACAGTTAGTTCGGGCAAGCCCGCCTTCGCTCATCCGTCCTTCCGGAAAGGAAATCGTGCACAAAAAAGATCGTAACCAGACCTACGAAAACATTCCCGCAAAGTTCACAATTCCACGGTCTCTCATCAGTATGTGTCATTTTAGACATCGCTCGGACTTTTCCGTGAACTTGAAAGTACCTCGGACGTAAGTGTAGTAATTTTGCGGCATTTTTCTAGTATGGTGTACCGTTTGGGTCGAAAGTCTGCAAACAGTCGTGCACGCTTATCAATGGGGGTGCACCCGTAAATAATGGGGATGCACCCGTATTATTTTCGGGTGAACGTCCATATTTTAGGCGTGCTTCCGTATTAATATGGGTGCACGTCCATAATTTGGACGTGCACCCCCAAAAATATACGGGTGCACGTCCAAATATGGACGCGCACGCCTATTTTTCGCCATAATTTTTACCAGCCAATCAAAAGTACTGTCTTAAACCTATATTTTCGACTCCCGATTAGGGAAGGACGGAATATTAAATAGATATTATTGGCATTTATTTTTTCGTCTGTTATCATTACCTATATGATAAATATAATCTAAATTTCTTAATATTTAAATGCAATTAGCTTTTGATGAAAATGAGTATCGTACTGTTATTTGACCGCGTAACAAAGAAGTGGTTATAATCCGTTTTTCAATCAACACGTTTTGACGATCGGTCCATTTCACAATATAGAGAAAAGGATCTGTTTATTTTGAAATGGTAATCGAGTGTTTTTGTATTTAAAACCAATTTTTGAAGTAAAAGATGTGTAAATCAATGAATAAAAAAAACTTGCCTAAATCTACATTATTTTTTATGACTAGCGTTTAAGTTGTTCTTTGTATTTCAAATGAAAAATTCGCATGATGTGAAATAGCATTCTCACTTCTCCGAGTTATAGTATTCCAAAACTTGCCTTTTCCCCACTGATTTTTTTTTTAATGGAATTTGATTTCTTTGAATATATTACACTATAATACTCTTTATTCGAGGGATGGATTATCTTGAATAAGTTTACTGAAAAAGTTTAGGTTGAGAATATAAAAAATATTAAGTACAACTTTTCGAGCTTTGTAGTTCCATCGGTGGTGACGACTTGATTACCCTTTTTGTGTATCATGGGTGCTTGCATCTAATTCCTTTGAAAAAAATAAATACGAAGAGTTTTTACTTACAGCAGTAAATAAAAAAAAATGTAGAATAGTCCTAATTGTCCGTCCGGTATCACTATTAATCACTGATCGCATTTGTTAACATCGTTACTTGTATATTTTCCTACATTTAAAAAATTGTCAACTATACAGGATGTTTAAAATTCGATACCCAGTGTCAAAAGAGATAAGATAATTTGCCTCCCTATCGGATTCAACAAACCATGACACGTATCTTACAAACAGGTCAGTTACTAAGACAGACTTAAATTCATACTAAATATGGAGGAGAATCAAGTAAAAAAGTTTCAAAATTATTTGCAATCAACAAATAATAAGCATACTTTTTAAATGGGTGAAAGTGTAAACTTTCACACCTAAGATAACAAACCAAAGATCTTGACAAGCATAACAAATAATGACACCTGACAAGGTGTTTAATCCTTCTTACCAAATTGAAAATTAAGAAATTATCAAAGTTCATATATCATGATTTAAATAGATGTTTTGTTAATGCCCTTTTTATTCGACCCATAACTACTTTTTTGGTTACTCTTTTACTTTATTTTTTCCTATTACATTCTTTCCTACGATCCTTGTCAATATACTCTGGTGGTTGATATTAGGTGTTACTTTCTATAGTAATGCTTATGAAGCCCCAAAAAACAATAAAGAAATAAAAATAAATAAAGAAAATATAAGCTAAACAATTTTGAAGTTTCAATTTATTTCTTTCTCTGCCGATTCAGTTAGAAAGGCTATTTTACTTTTGTGCAATGGAGTTATCATTCAGAATATCTTGTATCCGTAAAAACTCTTCCAAAAATGTTTTGAGTATGCCAAATGATTACATATGTGTGCCTTATTTACCTCTGTTAACAATTTTCAATTAAATTTACGAATACTTTCAAAAAAATTAATTTATGTAACAGATTTTCCTTATTTTTCACGCACCCCAGTCTAAGCATACATATGTCACTATGCTAACGAAATTCAAAGCCGCTTTGTATGATTTCGTAAAAATAATAGAATTTGTGCTCTTCGAAGATACTGAACTGCATAACAAATTATTCACTGCACAAGGTAGAAATGCCCAAGGCTTAAGGCAATTATACGAATATCTGGATCATCCCTCGTACAATTTAACAAAATGAGTAATATTTCATTGAAATTTCACCAATTCAGTTATGTTGATTGTATATGGTTTTCTTTTTTACTTCGTAGAAGAAATGAATCATTAAGAAAAAGGCACGAATTACGTTATGATAACTGAATTGTCGCTTTACAATTACAATTATACATCAAACTTAATAATCTGAAAAACGGCTATCTTGTTTGGTGGACGGACGTTTTGGCCACGGATGTTTTGGCCAGGACATTTTGGCCACGGACGTTTGAGCCACAATATTTTTCAAAATAGGACCTTTTGGCCAAAAAATATTAGATGGGAGAAAAAGTTATTATATGAATTCCTTATCAAGTTATAGTTGATATTTTAGTCATTTAAGTAATATTACCGATCGCCCTATTTTTTCCTCCAATGAAAGGCCGCTATTTCGTTTGAAATTTAAAAAACTATATCCCGTAACCTGACGATCTGCTCGAATAAGTGTAGGTCATAATTGGCGGGGACTACATTCAAAGCCAGACAGTGACGTCATAATCTTGTCTGATAAAATGTCCCGAAAGACACTTAACTTGTAATCGAGTATTCATAAAAAATGTTTCGTGAATGTTCTTTAGAAGTTATCCTTATACACAATTACTCATTAGAGGAGGAGAAAATTCTTGAATTATTTGTATGCATGTTAATCAAGACAAGATTTAGTGGAAAAATCGATGATTCTGATAATCAAATATTAATCTACTTAGTATATGGTATACAGCAGCAGAAATGACATCGACGAGTTTGCTCGATTGATTGAATGGAGTTTAACGCCGCTTTCAACATTATTTAAGTTATATCGCGGCGGCTGGAGCACCTAACAATGGATCCCTGGTATTTCTCTCACCAGTACAACCACCACATTCTTTCCTAGCCTCCAGCCGCTATCTCACATAGGTCTACGATTATCAACCCATTGGTGAGAGACAAATAGTCGGAAAGAATGAGTGCCGCCGTCAGGGATCGAACCCGCGAACTCTAGATTGACAGTCCGACGCGCTACCAACTGCGCTATGACGGCGGCTGACGAGTTTGCTCGAACCGAGCCTTTCTTTACTCCACATTTTCACATTGACATAAAAAAAAGAAAAGTCAACAGGGTTGAAACGATATAAAATTTCACTTCTTTTTTAAAATGAATACTTTGACTTTGGATCTTTTGAAAGACATATTAATTTAGTAGTTCTACAAATGCCCTAATCTTAACAAAATGCATTCAAATGCTCCTTTGAAAGGTAATCTACTTTTATGTAAAATAATTGTAGAAAAAAAACCCAAATGCATACTTAGATGACTCTAGGGATACAGATATTTGCAAAAAGAAAGTGATTCGAAAAATGTTAGGCCTGTGATAGCTGAAAAAAAACAACAATGTGACCCGTTTAACTATGACGTATCGGTTGAGAACCAAAACTTGGTAACTAGAGCTTGTCAATGCACTATGAATGTTTTCTATTAACATCTTATTGCAAACTTTATATTATTGATAAGGAAAATGCCGTGGTTCTTTTTGTTTCAATGGGGTTAAACACCGCTCTCAACAGTCCTTCAGTTCTATTGCGGAGCTGGATAACTGAATTCCTGGTATTTCTTACACCAGTACTACCATTCCTAGTCTCCAGCTGCTATCCCACAGTGGTCTACGATTATCAACCCATAAGTGGGAACAAATCAACCCATAAGTGGGAAACAAATCAACCCATAAGTGGAAAACAAATAGTTGGAAAGGATGACAGCCACCATTGGCGGGCAAACCCGGGGACCATTTGAATGATAGTCCGACGAGCTAATACTGCGCAGCTGAAAATGCCGTGGTAGATAACTGTTTTTCTAAACAAGAGGGCCGTTGGCCCTGGTTCGCTCACCTGAGAAAAAAGCTTCATTACCTAGGTATGTCCATGTCAAATATAAAGGCTGTAGGGATTCAAAATTCTCAACAAAGCACTCCCCCTCCCCCAGGATGCTCTGCACCTGGTGAATCAACAGTCATGATTTTAGCTAATTCAATTAATGTCCATATGCTGATCATTCATACCAATTTTCAAGTCTGTAGGACTCCTGGTTCATTAGAAGAAGTTTAAAGATTTCAAAAATGATCCAAAGTACTACCCCCTCCCCAAGACACTCAGCACCTGGTGACCCTACAGTCATGATTTTAGCTATTTTTATTAATGTTAATATATTGATCACCTATTACAATTTTCAAGTCTGTAGGGTTCCTGAACCAGGAGAAGAATAAGGTTAAAGATTTCAAAATTGATCCGAAGTACTACCCCCTCCCCCTAATGCTCCGCATCTGGTGGCCCTACATTAATGCTTTTAGCTTTTTTATTTAAGATCCATACGCTTATCATCCATACCAATATTGAAGTCTGTAGGGCTCCTGGTTCATTAGAAGATGAAGGTTAAAGTTACAAAATTTTGTAAAAAGTACTACCCCCTCCCCCCTGGTGCTCCGCACCTGGTGGCATTACAGTCATGAATTAAGCTATTTGTATTCAGGTCTATGAGCTGATCATCCATGCCAATTTTCAAGTCTGTAGGGCTTGTGGTTCAGAAGAAGAAGAAGGTTAAAGATTACAAAATTTCCACAAAAGTACTACCCTCTACCCCCTGGTGCTCCACACCTGGTGAATCTACAGTCAAGGTTTTAGCTATTTTTATAAAGGTCCATATGCTGATCATCCATGCCAATATTCAAATCTGTCAGGCTCCTGGTTTATTAGAAGAAGAAGGTTAAAGATTACAAAATTTTCACAAAAGTACTACCCCCTCCCCCCTGGTGCTCCGCACCTGGCAGTCCAACAGATATGGTTTTAGCTATATTTATTCAGGTCTATGAGCTGATCATCCATGCCAATTTTCAAGTCTGTAGGGCTCCTGGTTCCGAAGAAGAAGAAGGTTAAAGATTACAAAATTTACCCAAAGTACTACCCCCTCCCCCCTGGTGCTCTGCACCTGGTGGCCCAAAAGATATGATTTTTGCTATTTTAATTAAGGTCTATCAACTGATCATCCATGCCAAGTTTTAAGTCTGTAGGACTACTGGTTGAGAAGAAGAAGAATTTTAAGATTTTCTTCAAATTTCACTGTTTGTTGCCATAGCAACCAGAGTTTTTCATAGATTTCAATTCTTACAGCTATTTTTGAAGGGGACCACCTAAGCAACATTTCTCTAAAATTTGGTGTTAATTTGCCAAGTAGTTTAGGAGGAGATGTCGTTTAAAGAAATTGTTGACGGACGACGGACGACGACCGGACGACCGACGACCGACGGCCGGACGAAAGGTGATCACAATAGCTCACATGAGCACTTCGTGCTCAGGTGAGCTAAAATAAAAAACCTAAAGGGAGGCATAATAGACCGCAAAAAAACTAACTAAAATGAATACAAAATCCATTAGCAGCAATCACGAGGTTTCGTTCACCGAACGTTCTCGACTGATATTGTCTCGCCAAACGACGGAATAATTACAGAAACCCGATGATGATTAACTTTGCTCCTCCCACTTTTTGTTTACCTCGATTCGATTTAAGAATGTATGACGCAACAAAAATGAATGACATCATTGATTGACGTGAAACTCAATTGAACTAGCGTTATTTGATAAAAAAAAAAATAAGGCGATCGGTAAAACAGTTATAGTTCATATTCTGATAATTTACGCGTATAACCTTGCGCTCCGCTAACGCTCCGCTTAGGTTATGTCAGTCGCGTAAATTGCCAGAAATGAACTATAACTATTACACATTGATATTTTTTTTCCATTTTGATGTGTTTATTCACTCAATAGTATATCTTAATATATCTGAAGAAGAATTAAATAATATCTTTACTATGCAAAGATAATGAAGACTAAATTGAAAATACTTTGAGATATCTATGATGTAAAGTTTACAAAATGTATCATCTAAACATATTTCTTTCAGAAAATATATGAAAATATAGGATAAACAATTAAAATGTTTAAATGTTCAATAATATTCACAAATAATCTTTAACACTAGGGTATAGGCGCAAATGTAATGGATAATGATGTTGACCAATAAAGGTAACTGTCATATTTGGAATAAACATAGTGATTAACACCTAGGGTAATAAAGAGTTACACAATGAGCTTATCAATAGGAACCCGAGATAAACAACATGCCTCTTACTAGTTCTGTAAACACGTAAAATGAAAACTAAGGCTAGAAATAGACTAAGAGTCTTGATGCGAATCTTACCGCGTCGAAATACCAAGTAATTCCAAATTGGCCCGATATTCTAAAACGGTTTATAACAAAGGTTAAAGGGATCCAATGTAAGCTTGTATTTGATTGGTCAATGTGGTTTCTCTGAAAATTTAAGGGTGCACCCCCAATTTCTCAGTGGTCGTATAAATATAGGGGTGCACCCGTAAATTTTACGGGCCCACCCTCATAATTTGGACGTGCACCCCCAAAAAATAGGGGTGCACGTCCATATTTAGACGTGCACGACTACAAAAAGGCTTTCGACCCATTTAGTGCGCCATATGGACGTGCACCCATATTAATACGGGTGCACGCCTAAAATATGGACGTTCACCCGAAAATAATACGGGTGCACCCTCATTAATTACGGGTGCACCCCCATTAATAAGCGTGCACGACTGTTTGCAGACTTTCGACCCAAACGGTACACCATATTTTTCAGATAATTCGGCTTCTAGTTGTACTTCGGTTATTCAATACGCTTGACGAAATCACATTTTGTTAATTCTTTCTGATATGTATTTTTGGCATATCATAATTTGATGACAAATGTTTTGTTATCAAATTATGATATGCCCACTTTTATTCTGTCGTGAATTTTGTTTTATGCCATGTCATCCTTAGCCGGATCGTTAATGTTTGTGACGTCATTTAAACCCACGTGCGAAATGACGCGCTTCCAAGGCTGCGCCCATATTATTCCAAAGGTCTATTCCATGGAAACGCCGAGGGTTCCGGATTTCAGTATGTATCATTTTATGACATTAAAGATCGATTGGTCCACAAATCTCACAAAGGATTTTCATCCGAATGTATTCTGAGGTGTAATTTATAATCGCTGTTCCAGGCATTATTCGTTTCCACAAACATCACATTTTTATGCTTTTTCTCCTGCATACATTATTCTTTTGTGGTATACCACGGTTAATTTGACCTGAATTTGACCTCTGTGGAAAAAAATGCTTAAATAACAATTACTGACATATTTTGTTAACTAACAAAATATATATTAAATTCAATGCCATTTGTTATTCGTTCCTATGAAAGCACGCGCAAAGTCGAGTAGGAATAGATAGATATTATTCATCTAATGAGCAAGGGTCAGATTCGAGTCAATGAAACTTCTATATTTACATAAGAGGAATCGGTCAAGCCCCTTGCCACAAAACTTTCATTTATATGTTTTTCTTCTCCTGGATGTACTCTTTTGTGGTATTAACAGGAGTGGGATAGGGAGAAGCCATTGACACAAATATCACATTTTCATGGCTTTTACCCTGTTTGTATTCTTTTTGTGGTATTTACAGAAGAAGAATCGGCCAAGCCCCTTGCCACAAAACTTTCATTTATATGTTTTTCTTCTCCTGTATTTACTCTTGTGTGGTATGTACAGGAGTAGACTAGAGAGAAGCCATTGACACAAATATCACATTTACATGGCTTTTACCCTGTTTGTATTCTTTCGTGGTATTTACAGGAGTAAAATCTAGAAAACCTCTTGTCACAAAACTCACATTTATTATGTTGTATCTCCTGTATGTATTATTTTGTGGTATTTACAGGAATGGGATTGGGAGAAGCCCTTGACACAAATATCACATTTATATGGCTTTTCACCTATAAGAGTTCTGAAATGTCTTTTTAACGTTAGTACAGTCAGACTTGTTTTAAGCGACCACTACAGGGACCATCAAAAAGCGGTCGTTAAAAAAATGGCCGCTGAATACACGTTTTTTACAAATAAGAAACATGAATAAGCATTTATTGCGAACTTCTAAAAATCCTATGTTGTTATAACTTAACAGAATCGTCTCGTTGAGACGATTCTGTTGCGTTGTTACAACATAGAATGCATTTTTATTAATTTTTAGAACAGCAATACCTACTTCTTAGGATATTTTGATTTAAAGAAGGGAATTTTTTAAGCGGTCGCTTAATCAAAGTGGTCGCTTAATAAACGTGGTCGCTCAAGCAAGATTGACTGTATATCACGAAACAACATTTGACACACTTCACCCGTAAAGGCTGTTTTTTACTGTTTTTCTTTTTCTGTTTATATTTTCCAAGGGGTTGACTTAATTTATTCATAGTTCTATAATTGTTGTTAAAGATTGCTTTTCTAGATGCTAAATTGAACAAGGGTTTTAGCCAGTCGCGTTATTTTCATTCGTGCAAGAAAATCTTAATTCAGAATGACCATGGTCATCTGAAAAGTAGGACACTTAGTTGAAACCTTTATCTCCTTTATTGGGGTTGTTCCCACTTCGTCTAATCCCATTTGGTCTAAAAGTCAAATTCCCATTTGGTCTAAAAGCCATATTTTGATAAATTCCCATTTGGTCTAAAAGTTGATTTACGCTTTTATTTTAATAATTTTGCTTTATATAATGTTGATTTATACATTTTCTGTTTTTATAATGTAAAGAAGAGTTTAATGAAAGGTTTTATTTAGCATATCAAAAATAATTTTAAAAATGCTTTTAACTAATTTTCTAATATAGAATAAGAACAAACTAAAGTTTTTATATATATATTGAAAACAAGCAAACGTTTTATCCCTTGAAAAGGAAATTAGTAGGAAATACAAATAGATTTTTTTTTCATTTATCATAATATAACTTTGTGTGTATGTGTGTGTGTGTGGGGGGGGGGGGGGGCTGTATATAACGCCTATTTGAAATCAACACCTCTATGACACTCATAACATGTCAACACCATTTTGTAGACGAAATGGGAAATTGATACAATAAGGTGTCAAAATCTTTTAGACCAAATGGGAATTTTTGGTCTAAACCAAGATTTTTATAGTGTAGACGAAATGGGATTAGACGAAGTGGGAATAAACCCTTTATTGTAATCCGTTTAGAGGGTTCAAATGAGAGCTCGCTAAATTCACAGGGGAATGTCCCGCTGATTTTTTTTTAAATATACATGTATATGATAATAAAGTCTATATTATCATAATTTAAAAAAAAAAATCAGCGGGACATTCCCCTGTGGCTAAATTTATTAACTCTCAATATGAATTATCGAAAAATCAAATATAAAATAAACTATTTATAAATGTATTTACCTGTTATTCAGTCCGCTATTTCATTATTTTATTCAGCTAAAATAAGCAAAACACACCATGTGTTCGATCACGAACTTATCTGAAATGATGATGCCTATCTAATGATCAATTAACTTACCGTAGCTAACAGGAAGTAGTTGTGATTTCTTATCAAACCATTGCCGCGGGGCTAAACAGTTGACAGCGGTATATTTGAAACATTGAAATGACCCGCTAAACTTCAAAATTGTAATCATTATCTGCCTGTTTTGACCCTGTAAAATAAGATTTTACCAACAGAATTTTATGGTTGGGGAGTCAATAAAATTCAAGCACTAGCTCGAGCTCTGTATTAGGCTTCTTCTCGATAAGAAGCCTAATACAGGGCTCGTGCTTGTGTTTGAAATTGACTCCCCAACCATAAAATTTTGTGCAAAAATAAAATTCGACTAGTCGTTTATGTTACAATGGCTGTTATTAATACCGCTAATCTGTATTTTTAAATTTGAAATTCTCTCACACTTTATTTTTTGCTTTTTTTTGACGCCACACTAATTATATCTACACACTTCCTTAAATTACAGCAGTGTAACAGCTCTGCGTTTCGGATGTCAAAATGTGGCAAACTGGTTTGAAAATTATACCCTGCTTTGCACGCAAATATATGCGCGAGATAAGCTGGGTATAATTTGCAATAAGTTTGCACCCGTTTATCGTGCTGAACGCAGGGCCGGTGAACTATTGTGTTAATACCTGTCATGCATTCAGGGTGTAAAAACGATTGCAAAAGTTGGATTTTAACTTTGATTTCGTATTAAGGTATTCCTAGTGTGAAGCAAGGGTAAAAAGAATGTGAAAATTATATTAAAAACGAATACTACAAGCTATTCCCAAATTACATCTGAAATTTAGATGACTTTCACCGTCCCGTTGACTTTTTTGAGTGGGTGCGGTAATCGGCTATAAGATAGGAAGGGGTCTATCTTGAAATGTTGACTGTACTATCTTTGGCAGTAATGTTGTTAATTACAAGCAGATAGTTTTGATCTAATAATCTTAATCAAATAATGCATAATTAGCCAAAATTTCAAGCCGGAAACAAAATAAGACGCCATTTTGTAAAAGCATTCTTGCTGCAGAGTCTATCAAAGAAAGTCCTCTTTTTCAAATAGTATTGATGGGGCAAATAAAATGCCTTTACAAAAAATACTACAATACTTCGGGAATTCAAGCTAAAAGTATGAAACAAAATCACCATAAAAAAAGAGAGAAAATGGACCAAGAGTTATGCGCCCTTGAAATCTAAAATATCCTTTTTGACCATAATGTCTAATCACAACCCATAATGTCTAATCACACTCCAGTTTTTACCAAAATCACTAAGTCAATTAAATTTGTAAAGTCCTTTGATTAGATTCTAAAAATGCTGGAAAATGACCATTGTTCTTTAAATAGTGCTTACACTTACTTATTCTTAATCTTCAGTGTCTGAATGAAAAACTAAAGTATCTATTTCAAAGAAAAATGCTATTGCTCTTATAAGGGAAGCAATGGTTTTTCGGCACGGGGGTTCGCTTTCATTATTTCTTCATATACTGGAGTAATAATGAAAACTCTCCGTAAATATGATTTCGATCTTTGAACTGGTTATGATACTTGTTTAGTAACTGGAATATTTTGCAAATAGACATATTCGGACCCTTTTTAGCATGTCAGATGTCCACATCACGACGAAAATTTTGTTTTTTCAACCATAATTTGTTTATGCCTAATAAAAGATGTTTCTGTTTGCATAATCGTTCGACTGGTTATAAAAAAAACCGAAAAGGGACAATTTAAAGCAAACCAAACAAACAAAATAACATATCGGCATCTTCCTGAATAATATGGGTTGCTCTTTCAATGGTTTATCTGTATGAATTGAAAGTTTCGTGTAAATGCCTTTAGATAAACAGAGTGAATGAGTTTCGGCTATAAGCGTAAGAATTTTTGTTCTTTAATTTTTCCGGTAACTCGGATTCCGGGAGCGTGACTTCCGGGAGCTCATTGGTTGTTACGCTTAAAGAAAGACAATTTCCTGCAAATTATTTTGATCAGTTGAGGTGTCTTTTGAATAGATTGTAATTTGGTAACAGGACCGCAAACTCAATAAAAAATCAAAGTAATAAAGTTTATGTTTTGATAGATTAAATCAAATTTTCATTCAGTTTATGTAACTGAACGTTCGTTTAAGGTAACTGCGGACATAAAACATTGTCGAATATTCGACTTTCTTAAAATCTGACAATAATTGCTCAGATTTATCTATGAAGTGCGGGCATTAGATAACACGCAATGAAAAGGGTATGAAGCTTGCTCATTTGACGTCGTGACGTCATTAAGGGGCCAACCCCTTTTCGACCCGCCAAAATTAGTATTTGCAGATATTTTCTGAATAAATCGGCCGATTTTTACGAAAAAAGTTTCATTTAGAAAGTTTAAGAACGCCCGAGCTAGTCGCTTATTATTTGTGCAAATTCAAACAGAAAACGGGCTTGAAACGCTATTTATTACGCGATTTTTATAGATTTGACGTTCCTTTTTTTCGTTTCATTTCTTGTAAATAAAGAGAAATTTCTCAAAATTTTGTCCGGTGACCTATGCTGATTTTTTGTTTATTTGTAGAGAAAATAATTTGCTTTGCATTGATCAAATAAAAATGATATGTTTTCGGGCTAGATTTTTTATAAAATTTGATTTTGTGAAGTTGTTGCCACATTTTTCGTCGAATTTGACGTCGCACCAAAACCCTCGTCCTTATGCTAATTTGACGCCAATCTCCGTGCAATAATGTACTATGAAATATTTAAAATTAAGGTTCATTATAAAATATAGGCTATAGAAGTATTAAATCTGAATGTAATTTTAAGAAATACAAAAAAAACACTTAATTTTTTATCCTTTTAAAAAGACAGCTTTTGTAAACATTTGACGCGACGTTGAAATATCTTTTGATTTGCGATGTCTTCGCGGAATCGAACTTTACAAAAAATCTAACCCGAAGACACGTGGTTTTTATTTCAAAAATCTTCAGCGGAATAGTTTGGCAGCAACATATCTAAATTTCGGCATAGGTCACCGGACAAATTTTCGAGAAAAAAATCAATATTTTCAGTAACTGTACTTGAAAACAGCAACGCAGGAGGCATTTTCGTCTAGTACGTTACACTTTATTGTATTTATTACGCTTATTTCTTCATATCAATCAAAAAATAACATAAGGCGTCTTTATACGAAGCAAATGGCGTTTTCGGATTAAAAATCGGTTAATTATCTCCGAAAAAAATGGACAATTATTGAATTTGGTCCCTAAAAAGGGGGTCGGCCCCTTGATGACGTCATAAAGTCATCTCTACGTTATGAAATCCCTTATTAAGACTGACATATGAAAGCGGGTATTTCAAAGTTCAGTTTTATAGCATTATTCAAGATTTGCAGACAATTTAAAATTTGGACCTAAAATGGCCCTCTATGTGTCCGCAGTTACCTTAAGAGGGAACGTCGATGATTATGACGTCATTTAACTAACGTGCAAAACGATAGACGGAAATAGCCGAAATTAACCGATTTAATTCAGATCTTCACACTAGGAATACCATTAAATTTAAAACGTGATTTTTTTTTAAAAGACGAATAAATGGTTTTTGAATTCACGGTCGTAAGAAACTCAAAAATCATAATCAAACTGAAATATGTTTCCATTTTAATTCCTCCATGAAAATACTCATTCTTATCTTATTATTTAATGTTAACAAACAAGATTGTAAAA
The DNA here is from genome assembly GCA_948146395.1 of Fragum whitleyi. NCBI lineage: Eukaryota > Metazoa > Mollusca > Bivalvia > Cardiida > Cardiidae > Fragum > Fragum whitleyi. Next base: position 47,514,875 of record OX411551.1, on the reverse strand, counting down.
GTTTCCCCATAAAGAGTCATATTCGGTTTGGAATTAGTTTGTGCGCAAGCTTACAAAATTTATGTGAACTCAATATATTTTTCATTGGAAAAACATTTAATTATTCAGTCTTAATCGTAGTAATGGTGTATCTGGAAGAATACAAAAGAAAAAAATAAAAAAAATAAAAAATGCTACATGACTATTAACTTTGCAACCATTTTGTCTTTTAGGACTACTAATTCAATGTGACATACGCCGCGAGGTTGTAATGATCATGTTGAATTCTTTTCACTCGAAAAGGGACCATCTAGGAAAGGTGAAAAGTGTTGGCCCTTGTCAGACTATGCAAGCCGCGTTTTGTCTTTTAGGACTACAACAAGAGCTGTCGGAGGACAGCGAAGCTCGACTATTCCTAGTGCTGGATAGTAACAGCAAATCAATATCGACATTGGAAATTCAATAAAATGAAAGTCAAGAGAAAAGATTCTTTGTCTAGAGGCTGATATTATGGTCACAGAAGCATGTGCAGAGTTTCAAAGCAATAGCTTTAGTAGGAACAGATATACAACTAACATAAAACAGTTGCACATAAAAACATAACCAAGATTTTTAAGGCAGTAAAGGGTTTAAATTCCACTAAATTAAATATCAGAGTAATGAAACTTTTTCTGTGGGCTAATATTATGGTCAAAGGAGCATGTGTTAAGTTTCCAAGCAACAGCTGTAGTAGAAATAGAGATATTACAGAAATACAACATTTGCACGTAAAAACTTAACCAAGAATTACTAAGTCCAAAAAGGGTTGAAAATCCACTAAATTCTATACCAGAGAATTGAATCTTTATCAAGAGGCTGTTGTTATGATCATTGAAGCATGTGCAAAGTTTGAAAGCAATAGCTTTAATAGAATTAGAGATATAACTGATGTACAACATTTGCACGTAAAAACTTAACCAAGAATTTCTGAGTCTGAAAAAGGTTAAAATTCCGCTAAATTCAATATCAGAGTAATAAATCTTTGTCAAGAGGCTGATATCATGGTAACAGAAGCATGTGTAGAGTTTCCAAGCAAACGTCTACGTAGAAATAGAGCTATAACTGATGTACAACATTTGCACGTAAAAACCAAGATTTCTAAGTCCGAAAAGGGTTAAAATTCCACTTAATTCAATATCAGAGTATTGAATCTTTGTCTAGAGGCTGATATTATGGTCACAGAAGCATGTGCAAAGTTTAAAAGCAATAGCTTTATTAGAAATAGAGATATTACAGATATAAAACATTTGCACGTAAAAACTTAACCATGATTTTCTAAGTCCGAAAAGGGATAAAATTCCATTAATATCAATATCAGAGTAATGAATCTTTGTCAAGAGGCTGATATTATGGTCACAGAAGCATGTGTAAAGTTTCAAAGCAATTGCTTTTATAGAAACAGAAATATTAAAGATAAACATTATTTACACGTAAAAACTTAACCAAGATTTCTAAGTCCGAAAAGGGTTAAAATTCCACTTAATTCAATTCTGAGTAATGAATCTTTGTCTAGAGGCTGATATTATGGTCACAGAAGTATGTGCAAAGATTCAAAGCAATAGCTTTAATAGTAACAGAGATTTTAAACACTTGCACGTAAAAAATTAACCAAAGCATTACGCCGACGTGACTGGAATAGCCCCCCTATTCTTCGAATAGTCGAGCTAAAAAGTATTTTAATGTGACGTACGTCGCGAGGTTGTAATGATCATGTTGAATATTTTTCACTCGAAAAGGGACCATCTAGGAGAAGTGAAAAGTGTTGACCCTTGTCTTAATCTAGAAGGACTACTCTACCGTCCTATGTAATCATTCCTGAAATACGCCTTCTGATTGACATATGATGAATCCAAGGGTTAAAAATATAGAATTGTATCTGACTGCTCAAGGACCGCCGTCATAGCGCAGTTGGTAGCGCGGCGGACTGTGAATCTAAAGGTCCCGACACGATCCCGACAGCGGCACTCTTTCTTTCCGACTATTTGTCTCACACCAATGGGTTGATAATCGTAGACCTATGTGAGATAGCAGCTGGAAGCTAGGAAAGAATGTGATGGTTTTACTGGTGAAAGAAATACCAGGAAACCATTGTTAGGTGCTCCAGCCGCTGCGATATAACTGAAATAATGTTGTAAGCGGCGTAAAACTCCATTCAACCAATTAAAACCGACTGCTCAAATTGCAAAAGGGTATTGGAAGATTTTGTGCGGTGAGTCGTAAAGTATATATCCATATGTAGAGTATGCAAATACACATATGCAAAGTTTTCATCTCTTTATAGAAATTCTGCATCAAAATACTGACCTTGATTGATTTCAGCTACATCCTTTTTCTAGCTCGAACCAGTATTTTACGAAGTTCCGAAAAGGACTCATACAGATAACCCATGTAAGGTTGGTTGGTAACAAGGTCGGTTCTCATTCGGATCTGCTCTAGTCACATATTACTTCCTAGGTTGGTACGGCCCTCAAATAGTCCGGAAATAAAAACTGATATGCCACTTTTGCCACAATGTTTTAATGTTTAAAATACACTTTCAGGCTAAAAGTAAGGTTCAGCTAAATGCTAGACCGCTGTTGTATTTCATGCATAGGATTACCTAGGAAGAAATACTGTGAACAGTTAACAACATCGTGAAAAAAATTAACAGGGTGAATGTATATGAAATTGTTTCCGAATGAAATGGAATAAGAGGGAGGAGCGAGTTTGGAAAGGTTTTTAAGGTATGTAATACAATATCACCAATTTCGTTCAAATGGAAAAAATACGGATATCTTAATTCTCCTCTTTTATTAATCTAGATATGAACTTTGCTGTGTGTGAGTCTCCACGGACAAATCAGTCGATTTACAACATACCGTCGGTATTCTGCTAAAATCTCGTAACTGCAGCTTGTTTAAAGCTGTAGTTGCGAGTTTTTGAAAGAACGTCGACGATACATTAGGGAATAATTGTACAACGATTTGAATGAAAGTTAATCATTCTGTATGATTTCGATGCGTTTTAAACAATTTTCGAGCGTTTAGGGTTTGAGTGAGTGTTTTGAATGAATGAATGAATGAATGAATGAATGAATGAATGAATGAATGAATGAATGAAGGTCTGAGCCATTGATTTTAACTATTTTTTTTATTTTGAATTTGGAATTGTAGCGCGCGACTAGCTTGAAAACTAAGCGTCCCTACTAATCTCTAGAAATAAACCATCATATAATCCAAACCGAAATATTATTCAATTCGACACTTTTAAACGGACTTTCGATGTAAAAAAACCCCCTTCAATCAAGAAAACGCCACATTTTCATGGAGGCTTCATAATTTTTTCAAAAGTATATGAGAATTTCAAAATTCAGCTTGTCCACAGCCAGTAAATTCCTGGCGTTTTCCGCCTTCTCTGCTTCGAACCCTATTCAAATCGGCCAAGTGTTTACATAATTATTGAAACAAGATATGTTTCAGAAACACCAATGCCCCTGCAACAGCCATCATTTTTAAACAGTAACCTTGAGATTTATGACATTGACTTTTTCTAAAATGTCTTACCACAAGCAATATACTTGTGAAAGATGAAAGCAATTACACTTACCATTGCAAAGAAATGACAAATGTTGGTTTAAATTCTCAACAAAGTTAACCTTGAAAATGACCTTGACCAATGATCTTGAAGTTGGTATCTACAGAAAGTCTCGTCACAAGCAATGCACAGGTGAAATATGCACGCTCTTCCACTTACCAATCAAAAGTTAGGACCAATTTTTAAGTTGTTATGTTGAAATAAAGTGACCTTGAGCATAGGCGTATCTAGGACTTACAAATATTTACGCAATCACAAGGCGACAAACAAAGAATATACAGGATAAAGCCGATATGTGGACTGAGACATAAGATGAATGTCCTCTGTCCGCCCCTTTTTCATGATTTGTGCGTTGGTGAATAATCAAAAGATCGTAATTGCAGATTGCATAAGCTGTAATTTGATGTTTTGATCATTCATCTGCGATACTTTTCAACTGATTAATATTTCTTTAACGCACTTGCGTAAATTGCGTAATGAGAGTTACGCCCTTGTTGAGAATATGACCCTGACTTGAGGGTCTTGTCACTATCACTTACCGATCAAATGTAATGGTCGATGTGAAAGTTTGTAGGGGACAAACAATCATACATACAGGTAAAAAATAATATGCCCTCGATCTATCGACGTATAAAAATATCGTAAAATGTGTGTCACGTGATTCCCCACCGTGATTTTACTAGGTCAACATTTCTGATTAATTTGATTTGAATGGGGTTTTACGCCGCTTTCAACATTATTTCAGCCATATCGCGGCGGCTGGAGCACCTAACAACGGATTTCTGGTATTTCTCACACCAGTGCCGCCATAACACCCTTTCCTAGCCTCAAGCTGCTATCTCGCATACGTCTACGATTATCAACCGACTGGTGGTAGACAAATAATCGGAAAGGATTAGTGCCGCCGTCGGGGATCTAACCATGGACCTCCAGATCAACATTTCTGAGCAGGAAATAAGGTGGAAAACTGTCATACGATAGGCTAATGCTGGGCTCATGACACGGGACGTAAAATGTCTTTCGACGGGGGTATAAAAAGCAAAAGCATTTCAGCATTCTAAATTTTTTATTTTTAAACAGTTATCAGCATTAAATTCTGGAAATTTACGACTGTACATATATTATGATTTCAAATAATTCAAAGAGAATTAAATCTTCAATTGGTTAAAAGCAAGATTTTACAAAACATATTAAATAAACAGAAGCAAAATATATAACAAGAAAAATATTTTTTACTTTGGACTATTTGTTTATCACACAGAGCTACAGATAGAGGGGGTATTTTGGTTTTCAAATGTTAATATTAAATTATTTCTCACCTTAACCGTATGTTGTTGGTACTTATTTGAAACGTTTCACCGAGACGATTCAAATGAGTACCCATTACATTGGGGTTTTATCGAGAAATCGAAATTTTAGACAGACTCTTCCTCCTCTTATCTAGACCCCCGCTACAGTTAGCATAGCATCGTGAAATTGACGATGATCGATCAAAACTATTCTTTAAATCACTCACTCATATCTCTAATAATACACACCAAATATTCACTCTAACCATTCAAAACCATTCAAAACTATTATTACAATCAACAACTACAGTCAAATCGCTAAAACAATTCTTTGACCCCTCTGACTTGATTGGATTTGGTAGCGTCAAAAGTTGCAGCACCTGATAATAGGAAGATAGAACTGTGTCAAACTTCGCCATCAATCAACCAGTTTCAATTGTGGTTATTTATTTATTCGTATTTATACCCCCCCCCCCCTCCAATTTAGAAACGGTGCGAAATTGACGATTTGGATGATAATGGAATTATCTTAACAATAACATTGAATTAGTGTGGAGCGCGTTTCGAATGAATTAGGAGGAACTTAAAACTTAAACGATAATTTCATCGAATTGAAATAATGTTTACCTGCTTTTTTTAAGATTAGCCTAACCTTTCATCTGATTTTGTGTCCTCACAGTAGAATCAGCCGATTTAAAATCAAGACCAGCAAATATAACCCTGCACCTATTAAATCGATTTGATTGAAACATTATTCATTTTGAACGATTTTCAAGCATCTTTAACCTATTTCTAAGCGTCTTTGGGTGATTAGAGGAGTGTTTGGAATGAATAATTGGAGCACTCAGTGAGTGCTTTTGAATGGTTTTGATCGACAAATGGGTCAATTTTACGATTCAATTCAATTCAATTCAATTTCTTTAGTTGGCAAGTCGCCAAAATATTTGCCATTGGCCATTTACAAAGAATATAACACAAGAATATGGCTCAATGGTAAGATGCATACATTTATAACATAAATTAACATCTTTTTTAGATATACAAGTACATATTTCGAACATACACTTACACTAATTTGCAAACGTCTGAGCTTCATAAATTCATGATTCATATAGTTTCTTTTACACTTCATTTATCACATGGAACATTCATTAAAGTGATAAATGTTGTAATTGAAAGATATGAATGCTTAAATGCTATTTGAATCTAGACAGGTTCTTTCAATTTTGAGCTTCTGGTGTTCATATGCTAAGTCAATATGTTTAGAAACTTTGTACTGTTTTACTTTAGAACTAAGTATGTTGATAAATTTTGTAATAGAAGGCCACAAACTGAGAAAAATGTTTGCGGATTTCTCTATAATATGGACATACAAGTAAGAAATGATATTCTGTTTCAATGGCGGATTGTGAACAACAAAAACATATTCTGGTTTTTTTTTTTTTTGTTTTGTTTTTTTTTCACAAGAAGATATCTAGATCTACTGATTTCTATTGCTACGTCATTTGCTGATTTACGAAAGCGAGTGAGTTGTTTTAACCTTTCATTGTTAATATTTTGTAGGTATGGTTCGAAATTGAATTCTTGTTTGAATTTAACGTAACTTTCTAGTTTTGTAGAAGCGTCCATGGACACATTCCATTCTTGTACATATGTATCGCATATTCTCTGTTTAATTGAGATGGAAAAAATCAAAGGAATACTTTCAGCGCTTTACTCTCAACGGGAATCTTCCTAATTCACCAAGTTCTGCTGAAGTAGATGATTGTTGCTCCACGCCGAGAATAGTTTTACAATATTTAACATCTATTTTACCAATATCCTTGAATAGCTATATATCTAATACTTCCGATGCATATAGAAGAATAGGTGCTACCATTCGGTCAAATAAGAGTAATTTAGTTTTGATATCAAATTTAACTCGCTTAAAGAGTATGAGAAGATTATTCATGGCCTTTAAAGCGTGTTCACCCAGGGCGTGGGTTGCACTCGCAAGGCTATCGTTTTTAACAAATTTTATACCTAAATAGATAAAGTTTTCAACAATTTCTAAACGTTAGTCATTAATGTAAAATTGATAATTAATTTGATTTTTCTCTTCTCGAAAATAACAACTTTGGCTTTATTCACATTAATTGTTAAACCTGATTCATGGGAATATGTATACAAACAGTCTAATAGAGATTATTGTTGACTTGATTAACTTGTAGTAAATGAGACAATGTCATCTGCAAACAAAAACATGTATATAGATACAAGGTTTTAGATCTGTCTCCGTGAGACAGTTAATGTTCATGTGTTCACTTATGTAAGTTACAAATAAAATATATAAAATGGATAACAACGGCTCGCCCTATCTCAAACAAGAGGACCTTTGGCCCTGGTCCGCTCTCCTGAGTAAAAGCACCTGAGGGTAACTTGCATTACTTTTGATTCAGATGATACAGTTATTGAACTTTAACAAATTTATGTGTAAAGGAAAATAATCTTATGGTCAGACCAGTAAGATTCAACAGTCTCAGTTTTACTATTTCTGATTGAAAATACAAAATCCAAAATGGAATTGTTTACTTATCAGTCGTTGGTTTTTGCATGATCATTTTACAAGAGAATATCTGGGATAACTTTAGTACAACATTTTCATGCTTATCTTTGTTAAAAAAAAATCAGGTGATATAGACCAACATCTGACTGCGCATATGTTCAGGTTGTTCTTTGACTATATAGGACTTTAGAATTAGATTTAAGTATGAATTATTGGAGTAGAATAAACCTCAGTGGTGTGATGGTCCATGTCTTTATTCCAGTCTGTAGGGCTCCTAGTTCAGAAGAAGAAAGTTAAAGATAACAAAATTGACTGAAAGTTCTACCCCCTCCTGGTACTGCGCACCCGGTGGCCCAACAGTTATAATTTTAGCTATCATCATTAAGGTCTATGAACTGATCATCCTAGGCAAATTCCAAAGCTGTAGGGCTTCTTGTTCATCAGAAGAAGAATTTTAAAGATTTTCTTAAATCTCAACTTTGGCTGCCATAGCAACCAAAGTTTTTCATGGATTTAAATTCTTCAAGCTATCTTAGAGGGGACCACCTATAAAACATTTCTGTAAAATTTGTTGTAAATTGGCCCAGTAGTTTAGGACAAGATGTCGTTTAAAGAAATTGTTGACAGATGCCAGGCGACAACCACAGGACGGAAGCTGGACAAAGGGTGATCACAGTACCTCAAAGAACACTTTGTGCTCAGGAAAGCTTAAAAAATGTTCAAACGTTAAAATTGACCTGAAGTACTACCCTCTCCCCCTGTTGCTCCGCACCTGGTGGCCCAACAGTCATAATAGCTCTTTAAATTAAGTTCTATGAGCTGATTATTCTATATCAAATGAAAAAGCTGTAGGAATTCTAGTTCAGTAAAAAATTTTAACAATTGTTAAATTTGCCACAAAGCACCACCCCCTCCCCTTTGGTCTTTGCCCCTGGTCACAAAACAATCATGACTATATTTTTTTTGGTTAACGCATATGAGCTGAAGACTCATGCAAAATTAAGAGCCTGTACGGTTCCTACTTCATCATCAGAAGAAGGTTTAAAATTTCAAACTTGACCCGAAATACTGCCCTCTCCCCCAGTGCTCTTTACATGGTAGCCAAACATTCATGGTTATAGCTATGTAAAATAGGGTCTATGAGGTGATCATCCGTGTCAAATAGAAAGGTTGTAGGGATTCTAGTTCAGAAGAAGAAGAACGTTAAGGATTTATTTTTTTTAACAATGTACTACCACTTCCCCCGGTAAGCTCCGCACTTGGTGGTCAAACAGTTATGATTTTAGCTATTCTTATTATGGTCCAAATGCTGATCATCCTTGCCATTTTTCAAGTCTGTAGGGCATTTTGTAAACTTGGATTTTTATATGGAGAAGGGTTGTTTACATTATGGAAGAAACTGCTTTTAGGAAAGGATTAGACTGTTCAAAAATCAAAGGCTTGCTTGACACTTGTGTATCTGTCATCATTGCTTTCATGACATAATGCTACTTAACAGTTGAAGAACTTGGCAGAACTGCCCTCCTTGACTGCCAATGTGAACTGGTACAGTGAGGAAAATGTTACATTATCGCAGCTGTGCTCATGTTTGATCCCTGAGGATGACTAAATTCTGCCCTGCAGGTGGCCTGAGTCAGTGGAAATTTACCAGAACTTTAACCCTTGCCTTGACCATAATCCCTTTCCTTGTTTTGTCTTGTTTATCTTGTTTTAACTGTATTATTGCTGTTTTATTGCATTTGATAATTGTCTAGAGGCAAAATTCTGTCAAATCTGCTTATTTCGGTATTATGGTGTCCAATGTATGCTTGAAGCAATTTCGCATACTTTGAACCCCTGTTTATCTGAGATTTCACATTTCTCATGATTATTTGCAATTTGGGGAGTTAGACTGAGCAGACTGTTCTGTCTAAAACTAACAATTTGCAGAATATCCTATCAGATTGCTGTTACAATTTTGCATCCATTTGTTAGTTACAAAGACCAGCCTAGCATATTTATCTTTGCCTGCATTATTTAAGATCAGTCTAAATATATAGCCTTCTAATAAACATTTCTATGTCCATGATTCATCTTGCTTGTAATGCATTATTTTTGTATGGAATCAATTGTTTCAAATGCATTGTACTAGGTCAGGCTGCACAGGAATTCACAAGCAAATAATGTAGGAATGCTTTCCTACAGTGATTTGCAAGTTAATGTGTTTGCTACCTGGCAATTAATTAAAGTAACTGTTTATAGATTAGTATGGTGTTATTATCACACTGTTGTTTACAGGTCCTTAATAGTCACTTAATCCTTCCCGTACGAAAAAATGTAGCGGATTCCGCTTGGAAAATAGGCGTAAATGAGACGTAAATGAAGCGGAAACGGTCATTTACGCTTGTAACTCAGGCGTAAGTTAAATTTACGTCTCTGCTACATCATAAAGTACTGGCGGAATACATCAGAAATTACGGGCGTAAAATGAATTCGAAGCGGAATTTCATTTCTATTGATGTTTACAGGCGTACTTCAACACTTTAAATTTTTCTAGAGATGGATTTTACAGACTTAGCATTTTTATGGAGGCGGAAAGACACTTTCAGCAAGCGTAAAATAACTTAAACTTTTGTTAGGGGCGTACTTTTCTAACTTAAACATTTCATGTGAAAGAAATCAGTACTGTGAGGAAAATTCATGCTGCGATATAACTAAAAAAATGTTGAATGCGGTGTAAACTCCATTCAATCAATCTTTCACTTACCATTGAAATGTTTTGTCCAATGTTCAAGTTTTTATGCTGAAAATCAATGACCTTCAAAAAATGACCTTGACCTTGGCAAAAAACCTTGACTTCACTATCCACCAAAGGGCTTTGTAACAAGCAATTCATAAGTAAAATATCAATGCTTTATCACCTACCATTACAAAGTTAGAAAATGTAAAGTTTTACAAATTTGACCTTGAAAAATGACCTTGACCTTGACTGATTGCCAAGAACTTTTTCTAACAGAAAGGTCATATCCCAAGCAATCATCATACATGTGAAATATGAAGCCCCCCCCCCCCCCCCCCCCAAAAAAAAAAAAAAAAAAATAATGAAAAAAATTCTTAATATACTCAGAAAAGAAAAAATCTTATTATTCTAAAGAAAATATCTTTAAATATCTGTAAATACAGCCATAGTTTCTGAAAATACTTTTAAAAAAAATATCTACATGCATATTTACTTTACCTAAACGAATGCAGTTGATAATATCCAAGTCTAAAAAGTCTCCAGTCTATAGAAATCCCAATCCAAAATGGCTGCCGTTTTCAAATGGAGTTTCCGTTTGGAATCTTTTTTTGCCTTTTTCCTTTCACTTTGAGAAGAATAGCACATAGAAGGTATGTAAAAAGCTGACATTTGATGATTTGTAATAGAATCTTGTCCTATAGGGCTCAAAACAAGTTATTTACAAATATAAGACAACTTACAACTCAATAAACAGTGAGTCCTTCGGATTCGAATGCGAAATTAACAAATGATTCCATGGTTTTAATGAATTAGGCTAAAAATTCATAATTCCAAATATTATCAAACCCATATTAAACCTTGTTACCCAAAGGTATAGAAGAATTATAGGAAATGGATATATCAAATTGTGTTGATTTATGTAGATTCATACCAATAAATCTTCGACCCTATGTCCTATTTAAGCAACATGTGTTTTTAGAGTATATTGTACAGTGCTCTCAATAAGGGCCAAAATCAGGAATTTTTGTAATTCCATGTTGGAATTTCAGGAATTTTTTTCAAACTAAGGAATCCCCCCTCCAAACACCTTCTTTCCTTGTTAGAATAACTTTAATTGTTCCCAAAGACCATTATTCTTGGTTGGTCAGTCTTTAAATAAAAACTTCCAAGTGTTAAAACTTATAGCTTTTACTTTAAGCTGTAGGTACAAAGTTTGGTTGCACAATTACCCTTTATTTCTTTATAAATGGGTTAGAATTTGCTCAATGAATTAAATCAGTACTATTTTTGAATTACGCATAATCCATAAAGTACACATTCTTTCAATATTTTTTATATCTTATCATAGAAAATATACTTTAAAAAGATACTTTTAACAATATTGCTGTGGTATGCTTTAAACAATATGTTTGACGTTCAAATGAGTTTGCGAGGGCTGCATTGTTTTGAGTGAGTGCAGTAACGTTGAAATCCACAATAAAAGCGACCATCAAAATGATACGATGTGAATAAGAAAACAACCAGAAACTTTCCTTCTGTGATTAATACATACTTTCGCTTGTAAATAATGCAAATGCCAGGATAAAATGCGCAGCCTGTCATTTCATGTTCGTCGCCAAACCCTCCCACCATTTTCACGTAACGTCTGTCCACATAAGTAAAAAACTTCCGTTCAAAAATAACTTTCCAGATGATTGAAATTAAACAAGTTAATTTCCCCTATCTTTGAGAACTTGTAAAGTTGTCATATTTAGGGCCTAAGTTTTGCATTAAGAAAAGTAAAATTAAGTTCTAGATACTTTTTTCGTTTCTATTCCGGCGTCTGTCTAAAAATATAGTGTTACGTGATCTGGTATTTTCCCAGTCTAAAAATAGATAGATTACGATATTTATTTAAATAGACGGGGGTCGCGCATGCGTTTAGGCTCAGTTCCGTTGTTTATCTATGGAAGAAAGCGGGTAGATAAGCGGCGCGGCAGAGGGAAGAAATAGCGTGGCTTCTGTCCAAAAAAGTGAGTTTGTTACGTGTTCTTGTTTGTTACGTTAATCCACATGTATTCAGATATCCAAGGCCGCAAATGTTAAATATAATTAGAATTTCCAACAGAAAATACAGACCGAACTTTATCTGAAAGACCGAATCGCTAGTTCTCGGGAAATCCCTCTTGTTGATAGTTCTAGCATCTATTTTTAGCCATTTAGGACAGATTTGACCGAGAGTTAAACGTAACATGGACCGAAAAATGATATCTGTCATGGTTACGTTTGTTATTTTGTCTGGCTGATAACTTTATCATGGTTGCTTGGAATAAATGACCAGTGCTTGATTTTAGCTTTTAAATTCATGAATGTATCGATGAAAAAATCTTCTAGTTGTCTTAATCAAATTGCTCTTGTAATAACGGTTACAAACATGGACAGACATAAAAAACTGTCCTTGTTACGTTAAGCGAACTTTGATCATTGAATGAACATGGCAATGGTTTGCAGGGAAAATAATTTCACTGGGTTAAGTGTTGTTTTGATGTATAAAGATGAAAAACTTAATACAAGAACATCATTTGCATTTTGATTTTGGAATTGGTGCCTTTTGCATTGTCACAAACATAGACAGAACTAATTTTCTGTCATTGTTACGTGATTATATTCATTTTGGGTTTGTAGACATGGGGTTTGGAATATTTTGCTTTTCAAATTGAAATTCATTTCTAGAGTTGTTCTAAAACATCCCAAATATTGAAGAAAATAAATATTGTTATTTATGGATAAATGATAATTCTATAAGCATAGTAACAAACATAGACAGACAGTTTTGTCTGTCTTTGTTACATTCCCATATTGATCTAAACTAGGGGCTGCGGCTCAGTTGTTAGGGTGCCACGAACAGGCTACTGTCCTGCTGGGATAGCCCAGTTGATAGCGTCTCAAACTTATGACCTGGAGGTCATGGGTTCAAGTCCTAGTAGAGACATATCTCAAATGAAAAAAATATCCTCAGCACTGTTGTTGTTGAGCCCCCTTGCGGTGAGCGAGACATAGCTGTACTACAAAAGTTTCCGTGTTGATACGTTAATGTGTCTGTCCTTTCGTCTGTCTGTCCATGTGTCAGTCTGTCAGATTTTGTACAGGCAATAACTTATATATTTATCGATGGAATACAAAATAACTTGGTACAATTGTTCACCATCATAAGTAGGAGTGCTGTTTGTTTCAAAGGTCATGGTCTAAGCTCGAGGTCAAATAGCGGGCTCGATAGCAGTTGTCCTGTGACAAACACCTAGTTTTATTTCCGATTATATGAGAATGTTACAAGTCAGCGACATGTTGGGAAATGAAGTGATTACGTGACTGGTTTAATTTCGGTAGTGGACCGGCAATAGTTCCACAACATTTCGGAACTAATGAACTTTCACAATGTTGACTTGGGTTTTCTAATGAAAATCATAGGGAAACCTTGGTCAACTCTTAAAGTTTATTACGTCCGAAACGTTGCAGAACTATTACGGATCCACTACCTTAAGTCAGGGAAACATATTAGATGTGCTGAACTCCATAGTATGACCATAGCAGTAAACATGGCATTAAACCCCATACAAAACAAACACAGAGTACAAACAAGCTTTTTATGGTGGTTATTTGAGCTAACTAAAATGAGTGTACACACCTATCTGACATGGACAGGATGTACTTATCTGCAATAAAAGTTTTTAATTTTTAACCAATTCCCACACAATCACACCTTTTAACGCCCTGATGGAAAAAAGCTTCGGAAAACATTGTGGAAAATGAAGAAATTTCTTCATTATGCACAATGTTCTCTGAAAAACGAGGTAAAACTTAAAATTTTATCAACTTAAAAATTGTTGTCTGCAGCTTTTTTTCAATTTTGACCAGTTTAAAATATTGTTGTGTGGAAATGTGTAAATTATAGGTACTAAAGATGCTGATTAGAAAGAAAATTGTAAATTTTTGACAGAATTTGACACTTTAAAAAAGATGCATTGAGTTGATTGAGAATAAAGGTCACTGCATAACTTTCATCATGCAAAAATTAAAGAAGCCACCTGACTGAAAATTAAAGCAGCCATTTAAGAAAGGCATTATTGTTAAATTTCAGATAACAATGGTTTTCCCAAAGCTGAAGAATGTCTTGCCACATTCAGATGAAAGAAAGAAAAAACATGCTGAAAGAATGAGAATAAAACGGTCACTCTGGACTGAAGCAGAAATTATAAAAAATCGTGAGCAAAGCAGGTTGAGAATGCAAAAGATGCGCAACGAAAGAAAGAAAAAGGCCTTACATGTGAAAGAAAAGAGCATTCCACGTACAAGAAAACAGATTGAGGAGGAAAATGAACGACTAAAAGTTCAAAGAGAGAAGAAAAGGGCCTATAGGAGGAGTCTTCATCCACAAAAACTTAGGAGAATAAGGGAAAAAGATCGGCTGGCAAAGAAAATTAAAAGACAAAAACTATGTGAGAATTCAGCAGCATGCATGCAGCCAAAGAAGCAAACAAGTAGGCCTATAGAACATACACAAGGTTTAGAGATATTGAAAGAGTCTATACAAAATATGGACGGTAGAATACAGAAGCACAAACAGATTTTTGTTACTCGCATAGCTGAAAGCTTGAAAAGGAAATATGGCTTGAAATATAATGTAACAAAAGCCCTTGGTGTAACTTCAAAGTACTTAGCTGAATCCACAGACAGAAAGAAAAGGAAAGATTCCGTTGAAACTGCAACTCATGGCTTAATTTTGTCAGCATATAGAGCAGAATACAACTCTGTAAACATTCCTAATGTTAAGTCATTGAAATATGATCTCATACCAAAGTATGTGCTCAATAAGTCACTTAGAACTGTTTATGAAGACTTTAAAGCCAAAAATCCTGAACAAAAAGTGTCTTTCTCAAAGTTTGCTAGCATGAGACCCAAAGATGTAAAAACACAAAGCAAGAGGTCACTGGTCCAATGCCTCTGCGAGTACTGCGAAAATGTAAGACTGAAATTAGTTTGCCTCAATAAATTAGCTGCCAGGGAAGGCTCAGGTGTAAATATTGTCCCGAGAGATGTGCACAAGGCTGTTGAAATGTGCCTATGTGAAAAAGAAAATGGGTTTTATAAAAAGCCATGTGTAGAGGGAAAATGTGTTAAATGTGGGACAAAGAAGCTCGCTGATCACCTTCAGGGATTTTTAGTAGGAGATATGCAAGTGGAGTGGTCAATTTGGGACTATGTTCAAACAGTGAATCCAAAAACTGGAAAATCTATGACAAAACGCCAGATTGTGAAACGAAAGGGCACTCCCCAATTACTCATAGCAGAGCTGTTGGAAGAAGTTACTTTCCTATGTGAACATCTCTATATTGCTACTTGGCAACAGCATCAATTTGCGAATCTTAACAACAAAGTGCCACAGGATTCAGTTGTTGTTACTGCTGACTACGCAGAAAACTACACATGCTTTCAACAGAATGAAATTCAAGGGGCACATTGGGCCAAGGACTCTGTGACAATTCATCCTACCGTTACACGATACAACTGTGCTAGATGCCAAGGGCAAATAGTTGAAGAGGTAATTGATATTGTGTCAGATGACCTGCAGCATGATACCCATACCGTACATGTATTTTTGGCCAATGTATTCAACCACTTGACCACTAATAGAGGACTTGATATTAAGAAAGCCTTTCTACTCACAGATGGATGTGCGGCACAATACAAGTGCAAGACGGCCTTCATGGATGCCAGTATGTCAGTGACCGACTTTGGGTTTGAAATGGAAAGGGGGTATTATGGCTCTCGCCACGGAAAAAATCGTTGTGATGGTGAAGGTGGTGTTATAAAGTCTGCTGTTGCAAGAGCTGTCAGGAATGGGGAGGCGCTTGTCTACAATGCTCAGATGTTTTTTGAGGTTGCTAAGCCAATTGTTGAAAAGAAGCCAGAACATCCAAATGGTTCCTGCAATCACAAGAGGAGGACAGTTTTGTGGGTTGGATCGGATTCCATAGATCATAATCGATTAGCTCGAAACTGCAGAACAGTTCCTGGAACTAGAAAGCTACATTCAATCCGCGGAGTTCACGCTGGGGTGATCCTTACAAGGTCGCTGTCGTGTTTCTGCGATGGCTGTTTATCTACCACACCGTCTCAGAATCCTTGCTCGAATCAAAATGTTGTTGGTGACTGGAAGAGAATCACGCTGAAGAGTATCCTTTTCTGTTTTGAAGTCTTTATTCCTTGAATTTATTGTCTAACTTTTTATTACCGTTTTGTAATATCGCTTCTTATTTCAATAGCTGTTGTCACTCATTCAAGTACGTGATATCATCTATATTTTTTCTTTCATAAGTGAAATCAGCTGTTCAGACAATTGAATATTAAGCCAGAAACATCTCACATCAAATGAAAGCAATATTACAAAGAATTTTTTTTGTAATGACTGAGGTTTGGCAAATTTGCAAGCTTGGTCTTTGTGTTCTTTAAAATCATCCTTCATGATTCATTTCAAACATAAGTTTCATGTATATTTTCCTCAATAATATCAGATGCTGCAGATTTAGGGATACAGCCACCAAACCCAGCAGTACAGCCACCAGATCCAGTGGTTCAGCCACAAGACCAGGCAGAACAGCCACCAGACCCAGTGGCTCAGCCACTAGATCAAGTAGAACAGCCACCAGATCCAGTGGTTCAGCCACAAGATCAGGCAGAACAGCCACAAGACCCAGTGGCTCAGCCACTAGATCAAGTAGAACAGCAACCAGATCCAGTGGTTCAGCCACTAGACCAGGCAGAACAGCCACCAGACCCAGTGGCTCAGCCACTAGATCAAGTAGAACAGCCACCAGAACTAGTGGATCAGTCACTTGAACAGGCAGACCAGCCACGAGACCCAGTGGCTCAGCCACTAGATCAAGTAGAACAGCCACCAGAACTAGTGGATCAGTCACTTGAACAGGCAGACCAGCCACCAGACCCAGTGGTTCAGCCACTAGATCAAGTAGAACAGCCACCAGACCCAGTGGTTCAGCCACTAGACCTGGCAGAACAGCCACATGACCCAGTAGAACAACCATCTGACCCAGTGGTTCAGCCTGTAGATCCTGTGTTGCAGCCACCAGTCCAAGCAAATCAGCCACCATGTTCAGCAGAACTGGCACCAGACCCAGGAGTTCTGATACCAGACAAAGATCTTGAAATGAGCTTTAACACCAGTGACATAAGTATAGGTTAGTATAACTTACAAAGGTTTCATAATGAAATGCTATAATAGCCTACATTAGTATAAACCGGTAGGGAGCCAAGTATGGTAGCTCAAAATAGGCTCTTTAGATGTGGCTTATTACAAAGTTAAGGATCTTTCAATCAGATGTAGATTCAGTAAATCCACAACCACATGATGGGTGAGGATTGATTTTAGAGTGCTTTGACAGGATAGAAAACTGTATGAAAAGATTCACACACAGTAAAATTTTCAAATTGAAAGGGTTTGCTGACGACAAATTTAGAATAAAAAAAATAATTTTTGCTTTATGCTAGAGTAGAACACATTCTTGAAAAATTGCATGTTTTCCACAATTTTTCTGTTTTTCAAAATGTTTTCAAATGCCTTTAACCACAGAGGTGTTTAAAGGTATTACTGTGTTGGGATGGGTAAACCAAAAGGTACAGTACCCTATTACAATTGGTTTTATAGTTGAACAACAAACATAAACATTTTTGACTAATTCATTTAATTTACTTCACAGACATTGATGTTGTTATGGCCGACATATGTAAAGACAACAGCATGGCCGACATATGTAAAGACAACAGCTTTGATATAGACATAGGTGAGTATTGATGCATATCTATAATCTGAAAATTATAATTTAAACATTTTTCTGTAAGTAAATGTAGCTGGATTAAGCAGGAATAATAACAAAATTCTTTCAATATTGACATGGGTAAGTTTTTTTTAATCTTGCCATTTACTCAAATACATGTCTATTATCTAATATCTAATACTTTTTTTCCTTCATAAAGCAGCCATCTGTCTTTAAGATAACTAGCCAGTAGTATTCTGAACTATAACAAAATTAATTTATTTCTACAGGTGACATGGTGGAATCTGTCTCAGATCATGATGTTATGCCTTCTGATCCTGAATCAAAGTTAGAGCAACCAAATATTCTGTTTGGCGAGAATGAAAATAGGTAAGTGCATATCAAATCATGAACATCTCGTGGGATCAGTGCAATACTATTGTAAGTGCCTATATTTTCTTAGGCACTTACAATAGTATTGTGCTGACCCCTCAATCTGTTCTCAGGCTGGTAAAACCTATCCTTGTATGTTCTTCATATTTCTTATACAAACATTTAAGTTTGGGATCACCAACAGTGAACTGAAATATGGGAAGCAAACTAGTCATTTTGAGGGTCAAGATGTTGTAGGTCAAGTGTCAGGATCAATGTATTTGCTCGTCATCTTGTCATCAAATTGAAAATAAATGTAGAAAAGGCAGTAAATGAGTAAAAATATGTCCATCTGCTAAGTAATTTGATAATCACAGTCTCTGATTTTAATGTTATTTGAAGCAAACTCACAAATGATTTTCATATTGAATTATATGTAGAGGGCATTTGGTTCCTTTCTTAGGCTCGATTACCAGGTTGGGGACTTTGTGCTTGTGGCTCTATCTGCTGGAAAACGCAGCATTGAATACGCTGCAGAGGTAGAGTACTTAACTTGAACATATGTGTTATTTTGGTTTTGGTTTTGTTTTGAATGTTATATTGTCAGTTTTTGAAGTTTAATGATACTTGAAATTGTTATTTTTGTTTTAGGTTCTTCATGTTCTGAACAGTTTTTCACAGTTGGTTTTTTTTTCTTACTTTATTTTCAAATGCTGCTTTTTTTTTATTTAGGGTGTTTACACATAAAGTAAATGCATGTATAAATGATTTAAATTGGCTCTGAAATATTAGAATGCAAAGCTCAAACATTTAAGATTCAAGCTTCATTATTATTCTGATAAAACTTAACAAAATCTTGACATCTAAACCAACCCTAGAATTTACCAAACAGTCTTGCAGCTTAAGACTTAGAAACTGACTATTGTAAAATTTAAATGCCTTGAATACAACTCTATTTGCAGATCAAAGATGTCACTGGTGATGATGTCCTATTGCAGTACATGCATGAGATGGGCAAAAACCTTTACAAATGGCCAACTAAAACAGACATTTCCCAGGAACCTATAACGTCCATTCTTAAGAAGTTGCCACAGCCAACCTTAGTTGCCTCAAAAAGCTCTTCAAGAAGACATGTTTTTCAGTTCTAAATTTTTAATTGAATGATGATTAATTGTGGTTTAACAGACATTGGCATAAACAACTGTTATTGCATAAAATGTGCATTTTCGAGTCGTTATAGGCATATGTTAACGGACAATGCCTGGGCGTTAACGAGAGAAAACTAATAAATAAGTAAATTTGCGTGCCGCTACCGCCCTGACTTAAATATTCTCGGTCTGGAACTATAGAATTTATCAGTTTCCTTGTCCAACATTATTATAGAGCATACCTAAAGACGTTTCTCTAAATCCCACGATAAATTGTGTGACGTGATAAATTAACCAAGCAACGTCGGTATAAACAACATGGACGGTGTAATGCATGGTGGCATTTAAGTAGTTTTGAAACTGGTTTTATATCGCTTCCACAAAATAATTTTGCTCTTACCTATCTTTTTATGCAATAATAGCGTTGATTCAGTGCCGATTAAGTAGAGTGCCGGCTTATGGATTGAAAGGTTGTGGGTTTGAGTCCCAGCAACAGAAACTTTTTTTATAAGGTTAATTCACGTTTTGGAGGGCGTTAAAGTTTGCAGAGACCCTCATAATGCTTTAATGCCCTCGTGCTTTGCACTTGGGCGTTGAACCATTTCTTGGGTCTCTGCAGATGTTTACGCCCTCAAAAACGTGAATTAACCCTATAAAAAAGTTGCTGTTGATGGGACTCAAACCCACAACCTTTCGATCCATAAGCTGGCACTCTACCATTGGAGCTTATGTGAAAGGGTTTTAAAAAAAATGGGATAGAATTAGTAAAGTTCATCTCTTAAGCCAAGATTAGAACAATTCAGAATTCCAATCAAGATGTTTTTCTGCATTGCTTTGATCTCTGAATATTGGTTGATAAAAGCTCAATTCAAAATACATTGA
The DNA here is from genome assembly GCA_948146395.1 of Fragum whitleyi. Taxonomy (NCBI): domain Eukaryota; kingdom Metazoa; phylum Mollusca; class Bivalvia; order Cardiida; family Cardiidae; genus Fragum; species Fragum whitleyi. The sequence continues at coordinate 47,494,518 of OX411551.1, read as the reverse complement.
AATGTAAGCTTGATTCAAGACATGAAATTTCATGTCTGTCCTGTTACGTTAGTCTAAAGTTGGTGAACTTAGATTTCATAGCTGAGTACAGTTGAAAAACTTACAAATTCCTTTTAGATATGATACTGTAGTATACACCATTGTTTATATTTTATAATGGAGCATCTATTCTTTGAAACTAATCAATTTATATTACTTTAAAGGAAAAGCTATCCGAGAACTGCTTTTGAATTGCAATGATTTCTTGCAAATGAAGACATTATTTCTCTAAACAGCAACATCTTAATACCAGATACCACACTATTGTCCTCAATTGAACTATTTGTTGTCTATTCAATTATACATAAAGATTATTTTTCAAAGTTTACTTGTAATTTCAATGAATTTAATATGTCTGTCCATGTTACATGATCTTTCTGATAAGAAGGATTTAAATTGAAATAAATTTTAAGAAACGTTTGTGCTTATCTTCTTATGTGCTTTTTTGTCAATGTTAATGGTAATGTGATACCTAGCAAGCAAAAAATTAAGTAAATTTACATTTTTGTATTTTTGATGTTCCATGACATTTATCAAATAATGACCCAAATATAAATTTTGGAAACTAATACGAGAAACTGAAGTTTCTATTTGGAATTGCTCTGTAGATGAATCGTTTGATCTTAGGAATATTCCCCTGATTGGAATTTCGTTTGTTTCAAAAGTCCTATCAAAGGACCCTCACAATCTGTATTGACAAAGAGAATGTCAGATGCTGTAATGATGCGTTCCCAACCTGACAAGATTGCGTAAGCAAAGATGGTAGTTATGGCAACTGTCCTATACCATGTATGTTACACATTTTTGTCAGCTATAATGTATGCTCGTGTTGATTATCAAAAACATCCAGGGTCAAAATCAGGGTGTTTTTTTTTTTTAATCTCAAGACGTTTTTTTACGTCAGTCTGATTTTCCAGATCTAATTTCTAAACTTTTGGATGTTGATGTCTGCTTATTGAGAGCACTGTGCATTCTATTCACAATATAAATTACAATAATTCCTAAAGCAATCACCTTATATATGAATGAATTTTCCAATTGTGTATTTACTGTATTGACCACTTACAAGCGATATTTCTAATTTCCAGACAAAGTTAGTCTTCCTGAACCTATTAGAATTATGCTGGACTGATTAAATGTTAAAATGAGAAGGCAGCCTATCATCTAACAGAACAGCTAGGGGCAGAAGACCTGATTTAAGGACTTTCGGGGATCAAAAGGTCAACAAAAATAAACCACTTATCATCAGTACTGAGAGAAGATGGGCGATTGGGTTATGAAAACTTACAAGATTGCATCAAGTATGTATGAAAGGTATTTACAAATCCATTTCACATAAAATTATTGGGTGCATTTTCTTTTTTTTTTTTTTTTTTTTCAAAGTACCATATCATTGATTTTTTTCCCAGTGTATTGTAACAACCAATTTGCTGAGGCTTCAGTTTGCCCCACAGAATATTTCAGGTATGACATAGATGAAACTGTGTGCAACACACCCAATATTTTCAACACAATAGATTTTGCTCAAAATCCTCAATACATTGATTTGATACTTTTTGCCTTATACAAATCATACAGTGAATTTCGTTGAAGTTTTTTCACATTTTGACGCTTTAAGTATTTGGAATTAAGTTAAGTAAATATTTGAGAAGAAAGTGTGAAGAAATCAAATGGTTACTCAATTTGGGATTCAGTAAAAGATCGCTGATTTACAAATAGATAAACTGCTAAATAACCCTTGCAGGGATAATTCTGGTTCAGAATATATCATGTGCAAGGATATCTCATTTAGCCAAATGAAATGTAAAATTAAAATTTTACCTAGTTTGAGGAACTTAAACTTCTCTGGTTTTCAAAAGAAAATCAGTTGTGGGCTAAATCAAGAATCTAAATAAATGTGGAACATAGAAAGTGAGATTAATAAGTTGTTATCTATAACTTATTAATATCATCTTTTATGTTCATACAAAATAAAAGGTTTAATTTCAAGCTATAGTTTGAGAAAATTCTCATTAGAGCATGCAAAAAGTTGTATAGTTTTGGGCCAAGTAATGTGATGATTTTTTGTTTTATTTTTCAGAATATGTTAATACCAGGCTGGGTTGATGGTCATTTTACATTCTGGACAAAAATGGTTGAAATAGATGAGGAATTTACAGAGAGGATTCACTCAACAGGAATGGCTGAATATCAAGAATAATTTCGAAAATAAGGAAATTTGAAAATTTTTCGAATTAATATTACATAGTGTATAAATTTATCTTTCTTCTTATGTGAAAGTTGTCATTCCTTTTTGCTTGGCTGTTTTAGAACATAAAAATTGAAAGTTTTTCATCGTGCTGTCGTTGTATCTCTGTCATAATTTAAAATACAATTGTATAGAGATCTGCTTGAAACTTTCCATATGTGTTCACTATATGATCTACTGTGGACAACTGTGTGATATGCCCCTTTTTACTAAGATTTTAAGCTCGGCTGTTTTCAGAGAAAAACCGAGGTATTGCTATAGCCTCCATGTCGTCGTCGTTGTCGTCGTGGGAAAACTTTGACATTGGTTATATCTCTGGTTCTACTGAAGGCATTCACTTAAAACTTGGCACACATGTTCACCATCAAAAGAGCAACTTATACGATCAAGGGGGATAACTCTAGATGCATTTTGTGCAAATTATGCCCCTTTTTCGACTTAGATTTTTTCTCACCATCCAGCACTTGATAGCCGAGCGTAGGCACCTGTAGGCAATGCTCTTGTTTTTATCTGGATCATCTAGCCAAGCATTGGCACCCACAGAACTAGTTATTTCTATTTCAAAATGACAATTTATCTCATTCATCAAATACTACGTTGTGGGTACTCATGCGAAATGTTTCATCAATTCATTCCCTTTGACCACACACTAAATAGGGTCAAGATTAAAAAAATACAGATCTAGAGTTTGTGTAATTGTGCCATTGTAAAAATTGGGCTTGTGTATAGCAAAGCTCCTGGCACATAACTATGGATTTTCAGTGATCAAAACTTGTCCTAGGACCTGTAGATCTTCGGGAGGATTGATAGTAACCACCATTAAAGGCCCCTCAGGCTTATAGTACTTGTCCAAGAATTTCAGCTTGGCTGTTTAACAACAAAAGATCAAGGTATTGTCAGCACATTGGTGTTGTTTGCATTTGTATTGGCATATGTGTTCGCAACTGACAAACATAAACCTTGGTCATATCTGTTGTTAATGAAGATATGAACTTGGAATTTGGCATGTGTTCACTATCACAATAGCTACCAAGACTAACAAGGGGTATAACTATAGCATCTATTTGTAAGAGTTATGCCCCTTTTTCTTAGATATTTTCATTATCTAGCACCTGCAGCAGATTGCCGGTACTGGCTTGCTGTGCTCTTGATTACCAAATCATGTAATTTTATCTGTTCTTTTTCACACATAGAGTTTCATTCCACTGAGGAAAACATTGTGAGAAAAGAAGTTATTGCTTATTATATGCATTTTCTTCTATTCAATCACTATTTTCCTTATAATAGAAGAATTATTAATAGAATGATATAAGTCTCCATCAAGGACTTGTTATTATCAGGGAGACACAGAAAGATTTAGGACATTCAGGTCTTGCATGCTGAAGGCAAAAAAGTGTTGAACCCTAATTTTGGAATGAATACAGTAATTGTTCATTTAGGTAAATTCCAAAGAAGCTAGAATTCAAAGTGATTGTACTCTGAAATATTAATGCATGTACCTAGTATGTAGGGAAAAAGAGAAATTGCTATGTTCACACAATGTTTTTATTACTCAGGGGCTTGAAAACAAGGGACTTGAGTTAAAAGACATTTTTATGCCCCTACATCAGTAAGATAGGGGGCATATTGTTTTACCAAGTCTGTCTGTCTGCTAAAACTTAACCTGAAAACCAAATATTTTTCTATAACTTCAACACTTTTGGATTGACAATGCTTATATTTTGCATGAACAAAGCAGTTAATCAATGTCACCAATCAAGGTCAAGGGATTCTTCAAGGTCAAACTTATTAAAAAAAAATAAGCCATTTCAAGGGCAGAAGTGTTTTACAAAAACATCTTGTTGAAACCCTGAATATGAAATTCAGTTTGTCCTCAAAAGGATAACCTATTTTTTATTCCTTGAAAATATATAATATCAATTAAGTTGAGTTTTGTGTCTCACCGGAACACTAAATGCTAAAGGTGAGGTTATGGGATCATGCTTTGTCTGTTGTCTCAATAGTGTGCCAAGATTTTGTTTTGTTTACTAATTTGTCCATGTAAAGATTATTTCTTTATTATTGCTCCCATCTACAAAGTAGAGAGGGGAATATTGGTTTCACCCTGCTTGTCCGACATACTTTCTAAGACCTTTTTTGTTACCGACCTCTAACATAAGAACAAAGTTTCTTAGAATAATGGACTTTGTTGCCATTAGCCATATGACAATTTTGTTGCCAGGGCTGTGCCATATCTTTTCTGTTAACAAACATTAAAGGTCAAGGTCACAATTGAACTTTGTCCAGTAAATTTCTGCAGAAATTGAACAAAGCAATGGTGGGGAATCTATGTCTGTTTTGTGACAGATCTATAGTTAAGAATTGAGATATCATTGTAGAATCCGACCAATCATACATTCACTTTTAAATAAAATTCTGTCTTGTTTAAGCTTGGTTTCCCCCTGGTTCCTTACCAGCTCACTAGCGGAAAATGAGACGTAATCCGCTAGTCAATTCCGCCTGGTTTTTCAACTACAAGCATTTACGTCTGTAGAAATATTCCGCTTAATTAGCATAATTCGCCTCAAATTACGTCTATTTTACGCTTGGTTTCCGCCTCATTGCTATTACTAGCGGAAAGCTAGACGGAGTCCGCTTAATAATTCCGCCTGGTTTTTCCGCTAGCAAGTGATTACGCCTGTAAAAAAATTACGCTTAATTAACATAATTCGCCTAAAATTCCGTCTATTTTACGCTTGGTTTCCGCCTCATTGCTATATAAAGTTTCAACCAGCTTCCTAGCGTAAAATGAGAAGGAATCCGCTTGATAATTACGTCTATTTTACGCCTCTTTTACGGGTGGAATTTTTCGTACAGGATACCCTAATTGTGATTGCTTATTGGTGATAAGAATAAAGTTTTGTCAACTTAATATTTACTGACACACTTATGGTAGATTTGTCTTTATAAGACATTTCAGATATTTTGATGATACTGGGGGGCGATTTTGCAGTTTGATAGTTATGCATTTTGTGAGTGAAGATGGATCTTTGCCTACACTGTTTTACAAGGTTTTGTGAACCTTGTGGGAAAAAAGGCATATTGGGTAATCTTAATATAGTAATGCAAAAGCATAATTATTTGCAATCTTGTTCCTCTGGCTTATCTTTATTCTGGGATGTATTTGATTCTTTCACAGATTAGGTATATTGTCTCATAGAGTAAATACACCCAGTGACCTCTCACTAAGTGACTATTTTATGTGACAAAATACAACTTTCTTAATTATGGGAATAAAGTGACGATGTTTGGGCTCATTTTAATGTACATGTTATGTAGATTTCAAATATGTAATTACTTTGAAGATTGGATTTGTTCTTATGCCATTTTATTAATATTGTGAAATTTGGTCCATTTCTGCAAAAGAACAAGTTGGTGACAAAACCAGACAGATAGGCGGGGCTTATCAGTCTAAAAGGTTGTCAATCATGTGGAGTCTGGTCAATTTGACAAACTGACCAATCAGGGCATAGGGCCAGAATTTGCATGAAGTTGGATTTGGGCTTATCAGCCAATCAAACTTCATGAACATTCTGGAGCCCAGATCAGGCCGTATACAAAGTGGCGCAAGGCCCCAAATCTTCACTCTGTAACTCTGTGATTTGGATACTTAGGAAGGAAATCTGTAGTAAGAGATTTAGCTAATTAATTAATTATTTTGTATTTATTTTTTTGACTTAGGAAATCCTTGGACTGAATCATTATTGTCATTATTACTTAGTTTTTGGCACTATTTTAGCATAAATTATTGTGATGTCTCTTGTTTAGACAAAATGTTGACATTGATCTTAATTGCCTGGATCATTAATGTTCTATTAAGCCTGGGCATATTTTGTATCAATTTGGTAGTTATTGCATTGGTTGTCTATTCCTATTACTTTTATGAACAGTGCCCAAGCATTACTTCCTGCAGAGTCACTTGCTCTTTGTAAATCTTAGGGATCTCAAATTATTTGACATTCAAAGAGCATCTTAGTTGAATTTATTTGATTGAGCATTTTGTTGTATTGCTGATGGTTGTCTGACTTGATATAAATGCTTTAACTTAGAACTTCCTAAGAACTATTACATTTGTTGTTGATGTAATTTGATGGATGTATTTTGATCTTGAAAAGACTCATAATTTCTGAGTCTAGATTACATTTATTTAGTTTTAGAGAATCTTTGTTTATTCTTTAACCCAATCTAAGGCTCCGGCTTGCCTACATAAATTTGCGCCTTGAAAAGTCGGTGGTGTCATCCTGACGTTGAATCTAAATCACTATTGCACTTGATCCCCTTATACGAACCGCGTAACCTTGATCTTTTGTGGAGTTCGGAAAAGGGACAAAACCTTTTTCCGAATCTAGGTCCACGAAGACATAGGTTTACAACAAAAAACCGGTGTCAGAAGTGGGATCCAGATTGTTTAGATTTATGTAATTTAGACAAATTGGATTCCTTTGCAAGGATCTAGTGCCATAGAAATATTTTGAATTAGAAATTATCAATAATTTTTTGGCTTTCATATATTGGTAATTTGTAGTATTTTTGAAAGAACTGTTTTCTGTAAGACAAAGTATTTTGAGTGTGTTATATAATTGAAATTAGTGTTTTGTTAAATTTAGAATTTTTAAAGGTTTTGAGAATACAGCTTATAAGATATTTCTTGGGAATTTTTAAATATATGCTTTTGATTAAGAATTGTCAGATTCATTGTTATTTTATCCCTAAGTCAGCTAAATTTTTTTACTAAAGTTAGCATTTTTCTAGCTTTGCTGAAAATCCTAACTATTGTAAAATTTCTGTTAGATCTGCAATCCATAAAATTGGACTGTTGACTAAACCAATTTATCAATATAAAATTGTGTTAGGTATCAGAGAGCTCAGCTATTCGGGGCACTGATATCTCCACTGAAGTGTAATTTGAACAGGCATAAATTCAGAGAGCTCAACAAAGTAGGAGCACTGATATTGTGACTGAGTTTCTATACCTTTTGGCTTTAATAACATAATTTCCTGCCAGGCATAATTAGAATCTGTGTACTGACAATTCTAAGTCATAAAGAGGCTAATCTTGTAAATTCCTCTAGCCATTGAAATCATACCAATATTTTTCAGACAATTTTTCTCCATTTGTCTCAATCAAATTTCAAGTCTGTAAATCAACAAATAGTTCAATTTGCTTCTCAACTTTTTGATTTACATGTGATTTCCTTCTTGTTACTGAATTGCCAAGTTTGCTGATTGAAAATAATTACTAAAAGTTATTCTTATCCTAACATTGAAATAATCAGAGAGCTCAGCTATTCGGAGCACTGATTGTTTTGTTGTTCACAAAATTCTACCAAGTCAGAATTGACAGAAATAATAATTTTGGATCCGTACAGTAAAATTATCAGAGAGCTCAGCAATTCGGAGCACTGATTGCCTTGCTGTTCAAAAATTTTAAACCAACAGAAGTAGCAGATTTTTTGTCAAGTTTTGGCAAGTTTACACTGTTTTGCAAAGAAATCCGAGTCATTTCAATCAGCAAGATTGGTATTATTTTCAATTTTGGTCAATCATTCGCCTTTCTGTATTTCTTTTGGAATTGCATGAATTTCAGCCACACCAGGAGGACTTCTTATTTGTGTTTTTCTTAGTTGTAATTTTCAGTAAACACCAGAGTTTTGAAATACTCAAAATATAGACAGTATTTTCAGTCTGCCACAGGAGGATTTTGACTGAATTGCCATTATAATTGTTATTTTCAGAGTACAACATATTGAAGATACCATGTTATAATTTTTCACATCGTAGCATTATTTTCAGTCTGCCACAGGAGGATTTTGACTGAATTGCCATTACAATTGTTATTTTCAGAGTACAACATATTGAAGATACCGTATTATAATTTTTTACATTGTAGCATTGTTTTCAGTCTGCCACAGGAGGATTTTGACTGAATTGCCATTACAATTGTTATTTTCAGAGTACAACATATTGAGGATACCGTATTATAATTTTTTACATTGTAGCATGCATTATTTTCAGTCTGCCACAGGAGGATTTTGACTGATTTGCTATTATAACTATTATTTTCAGAATACAACAGACTTTATTATAACTTTGCACATTGAAGCTATCATTTTCAGCACAGGATTTTGTTTTATCGCTCTAGTTAAAGTTAAGTTGTAGACTTTGTAGTTGCATTTTCTTGAATATCACCTCATTTTATGGAATTGAGATCAGGGACTATTAAGACGGCTTACCAATTACAAATGGCGACACAGAATCGAGAGCCTCTTAGGCCGGATACCCCGGATACAGTACTGTTTGAGCAGCCATCTCCTGAATGGGATGACATGATTGTACCTGACACTCCCATGAGCCAGAGGCCCCCTCCTTCAAATCCCATCCCGATACCTACCAGACCTCTCCTGGAACCTCGACAGTACCCAGCTGATCCAGACCCGAGAGAGGGCGGTCCATCTTTCCGTGCATATAGGGAACCAGTGGACCCCGACCGGCCAATGCACAGACCAGATCCATATCAAGACAGATTTGAGCCCCCTACCAGACCTCAATTACGCAGACCCACATATAGGTCACTGAGCCCGCCATTCCAGGAGCCTGCCTTCCTCAGCGATGAGCCACCTAGACGATACCTTAGGCCTTCCCAATCGCCTGAACATTTTAGGTCAGCAGACTTCAATAGGGGACCCCCAACAGATTACTTCCAGCCGCGCCGAGGGCCAAATCATAACCACTTTCCCCAGCCGGCAGAACATACAGATTTTAGACAAAGGCCGCCTGTGTTTGATGGGAAGCCTGATACCTGGGAACCCTTTCTGATGCAAATGAACTTTATGAAGAAGGTGTACAGATGGACAGACAGAAAATTTAGGGAACAACTGATATTCTCTTTCAAGGGAGAGGCTCTGATGCACCTAAATAGCTTGGGAGCCAATGCGTGCGACGATACAGACAAGATTATCAGATCTTTTACACAGCGTTTTGGGTAATGCCTCCTAGCAGAAACACACAGGGCCACCCTTTACAACATTAAGAAGAGCTCAAAGGAGAGCATCCAACAATACAGCGCACGAATCAACCAGTTGATGTCTAGGTCATACCCCGGCATGGAGGGAACAACTATATTCAAGAACTTGTCCATAGAACATTTGTTGAAGGGACTTCAAGATCAGCGCCTGGCCTATGAAGTTCTCATCAGAAAACCAAGAGACCTGTCCAAAGCCGTCGACATGATAATTTGGCATGAGGCCTGCCGCCAGTACACAACCAAACCCAGTGGCATCCGTAGCATTGATACCTGTGACTCGGACTCAAGCCAAGAAGAGGACCGAGCTGACATGAGAAGGGTTAACAAGCATAGAATGGTTACTGAGGACCGCTTTGAAAATTTGAAGCGAGAGATAGAGGCATACATCGCGAAACAATTCGCGAAGTTGGGCAATGCTCACCCCGAAGGAACCAATCACCAAAACAACCGGTCTGAACGTACTGATAAGAAGGAGGTGACTTGTTACAACTGCCACGAGAAGGGACACATCTCGCCACTCTGCCCACACAAGAAACCAAACACCTTAGAGGGACAGAAGAAGGAAGGTGTCAACCAGGAAAACTAGTAGGGGCTGTACTGGAAGGCCCAAGTTCAGCCCATATTTTTGAGGAAGAGGCCAAACTTTTATCATCACATGCTGTAACTAATGATGTAGACCTGGACCAGGGCACAGGTGATGGACAATTTATCACAGGTTCAGGACAAAATGACAATAGAGAAGAATCTATTCTTATTGTTGACCGTGTGAGAGCTAAGAATATTAAACTTTTAATGCATGTTTGTGATATTGAATGTAATGCTGTTATAGATACAGGTGCTGAAGTAACGGTCATCAGCGAATCGACATATAAAAGGATACCGAAATCTAGGCGTCCACCTCTACAGAAGGCAAAAAGACAACTTGTCGTTGCAGAGGAGAACAAGGAGCTGACAGTATGTGGGTTGATAAGTGTCATGCTTAAAATTGGGGACATGACGTTTGATTGGCCTGTGTATGTCGCTCCTTTTCGGGATGATATAACTGGGATGGGACCTTATGTTTCACCATAAGATGGCTATAGATCCAGAGAAGGGGCTCCGGGTACGAGACAAGTGGCTACCTCTACAGACGAACAGCCAAAACAACCAAATAGGCAAAGTTTCACTGCGAAGGGCAGCCACCATACCGGCCTACTCAGAGTGTTATAAGCTGCAGATTCGAAAATCCCCTCCACGGTTACATGTATTTCGAGCCGACTACTCAAGGCAGATTACTCCCAGTCAAGGCTATGGTCAGCTCGACAGGCAAAACCGTCCCAGTGAGAATGGTGAACCCAACCAAGAACCCTATCAAGTTGAAAAAGAACACGATTGTTGGACATCTTGAGGAACCAGAATCCATCTATGAAACTGGGTTTTTTATTGATCAAGCAGAGGGAACCAACCAGTCAATTTCCACAGAACGAACGTGTACCCACAACAACATTGTAGGAGAATACAATCCGAAACAGCGAATAATCAACAGATGTGGTGAGATGGCCATGCCAAAGACCCTTGAATTGGAATTAGACCAGATTCCGGAAGAGCCTAAAGCTCAAGAAAATGTTGTTATACCAGAACACTTACAAACCTTATACACATCAAGTATTGACAACTTACAAGAACCAGAAAAATCCATGTTAGCTGATGTTTTATCCAGGTATGAGGATTGCTTTGCTTAACATGCCAACGACCTTGGGCGGTGTTCCTTACTCAAGCATAGCATAGACACAGCTGGAGCTGCTCCTATCAGGCAACGAATGAGACCGACACCCAAAGGATTTGAGGCTGAGGAGGAGTAGTATTTGAAGGACCAGTTAGCAGCCGGAGTAATTCGTCCATCGCAGTCACCATGGAGCTCACCTACTGTCCTAGTTCTAAAGAGAGATGGTGGGATCCGCTGGTGCATAGACTACCGCAAACTTAATGATGTTTCTATCAAAGACGCATATCCTTTACACAAGATAAGCATATGTTTGGACTGCCTAGCGTCTGCCAAGATATTTTCAACACTTGATCTGCAGTCTGGATACTGGCAACTGGAAGTAGAGGAAGAAGACAAGCCGAAGACAGCGTTTATAAGTAAATATGGTCTGTTCGAATATAACACTCTTCCATTTGGACTCTCGAATGCGCCCTAAACCTTCAAGCGGTGTATGGAAATGATTCTGCACGGATTACAGTGGGAATCCCTACTCATTTACCTAGACGACATAATTGTTTTAGGCTCAGACTTCAAAGAACACATATCGCGACTGTCTGAAGTCTTCACAAGAATCAAGGATGCAGGACTCAAATTGAAACCATCTAAATGTGAATTATTTTAGCATGAAGTTTTGTTTTTAGGTCATGTTGTAGGTCAAGATGGGATTAGGCCCAACCCTAAATTCGTAGAGGCTATCCAAACCTGGAAACAACCTGAGAATGTCAAGGAAATACAACAGTTAATTGGCCTCTGTAACTATTATCGCCAGTGCATCCAGAACTTCAGTGAAAGAGCTGCACCAATGACCAGGCTGACACAGAAAAAGGTTCCGTTTTCCTGGGATTTAGCCTGTCAACTTGCTTTTGACGACCTACGCAACGCCCTGAGTACTGGACCAATCTTGGCCTATCCTCAAAATGATGGTCAGTTTGTTCTGGACACAGATGCATCAGACGTTGGTGTTGGAGCAGTTTAATCTCAAGTTCAGAATGGAGAGGAGCATGTCATAGCCTACGCATCGAAGAAACTGAATAAAGCTCAGCAGCGATACATTGTGACCAGACGTGAACTCCTCGCTGTAATCACCTTCACCCATTAATTTCGCCATTATCTTCTTGGTAGGAAATTCTTGCTGAGGACTGATCATAGTTCTCTGCAATGGATTTTCAACTTCAAGGAACCTGTAGGACAAGTAGCCCGCTGGTTAGAGTCTCTTGCCCAATATGACTTCAAAATACAACACCGACCAGGGAAGCGCCACCAAAATGCAGATAGCCTTAGCCGTCAGGACACAACCGACGAGATGGGACATGCGGACACCGACAACCAGGCTATCTCATCCTGCCACAGCCGATGTTGTGAGTGGAAGTACTTCCGAGAGGACGTCGACAACGTAGTTGACCTTGGTGTAGACCCGAACATTGCCAGATGCCGAGCTGTGACCAGGGGTTAGATGCAGGAAGAACAAGACAGCGACACAGAAAACGTTTTGGGCAGGAACCTTGCTCAGTATTTGTCCACATATTCAGCCAAGGACCCCGGATTGCTGCAGAGGGAAGACGCAGATCTCGGGATTCTTCATGAGTGGAAGGACAAAGGAACCATTCCTGACAGAAATGAAGCCAACGCTTTTAGCCCAGCTGTACGGAAATATTGGCTCAATTGGGAAAATATCACAAGAAGTGCTGTTCCAGAAGATTAAATTAGGAGCTGAAGAGAAATTTTAGTTATTGGTACCAGCTGTACTGAACAAGAGTTGTCCGCGGACAACGTAGCTCGCCCAAACAGCTGCTTGTCACAAACAGCACTTGACCGAAGACCGAAGTTCAAAGTGGTTTCTTTCAATGTTAAAGTGCATGATCTAAAATATATCTGTTTGAGTAGTAATTAAGAAATATAAAACCTTTTTTGTTTTAATTGCATGTATAAGGTTAGGGTAAAGTGAAAGCCTACAAGCAGATGTGGTAACCAATGGCATTTCTTTGTATCAAACATGAAGTTTTTCTTTAAAATCTTTCTAAGTCCACAAAAGGTCAAGATCAAGGTCAAATTGTGAAGGACCTTGGTCTCTGTAGAAGCCTTTCACCTAGTGAGTATGTGTATGAAGTAATTATGTCCCTTAGTAAAGCATTTAGAAAATATAAGCAAGGTTAAATTTTTGGTTAAAATTTTTCAGTTAAGTTTTTCCAAGTCCATAAAAGGTCAAGGTCAAGGTTAAATTGTCAAGGCCCTTGGTTTCTGGTGAAAGCCTTTCATCTGGTGACTATGTATATGAAGTAATAATGTCCCTAGGTTAAAGCATTCAGAAAATATAAGCAAGGTTGAAGTTTTTGGAAAAAGAATTTCGGTTAAAGTATTTCTAAGTTCATAAAAGGTCAAGGTCAAATTGTCAAGGACCTTGATCTCTCACAAAAGCCTATCACCTAATGAGTATGTATATGAAGTAATGATGTCCCTAGGTTAAAGCATTCAGAAAATATAAGCAAGGTTAAAGTTTTTGTTAAAGTTTTCAGTTAAAGTTTTTCTAAGTCCACAAATGGTAAAGGTCAAGGTCAAATTGTGAAGGACCTTGGTCTCTGCTGAAAGCCTATCACCTGGTGAGTATATATATGAAGCTATGATGTCCCTAGGTTAGAGCATTAAAAAAATATATGCAAGGTTAAAGTTTTTGGTTAAAGTTTTTTGGTTAAAGTTTTTCTAAGTCCACAAAGGGTCAAGGTCAAGGTCAAATTGTCAAGGACCTTTGTCTATGGTGTAAGCCTATCACCTAATGAGTGTGTATATGAAGTTATGATGTCTCTAGTTTAAAGCTTACAGAAAATATAAGCAAGGTTAAAGTTTTTTTGGTTAAAGTTTTTGGTTAAAGTTTTTTTTGAAAGGGTCAAGGTCACAGTCTAAAGGTCATTTCGACATGGATGTTGGTCTCAAATGAAAGCCTATGCCCTAATGAGTGTTTCTGTAAAAAATAAAGCCTCTAGGATAAATATTGATAGAAATAAAACTTTAACCTAATGCGGACGCCGACACCGACGCTGACGCCGACGCTGACGCCGACATCCGAGGGTATGACAATAGCTCTTCCGAGACTTTCGTCCCGGGCGAGCTAAAAATGAGGTCCTTAGACAGTGTCACGGCAGCGTTTTTGCGGGCCATTTGGGAATAAACAAAACATCCGAGAAGGTTCTACTGGTACAAATACAAACAGAACATAAGACTCTATCTGAATATGTGCACCACCTGCAAGAAAGCTTCTAAACCTGCCAAAACCCCACGAGCACCTTTACAGCAGTTCCGCGCCGGATATCCCAGGATAGGGATCGACATAATGGGCCCCTTAAATGTAACCAGTTCAGGAAACAAATAAATTTTAGTGATAGGAGACTATTTCACTCGTTGGATGGAGGCCTACCCATTACCATCACAGAAGGCAGAGGAGGTCTTGAAGAAGCTTATGCTGCAGTTTGTAAGCAGATTTTGAATTCCCCTGGAAATCCAATCAGACCAGGGCAGCAACTTTGAGAGCGAGCTGTTCCAGGAGATCTGCAAACTCCTTCAAATCAAGAAGACCAGAACAACGCCATATCGCCCCTCCTCCAACGGGCTGTTTGAGAGATTCAATGGGACACTTGTTCAAATTTAACCAGTATTTTTACCAGTAGACTGACATCAGCATAACTTTTACATTTTTACCAACAGAAATCATCAATGGAGCACAACAACACCGACCATCTGGACATGACAAACCTACCGGCAACCCTGGCTCTTTTCAAGGTGGCCTGGAGATGTGACACACAAATCAAGGTCCTACGGAGAAAGCGTAGAGACACTGTCATCAGGGCGAGGATGTGCTGGGATGCTGGCAATTATATGATGGTTGATGACCTCTGGTGTCGTACCAACGTGATGTGTTTTCTCATCCAAGTATACGAAACAATTTTTGGGAAGAAGCTGAGACAAATCCTCAAAATATTTCCGGAATTCTTCGTCCCTCTCTTTGTTTAAATTAATCAATTGAGTGAATTTTCTTTTTTGCAGTGGCAATGGTGGGCCTGTATTTCTGTGTAATGTGCGGATACAGCCACAGCTATCGCGCGACCTGGAGACATGTGGCTTGGTGCCACCTTAACATTCGCTATATCCCTTTTTCGTGTGTGGACTGTAAACATGTATTTCCCAATCAAAATGAAGCTGAACGCCATATAGCCAGAAGTGATTGTGTAATTTTAAATCTTGGACTCTCGAACCAACTTCCTGTATTCCGGCTAATCATCCAACATACGAACAAAAGAAAATTTGAAGAAGAGACTTTCAATCTATCCTATAACCTCCAAAATGAAGAATTAGACTATTTCGATGAGTGCTGTCATTATGAATAACTTTTAGTGATTTATTAGGCCACCCACCATTGCCCAACTGCTTCGCAAACAAAGAACATTTCTGAGTAATAATTTCTTCGATTTCACGCGTAAATCCAAAATCATGAACTCTAAATTTCTTTTAAATTCCAATAAACTTTGTTAAGTCCTACATTCCTGATGTCCTACATTCCTTATGTCCTACATTCCCGATGTCCGACATTCCCATCAACGACAAACGACAACAACTATTTTTGTATTGTAAATGTTAATGTTTTTGCTTATTAGTTTATAGGTAATGTTGTTCTATTTCAAGATATCATTTCAGTATTTTACTAGTGCCATGCTGAACTTTGCATTTCGGTGTGAGAATTCTGATGTAGAGTTCCAGGTTTTCATGTTGAAGATATTGGGAGTGATATGTCTGATATGAGCTTCAGAATGTCATTCTACTATATCTGATACTATCTATTTATATAGAGATTGAACACTTATCTTTATCGGATAGTATCATTTTTGCACTGTTTCAATGGAGGCTTTTGCTTCTGAACTGCATGGATATTATTATGTTACATTCATAGTACATTGGAGAAGTTATGTGCTGTGTAGCATTGTAGTATCTTATCAGTGATTTGGCTAGTCTGAAGTTTTAAAGTATTACGCACCGAACTGAATGTTTTCCAAAAAAGCAGATTGTCTTTAACATTTAAATTGCTAGGTTGAACTCTTATCTATCTCTATGTTATTGAGTTTGGTTTATGTTTGGTGATACTTGTTTTGAATGGATATTCTTGAATATTACAACATAACTCATTTACATAAATATGCCAAAGCCTGATGGTTTATGATATATTTATCAGTTGCTGAGTTATTGTTATTTACTTTGAAAGTGCTGTTGTGATGTGTTGTTGTGTGGTGTCCAATATGCAGAGTCTGCAAGCTGCTGTGCTGTTGCCATTTTACCAGTCTGAAATATCCCTAGAAGAGTTTATTAAGAGTTTTATGTGCTAGAGTATTTTATTTTTGCAAATTTTATGCAGAATTGTGCTGACTCTAAGCAATAGTTGCTTACACTAGAACTTGGGTCGATGTTCTATCTAATTGAAGCTGTTTAGCTTTTATTATATAGAGCATCGGAGAAGTGTAGTGATATTTTAGAGTCATTTTACCTCAAGTGCATTGACATTATGACTGACAATTGACAGATACAATGTTTAAGCAAAGTACAGAATATTGTTTTGTAAGTTTTGTAACTTTGTGGATTCATTTGATTTGATAACCATATCATAGTACCATGTATTGCAGTTGTATTGCTGTCTTACAATTCATCTGCTTTGGATAAAGCTGTAAACTACCAAATTTACCTAGAACAGGCATGCCTGGGGCTGAAATCTTGCTTTTCAACTGGAATTGTAAAAATTTAGTTGCTGTCATGCTGCGCCTTCTTTATGAAGAGCTCATTATATTGTGCTTACTCGAACCGGTGCTCATTCGTACTTAGTATGTTTCGTACCTTGTGTCTTATGTATAAATGTATATTATACTTTTGTATTTTGTTAAATATATGACTTTGGATTTTTGCGCATCCAGCTCTGTTCCTGGATTTCTAGAGTTTATTTTTTGGAAATTCCGGGGCGGAATTGAATGTCTCTTGTTTTAGATCCATTCTTTCCCGTGAGGGGAGCCGTGTTGTATACTTGGATTTTAATATGGAGAAGGGTTGTTTACATTATGGAAGAAACTGCTTTTAGGAAAGGATTAGACTGTTCCAAAATCAAAGGCTTGCTTGACACTTGTGTATCTGTCATCATTGCTTTAATGACATAATGTTACTTAACAGTTGAAGAACTTGGCAGAACTGCCCTCCTTGACTGCCAATGTGAACTGGTACAGTGAGGAAAATGTTACATTATCGCAGCTGTGCTCATGTTTGATCCCTGAGGATGACTAAATTCTGCCCTGCAGGTGGCCTGAGTCAGTGGAAATTTACCAGAGTCTTTAACCCTTACCTTGACCATAATCCCTTGTCTTGTTTTGTCTTGTTTATCTTGTTTTAACTGTATTATTGCTGTTTTATTGCATTTGATAATTGTCTAGAGGCAAAATTCTGTCAAATCTGCTTATTTCGGTATTATGGTGTCCAATGTATGCTTGAAGCAATTTCGCATACTTTGAACCCCTGTTTATCTGAGATTTCACATTTCTCATGATTATTTGCAATTTGGGGAGTTAGACTGAGCAGACTGTTCTGTCTAAAACTAACAATTTGCAGAATATCCTATCAGATTGCTGTTACAATTTTGCATCCATTTGTTAGTTACAAAGACAAGCCTAGCATATTTATCTTTGCCTGCATTATTTAAGATCAGTCTAAATATATAGCCTTCTAATAAACATTTCTATGTCCATGATTCATCTTGCTTGTAATGCATTATTTTTGTATGGAATCAGTTGTTTCAAATGCATTGTACTAAGTCAGGCTGCACAGGCATTCACAAGCAAATAATGTAGGAATGCTTTCCTACAGTGATTTGCAAGTTAATGTGTTTGCTACCTGACAATTAATTAAAGTAACTGTTTATAGATTAGTAAAGTGTTATTATCACACTGTTGTGAACAGGTCCTTAATAGTCACTTAATCCTTACCCTAATTGTGATTGCTAATTGGTGATAAGAATAAAGTTTTGTCAACTTAATATTTACAGACACACTTATGGTAGATTTGTCTTTATAAGACATTTCAGATATTTTGATGATACTGGGGGGCGATTTTGCAGTTTGATAGTTATGCATTTTGTGAGTGAAGATGGATCTTTGCCTACACTGTTTTACAAGGTTTTGTGAACCTTGTGGGAAAAAAGGCATCTTGGGTAATCTTAATATAGTAATGCAAAAGCATAATTATCTGCAATCCTGTTCCTCTGGCTTATCTTTATTCTGGGATGTATTTGATTTTTTCACAGATTAGGTATATTGTCTCATAGAGTAAATGCACCCAGTGACCTCTCACTAAGTGACTATTTTATGTGACAAAATACAACTTTCTTAATCATGGGAATAAAGTGACCATGTTTGGGCTCATTTTAATGTACATGTTATGTAGATTTCAAATATGTAATTACTTTGAAGATTGGATTTGTTCTTATGCCATTTTATCAATTTTGTCAAATTTGGTCCATTTCTGCAAAAGTACAAGTTGGTGACAAAACCAGACAGGTAGACGGGGCTTATCAGTCTAAAAGGTTGTCAATCATGTGGAGTCTGGTCAATTTGACAAACTGACCAATCAGGACATAGGGCCAGAATTTGCATGAAGTTGGATTTGGGCTTATCAGCCAATCAAACTTCATGAACATTCTGGGGCCCAGATCAGGCCGTATAAAAAGTGGCGCAAGGCCCCAAATCATCACTCTGTAACTCTGTGATTTGGATACTTAGGAAGGAAATCTGTAGTAAGAGATTTAGCTAATTAATTAATTATTTTGTATTCATTTTTTTGACTTAGGAAATCCTTGGACTGAATCATTATTGTCATTCTTTTGGGCAACTTAGTTTTTGGCACTATTTTAGCATAAATTATTGTGATGTCTCTTGTTTAGACAAAATGTTGACATTGATCTTAATTGCCTTGATCATTAATGTTCTATTAAGCCTGGGCATATTTTGTATCAATTTGGTAGTTATTGCATTGGTTGTCTATTCCTATTACTTTTATGAACAGTGCCCAAGCATTACTTCCTGCAGAGTCATATGCTCTTTGTAAATCTTAGGGATCTCAAATTATTTGACATTCAAAGAGCATCTTATTTGAATTTATTTGATTGAGCATTTTGTTGTATTGCTGATGGTTGTCTGACTTGATATAAATGCTTTAACTTAGAACTTCCTAAGAACTATTACATTTGTTGTTGATGTAATTTTATGGCTGTATTTTGATCTTGAAAAGACTCATAATTTCTGAGTCTAGATTACATTTATTTAGTTTTAGAGAATCTTTGTTTATTCTTTAACCCAATCTAGGGCTCCGGCTTGCCTACAAAAATTGCGCCTTGAAAAGTCGGTGGTGTCATCCTGACGTTGAATCTAAATCACTATTGCACTTGATCCCCTTATACGAACCGCGTAACCTTGATCTTTTGTGGAGTTCGGAAAAGGGACAAAACCTTTTTCCGAATCTAGGTCCACGAAGACCTAGGTTTACGACAGGCATATGGTTTATCAGAAGAAGAAGGTTAAATATTTAATAATTTAAGAATTGCTCTGAAAAGCTACCCTCCCATCCCCATTTGCTCCGCACCTGGTGGCCAAATATTCATGATTTTACCTATTTCAGATAGAATCTATGAGCTGATCATTCATGTCAAATTTAAAGGCTGTAAGGATTCTGGATCATCAGAAGAAGACAAGTAAAGATTTCAAAATTTTCAACAAAGCACAACCCCCCCCCCCCCCCAGATGCTCTGCACCTGGTTGCCCAAATGATTTCAATTATTTTAATTAAGGTTTATAAGCTGATTATCCATGCCAATTTTCAAGTCTGTAGGGCTCCTGGTTCCGAAGAAGACCTGGTGGCCCAACAGATATGATTTTAGCTATTTAAATTCAGATCTTTGAACTGATAATCCATGCCAAATTCTAAGTCTGAAGGACTCCTGGTTGACAAGAAGAAGAATTTTTAAGATTTTCTTAAAATTTCACCTTTGGTTGCCATAGCATGGATTTCAATTCTTTTAGCTATTTTATAAGGGGACCACCTAAACAAGATTTCTGTAAAATTTGGTGTTAGTTGGCCTAGTAGTTTAGGAGGAGATGTCGTTTAAAGCAATTGTTGACGGACGCCGGACTACAGACGACGACCGACGTCCGATGACCGAGGGCCGGGCGAAAGGTGATCACAAAAGCTCACAGCGGCACTTCGTTTCCATGGAAACCAGACTTATTGATGAAATAAAACTCTTTAACAAATTTTGAAGAACTTCACCCGAGGAACATCCATGCCAACCTCCAGCATGGCTGGCTAAGTGGTTTAGGATCGGAAGATTTTATTCTAAGATTTTCGGCAATTTTCGGCCATTTTCAGCCTTTCAGTTACCATGGAACCGAGAGTTTTTGATGAAAGTAAAACCTTTCAAAAACTTTTGGAGAGCTTCACCCAAGAAACATCCATGCCAAGTATCAGCTTGATTGGCGCATTGGTTAAGGAGGAAATGATTTTTTTCTAAATTTTTCAGCAATTACGGCCATTTTTCAGCCTTTCCATCTCAATGGAAACCAGAGTTTTTGATGAAATTAAACTCTTTTAACAACTTTTGAAGAACTTCACCCGAGGAACATCCCCCAGCTTGACTGGCTTCATGGTTTAAGAGGGGGAGATTATTTCTAAGATTTTCGGCATTTTCGGCCTTTCTGTTACCATGGCAACCAATTTTGATAGAATTGTTACCGAAGGAACATCACTGCCAAGTTTCAGATTGATTGGCCAAGTGGTTAAGGAGAAGAAGGTGTTTAAAGAATTTTTTGACGAACGGACGGCCATTGATCGACAAAGCGCCAGAATTTTCAAAAGAATATAGGTGCTTCAATGCAACTCCAAATAAGATAGATGAGTTGGGTATTTGAGCAGCAGAAGTTTTTTTTATCATGTCCTATATTTGTCTAAAAAAAGCTGATCCCATCTATAATTTCTTATCTGGTGGCGCTGGTGTAGAGAGAAAAGTCTTGTTTTACGTGTGTTGTTTCAAGCATTATTGAAATATTTCAATCATGGTCAAGGTGAAGATCCAAACTGCAAAATATTGCTTTGTGCTCCTACAGGCAACGCAACCCACATTAGCGATGGTAATACAATACATTCTGCATACCTGCTTATCAGAAATATGATCTCAAGCCTCTTGACATGCAACAATCAAACACTTTCCGCAGTAAATATCATGAGCTGCGTTTTGATTTTATTGATGAAATTTCCATGGTGGGAAATAGACTTTTCAATTATTACTAGTCTGTGCATGCAGAAAATAATTGGGACAAGAAATTGATTGATTGATTGAATGGGGTTTTACGCCGCTTTCAACATTATTTCAGTTATATCGCGGCGGCCGGAGCACCTAACAATGGATTCCTGGTATTTCTCACGCCAGTACTACCATTACATCCTTTCCTAGCCTCCGACTGCTATTTCACATAGGTTTACGATTATCTACCCATTGGTGAAAGACAAACGTCGGAAAGGATATTTGCCGCCACCGTGGGACAAGAAAACCTTTAGGCGGTATCAGTAAAATAGCATTTGAAGATCTGTTACAAATTTGACCTGTTAAAGATGCTTGCATTTTTTCCACACAAAAACTTACCAAATCTGAGAAGCCTTGCAACACACATATGGTCAGATTATTTCACTATGTTTGAATTGACTGAAATGAGACAGAAAGACGATAACTACTTTGCAAAGTTATGAAATAGACTCAGGTAACCACACTCCAGATGATTTGCATGTCTTGCAGTCAAGAACTTTGGCTCACCTGGAAATCACCCCTTCTACTATAAAGTAAATACCCAATTTATTCTGTAAAACAAGAGTTGTCCGCGGACAACGTAGCTCGCCCAAACAGCTGCTTGTCACAAATAGCGCTTGACCAAAGACCGAAGTTCAAAGTGGTTTCTTTCAATGTTAAAGTCCATGATCTAATATATATATCTGTATGAGTAGTAATTAAGAAATATAAAAACTTTTTTGTTTTAATTGAATGTATTAGGTTAGGGTAAAGTGAAAGCCTACAAGCAGATGAGGTTACCAATGGAATTTCTTTATATCAAACATGAAGTTTTTCTTAAAGCCTATCACCTGGTGAGTATATATATGAAGCTATGATGTCCCTAGGTTAGAGCATTAAAAAAATATATGCAAGGTTAAAAGTTTTTGGTTAAAGTTTTTTGGTTAAAGTTTTTCTATGTCCACAAAGGGTCAAGGTCAAGGTCAAATGGTGAAGGACCTTTGTCTATGGTGAAAGCCTTTCACCTAATGAGTGTGCATATAAAGTAATGATGTCTCTAGTTTAAAGCTTACAGAAAATATAAGCAAGGTTAAAGTTTTTTTGGTTAAAGTTTTAGGTTAAAGTTTTTGGTTAAAGTTTTTTTGAAAGGGTCAAGTTCACAGTCTAAAGGTCATTTCGACATGGATTTTGGCCTCAAATGAAAGCCTATGCCCTAATGAGTGTTTCTGTAAAAAGTAAAGCCTCTAGGATAGATATTGATAGAAATAAAAAACTTTAACCTAATGCGGACACCGACACCGACGCTGACGCCGACGCTGACGCCGACGCCGACATCTGAGGGTATGACAATAGCTCTTCCGAGACTTTCGTCCCGGGCGAGCTAAAAAAGATGAAGTTAGTGATCACATTGAATCTTTACTCTTTCACATGCTATCTTCGGACTGAGTTGAAATTAAGGAAATAGATACAGTGTCTGGCAACCTAGATAGATCCCTACACAATACAATTATGTCATAGACCCCCCAACATCCAAGCATGACCATAAAACACTATCCCGTTACTTGGAAATGCTTGCCGAATTGTGTGTCAATGTGGATGTAGCTGATGGATTAACCAATGTGCCATGTGTGTGATAAAAAAAAGTTTGACTATATGTGTGATAAAAAAAAGTTTGACTATAAAGTAAAAACTTCCCATCGATGTAGTATAGTGTTGGTAAAATTTGATAACAGTTCTGATTGGAAGATTTGGGAAACGAAGTACATACATTTAATTTTACCAGACATCAATCCTTCCTGGGTACAAGTAGGAGGTTTAATGTACAGTATAACAATACATATCTTGTGGCTAGATGTCAGTTCCCTCTACAACTGGCTGTTGCAAGAAACAATTCACAAATCACAAGACTCAACGTTGCATTCAGCTGCTTTACACTTTGGAACAAGAAAAATCAATCGTGTTCACTATGTTGGGCTAAATCGTTCAACTACTTTGTCCGGATTTTTTATTTTGCTGTTGAAATCGGTGCATGTCCTGAAGTTGCGACTTCGGCATGAGAGATCTCTTCCATTCTGTATTCCAGACATCATGATGGATAGAATGAAATCTACTACAGTTTGTTTCCAAAACTGCAAATCTCTTCGGAAACATTTCAACAATATCAATAAAGAATTGATTTGATTTAATGGAGTTTAACGCCTCTTTCAACATTATTTCAGTTATATCGCGGCGGCTGGAGCACCTAACAATGGATCCCTGGTATTTCTCTCACCAGTACAACCATCACATTCTTTCCTAGCCTCCAGCTGCTATCTCACATAGGTCTACGATTATCAACCCATTTTCATTCACCGACGAGACGTTAAAGTAGGAAGATGCCATTGTATCCTATCTTTAGGAAGAACAAATCGGGTAAATGTGTCTTTCTGACACACTTGCAGCTCGCATGGTGAAGCTAGAAAACCATCAGAAGGAGTGGACCCCTGGAAGACATCGATGTTGAGAAGAGAGCGAAGTGTGCCTGTGAGGAAGCCGGGGAGGATCGGAAAAAGTGTGAGCAGTGGATGGATTTCCTACGAATTCAGTGGGGTTGCTTCAGGTAATTGAATATCGTGTATAAATGCAGAAAGGTGGTCCCAAATGAAACCATTAGTTGGGAAAGGCTGTTATTGTTTGGGACGAAAAAATAAAGTTCCATTTAAGTAGGTCAACACTGTCTAAATACATAAAAAAAAATTATATTTTCGTTGTCACGTGACTTAAATTTCATTCTGATTTTCGAAAACATCCTAAATGAAAAAAATATGGAATCTGTAGAAGGACTTGTCAGATTAGAAATGCAGTGTTTGCAAGTGAAAGATTTTTACTCCAGTGCCTCTAGATTGAGTACATACTAGTATCCGGATAGAGCGTAAGATTTCTGTATTATCTTTTGTCAAGGATATTTCCCCTCAAAATTATTCAGTCTTGTGTGCTATCGCCTTAGCGCAGTTGTTAGCGCATCTGACTGTCAGTCTAGAGGACCTGGGTTAGCTCCCCAACGGTGGCCCTCATTCTTTCTGACTATTTTTGTCTTACACCAATGGTTTGATGATTGTAGACCTATGTGGGATAGCAGCTGGAGGCTAGGAAAGGTTGTAATAGTAGAAATGGTGCAAGAAATACCAGGAATCCATTGTTATGTGCTCCAGCCTCCGCAATATAACTGGAACATTGTTGAAAGCAGCGTTAAACCCCATTCAAACAAACAAACTGTCCATCTGTCTGTCGATATGCGAAAATTTACCTGCAAACTAAATATACGGTGTAACCAATACCCAGTGGGGACATTGTGTTTCACAAACACATCTTGTTTTTACTTGCTTCTTCAGTCCAAAAATATTAATTTAATGCATTAAAAAATCTTGTTTTGCCTTTCTATCATAATTTTTGAAAATGTACATCTGCTTTTTAACTTTTCCTTTTTCAGCTTAAGAAACCAAATCTTTCCACTGAAAATTTTGAAAAATTAAAGCATGCTTTGAAAGGACATCTTTCTTTATTGCAATAATAAGCATTACATTCACACTTTACAATACTAGAACTTCAGAAAACAGCTTCTGATCTATTGCACCAAAACAAAAAACTAAAAATAAATTACATCGCCAAAGTAAAAATAAAAGTATTCCAAATTCTGATAAATACATAGTAAAAAAACAACTTGAATTTATTGTGAAAAAAGAAGCCATTGGTCATACAAATGATTGCTTTTTTTCACAATGTTTTGCACCAAATGCTTTGAATGAAATGCACAAAACAAAATAAAACTAAAGTAAACTATCAAAATTGTAGCTTTCTTGAGTTTCAGTACTGCATACATATTCAATTCAGCATAATAAGTTGAAGGGTATTTCTAAATATGCACAAAATAACATAGTGTATAAGGAAAGATTTCTAAAACTTTGCCCATGATTATTTAATTACAGATGTCTAGACCATACCCCAAAACAACTCGAATGAAGAAAATTACTTCAAAAATGCAGAGCAGTATAGAAACAACAAGAGCTGTCACTGTAAGATGACAATGCCCCCGACACCGCTTTGATTTTAAATTATGGCCAATCTATGTTGAAGGTCAAGGTCATCCAGGGGTCAAGGTCACCAAAGTATGTGCCTACAGAAAGGTAATGTACCAAGGAATGTTGTGGTATAGTATGATGCGAATATGTTAAGTAATAAGGAAGTTATGGCCAATGTTAAAGTTTTTGGACGGAATGACGGACGGACGGACGGACGGACAGACGGACGGACAAGTCAAATTTATGATGCCTCCCTATCGGGGGCATAAAAATAGTGAAGTAAAAGAATGTCTTCTTTGTGCTGGATGTGATGGGGAAAAAGACAGAAAGATCCGAATTTACGATCCAGCAAAGTTCAACAAATTCAATGTAGGAAATACAGTAGTAATGAGAGACATCATTGAGAAGAAAGAAACAGAGGAGATCATAGTCACCAAGACTTCAAAAGTCTTTTCATCATTAAGCCTAGCCATTCCAGAGGAAATGAGAGGCCCTCTCAGAACCTCAAAAGCAGATGGTGTCAGTAATGGAAAAAGTTGAGACGGTAAGATTCACTTACCACTGACTCCAAGCCAAGACATAACCTCTGCTGGACTTCGTCCAGTGGAGCTAAATAAAAAACTTGAACCTTGAGCAGAGGCCGACACTGATTCCGACATCTGAGGGTATCACAAAAGCTCTTCCCAGGCTCTCGTCCAGGGCAAGCTAAATATTGCATTTTTTATTTTTCCCTTCCGAAAATATGAGGCATCCACTGTGACCAAAGTTTTATCAGTAGAGAGTGTATCTGAGAACGGTCAAACAGCAGAATTGTTAAGAGGGCGGAACCTGTCTAACTGTGGACAGAAACCTACTCAATCAAGCTGTATGTGTTGAAGAGCCTTTAAACAGTTAGAAGAATGTACGAAAACGGGGCCAATCAGCTTCGAGGTATCTCACAACAAGAGGACCATGATGGTCCTAGATCGCTCACCTAAGTCTCTTTGACCTCTGGGACATCACATTAATTAAATAGGCAGATGTCAACAAGGAGATAATTTCTATATAAGATCAATACCATGGAATGTTTTCAACCCAGAGCAAGACAGGCATGCCTTTTTGCTCTTTGATTCTATGTAAAACGGGATGCACCGGGGAGGGGGGGGGGGCAAATGTGACCCCAGGGTCCTGATATGAACAAACTTGGTAGAGGTCCATTAGATGATGCTAAAAACTAAATATGGAAGCTGTCTGCCATCTGGTTTCAGAGAAGAAGATTTTTGAAGGTTGTCCTATTTTCACACATTATGCTCAGATGAACTAGGAATGCGCCTGGTTGGAGCCCAAATATGACCCCATGGTCTTGATATGAACAAACTTGGTAGGGGCCCACATGATGATGCTACATTCCAAATATGAAAGCTGTGTGCCCTCTAGTTTTGGAAAAGAATTTTATTAAAAGATTTTTGATCTTTCATTCTATGTAACAAGAGGACCCTGAGGGCCCTAAATCGCTCACCTGATATTTCAAGTAAATTATCATTTAGACTCCTTTTCCTATGATATGGCATAAACCTTCCGATTTTCAACAGAGTTCATTCTTGTGACCTGGCAAACATTTTGATCAAGTTTCATGAAGATTGGACTATATTTGTGGCGTTTGGAGCTCTTACAAGAAAATTGTCATTAAGGCCCCTTTTCCCGTGATATGGCACGGATCAATTCCAATTTGGCAATTTTTACAAGGGACCACCCAAGGAATATTTCTGCCAAGTTTGGTTGATTTTGACATATAAGTTTAGGAGGAGATGTCGTTTAAAGAAATTATTGACCAAATTGTCATTAAGGCCCCTTTTTCTGTGATATGGCACAGATCCTTCCAATTTTCCATAGACTTCATCCTCATGACCTAACAAAAATTCTGACCAAGTTTCATGAAGAATGGACCATATTTGTGGCTTCTAGAGTGTAAACAAGAAATTTGTCATTAAGGCCCCTTTTCCCGTGATATGGCACGGATCCATTCCAATTTAGCAATTTTTACAAGGGACCACCCAAGGAATATTTCTGCCAAGTTTGGTTGATTTTGACCCATAAGTTTAGGAGGAGATGTCGTTTAAAGAAAAAGTTGACGCCGTGACGGACGGACGGACAGATGGACGCCGGACAACGATCGATCACAATAGCTCCCTTGAGCACTTCTTGCTCAGGTGAGCTAAAAAGGGACGAGCAAGGGTGGAGCTCAAAAATGCTCCTAGGTTCTTGATATGAACAAACTTGGTCCACTAGATGATGCTTCATACCAAATATGAAAGCTGTTAGCCTTCTGGTTTCAGAGAAGATTTTTGAAGATTTTAATTTTTTACCCTTCTTGCTCAGAAAAGCTAAAAGGGATGTGTCGAGGCAGAGCCCAAATATAAGCCCAGGGTCTTGATATGGTTTCAGAGAAGAAGATTTTTGAAGATTTTCCTATTTTCACCCTTTTTGTTAAGGATAAAGGGAAAGTTAAGAGTGGATATCATTTATTTGAACAACTTTGACCTAAGGAACATCCCTGCCAAGTTTCATCAAGATTTGCCCACTCATTTAGGAGGAGAAATTATGGACGACACGACGCACGCCGGACATTGTACGATCACAAAAGCTCACCTTGACCACTTTGTGCTCAGGTGTGTTAACTAGAAAGCCATGAATGGCTTGAGTCGCTCCACAGGCTTGAAATTCTTGTAAAAGCAAATAAATGTTTTGACTAGATTTTTAGATATTTGGGGTTCTACTGATGTTGAAAATGATTCCATCAGTTACATTCTGAGAAAATGATTTTCATAATTTATTATGTTCCACTATTTAACATATTGAGGAATGACCTCCGCCCAAAAAATACATATTTTTCATCCAATCAAAATAATTTTTGGTACACTGATAAAGGGTCACTCAAGGATCATTTCAGTGAAATTTGGTTGATATCCAAAAATCAGATTCTGAGAAAATATTTGCAAATTTCCCACTATATAATATATAGAGAAATGACCTCCGCCAATAAAATGCATATTTTTCATCAGATCACAATGATCTTTTGTAGACTGATAAAGGGTCACTCAAGGATCATTCCAGTAAAATTTGGTTGATATCCATCAGTAACTTTCTGAGAAAATGATTTTCAAAGTTTCCACTATATAACATATAGAGAAATGACCTCCGCCCATAAAATGCATATTTTCCATCCGATCACAATGATTTTTTGTAGACTGATAAAGGGTCACTCAAGGATCATTCCAGTGAAATTTGGTTGATATCCATCTATTACATTCTGAGAAAATGATTTCCAAAGTTTCCACTATATAACATATAGAGAATTGACCTCCGCCCATTAAATGCATATTTTCCATTCGATCACAATGATTTTTTGTAGACTGATAAAGGGTCACCCAAGGATCATTCATGTAAAATTTAATTGGTATCCATTGATTAGAATCTGAGAAAAGTCACTTTTTACCATATTTGGAAATTAGCCACGCCCATTAAATCCATGTTTTTCATTGGATCAAAATTTCTTGAACAACTTTGAAAGAGGGTCACCCAAGGATCATTCCTGTGAAGTTTGGTTGAAATCCATCCAGTAGTTTCTGAGGAGAAGATTTTTAAAGAAAAGTTTACGACCGGACGCACGGACAGACGGACGGACGGACGCACGACGGACACAACGCCATGACAATAGCCCCAGTGGCTTTCAGCCAGTGGAGCTAAAAATGGTATCATTACAGATGTCAAGAAAGACAATTAATTTTAATGTGTGCTAAACTATTGTTCATGTGTAATTGCTGTGTAATATTAGTGATCCTTGCTTTTTTAAGCTGTAGGTTTCTTCTTGCTTTTTTCCAAACATTCTTTATTGTTAAGTGCTCACTTGTTTTAAAGAAATTGTTGTAAAAATGATTGGTGCTTTTTAGCTCACCTGAGCATGACAGTGAGCTATTGTAATTGATCAATGTCAAGCATGAGTTTGTTATACCGTTTATCTGTGCATTTGTCAAAACAAGAGGGCCAGAATAGCCCTAAACAGCTCACCTGAATTTAATGATCCAGTTGATCTCATCCAAGTAGCTTTCTGGTAAAGTTTTATTTACATTTTCCTAATTGTTGAAGAGGAGATTTTATTTCAAGAACTAAAAGTGATAATAGACCCTTCAAACCCATTCATTAATGAGGAGACTGAAAATACACTCCGTCCTACCGAGCCCTTATTTATAGGCCAATAAAAATTTCACTAACAATTTTTGAAGAGGTTTATCAAAGGAACACTCTGTAGTTTCATAACAAGAGGCCAAAGGGGGCCTGTATTGCTCCACTGGCTTTAACATTTCAAGATTTGAAAGAGAGATTAAAAATAGAAGTCATAAGCATTCAAACTTTTTTAACAGACTTATATTATTTAAATAGTGATACATTTATATTTTAAAAAAAAAAGCTGACTGATAGAAACAAGAGCCGTCAGAGACGGATTATGCTCCCCGAATAAGGCATTGTCACAAAAACAAGAGCCATGTTGGACATGGACATCCCCCGCCAAGAAAGCTTGATAGTAAACTGAAGCCTAATAGATAAAAGATTCTATGTACTGTCAAAGATTTGCCTCCTATAAAATCAAAGAAATAAAAATAACAAAGGGCAATAACTCCAAAATTATGCAAGCAAGAGTTGTAGTTCAGGTGTATTGCAATTGCCCTCTATGAGATCTATCCACCCATAAAGATTGAAGTTGATAGCTATTATACTTTAGGAGATATGCTCCAGACATAATCTTAGTATAAAAAATAACAAAGGGCAATAACTCCAAAATTATGCAAGCAAGAGTTGAAGTTCTTGTGCACTGCAATTCTTCTCCATAAGATCTATCCACCCATAAGGTTTCAAGTTGATAGCTATTATACTTTAGGAGATATGCTCTGTGGTCAGATTGCAAGGACTCAAATAAGGTGTTATCTTATACAGCAAACATAAAGGTAACAAACATTAAACTCCCTTTTTGCATGACATATTTTTAGACACAAATATCAAATACCTTATGGTAAAGGGCATCTGATTTGCTACTGAAATGTGAAATTTCATCAAATTCTGAGCATGAGACTAGGAGAAATGAAAGAATAACTGTATTTTACGCGCTAGCGTAAAGGTAACAAACATTTAGCCCCCTTTTTCCATGATATATTTCTTTTTAAGTTAATTTCAAATAATTTATAGTAAAGGGCATCTGATTTGCTACTCAAATATGAAATTTCACTTAATTCTGACTGTTGGGACTAGGAGAAATTTGGGAAAAACTGTTTTTTACCCTAAGTCCCCTTTTCCCGCGACGAGGCCTCAAATCCAAAAACCGTCACAGATGCATCATCACTATATCATAGGGAGTTCACATGGTAAGTTTCATTTGATTTGGCCTAAGGGTTATGGAGAAATAGGTGGGGACAGACAGAATTACTATTTTACATGCTAACGTAAGGTAACAAACATTTAGCCCCCTTTTTCCATGATATATATTTTTTTACGCTAATTTCAAATTATTTATAGTAAAGGGCATCTGATTTGCTACTCAAATATGAAATTTCACTTAATTCTGACTGTTGGGACTAGGAGAAATTTGGGAAAAACTGTTTTTTACCCTAAGTCCCCTTTTACCGTGACGAGGCCTCAAATCCAAAAACCGTCACAGATGCATCATCACTATATCATAGGGAGTTCACATGGTAAGTTTTATTTGATTTGGCCCAAGGGTTATGGAGAAATAGGTGAAAACGGACGGACGGATGGATGGACGGACCGACGGACCGACGGACGGACTGATGAAGCGGTGGCTATATGCTCTCCCTTCGGGGAGCATAAAAAGACTTTGAAATGGCTTTAGAACTATTTTGTTATGACTTACTTGGTCTTGACCCCATTGCACTGAAATACTCAATCGCCATTAGCCTGCATACCCTTTAATTTAATTCTTACCAACATAAAGGTGTAGAAAGCTATCTGCCTTCTGATTTCAGAGAAGAAGATTTTTGAAGATTTTCCTATTTTCACCCTTTTAGTTAAGGATAAAGGAAAAGTTAAGAGTGGATATCATTTATTTGAACAAATTTGGTAGAGCTTGACCCAAGGAACATCCCTGCTTAGTTTCATCAAGATTGGCCTACCAGTTTTGGAGAAGAAGATGTTCAATGAAATTGTGGATGACGGATAACGGACGACTGACGATGGACATTGTACGATCACAATAGATCACCTTGAGCACTTCATGCTCAGGTGAGCTAAAAACAGGGCCATAACAATAGCCCCAGAGGATTTCAGCCAGTAGAGCTAAAAACTTAAAGCCTCTTATTAGCTCCCATATCATTTGCTTTAAAATTTTATTTGATTTTCTATATGTACTGCACCCTAGATTATTCAAAATACCCGTATTCAATAAAAGAGATATACAGTTGTGAAGATGAGGAAGAATTGCTAGCAAGAGCTGTTGGAGGACAGCAAAGCTCAACCTAGTGGTAGATAAAAATAGCAAATGAATATCAACAGTGAAGAATTGCATTAAATAAAAGTCAAGGGTAATGAATCTTTGTCTAAAGGATGATATTATGGTCACAGAAGCATGAACAAAGTTTCCAAGCAATAGCATAGGTAGAAATTTAAATACTTGTATAATCGATATACAACAGTTGCATATAAAAACTTTACCAAGAATTTCGAAGTTTGAAAAGGGTTAAACTTCCACTAAATTAAACATCTGAATTATGAATCTTTTTTTACAAATACACAACAGTTGCATGTAAAAAATTAACCAAGAAATTGTAAGTCTGAAAGGGTTAATCTGACTTAATCATCTTCAAAATAAGATATCAGAGTAATGTACCTTTGTCTAAGGGCTGATATAACGGTCACAGAAGCATGTACAAAGTTTCCAAGCAACAGCTGTAGAAGAAATTGAGATGTACCTGATAATTGGACAGGAAATAATGAAATGCGTGAACCATGTGCAAACTTAGACACATGTATACATTTGAGATACAAAGTACAGCCAATGTCAACAACAGACAGTCAAAGGTGCCAACAATAGAAATCAAGGACAGCTTTGAAAAAGTGAAAGTATCCTTATGGCGAGACATGGCAGATAAAAGCCTGGAGTTGGGACAGTGTGTTGAGAGAACTCATGTGCCATGTATCATTGACATTGTACCTTAAAAAGACTGCACTCCAATCTGCATTTAGTAATCAGTTTTTTAGGGCGGTGGCATTGGGAATGAAAGGTCCCAGGATCAAATCCTGACCAGGCAACAGCAACTTTTCTAAACAAGCAAAGAATTTACTGCGTGTAGCTCCTACAAAATCTCTACCCAGGTGTTATATATATAATACGTACTTAGCGTATTATATGAAAAAAAATATCTAACGAGGTTGGGAGAATTGAAAATTGTCGAGGCTCTGCCGAGACAATTATCAATTATCACAACCGAGTTAGATATTTTTTCATACAATACACTTAGTACGTATTATATACCATGTAAAAAAAGTTTAGCAACACTGACTTTGTTAATTGAAAACATATATTTTCTGTGATGTTTATTTCACCACCATTATATATATTTTAGCATATGCATTCACACACAACATTCAAAGGTTTCTTTGTGGAAACGTTAAATACTCTCTGAGAAACAGTGTCTTAACGTAGGTGAGGGGGGTCAAAACAAGAAGTCACAGTAAAATTCGATATCGGTTATGAGGTCATTTTTAGCAAGAACAGCATTGAAACGTTTTGTAATCCACTTAAAAAGTTTGTACCCAGTATCAACATTCACTACTTTATCAAGAGACTGAACGTCATTCACGTCATAAGGATCACGTTCACGTCTTCCCCAAATGCGCCATATGAGCTCTATTGGTGATAAATCAAAGAGAATGGTGGTAATAGGAGAAAATCAACGTTGTTTACGCTTACAGCATTTAGGACTCTATGCCAGTAAGGTCTGGTACGTTCATGGTGTAGCGTCAGGGAAATTACAACGTATAGTCAACGTCTAGTAACCCTTCGTCTGTGGAGACGATCATGGATGGTAAATGAGGATACTCTAGTTTGGTATTACTGTTGAAGCCACTCAAAGTTTTGGTGAGAATATGGAACATCTTTGCCTTGAGGTTAAGAAATTATGAAGGTCATCGTCTCGTGGCGTTTTTCTCCGACGTCCTTGACCGGGACTATCTCAAACCACAAACATTGGCTCAAAAAGCATCCTCAAACAGTAACTCATGCTTTGAGATACGTAAAATTTAAAAAGACATCTTTATCGCCGGTTCCGCCGCGTAGGAACACATTAGCTATATAACGTCCTTCTAACGTAAGTCCATGACGTAGTCAAACAGCGTTGCAGAAAAGCTTTTTAGTGGCCTTTTTCATTTTGGGCAAAGACGAGTATGTTCACGCCTAAATGTTTTCTAGAATTATGCTCCAAACACATGAATACCATGGCAGACATGAAAACCGGAAATGCGCACCTGGAGTGTAAGACGCACGCGATTGCGGTATAAAATTCATTTGTTTGTGTTTTCTAACTATAATCTATTGTGTAAACGTTTGATTTTATGCTAAAACAAAAATATTTTGGCTACTAAAGATATTTACATTTTGTTGCTAAACTTTTTTTACTATGTATATTTATCTTATAGCCTCTTTTTGTCTTGTTTTTGTCGATGTTTCTAACTGAATTGCAAGTTTCTTAAAATAACTGCATGATATTATTGTTCTAAAGATAACTATGTGATATCATAAAAAATATCATACGGGATGATATCACACGGATATTTGTATAGTTATAAGATAAAAATTGGTACCTGTGAGAAGAAGATTTTTATAGAATTTGTAGACGACACACAACGACGATGCACAAATGATGAAGGATGATGGATAATAGACAATCACAAAAGCTCACCTTGAGCACTCTGTGCTCAGGTGAGTTAAAAACTTAACCAAGAATTTCCAAGTCCATAAAAGGGTTAAAATTCCACTAAATTCAGTATCAAAGTAATGAATTTTTGTCTTGAGGCTGATATCGTAAGTTACATAAGCATTTGCAAAGTTTCCAAGCAATAGCTTCAGTAGAAAAAGAGATGTACCTGATATTTGGAGAGGAAATAATGAAATGCGTAAATCATGTGCAAACTAAGACACATGTATACATTTGGGATACAATGTACAGCCAATGTAAACAACAGACAGTCAAAGGTGCCAACAATAGAAATCAAGGACAGCTCTGAAAAAGTGAAAGTATCCTTATGGCGAGACATGGCAGATAAAAGCCTAGAGTTGGGACAGTGTGTTGAGATAACTCATGTGCCATGCATCATTGACATTGTACCTTAAAAAGACTGCACTCCAATCTGCATTTAGTAAACAGTTTTTTAGGGCAGTGGCTTTAGGAATGAAAGGTCCCAGGATCAAATCCTGACCAGGCAACAACATTTTTTCTAAGCAAAGAATTTACTGCTCCTACAAAATCTCTATCCAGGTTTATAAATTGGTACCTGTGAGAAGATGTTTAAGATATTGTGGACAACTCAAGACTGACAATGCATGACTGACTATGCACAACCGACATTGGATTATCACAATAGCTCATCTTGAGCACTTCGTGATCCGGTGAGCAAAAAACTTCACCTAGAAATTTCTAAGTCCGAAAAGGATAAAAATTCCACTTAATTCAATATTAGAGTAATAATTTTTTGGCTTGAGGCTGATATCATAGTAACATAAGCATGTGCAAAATTTCCAAGCAATAGCTTAGCTAGAATTAGAGATATAACTCAAACACAACACTTGCACATAAAAACTTAATCAATATGTGTAATTTCTGAATTGATTGCAAATCACAAATGAGGATAAATTCATATTAAAATTCTTATTGGTAACTGAAACTCTATGTTTCAAATTAAGAACAGTTAAGATTTTGGAATTATTTTGAAATGAAATTGAATGAGTGTGTGGAGAGAGTTTTTAGTGAAATTCAAGGGAGGTTATATGATGTCACTACTTTTATTCAATATTTGTTACCTCCCTTTAATAGAATATACATACTTTTCTGTTGTCTTTGTGGACTAATCTGACACTTTAAAAGCCTCACCAGCCAATTAAGTCATAGAATAATTTGAGCGATTTGAATTGAACATTGATCGCCTTTAATGATTTCGAAATGTTTTCAAATGATTTTCTAACATTTTTTATCAATTTGAGTGAGTGTTTTGAATGAATGGGGCACTGAGTGAATGATTTAGAATGATGTTGATTGGAATGAGCGTCAATTTCGATTTAGAATGATTTAGAATAATTTAGAATGATGTTGATTGAAATGAGCGTCAATTTCATGATGTTTTTAACTGTAGCTATAAGAATTGTCTCAAAGAGACAAATCTAATGAGTATCCACAACTCATTTGTTTAGGTATTACTAAAATTTTCTAAATTTCATTTTACCCTCTCAAGCTGTAGTTCTTTTCACCAGCTCAGTCAGTCTTGCTAGAGCACCTTTGTCTATTAAGCAACTATTGTCAAAATTCCCTTCTTAAAATCAAAATATCTTAAAAAGTAGGTATTGTTGGTAAAATAAATATTAACAAGATGTGTTTGTGAAACACGAATGCCCCAGTAACGGCATTTTTTTTCCAAGTTTGACCTTGACAGATGACCTTGACCTTGTCACATGACCTTGACTTTGGAACCAGCGGATGCGGATCATTGAGATCTATCATCATGCCAAATATTAGCTTTGTATCTTGAATAGGCTTGAAGATATTGGCAAGGTTAAGTTTTCGGGTTAAGTTTTTGGACGTTTGACCTTGACAGATGACCTTGACCTTGTCACATGACCTTGACTTTGGTACCAGCGGATGCGGATCATTGAGATCTATCATCATGCCAAATATTAGCTTTGTATCTTGAATAGGCTTGAAGATATTGGCAAGGTTAAGTTTTCGGGTTAAGTTTTCGGACGTTTGACCTTGACAGATGACCTTGACCTTGTCACATGACCTTGACTTTGGTACCAGCGGATGCGGATCATTGAGATCTATCATCATGCCAAATATTAGCTTTGTATCTTGAATAGGCTTGAAGATATTGGCAAGGTTAAGTTTTCGGACAGACGGACGGACAGACGGACGGACGGACGGACAGACAGACGGACAGACAGACAGACAGACGGACATGAGTAAAACAATATGCCCCCGATCTATCGATGCGGGGGCATAACTAGAAAGCCATGAATGGCTTGAGTCGCTCCACAGGCTTGAAATTCTTGTAAAAGCAAATAAATGTTTTGACTTGATTTTAAGATATTTGGGGTTCTACTGAGGTTGAAAATGATTTTCAAAGGTTGAACTATATAACAGATAGAGAAATGACCTCTGCTCTTAAAAGACATATTTTTCATCCAATCAAAATAATTTTTGGCTGCATGATAAAGGGTCACTCAAGGATCATTCGAGTGAAATTTGGTTGATATCCAAATGTTAGATTCTGAGAAAATGATTTTCAAAGTTTCCACTATATAACATATAGAGAAATGACCTCTGCCCATAAAATGCATATTTTTCATCCGATCACAATGATTTTTTGTAGAATGATAAAAGGTCACTAAAGGATCATTCCAGTGAAATTTGGTTGATATCCATCTATTACATTCTGAGAAAATGATTTTCAAAGTTTCCACTATATAACATATAGAGAAATGACCTCCGCCCATAAAATGAATATTTTCCATCCGATCACAATGATTTTTTGTAAACTGATAAAGGGTCACCCAAGGATCATTCGAGTGAAATTTGGTTGATATCCATCAGTTACATTCTGAGAAAATGATTTTCAAAGTTTCCACTATATAACATATAGAGAAATGACCTCCGCCCATAAAATGTATATTTTCCATCCGATCACAATGATTTTTTGTAGACTAATAAAGGGTTACCCAAGGATCATTCATGTAAAATTTCATTGGTATCCATTGATTAGAATCTGAGAAAACTCACTTTTACCATATTTGGAAATTAGCCACGCCCCTTAAATCCATGTTTTTCATTGGATCAAAATTTCTTGAACAACTTTGAAAGAGGGTCACCCAAGGATCATTCCTGTGAAGTTTGGTTGAAATCCATCCAATAGTTTCTGAGGAGAAGATTTTTAAAGAAAAGTTTACGACCGGACGCACGCACGGACGGACGGACGGACGGACGCACGACGGACACAACGCCATGACAATAGCCCCAGTGGCTTTCAGCCAGTGGAGCTAAAAATGAATCCTATGTTGTTAAATCTCATGAGAATTTTACAAATATACATATTCAATCAAAAAGTACTGGTATTTTTCTTATTTGTAAAAGAAACATGTTTTAATTAAGGTAGTGCCCCACAATAGTTCCGCAACATTTCAGAACTCATGAACTTTTACAATTTTGACAGAGGTTCCCCTAATGAAAATCATTAGGCAGTCTCGGTCCACAATTAACCTAGTTAAAGCTCAGCACTTCCAAAGTGTTGGGGAACTATTACGGTTCCACTACATTAAGTGGCCATTGTCTTTAACGGCTTCTTTTCAGTGGTCCCTGTACTGGTCATTTAAATCAATCTTTAATGTAGTTTGAGTAAATTCTGCTTAAAAATCACTGACTGGGATAAATTCATTCTTAATTCCTTTTTTGTAACTGAATCCCTGTTTTGGATACTTATTCAAATCTACTCATTGATAAACAACTGCGGATTTGTTGAGGTAACAAGTATAAATGAAATGTTTTCATCTAAATCAGGGCTCAAATTTGACCCTTCAACCAGGGTTTTGACCATCGATAATTCCATTTTGACCTTAAAAAATTTCCTGTAGGGGTCAAAAGTTTCCAAAAGTGCAACTTGTGCAGCAGCAACACAATAAACTGTTAAATCATTTTTTTTTCATATTTTTATAAGGGCCCTACATTAATGAGTCAACATAAACAATTTAGTTTCTCAGGACACTTTATTGATTATGTTGATTCATTTATGTAGATCATTTTCAACTGTAAAAATTATAAATATATTAGTTTGCATGCTTTTTGACACCTTAAAACCGAGTTTTGACCCCCTAAATTAATGTTCAGGCGGTCAATGACTAGTGATGGGCAGATTAATCGATTATAATCTATAATCAGTTGGTTTGCACTTTTGATTGTGATGATGGACTAAGAAATTTCATAATCAATTAATCAGTTCCTAACACATTTATAAATGAAAACATTATATCATGTTTTCGAAACCGACATCAGTTTGATGGCTCAGCATGAAACAGTTGTAACTGCCTATAAACATATAGGCAGTTACAACTGTTTCATGCTACTCCATGAAGTTAGTAGAAAAATCTGCAGATAGAGTCTTTAGGTCATTTCTTTTAACTAAACTTTCACTGTCAATTCTTCAAAGGATGATACTGGGAGTTCTGTACTATTAAATTCTAAGAAAATGATTGTACAAGGATCATACAATCAATCATTAGTTGATTTACTCTTCCAACTAAATTATTGATAATGATGACTGTGATTTGAAACCTATGGCCCAACACTATAATGACTCCTGAAATTAAAAAGCTAGCACAATCCCTGTAAATTAAATTTTACCCTGTAAATCTGTAGCTCTCTTTGTGTCAAGCTTGTTCTTCTTGCTTAATTAAAACTTTGCTATCTTCAAGTTTTGGAGCTGTTTCAGGCTGAAAAAGCTTTTTATAGTTATCATGTTTTTTCAGATGACTATATAATTGAGACCTTTTCTGGAAATGGTCTCCACACAAATCACATTTTACTGGTTTCTCATCGGTATGAGCAACAATTGTATGAACTTTCAGATTGGAAGGTTGTCTAAATCCTTTCTTACATATATCACAGCTATACGGAAATTCACCTGTATGTATCAACTTGTGGGATTTCAAGTTCGCAGAAATTTTAAAACTCTTTTCACAAACATCGCATTTATATGGTTTCTCTCCTGTATGATTTCTCTCGTGGACTTTGAGGTCAGAAGGCTTCATGAAGCCTTTATCACAAAAGTGACATGTGTATAGCATCTTACTGGTGGTGTGAATTCGTCTAATATGAAGTCGCCTGTCATTTGGTCGTCTAAAGTACTTTTCACAAAACTCGC
Source organism: Fragum whitleyi (assembly GCA_948146395.1). NCBI lineage: Eukaryota > Metazoa > Mollusca > Bivalvia > Cardiida > Cardiidae > Fragum > Fragum whitleyi. The sequence continues at coordinate 47,454,855 of OX411551.1, read as the reverse complement.
ATTTATACGGTTTTTCACCTGTATGTGTTCTGACATGTTCGGTTAATGATGTCGAGTTTCTAAAATCACGATCACAAAAGGTACATTTATATGGTTTCTCACCCGTATGTATTCTAACATGTCTTTTAAGTCCGGATGTTCCTCTAAAACTCATCTCACAAAATTCACATTTATGTGTTTTTACGTCAGAATGAATCTTTTTGTGTACAGAAAGTGAAGAACGTGCTGCGAAACAACTGTCACACACATCACATTTATATCGCCTCTCACCAGGAGGTACACACTCAGTTTTCTTACCAGTAATACCTTTTTCTACTATGCCATCTCCATTTTCCCCTGAAGCTGTATCACCTGATGATTTGTTTTTTAAAGTTGTCTCCTCTACTTCAAAGGTATTATTGTTATATAAATTCTTCTCGAAGAATGGGTGTATATCACCAGCTTCCTGATTTATGATGGCATCATTCTCCGCTTCATAATTTTCCCAGAAATCCTCATTCTGTGGGTTTTCATCAAGTAAATTCTTCTTGAAAAATGTGTGTATATGACCAGTTTCATGAGATTTTATGACAGCATCATTCTCCGCTTCATATCTTTCCCAAAAATCATCATTCTGTGGGGTTTTATCATGAATGGAGTTCTCCATCATTTTGTCTATTTTCAAACAAAACCATGTATACTGGATATATAACAAATTGTTTGTAAACACAAGTCTTGAGGTCTTTTCCTTCAACAGAGGATCTGGAATGAAAAAATTAAGAATGAAAGATAAATTGTTTTGGATTAAAAATCTGTTTTAACCTACAGTGCACTCCATATATATATTGGGATTGGATACAACAAGATACCACATATAACTAGAACTGTTGCAAGGCGTACAGATACCCTCCACCTGGCCATTGCCCTACCGGGGCTATTTCCCAGTATAAAAGCACATTATCTATTTGCAACATGGTAACTAAGTTGATGTAAAATTTCCAAGTTCAAGGGAGATGATTTGGCAAACAACTATGTGCAATTTCGTAGGTAAAATGCTTCTGATAAAAAAATAATTCACAAATTAACAAGTTCAAGGGGGAATAATTGTGCAGCAAATATCAGTAGGGTCATTAAAATCCAAAATTTCTAGTTTACACTTACACACATTTTACAACAAATGAAAACGAAACAGTTTATAATCGTCTCAAAAATGATAGTGATAAGGATGACTTTTATAATGAAATGAATTGGGTTTATCAAATAAAATGCATACTGGAACACCATGGACTAGGTTACATTTTGGATGAATCAAAATGTGATTGACATTAATTTACCATTCATTATGCAGAGAATACTTGTTAATCATATCCAAGAATGAGATCAACAATTCAGAACACGAAATGTCCAAGCACTTATGGATATTTCAAACACTTGTTTCAATGACAGCCTTACCTAGAACACCAGTATGATATATAATACGAGCCTGTGTGAGACATTTCCAACAATTTGAGATGTTCATGAAGTGCATACACTGAGCAGCATAGACAGCCACAAACTGCAAGTATTTTCTGATGAGGTCTGAGAGTTTGGAACAAACTAATACGAAATGATATATACTTATTTCAAGTAAATAAGTGTTTCTTTCACAGATTGGGAAAATATGATTTTTGAAAATTTTGGTAAAATCAGTCTGAAGCAACGATCTCATCATGTTGAAACCTTTAAAATAATAAGATTCAAACTGGTAATGCATGGAAAGTAAGACCGATATTCCTGAATGTAGGGTAATTCATTCTGAAAAATAAATCAACTACTAACGCCTAAAAAATAATTTTCCAATTATTTAGCCAACTATTTATGCATGTGCATTCTGCATGTTTGCCTTAATGAATCAAACATTAAGGCAAACATATTTGACAGCTGGAAAGTTAATACCATTGCAAGCAAAAATTAAAGATTATTCACAGAATTAAACAATTTTGAAATTCATAGACTGGATCCCTTACTGATCTTGCCGCTTTGAAAAAATAAGTTTCAAAATTATTGAAATATGTTGTTTTTAGTGCCTATGCTCTTGGGTAATTCTTAATCGTCTAAAATACACACATTTCCAAATCTTAGAACAAATTTTTTTATCTATCACTATTCAATATTTAAGAAAGTAGGTCAATGGTTACTGTCAAGGTCAAGGGTTCAACAGGTTCACAGTCAACTCGGCCTGTGAATAACTTGGTCAGTCAACTCGTGAACTCGACCCGTTAACTCAGCTTGTCTACTCACAGAGCTTCAGATTGTTTTTCAGGTCAGTGGGCCACATGACCCATCAAGCATGAATTTTGGGGGTCATTTTTGAAAACAGTGGGCCATAGATTAAATGCTATATTATAACAGTTAAACTTGAACCTTGGGAAAAATGGATGATATCTATAAAATTATGTTACTGTATAACTAAATTAATTTCTTTCTGTGCTGTTTTAGAGGATAATAAAAAACAAACAAAAACAACAAACTAAAGTTAGTTGTTCCTTAACATTTGCTGGCCTTTTTCATATTTCACCCCAAATTGTAGAATGTTTTCTTATTATAATCCTTGTTCGTTTTTTATTTGGATTATCAATTACAAATAATCAGCTATTTACGTTGTTGAGTTGAAGCAAAACAATGGCAACTTCAACTAGAACAGACTCTATATATATTCACCAAGAGTTTGATTGATGGATGGTGCAAAAAAACTCCTGTTAAAAGGGCGAGTAAATATTCCGTGATGAAATATTGACGTGATACGAGTCGTCTGCTAGGTTAGCTAATTTTTACTCATAAAAAATTGATTCTAGACTTATAATTGTAAGAAAACGTTTATTATTTATTTACCTTCCTCATCTTCGGCTGCTTTGCATTTAAAAAAATGTTTGAGGCTTGTTAGAGACTTTTTTTCAACATCGAGCCCCACGAGGAAACGTCACCGGAAGTAAACAATCTCTATCGCGGCTGGTCACCGAGGAGCCTCAAAGGAATAATAAAAGGCAGGGTAACGCTACCTTATTGGTTATTTTCGGACTAACTCAACCTGTGAACTTGCTCGTAGAGCTTCCAAGAATTACCAATCATTTAGGTACTAATTGAAATTTTCGGAATGCAATTGGATGGTAGGAGGAACGGAATATTCATATCTATCACCTAAAAATAAAAACATGGAAACGTCTGCCGGTGGAGACAGTGAAAACAAATATTTTTTTTAATAATTTTGGCATGAACTTATGAAATTCGCGGGTCCGGTTGGCACATCACTGCTTGAAAGAGTGCGTCATCTTTTGAAAATTTGCGGGATAGGCGCGGGCGCACCGTCAATCTGAACGTCTGAACTCAGCCTGTTTACTTATTAAATAGGTACATGTATGACGATGCAATCTAAATATTTATGTGACCTTATGTGCATTTTTTTTTTTATTAATAATCACTCGATAAAAAGGTTTTTAATAATGATAATATTATTTTACTATTAAATGACATTATGTAAATATGAGATAAAATAGATATATTAAATACTTAATTCACCATTATTCTTTCCTAAGCACAAAAGAAGATGACAAGTTATATGCGTATTAAATATGAAGATCATAGATTTTAGTCATCAATTATGAATTTACACCTCCTTTAAGTACATTGCACACATTGATTAACTATCCGATAAGTGTGCTTATATATCGGTTTACTAGGCTAAACACTATATAAGTTATATACAGGCCGATCTGTCGTGCCGAGCTTTACACAGGCCAAGTTTTACGCAGGCCAAGTTTTTAACAAGCTGAGTAGACAGGACCAGTGCTCTCAATAAGGGCCAAAATCAGGAATTTTTGTACTTCCATGTTGGGATTTCAGGAATTTTTTTTACGATGTAAGGAATTTTTAACCCCTCCCCCCTGCTATCTCCCCCCCCCCCCCCCCCCCCCCCCCCCCCCCCGCGCATACACCTTCCTTTTTCTGTACACTTTGTAAATGCTCATTTCCTTGTTAAATGTTTTGCTCCCAAAGTCCATGATTCTGGTTGTTTCTCTAAGAATAAACGACTTCCAAGCCTTAAATTTTGTAGCTTTTGACTTTCAGCTGCAGGGACGAGCTTTGGTTTCACAATCCCCTTTTATTATTTTCATTGAATAAATTATGGAAACTAATATGAGAAAATGTGGAGTTTCTATTTGGAATCGGTCCTTAGCTGTATCTTGCGCAGTGGGCCTAGGAAATGCGGCTTACTCAAATTTTAGTTACGGTGTTTTGGTATCGGGCGATATTACGGAAATTAATGCAGCTTTAATTTTCCTCGGCCTGTCGTTCCAAAGGTGGCCAACGTTTTAGGTAGTGTGCCAATAAAACTTAAAGTTCTAAGCCTATTTTAACTTACGCAGAATTATCCAAATAGCAGAAGTCAAGAAAAATTCGTCATTTCAAATCTCTCGTCAGACATGTTACGGACAACTTAAATGACGTCATTGGGATTTCCCCGCGTTCTCCGAAGATGCCGATTCTACCTGTACGTATTTAAACGAGGACAGTAGAATGACCTTTCGTAAATTTTTTCCGGTAGCGTCTTTTTCACTTCAGATAAGTTACCCGTAGATCTATTCTAAGAGTTCTAGGAAGCGATATTTCGAAATTTTATCGTTCTGAACTGCATGAACTACGTTCAGTATAACGAATATTCTCCTGACTTGAATTTTGTTTGATTCAATAATCCTATCTAAGGACCTAACAGACAGAAGCAGTAATGACGCGTCGCTAACCCAACAAAATTGCGTAATCAGAGACTGGTTGTTATAGCGACAATCTAATACCCCGCACGTTACACATGGCTTGTTTTGGTCAGCTATAATGTGTATGCTCGCGTTGATTATCGATTTTTTGCATGTGTAGACTTACGTTAAATCCTTTATTAGGTAAAGTCGTAAAACGTCCGGGGTCAAATTACAGGACGTTTTCCTCGAATCCTGGACGTTTTTTTACGTCCGGGTTTGATTTTCCGGATGTTATTTCTGAAATTCTGGACGTATATTACGTCAACGTCCGCTTATTGAGAGCACTGCAGGACACCATTCAACATGATGCCAGAATCAAAGGCTAACATCTACCAACCATTATTATTGATTTAATACAATTGCATTAATTGTGGTTAGTTCTCATAAGATTTTACACATGAGGTAACCAGATCATTCTTTTTTTTTCCCTGTAGTCATTCCCCACTAAATATGATCAAAACTTTGAAAGTTATTATCTTGAATCAGGGGTGTAAAATTTTTCCTTTGTCTACTTGTCCTGTAGGACAAGTTGATGGAAAAAGTTACTTGTCCTTACAACAATTTCACTTGTCCTAAGTTTCAGACTTCAATGACAGACGAAAACTAGCGGTGACAAAATAAACAATGTAGACTGTGTTACGTGCGTATTTTTACAATCACTTGACTGGGTTACCCGGTACCTTAGTTTGTAGAGCAAATCAGACTGAGTTCCTACTCAAAAAGACGCTGTGTACAGAGAACCCATTGCGCACTTACAAAATGCGCATGCGTGGAAGAAATAAACAACTGTCAGACACTCAGGAACTCCAAATTTACTTTCATTTCGGAAATATGCGACAATTACCTGTACTTTTGAGTTTTGGATGACAAATTTAATTCTTTGTTGTTTAAAAAAGCACTCGTCCGGTAGGACGAGCTTATCATTTTTTTTACTTGCCCAAAGCTAAATGTTACTCGTCAATACAAGCGGACGAGTGGAATTTTACACCCCTGTAATTAATTCATATGCCAAACAAAAGATGTACACAAATTTTTGATTTCTCTAAATTGATAAAGACAAAATGTGAGAGTATGCATTCCTTCCTCTTCATATTGAATCCCCAATTTCTAAGGAGTCCATCGGTCAGAAACCTAGCAATTTAGGGGAGTCCTATCTATCTATGTATACTGCCTAACTCCCCTTTCAGGTATAGCCTGGTATAGTCCTGCATTCAAACTTAGGGAGTTTTGGACCCTCAGTGTTGAACCCCGACTTGTATGCTGGATGTCATTGTGAAATTATTTAATGGTCGTATATTAGATATTGTTGGCCAAATATGGGCGGGTTCAAATACAAGAACACGTTCCATTGACATTGAAGACTTCCTGAACAGGAGCGACGTCGCTTGAGTACGAAAATATTTTTGAGTCCATAGTCTTCTAAATAAGAAGTACGATGTCTTTAAGTACATGAAAAAGGTCGATTGATAGAGATATTCTTTTAAGATTGTTTTAAAGATGATTTTACACCGATAATTCACCTTTTATGAGAATTTACAACTGGGCTTGCTCTTTTGTTGTTGTTGTTGTTTTATATGATAAACTAGGACCTATTGTCCTTTGTTCTTAGACTGGAAGAATTTAGCTGTCGCCATGACAAAGAGTTTCGCGGTTACTGTCGAGAAAAAAGTAAATGCACGAGTAAAAGATTACATGAAGTAAAAGAACCATAGAACCATTTAGTCATCTTCAATTAATGTATCAAAAAGTTGAATTCGTTGCCACTTATCTAGTGTCGCCCCGGGTCCATGATGGTGAGTTGCGTAACTTGGTGACCAGGATTTCAAAATTTGTGCGAGAAGAGCCGGACAGTTGGGCTCCAACACATACAAAACAAACATAGTGGATCCGTAACTGTTCCGCAACGTTTCGGAAATAATGAATTTTAACAGTCACAACGGATAACAGAGCCTGGTCAGTTCTAATGATCTTCCGATTTGGAAACAGCCGGGATCAGTCTTCATTTTGAAAGTTCATGAATTCCGAAATGTTACGGAACTATTACGGTTCCACTCCCGTAACAGGGGAGCATAGTGAAGGCCTAGACTCTGATTAGACATGCGCGCAGCTCAGGCCACGCGTAGCCAAGCGGAACCAAGGATTTGTTGCAGTGTCCTTTTCTCGGGCTCGGCATGAAATTGTTAATCCTACGCATCCAAAAGTAACTGAATCCTTGAAATAGAATATCCTTAGAAAACTATCAGAGACCATTGACCTGTTTTACTTAACATCTTACGATCATTTTTTGCGTAGCCTAAGTCAAAAATTAAAGTTGCTTCTATGGGCCTTTCCGAAAATATAGAAATGGAGTTATCGAACTTGAATACTCTCCGGTGCATTGAAACAACGAACGGTTATAACTATCCATTTCCGGGTAGCAAATTTCAGATCGATAATATGGTTGATATAGGAGCGTCTTTGAAATCAACGCGAAAAAAACGGGTTTATAGGACTTTCCGAAAATACAGAAAAATAGTAATCGGGCCTAACTACTCTCCAGTTTATTTGAACATGGAGACGGTTGTCAGACTATTTCTGGGTAGCAAATTTCTGATTCAAATTGGCTGAGAAAAAAATCCTTCGGGTCAGGATAAAACAGGGACATTCAATACTGTAATATAATAATAGGTTTAACCTATAGACGGGAAAAGTAATTTGAAGAAAGAACCGTTCTTGATTTAATAATTTACTCAACTTAAGCTACCGAATTTAGCAATAAGGCTCCAAACTTTTGCTGTATCGACACGTGTGAATGATGTATCAAATTCAATTTAAAAAAAATAAGTACAGTTAAAATGTAAAATAAACTTCACCAGATGCTGTACAAAACATGCACATGATCACTAATTTTCAAAAAAAACCTAAATAGGCTATTTATCAAATCGATGGCTACTTGATTTTTCTCTTTTATTTCAAGATGGATTTCGACAGTCAGAGTCATTTAGAATAGATATGCGTCAACATCGGAAGAAATTAACATAATATCAGTGAAAGATACTCAAAACAATTCTTATCAGTGGGTTCTCTTCGTAAAATATTTAACTATGAATATGGGCGCATGTATTATAGAAACTGCATCAGGTCTAAATCCTAGAGGATGCGATTCCGACAAGGTGTTGGCCGGCATAGCTTTAGCTAAAATAGCTGAATTTACATCTTTTTAAAAAATCAAACTGCGAATTTTGTTAAAGATTTCATCCTTTTCAAGTCTTAACCGGAAATATTGCTATTGATTTAATCTCTTTCAAGTCTTATCCCGCTTTTCAACCCGACGTTAAAACGCAACAACAATGACGTTGTTTTAGCGGGAAAAAGTAGCGTCTTTTTTCCCCAAAGTGTAGATGACGTCATTTGCGGAGGGTAAAAAGAAAACGTCATCCAGACGAGATTCTAAGAAAAAATGTGCAACTTTTTACATGTAAGGCTGATTCTTATCCTAATTTTACGACAACAATCTAAATTTTGATAATGATCGACAGGAATAAAATCGAAGAAAAAATTGTTGATAAATTAAAATAAATAATAAAACAAAATGGCGAAATCTCGCGAGATCATCATCCTCCATGTAGGCCGCCATTACGACACAAAATTTAACTTTGATGGTATATGTATTTTATTTTGATTTTGATTATTTTAATGTTTTACACGCGTTATCTAGAAGCGGGAAAAGCCGCAAAGCGCCCTTTGGGCGCTTTGCGTTACTTTTCCCGTATAATTAGGGTCCGTGTACAAACCCATTACCAGACCACAAAATTTTAAAGTTGGTCTAAATCAAAAAAGTATGCAAACGATATTTTTTAGCAGATAAAACTTTGAATGTCTTTGAAGAACAATTACTCTTCTTTATTTCATTTAAGTATATCTTGATAATTCAGTCTTTTTTGACATTTAATGGATTAGATTATCGAACCTACATATTTTAAATCAATAATTTATTGTCCCTAGAAATTAAATGTGACTTTTTGAATTTATATTTGATAAAGAAAAAAAAAACGAAGAAAGGCGACTTTTGATTTATAAGGTGAAATGTAATATGGTGTTTTTTCTTCTTGATAAAGTGTCGATGTCCGTCCATGAAAATTATTTGACACGTCTTTTGAAAACAACTTTGATTTGATTGTTTGTGTGAATTTCTTTCATGATGACTATTCATTCTTATTATTTCAATAAAAGCCCTGGCATAATCTTTGTAACAAAACGAACGCGCTGATTAGCAATAAACCAGACGACAAAAATGAAAGGCGGCCAAATTTAGTTCTATACAGATATAAACCTAAAGTGTGGAAATAAAAGACAAATACAGTTAGGTGTAATTTCAAAAATGTAGAAATAAATGCACGCAGTTGGTATTTCATGTCTTATTGATCCAAATTAATATATGTTCTTACATCGAAATTGGCTTTTTAAGTACATGTAAAAATGTACTTCCAATTTCCGTAAACACTTTTCTATTTTATTTTTAAATCGCCAATAATAATGCATGTCATATTACATGCATGCATTTCGAGGGTTAACCATAAATGTTCAAGTTGAATAGATAAATAAAGATTCTTTTCTGATCTGTCCAGATTTTAGTTTAACACTAACCTCATACGAATCCATAATATTATCCAAATTCCAGTGTTATCCAAACGCAGTAATATCCCTTAGATAAAATTTTGTTTTGTCTATCTCTTTGTAAATATTTTTATTAAAAAAACAATTACGATTACGTAATGGCATATGCCATGTGCGCCGCTTCATTGTCAACAGTGCGATGTTTATTTAACACACGTGTTGTAACTTATGTCTGCTACTGTCGTGGTTTACCGCTCTTTGATCCCGATGGGGTCCTTGGCCCATCGAAAACCCTTTCTACAAAGTAACACACGCACACATACAAAAAGAGATATGATCATATTTTTTTCTAAAATTATTATTTATTTTCGGTCACTACAGCCATATTTCATGAATGTCTGATCATTAAAAATAAGCAGGGCATGTCATTTGCATTCATTGCCAAATGTATGCTCCTAGCTCAACCCTGTCCTATTCACACTTTAATTTAACAAGTTTACAACAAAGGCAAAATGAAATTTGGAACAGTGCTGAAAGGGGCTCGTGCCGAATAAAACTGCTTGATTCTAAAGGAATATTTCATACAATGTACCCTATACCGAAAAGATCGTGAAACCAAATTTAACCTAGTCTGACGTATCTGTGCAATTAACAGACTGCGCTGACATTTTCTTTGTTCCATACGCGGTGTGAACATTTATTGTGCCAAAACAAATAACTGCTGTGAAAATTAACTTTGCACACAAAGAAATGAAAAATGTATGTTAAAAATATCGCAAACGCTAACATATCCATAAACATTCTTCATTAACTGAAAGATTGCCTATACGACGGTTTGAGTTCTCTTTTTGCCACGAAGTTTCAATATCGATATACCACCATTTCTTCAACGTATTTGTAAATTGCAATTGGATTAAGCGCCAACTGATAAATTCTTTTTTTTTAAATTCTGTCTCAAGCATATATTTAACTTTTTGTTTTCTAATTAGAAAAAGAAACATCATAGTTATTTTTATTTCGTGATTGTACAACTTTTAAAAATACAAAAATGGGTTAGTTTGAACCGCGATTACGACGTTAGTAGCCACTCGAACAATGATTTATATAGATGAACAATAATTTACTATTGAGCCGGCTACATAGTGTATGATTTAGATTATTATATTTTTTTTGCAATTGGATTTTTATCGATAAATACTTAACTAAATAAATAAAGGATCTAATAAAAGTGTACAAACAATGAACTATCTGTAAAATAACTTAAATTAAAACGAAAATTACAAAAAATAAAACGATTTTAAACAATAATTAACGGCATTATCGTCAGCAAACGGACTTTAATCCGTAATCTTTCAATGCTTTCTGTAAAGATGGTGTGCGGTAAAAATGCCAGAGGTAAAAATGCCATAGGTAAAAATGTCAGAGGTAAAAATGCCATAGGTAATAATGCCATAGCCAAAATGGTAAAAATGTCATAGGTAATAATGCCATTGGTTAAAATGCCAGAGGTATATTGTATCTTTTATTTTTAGACTTTAGTAAATAGAAAAATAATTTTATTTTCATGCACAAAAGGAATTGTTACGATAACCTTTTAATGAACTGTTCAATTTCATTTTTTTTTATTTTTTCAAGACTCTGATAATGAATTAAGCAAAAGGAAATACAAATAAGTGGCTCATAAACATATGACAAATATTGTGTATATATATGAACATTAACCTGAAAATAGACAAATAATTTATAAGAAATAGTTGAAATAACTTTGCCTATATATTTATTTATTCACATATATAATAAAGTTTAATTATTAATTTACTCAATTATAATGTGTGGATAAGGTAGGATACTGTTAAAGTATAATTTAACACATTTTTGTGATATTTCACACTTTTCTTAGTAATATTTTGGTAAATCTGGCACGTTTTTTTTAACAATTCCCAAAATCTTCATCTTATACCAAATGTACACTAAATTTTATAAGTTGTATTTTCTAAAGTAAAAATTCAAATGAAATGTGGTACTGTTTAAGATCATGTAATATAACTTATTTTATTTTCATTTTACAAATATTATCATATATTTTTCTTTGTATTTATACTATTACATAAATAAGAATATTCATTTAATTTCTAAAAAAAAGTCTTTATGACAAGAAAATAATTAGGTTTTCATAGAATAAAAAAATCCTAATGTTAAATTTCATCATATAGTTTTAATATATTCTGGCATTTTTACCTATGGCATTATTACCTATGACATTTTTACCATTTTGGCTATGGCATTATTACCTATGGCATTTTTACCTCTGACATTTTTACCTATGGCATTTTTACCTCTGGCATTTTTACCTACATTCGTAAAGATTTGCTACCCGAACAAGGGAAGTCACTCTAGCGGATTATAGGGAAAAAGGGAGGTAAACCACTTTTTCGGAAAGGCCCTACTACCACTGCTACTTCTACTACTACTACTTCCACTACTACTACTACTACTTCTTCTTTTTCTTCTACTCCTACTACTACTGCTTCTACTACTACTACTACCACTGCTACAAATACTACAACTAATACTACTACAACATCCACTACTACTACTATTTCTACTACTACAACTTCTTATAGTACTTCTACTACTACTCCTCCTCTCCCTACTACTACAACTTCTACCTCTTCCTCCTCCTCCTCTTAATACTAACTGCTACTACTTCCTCTACTACTACTACTACTACTACTTCTCCTCCTCCTAATTCTACTGCCACTTCTACTACTTCTCCTACTACTACTACTGGTACTACATCAAGTACTACTACTACCACTGCTATAACTCCTGCTTCTTCTTCTACTACTTCTACTTATACTACTAATACTACTTCTACAGGCCTCCTAGTGAAACCTTTAAAACCTTTAAAAACCTTTAATTTCATAGCAAACCTTTAAAACCTTTACATTTCCCCAGAAAACATTTAAAACGCCAAAATAGTCTGTAATTCTCAGTCAAAACCTTTATATTTGCTATGAGTGGTTGCCATGCTAGCTTATAACAAGTAATGGCTTTTGTTCTGCATTTTCCCTTCTTTTATGTGTAGTTAAACAATGCTGCTGTTGTTTCTTTCATCTTGAGTTTTTGAGAATGCAGTATATAACATCAAAAAATGACTTTGGTATGACTGTGGGTTTTTATAAAGAAATGAGAACTTCGACGAAAAAAGCCTTTATTTACTCTTTATTTTTTCATATTTTTACACTAAAAGGCCTTTATTTTCATACATTGGAGCCTTTATAATAACCTTTATTTTTGTTTTGGCCTGCTAGGAGGCCTGCTTCTACTACTGCTACTACTACCACTACTACTTCTACTACTCTTACTACTACTTCTATTACAACTACTTCTTACACTACTTCTACTCCTACTCTTACTACTACTTCTATTACAATTACTTCTTACACTACTTCTACTTCTACTCTTACTACTACTTCTATTACAATTACTTCTTACACTACTTCTACTTCTACTCTTACTACTACTTCTATTATAACTACTTCTTACACTACTACTACTACTCTTACTACTACTTCTATTACAACTACTTCGTACACTACTTCTACTACTACTCCTTCTTTACCTCCTCTCCTTACTACTACTACAACTACTTCTACTACTACTACTTATAGTACTTTTTCTTCTTCTACTACTACTTCTACTAATACTACAACTTCCACCACTTAATCTACTATCACTATTACTTTTCATACAAACACAAATTAATCAGTGTGATAGAACCAAGTAAAATATTTCACATCTAATCTGTCACTATCAGCCATTAATATATACGTTAACAATACGATAATGATGTAATTACCTTCTTCACTGCCAAATTTTCCAAACACTATTCTAAGTTTCCTATTTTTAGATAGAAAGTCTATACTTTAAATGTGTTCTGAACGCTACGCAGTATCATTTTTTTAGAATCCTTCGAGACTGAATATAAAAGTAGGGGTTGCGATTGTTTCGTAATCCGATTTATTTATCATACAGGGTATTAGAAGTGCTACGACACAATCGGATTATGAAACAATCCCTGGTTAGTGCCACAGGTTATTGTTCCATTATCCAATTTTGATCTTTGTAGGTTATAACCATTGGAGATTGTTTCATAATCTGTTAATACTGTCATACGGTTTATATATTCATGGAGCCATGAAAAACTTATAGATTGATTTATTCCTTCAAAAAATCGAACGAGTGCTTAAAGTATCGATCCTAATTAGGCTGCGCAAGGGGTTGGGGTCAAACGAACCGCCTTCTGAAGCCCAATTATTTTTTAAATACAAAATTTCAATTAATCCTTCTGCTGTTCAACGCTTGAATTAAGGGTAACAAATTGTGTAAAACATGTACTAGGAAATGAATCCCCTTTTTGTATGTTCAAACCCCTTTACAGAAACCCTCGATCCGCCGCACAAATTACCTCCCTGTGTTCCTCCATCCTTTGAGGCCAATTTATTTCAATGTCATGGACAATTTAATAAAAAAAAAGGGTAATACCGTCGATAGAAAACGATCCAAAGTTTTTGCATGGCGTCAGCAACAACAACAACAACAATAAAAGAAAAAAAGAAAATTATTCAAAAGTATGGTTTATAATGGTTCTATCTTAAGTTAGTAGACCCCTAATAGTCCCGCAATGTTTTGGAAGTATTGAACTTTAACAGTGTTAACCGAGATTTCCTAATGATTTTCATAAGGAAACCTCGGTCAACATTGTGAAAGTTCATGGGTTCAGAAATGTTGAAGAACTATTACGGGTCCACTACCTTAAGGTTTCGAAATCCCTGCTCAAAATTTTGATAATTTCGTTTAGGCTTTCCTCGTGTTTTTGTGCAAATATTGAGCTGGGTTATAAGCTGAATGAGGATAGATACGTACGTTTGGGGATCAACTTCAGTAAAGAATAGAAGACTGTTTTAAACAGTCTTCAAGTCTTTTTAGAAATTAATTTCCAGAGGGTCCTATGGACTTACATTATATTCAGTTAAAACATCGTGCAATTGACCAGATGAATGATTTCGGAATAGTTTTTGAATGAAATTGAAAGAGTGGGTGAAGCGAGTTTTGAGTGAAATTCAAGGGAGGTAGTCCAAATTCACTAATTTTGTCCAGGACTGAACAAAATTAGCGATATTAATTACCTCCCTTTAATAAAATGTTCACATATATTCTATAAATAGTTTGATATCTCTTCAAGGACCAACCAGTCGCTTAAAATTTTAATTATGTCAGTGAAATCGCGATTTAACTATAGCTTTGTTCATTTTGAATGTTGTTGTTGATCTTATCTTATAAGTTATTTGGAGTGTTTATGAATGAGTCTTTGGAATGAATAAATGGAGCGCTTGGTGAGCGAATTAGAATAATTTTGATTGAGATGAATGTCAATTTCAAGACGTAACTTACTGTAGTTTTGTGAGACCTGGCTACTTATTCATGTGTCTAAGACTCGCCTTGTCTGAATTTGTATTTTCGAACCCCCATTACAGAAATCTTGGATACGCCATTGGGCTTATACGCGAAACAACGATCAAAGACAGAGTTTGGGTCTTTGTTCACCATTTAAGGGTAAAAACGTTTCGATTCTGTAAGATTTCCTAAGTCTTATCCCCCCCTTCTTACGGTTACTTTTCGAAAACAATAGCTTCCGAGCCCATTTCTTTCTTTCTTTTTTTTCAAATAGTTATTTTTTTCACTTACCTCAGAATCAGGGGAATGGATTCAGTATTTTAAAACTACAGACCGAATGTAAGGTACAGTGAAACAGCATAGATCTAGATCTGTTGATTATGATGATGATTATGTTGTTGCTGTTGCTGTTGCTGTCTTGTTTGGTGATTTTATCAGTAGTCACAAACCAAAGAAAACGTTGATGAAAAGAGAAGACAGAAAAGAGACATGTGTACTATGAGAGTATAATCTTCCTTTACAATTACACTTATGTCAAATTCTCCGGCTATATGACGGCAAGAATTACTGTCTAGGACGTTCGTACGCTGACAAGTCCTGCGTTCAGGATGATAAATGGTCATAACTATATACAAATTATACCCCGCTTTGCACGCCATTGCACATGCAAATCGGGATATAATTTGCAAACAGTTTGCATTTTTGATATCGTAAACGCAGTGCAGGATACAGAAACAAAAAAATACAGATAAATATTTTTAGAATTCCTTCTCCAATATTAATTCGATTCAAAGGCCCCATCTTTGAAAGCCAAGGGTCCTTACTCTTTTTTGTTCCTGTCCTTGATACAGAACAAATCGGAACTACTTCCCATGGCCTATGATGACGTGGATTTTCTTGAATAATCCCCTTTTCTCGCCCTGGGTTGAATTTGACCCTGACTTGAAATAAAACTTACTGCTTTTAAATGATCTTCAAGGGAGGTTAAACATTATCGTTAATTTTCTGTAATACTTTTTTACCTCCCTTGGAAAAAGCTACGTACTTTTCTTATTTTTCCGTGTTCACGAATAACTCAGACCTTTTAAAAATCAACACCAATCAATAAAAATCATGCAACTATTTGATAGATTTGAGTGATATAAGTGAGTAGGCCCTATTTGGAATGAATGATTGGAGTGAGCAATTTTGAATGGTTTTGATCGAAACGAATGTCAACTTTACGATGTGATTTAATTTAATTATATTCTTGGGTTGTAATGGTGCCTTATCAACCCGTTTTGTAATAAATAGGCATTTTTTTATTATCTATTATACATGTATGTATGTACGTGTAAATTCACGATGAACCATAATTTGCTCAAGTCATATTATTTAATAAATTACCCGTTCTGTTTTGGTAATTAAATTACGAAACAGGTTCTAACTGCGCTCGGGCGCTCAGGAGTAACTGTCAGCGGTCTGACACAGTGTTTACGTAGAAAATTAGCAACGTTTCGTCGACAGAGCGACGAGGGATATCGATATAAGAGGTGCGTTCGTCAGAGCAAGATGAAAAATCCATCTCAATGAGATTTTTAAGACGTCGTAATGAACGATTTTTGATATTTTGAGTGAAAATATTCGACGTCGTCATGACTACTCGTTTTAAGCCAATGCAAAACCATCTCGTTTCCTCATTGAGATATCTTAAGATTCTTATTGAGCCGCTTAAAAATCTCTACCGAACGCTTTATCTTAGAAATCTTAATAAGAAACTTAAGAATCTTGCTCTAACGAACGCACCTAAGGTAAAGGAATATATGACCAAAAATGGTCATCTGGGTAAATAATTATTAATTTTCTAGAGCGAAAAAGTCGTAACATCGAATGATTGATCTAGATTCAGGAAATTGCCAAAATCGAACAGTTTAAATTTTGGTCAGCCTGCGCAGTCTGTGTGTTTTTACAAACCCTGTGTTACTGATGTCATAACGGTGCAAACTGTTTGCAAATTATGACTCGCTTTGCACGTGCACTTGGGTTCAAAGCGGGGTATAATTTGCAAACAGGGGTTTCTTTTCGTCTTTATCTGGTGATTTTCACATATGTTTTTAAAAGCAATGGGTTAGTGGAGACCGGGGCTAGTTATTACCTTTTTTAACTATCTCGTATTTCTACCCCCCCCCCCCCCCCCCCCCACACACACACACACACATTTCATTAATTTGGAACAACTCCCTGTTTTGAGGTAGGACTTAGTTGTTGTATGATTTACAGTTTATCATATCAAAAGGATTGTCTCGATGAATTAAGTTCAGTATTTTCTGATAAATCTTGAAATATTCCTGTGTACCGCCCATGGAGGACACAGACATCACAAGTGAACCTTGAATTAAATGTAGAATTAGCCCTGCGTTCAGGATCACCAAACGGTGCAAACAGTTTTCCAATTATACCCCGCTTTGCACGTGAACCTACGTGCAAAGCGGGGTATAATTGGCTAACTGTTTTCACCGTTTTGGCATCTTGAACGCAGGGCAGGTATTGGAGGCCTACGGAAAGGATGTATGACTGGAATACAGTTTATTTTGTCATAATAAAGTGCCTTGAATAACAGTAACTAGATATAGGAACACCATAAAATTGACTCTCATACAGATCAAAACGTTTCTAAATCATTCATTCGTCGCTCCATTCATTCATTACAAAATTTCACTCAAACCATTCAAAAACGCCCCTAAGTCCCTAGAGCATAAAAGACCAAGAACTATATTCCAAATAAAAATCGCTAGAAACATGATTTCACTAACTTTGTTGACCTTGGGAGCGTCCGATTGGTTCATACAGGCATAGAAAAAGATATTTATAGAATTTTCATGTATATTGCTATTAAATGGAGGTTTTAAATATCGCAAATTGTGTCCATGTTGGACCGAGTTATCGATATTGTATTACCCAAATTTTATTTCATTCAAAACTCGTCCATCGCACTCATTCAGTTTCATTCGGAAATTATTCCAAAATCATTCACCTTGTCAATTTCGCGATGTTGCTAACTGTATATAGCCCCTCGACGCTCTTTATCAACCCAAAAATCATTCACCTTGTCAATTTCGCGATGTTGCTAACTGTATATAGCCCCTCGACGCTCTTTATCAACTAGCCCCCTGTATCAACTAGCCCCGTGTATCGACTGGCCCCGTGTATCATTTAGGCCCCGTGAATCAACTAGCCCCGTGTATCGACTAGCCCCGTGTATAAATTAGCCCCGTGTATCAACTAGCCCGTTCGAAAATTATGGCAAATGGAAGTATCCACAGTATCGCGAACGGTACAAGAACCCACATGTATGGGTTAGATGCAATCTCATTAAAATCAGATCCACCATATTGCTTACCGCTACGCCCCTGCCGTTAAGGTCGCAAACAGAGAAGTGCGATAACTATTGACCATAACCTGAATGCGTAACGGAGAGGTAGCGTAGTGGTTTCGTAGAGATGATTTTAATGAGATTGGAGTTAGATGGTTCTAGACTATCCCTGCGTTCAGGATGACTAAACGGTGCAAACATTTAGCCAATTATACCCCGCTTTGCTCATACAATTGCGTTCAAAGCGGGGTATAATTGGCAAACTGTTTCGACCGTTTGTCATCCTGAACGCAGTACGGATGCAGTTGCTCGCTTGCGAATGCGTGCAGGATTATGTTACGACTTCTTTTTTTTGCTAGTAGCAATTTTTGACAACAAAACATAACTAAGTAACAACAACAAAGAAATCTGTTCCTTAAATTGCACTGTTTGTTTTTTCGAAAATATAAATTATGTATTCCCATTTCTACTTAAATGAAGATATTGTTTAGTTGAATTACTTGAGTGCGTTTAATTGATTTTATCAGTTTTTAAAATCGATGAAACTTTTCTATACGGAATAGTATATTGGGTTTCTCTCAGTGAAAAGAGGTTGCATATAACACTTGAATTCAGATTGGATTACTTTTGATGTAGGTATGTGAAAATTCAATACGGAGATTTTGTATTTGATTCATTAATTGTTTATTATTATTAATTGTATAAACATTACATGTTATCAACCTCATTAAAAACGTTATTATCATTACTTTTTTCATAGAACAGAACAGAACAGAACAGAACATATTTTATTTACAAAATGACTTGAACATTCATGTTCATCGTCATTACAATGCATAATAACACAAAAAAAATGTACATGTACATACAGGTACATATAATTATTATAATTATCATTCTCTTTATAAATATTATCAATATTTTCATTATTACAAATATTATTATTTTTAATGAATTCTTCTTCTTCTTCCTCTTTTTCTTCTTCTTCTTCTTCTTCTTCTTCTTCTTCTTCTTCTTGTATGGCTTTTGCCCTATTTTCATTTGCATTTTTACAAATTGCTTATTATATTTTATCATTTCGTGAGCTCTTTCGAGTTAGTGTTGTTAAGTAAATCTAAACATCGTCTATTTCTGATGAAACTGATAAATGCTTGTCTTTTTTCTTCAAATATTTCCTTTACTAGTGTGAAATTATCATCTATAGCTGTTTTCTTCCATAACTAGACACGTTGTTTTCTCATTCTTATTCCAAATTTCTTTGGTCACTAGGTATGTACCTCCAAGAAGAAAAAGGCCGAATCTTAATTGAAAAAACTTGTGGCCAGACTCCTTTGATTGATTCATATGAATATTAGTGGTAAAATGCAGTTTGTATATTTGTACATAATTGGCAAGATAAGATAAGTTATGTTTAAACCAACCAAAGTAAATCTACAAACGGTCTATATTTGCATGTCAGGTAACAATTATTATATGTGACCTGTCACACAAAAAGGGACCATCCGGGAACTCAGTAAAACAAGTTTTTGAAAAAAGGGTTGGATCCAGCGTAGGTCAAACAAGGCTTATTTCGGAAATAATTACTGAGGGAGGTAGAATAAGTACTCATGATTAAGAAAATTTGTTATTTGAGAAAAGTTCCGACCCTGGTCAGTCTGTGCATATTTTGATTTTCGTGCGTCTGATATATCCGTGAAGACATAACATCAGAAAATCAAAGTGCTGTCAGCACTGTAAATCGGACATCATTGAGAGGCTGGGATAGTGCAATAGTTCGCCAATCAAAAGGGCTCAAATTTGGACAAAAAAAGTTGGTAAAATATTTGCCCAATTTGTGAGTTTTTTGTCTTAACACTTCATCTTTTCGAGGACATCGCCAGCTCATCCAACCCCGTGGGTCCGATTTTGAAAGTTTGCTGATTCGATAGCCCTCTGCTAGTCTAAATTATTTCTTAGCAGATTTTTTTACGTTGTTATAATGAGCACACGCCAAGCTAAAAGCTTGTCTGATAATATTATTCCTCTCTCTAGAGTTTAAAAGCCTGTTTAGCAACAAAACATTTTTTCATTAAACTATTTGTACAATTTTGATTACCAACATTTTTGTTTTTCAAGCATTGGGTTTTCCCAAATACTATAAATGCATTTTCCCTCAAGAAACACGTGAAATCGGCAACTATGCTATTTATATCTTTGGTTTCTGACCAATCGATTAAATCTAGCAGCACTCTATGATTATTCATGAGTTATTCTAAAAATAGATCTCTTTTACTGCTATCCTATATCAGTTTATCGTATGTTTTTGTCGGTTTATTTGTTGTTGAATAATTTTTCTTCATACTCAAATTTAAATCTATTGTAAATAGGATTGGAGCGTGATCAGAGTGCTCATTGAAATCAAATATTTCAAAATTACAAAATTATTTCTATTTGTTAACACATAGTCAACAGTACTCATTCCACCAGTAGACTTCCCACGCTCCCTGTCAGAGTGCAGACGACCATTGACCAATGACAAACAACTTAATTGACACATTTCGAGCAGACGATGTCCATTGCATCTTCCACGTGGTATGAATTTACGCGTGGGTTTTGACCTAGTGATAATCATAACAGAATTTGATTGGTTGTCAGCCCTACAACTGGTAAATGACCGTTCGAGAAAAAAATCAGAGTAGTAATATTGTAAGTGCTACAAATTTATTTTACAGTTAACCTATTGTACGTTTCAACTCCTTTACTCAACCGAAAATCTTGTTATAAACACTGAAAATACTAACTGGTAATTACTAAAAGCGAAAATTACATCAAATTTTGTATTAGCATCTTCTCTATTTGTCGAAAAGTAAATAAGATAAAAACAAAGTTTGTAGATTGTGACTGAAAAGGCCGTTTCTTCGGTGTTTGAAAACACATTATTTGGTTTGAACACATTGCTCAGAAGATAAAGGTAAAAATGTACTGGGTCAAACAGACTGGATTTCTGGCAACCGGTATAAATCTCCGATTTAAAAACCCTAAATTATCGGATTTTTCGTCCTATTGGACGAAATTGTCGATTATGTTTTTACCTCCCTTGAAAACCATTCAAAACTTGATCACACTCATTGAATCATATTCTGAATCATACACCTGGTCAATTTCATGATGAAGTTATCTGTATATCACGTAATTCTTCCAATTAAATTGAATTAAAAGCATACAAAAATAACGAAAAATAATATGAATAAGAATTAAATTCGAAAACATTCGAAACTACAGTTGTTCAATTTATAGCGAGGTGTCAAAGATCAATTTTACATTGAAAATGATAGGCAATAACGGTTTCTCGATTCTCACATAAACTTGCGGACCTATATTTTTGTTGAAAGTTCTAAATTTGTTAAAGTAAAACTGAAAAAAAAAAATCAACATAAAATATTGATAGAAAGGGAGAAAATGCTCGTATTCATTAGCTGATGGCATATGTCCACATACATGTTTTAAGTACGCTGTCAAAATGCGATTTAGATTGCTTTTGGTAATGGGTCGATATTCATCAATGGATGGATGAATGAATGAATGGATGGATGAATGGATGGATGGATGGATGGATGGATGGATGGATGGATTGATGGATGGATGGATGGATGGATGGATGGATGGATGGATGGATGGATGGATGGATGGATGGATGGATGGATGGATGGATGGATGGATGGATGGATGGATGGATGGATGGATGGATGGATAGTTGGATAGTTGGATGGGTGGATGAATGAATGGGAGGGAGGGAGGGAGGGAGGATGGATAAATGGATGGATAAATGGATGGATGGATGGATGGGTGGGTGGATGGATGGATGGATGGATGGATGGATGGATGGATGGATGGATGGATGGATGGATGGATGGATGGATGGATGGATGGATGGATGGATGGATGGATGGATGGATGGATGGATGGATGGATGGATGGATGGATGGATGGATGGATGGATGGATGGATGGATGGATGGATGGATGGATATATGGATATATGGATGGATATATGGATATATGGATGGATATATGGATATATGGATGGATATATGGATGGATGGATTGATGGATGGATTATGGAGAAATTTTATACGGACCTGAATAAACGTTTAAAGTTTTTCAGTCTTGATTCGGTCAATTTTATGAGTAATTTGACCTTTTAAATTCGATTTGTTATCCTTCTTCATTCCATTTTTCTTTTCTTTCTGGATGACTATCTTTGTCAATGTCATCTTGATTTAATATATCTATTTTTACCGAAAATAATGATTTCAATGACTATTAAAAAGGTCAATGGCTCTTTTCTTCCCATTTTCATTAATACCGACAAACGCAATAAAAAAAAGATTTCAAATCGATGAAAAAGCATTAAAGAACCTCTATTAGTCCAAAATTGAAAATTCCATTTAAATGATGTGTATTTGGGGACCAAATCAACTTATTATCCATTTCTCCTATTAACGAGACATGGCACGTTAAAATTCACCAGCTATCGTAGCAAATTAAGTAGTCTGAGGATCACAGAGTGAGGGGAGTATAAAATGGATTTGATCGTAATTTCTTCACACACAAAAAAATCCCGGGATTCGAACTAAAGACCAACGACATACCTCGTGATCAGAACACATCAATCAAGTTATTCATAAGAAGCATTTATACAAATATCTCCAGGTTCATTGTAGCTATAATCCATGATTATTGCCTTGGCAGGGAGGAACCTAAGTAACGGGTCGTTGCATTTAAGGTCATAGTAAATCAGCTTTTCTTCATAATAACTTACTTCTTTAGATAGTGGATATATACAACTAGAGACCTTAAATCTTAGATTGGTAACCAAACCTTCGTAACTTCAGCTTGTCCAAGCTGAAGTAACGAGGATTTGGTTACCACAATGAAATATTTACCTTCTCAAAGCACATAAGATCTTTTTGTTTTGGGATACAGTTTTTCATACACGTTAACCGTGATTACTCATTAACTTTTGTAAGAACCCAAAATATTATAAAGATTATTTTAACCAAATTACGTCACGGCTAAGCAAACCCTATCAGATGAATTATATCGCATAATACTGGGTTGACCGCCATGTTTACAGTTGTTTATTACACATCAGTGTCGATACCCTGTAAATGTGAACACTAGATTTTTGAACTGTGCGTCAGCAAGTACATTGTTTAATGTTAATATCCTTTTTTTATGAAAAAATAAAGAAGAAAAGAAACAGAAAACAACCAAACGGACAAGAAACATTATTTAATTTTATGCATTTCCTTCGATTAGTTTTACCCTGTCGCGAAATTACTGCTTAAATTATACAATGTTTTCGCTTAGTAGCGGAGGTACAGAAAAGAAAGGATAAAGCCCCTCTAAAATCGTTAATTAACAATAAAATAAAATTTATCTATACTCGATGAAATTGAACAGACGAGACAATTCCAATGAATACCAACAGCAAGGATTATCTTCCTTGCTTATTTAAACGTTTCTGATGGGGACGCGGTTACGAGCACTTCACAAATCTGTGTATCTTTGCCTTCAGGATAAGAAAGCGGTGGGAACTATTTGTCCATTTAACCCCGCTTTGCACGCAAGTTCACGTGCAAAGCGTGGTTAAACTGGCAAACAGTGTGTACCTTCTCGTCATCCTGAATGCAGGGCTGCTTTTCATTGGCTATGCTTATAGTTATGCATCACACGTCATTTCTAATTGAGCCTGTGCGTGCTTTTTCCAACAATTTCAAAGGGCGCCAAGCAAAGATTCTAGCTTGCCTGAGCAAAGACCAGAGTCTTTACTATGTGTTGAGTAACTAGATAAGGTCTAAAGGTTCCTGTTGACCATCAGGTAAATTTATATTAACAGTATGTGGCTTTCTACGCTGTTCAATGCGTTCAAATTACTCGAAATGCCACGCGCATGCTCAATTACGATTACAGCTTGCCTAACTGAGTAGAAGGTAATTGGCGCTTAAAATTTCTCATTTTGTTACTTATGATCTAAAATTTGAAAGGCGTGTATGAGCGGATCTACTTTTTTTGTTAAGACACTTTTAGTTAGTCAAAATCACCGAAACTTTTTATGCTACGACCTATTATAGATTGCCGCCTCGGAGTCTAAGTAAAATAGGTTCGTAAAAGAAAACTGTGAACTAAATGTTAGCCACGTTCCATATATACATGCGTGTGAATCTTTCACGGGGCTTTCTGTGATCTATGCCTGCAAACTCCAAGATCCAGAGGTATCGCGTCGGACTGTCAATCTAGAGGTCCCGAGTTCGATCCCCGACGGCAGCACTCATCCTTTCCGACAATTTGTCTTCCAATGGGTTGATAATCGTAGACCTATGTGGGGTAGCAGCTGGAGACTAGGAAAGGATGTGATGGTAGTATTGCTGTGAGAAATAACGAGAGTCAATTATTTGGTGCTCCAGCCGCCGCGATATGACTGAAATGATGTTGAAAGCGGCGTTAAACCCCATTTAATCAGCAAATCCAAGGTCCAGAGCAGTTTAAGAAGCAGTAGATAGAGGGGGTATTATGGATTTTAGAAAGAAAGTATTTAAATATTTATAAAACAAAACCTATGTTGTTGGTACTCATTGGGATCGTCTCATCGAGACGATTCAAATGAGTTCCCACAACAGAGGGTTACATTGAGAAAGACATATTTAAGAATGCTTTTAACCCCCCCCCCCTCCCCTCTTATCTGTAATTGTGGAACGGTATAAAAATGAATAGAACCCAATACCAAACGACAAATTTGGGCTCAGGTCATATTAAATGTATCGGCATGAGTCGGTTAAACAATATTTCTCTTCTCTTTCCGAAATGTGACCAACTAAATGAATAGAATATTTTCGATATGACGATGGTTAACCATATCGCGTCAAACATTAAGAATATTTTATTAGTCATGTTTATTTTCGAAAGATGATCTTTATGTGACATATTATGGACACTATCTAACTTCTCTATACTTGTTTTACGTAATTTCCCATTGATTGAATTGATTGAATGGAGTTTACCGCCGCTTTTAACATTATAACAGTTATATCGCGGAGGCTGGAGCACCTAACAATGGATTCCTGGTGTTTCTTTCACCAGTACAACCATCACATTCTTTCCGAGCCTTCAACTGCTATCTCACATAGGTCTACGATTATCAACCCATTGGTGAGAGACAAATAGTCGGAAAGAATGAGTGCCGCCGTCGGGGATCGAATCCGGGACCTCTTGATTGACAGTCCAACCGGAATTTCCCATTGAACCCTTTTCGAGTACCAGATCGACAATCTAAACGACAAGAACATTGTTAGAAAATATGTGACAAAAACTAGATTTTCATTTTTTTAACCAAATTGACGTTGTCTCGATTTTGGCGAGTAAATTTTGTTTCAATTATTGAGTCTGGAATCTTCAAAATCTGAGAACAAGTTTCGTGGACGTGAATTTTTAATTGTATAATGAGACCAAAAAGTACATTAATATACACTCAGTAAACCTCTGCGAGCATTGCGAAGAAAATAAAATTGAATGTAGAAACTGCCCGGTCGATAAAGTGATGCGGCAAAAAAGAAAGGGTTTATGGAAACATTGTATATGTGACCCGTCACGTGTAAAAAAAGGTCCATCTGCGAAAAATGTCGACCCTGTTCAGACTGCGTGACTTGAACAGACTGACCAGAGTCGAAACCTTTCGAAAAGTACACATTCTCCTATTCTAGAATGATACTACTATGTTTCTGCGTAATCGGCACAGTCTGACTAATGCACGACATTTTAAGCACTACCCAAATGGTCTTTTTGTCCAATAATGGGTAAAGGAGTCAAAAGCATGTTCAGTCTTTGATGTCACGAAATTAAAAGCAATGAAGACATACCATGGACCCATGAAACTAAAACAAACAAAGACAAACTTATGTATGAATCCACTCCCAGTTTTCATTTGGTTTCATAGCCCGGTTGCCTTCGTCTCTTAAATAATTCATACGAATAAAAAGTTCTCTTCTTGAGATATATACTTTTAATAATAATGTTATATTTATACACTAGCTTTCAGCGGCACAGTCGCCTTCATCAGGTGAATCCTTTGAATTCACCTGATGAAGGCGGGCTGTGCCGCTGAAAGCTAGTGTATAAATATAATATTACAGTCTATCTTGCTCGAGCGACCACGTCTATTAAACAACCAATTTTATTAAGCGACCACCATAAAAAGTCCCACTACCGTAAGCAAAATCTCTGACAGAGAGGATATTCTTAACGAATAGTTGGTAATTGTTGAACCTTATGTTATTGTAACCCATTAGAATCGTCCCAAAAGAGCGATTCTAATGGGTTCGAATTTAAAGAGGATTCGGTGCGACTTGATTGACAATCTATAAATGCTATCAAAATGAACTGACACATTTGTCATGGTATTTCGAATTAAGCGACCATTCCCATAAACGACCGCTTTTTGGTGGTCCCTTAAGTGGTCGCTTAACACAAGTTTTACTGTATTATTAAATAATTCAGATTTATTCATGTCGCGCCAAGAACTGGATTCCGCCATCCTCTCCTATTAAGTACAGTCAATCTATTTAGGATTCACATCATATAGCCCTGATTATTGATATGATTTCTATAGACCAATGATCGATCTTACATTCAAAACTGTTAAGGCATTCACAGGAAATACGTTAATAACTTTGGTCGCACGAAACGACAGAATATTTATTTATTTCAAAAGTGGTTAAGAGTAGATCGCATAAAGAGGTAAATATATACATTTTTTTCATTTCCATATGAATATGTATAATTAAAAAAAACACCATTGGTGTGCAAAACAGTGGTTAAGTAGTGCTTTAGTGTGAAAACGCACCATTTTGACTCTTTGCTATCAGTCGATTATTTCATACGATATTACAAAATAATTCCTAAGGGGATACATAAAACATACAATCATAACACCCAGTATTTCAATTTTTCGGCAAAATTGTCCTTTTTAAGGAAAGTGAAAAAAGGGTCACTTTTCCCGAAATAATAGGATACAGATTGTTTTTGGTATAGAATCATTTTATACTCAAAAATAAAATTGTTGACGAGGCGACCATTACCTGAGACTCTGTCATTTAGTAAGCATCCGAGTGTCATCCCAATTAATTCTTTTCGACCAAAGACTTTTTTCTTTCTTTTTTTAAATGAGTTGTATTGTTGAGTTTAATCTCCGGTCAAATATACGTTCCTATGACCTTAAATCACCTTTCTCCGAACAAACGAGACGGTCTGTAAATAAGTCAACAAAACATGGTTTTAAACAAATATTTTGTCTAAATGTCTACAAATAGATACACAATAGTAAATAAACCATCCATCATTTTTTTACTCTAACACTGGATTAAGCAACCAGAAATAGAAAAAAAGAGAAACGACTGAACTTATTTGAAGACACATTGTTCCGGATTTCGTACAATGCCTCTGCACATGTTAAAATTAACGCATCGGCAAATTGTAGTTTCAAGGACCCCGAAACAAAATAGTTTCAGAAAAATCGCATCGCATTACAAAAATGCGTTTTGTTACATGTACAGTTGATATTGCTCGAGTTACCACGTCTATTAAGCGACCAATTCTATAAAGCGACCACCGTAAAAGTCCATTTAATGTTAGAAAAATCTCTGAAAAGAGGACATTCTTTACGAAAAATGTGTTACTTTTTAATCTTATGATGTCGGAGCCCGTTAGAATCGTCTCAATAAGACGATTCTAATGGGTTCGAACATCATAGGATTCAGTACGACTTGGTATTCAGTACGACTTGGCCGACAATCTGTAAATGCTATCAAAATAAACACATTTATCATGATGTTTTGTATTAAGCGACTATTCCCATAAACGACCGCGTTTTGGTGGTCCTCTTAGTGGTCGCTTTACACAAGTTTTACTGTACTAGAATACAATTGCATGTTAAAGTAGGAATATTACGAAAGGGTATCTCGAGAAGTTAATATAAAATTTTATTTTCTTGTTAAAGACGATCGATTATACTCTTCGCGCACCCTAATCAACAGAGAGGGTCTATATGCATTTACATTATCACTCGTAAACTCGAACTTCATTTTTTCAAAGATTTTATATTTTTTGAAATTTCAAAACTGTGTAAAAACACAGGTACATTTATCATATTGGCAAAATATAGTTAAGAACATCGTGAAAATAAAATGGTGAATGAATTTGAAATTAGGAATTTGTCAAAAGGGAAAAAGATCCTACACGTAAGAACATCGTGTTTTTGACAATAATTTTTAGAATGAAATTGGATTAGGGGAAGAGCGAGTTTTGAATGAAATTGAAGGGAGGTAAAAATTATATCGATTACTTCGTCCAAATAGACGAAATAACAATATTTATTACTTCCTCTTCAAAAAAGTTAACATAATTTTCTATAAATAGATTTGTGTGTCTTCGCGGTTTTTGGATCAGTTTGGGGCGTTATAAATCAATTTGAGAGAGAGAGAGAGAGAGAGGGGAAGAAATGTTATGATTGGAGCGATTTAACATGATTTTGATCGGGATGCGTGTCAATTGTACGATGTTATTAACTGTACCTTAGGCAGACTGTACAATATGCACTGTCTGTCAATAGTCGATTATTTTTCGCCTTTGGTCTTTTCTTAATATTCTAGAGGATCAAAATTTGTTATTTTTAGCTAAATATGTAATTTGATGGTTTTACATATTTGAAGTAAATGTAAAGCAAAAAAAGGAAACCGCGTAAGACACGGAGAAATGGATGGAAGGCGCTATTGTACCATTATACAAAAAGGTAATAAAGATAATGTAAAAAAAACCCAGAGGATTTCATTTTATTTTAGTTAGTTGCTCGTCAAAACTTTTCACTTCAATATCAAATAAAAGAATTACGACGTGTTGCGAAACAAACAAATAATCTCAGATTCAAAACTTGGATTTGATGGTCCTCATTCGTATACGGAATAAATAAATATATACCAAGGTTTCTTTGTTCGAGGTTATTCAACTTTTGATTTCTTTATTAAGCTTAATTTCGAGTCAAATGAACAACATTCCGCCAGAGAACAAACTAGTGACCGGAAATCGGTTAAGGTAAAGGTGAACTTTGGCCAAAGAGGTACTGTAGCACACATAGTCTCTTTTACCAACAGGGAATTTAAATGAAGGATCATAAGTTAAAGTTGTTTTGACTCCCGAAATATGTGCAATTTGTGAAAAGCAGGAGCTTTTTAAGTTTACGTACGACAGTCTCTAGATCGTTCACATGTAGCAAAGACTTGACGCTAACACTAATTTCATGTGTCATCAAACGAAGAGGAGAATCTTTTTTTGTTCGAGGGCAAATAATTGGTTTCCAGGAGGCTACCAGGTTCGGTTCAGGGAAGATGATAACAGCAGTAGTTGTTTCATTGGCTCACATCGCACAAAGTCGCCATATCTTTTATACGATTTTGGCATTTATACAAGCACTTGGTTAAATGGATGTTTTGCCAGGATGACGAAGATTTTAACAGTTTATTTCTAGTCTTTTAGGAAATCTCAATTCATTGTCTATATCGGTCGCCCAAGCGCTTACTCTTATGAATTCAAAACACCCACTTAAATTACTTAAAAACGCTCCGAAATAGTTAAAAATCGATGCTGACTTGTTCACAATAATTAGTATTTCATATAAATCGATCAACTAATTTTCGACAGGTATTTAATTGCAGCAGCGTCTCACGGTTCCACGAAGACACAAACTGACGATTACGTAGATGTTAGAATGAAGTAATAAAATATCGCTAATTTCATCAACCCCCCCCCCCCCCCCCTTAAATTTCATCCAAACCTCGTTCACCCCTCTCATTCAATGATATTCCGAAAACACTTCAACATCATACACATCGTCTATTTCGTGATGTAAAACTTAATCAAACCGTGAAAGGGTGAATGATTTTGGAATAATTTCTGAATGAATTTTAAAGAGCGGAAGGGGCGTGTTTTGAATGAAATTGAAGGAAAGTAATACATTTTTACTAATTTCGTCGCATTCGAAATTAGCATTATTTTATTATCTTCTTTTTAAATAATTTTGGTCTACGTATTGTTCGGCGTGTGTGACTTAAAGGACCAATCAGATTCATTAAAGCCTTAACCAGCCAATAAAAACAAGGAATGATTTGAATAATTTAAATGAAGGTGTGAGGCGTTTTAAACAGTTTCGAAGCATTTTTGAACGATTGTGAAGCGATTTATTCAGGAATTGGAGTGAGTGTTTTTGTGAAATATAATGTAGCGCTAAATGAGTGATTTTGATGGTTATTATAGGACTGTGTTTTATTTTCAATATTTTGCTAACTGTATCAACTGTATCCTTTTTTGTGAGATGGGTCCCATTTCATTTCTTTACTACCTTAAACAGTTTAAATCTCTTATAAATTTCAAAACCTATCTATTGCTAGACCACACAATTTGAATGTCTAATCCTGTTTTAATCAGCCATTCAAACCGAGATGAGCATTTCAAAGTATAAAACCGCGCAAAAATGGGTTAAGGTTCTTTGCATTCAAAACTATGGCTAGGCGTTAGTTTTGAATGGGATCTCTTATAAAAATGTGCTTGAATGATAACGATGATAATAATAAAAATAATAATAATAATAATAATAATGATAATAATAATAATAATAATAATAATAATAATAATAATAATAATAATAATAGAATAATGATGATAATAAAAATAGGTGTGATAGTAAAAATGGTTGTTCGTTAGCCCCGTCAATTGACCTCCGTCACGGACTTTAGGTAGTGGACCCGTAATAGTTCCGCAACGTTTCGGGATAAATGAACTTAAACATTGTTAGCCGAGTTTTCCTAATGATCTTCATTAGGAAACCTCGGTCAACATCGTTAAAGATCATGAGTCCCGAAATGTTGCAGAACTATTACGCATCCACTACCTTAAGAAATTTCAACGTCACTTGTCTCCGTTATATATGGTCACGGACAACAACAACAACCACTACGAAATCGATGATGGACGACCTAAGCGTCCGAACAAAACCTTATTTAAGCTGAAGTTACGACGTTTATGTCTCCCATCCTTGATAATATTTGAAACGAAAATGCGGGAAATGATGGAGATCAACAGCCCGCTTTTTATTCGACGAGTCTTTTAATTGGTCAATATATATATTTTTTTTTACAAAATCGATCAGTTAATTCAATTGTTAACCCCATGAAATTATTCAACTTTATTCTTCTTCAACAGAATAAAGATCTTTAAAATTATCTGCAAAAATTCGACCTTATCAATAGATCTTAATCTAAATTGTGCTAAGTCATCTTCTATAGGTCAAACTATGCTTCTAATTGTTTAATTTTTTTTATATTCGTGTAAAATTTGTCACTACTGATTTCTCTCATTATCCATAACAGAAACA
This sequence comes from Fragum whitleyi, assembly GCA_948146395.1. Classification (NCBI taxonomy): domain Eukaryota; kingdom Metazoa; phylum Mollusca; class Bivalvia; order Cardiida; family Cardiidae; genus Fragum; species Fragum whitleyi. The sequence continues at coordinate 47,423,220 of OX411551.1, read as the reverse complement.
TTCCAAAATATTATAGAGTTCATTCGGGAAAGAAAAAAGAAAAATAAAAAAGAATGAAATTAAATGTCAGATTACACAGACCAAATCCGTCGCAGAATGGAAATCCCCAAAATGGAATTTGATGGTGATATAACAAAGACCTTTACATGAAATTGAAAAAAAAAAAAAAAAAAAAAACAGAGGCAAAATTATATCTTGAGACCTTATTATTCAAGCTATGGCGATTTATGAAGCGGAAAATATAATTTGATTCAAACGAGAATCCTTTGGTTTAATTGGCAATCATGGAATAATGTACATGTATAAACAAATCACAAAAATAACCTTTTGAACTTTATATAAAATCAATTCCATATACTCAACAATATGGACATCAACGAGTTTCCATTCCGGGTTTATCTATTGTCCGCGTTCTTTTAATTTTTCTAAATGGTTTTCTAGACAACATTAAACTTATCCTTTATCGTTTCAATGGATTGGTCTTTTTTTGTTATCTATTTCAATTTAAAAACTTTGACATTTTGTTCATAAAAAAGAGCGGAGACATATATAGTACATTATTCTTCAATGCCTTACATTGAATTATTATGGAAATATCGGTAGTTTACACTACCAAAACAGGGAAACTACGTGTACCAAATTAAAAAAAACTTATACGAAATTTTCGTCCATTTCCCTTCTTTGCGTAGTATAAACGGTTCTAATAAACGTATAGCGTCATGGGCTATCATTCAAAAGGTCTCGGGTACGATCCCCGCCGACCGCACTCTTGCTGTCCGACTATTTGTCTCCCACCAACGGGATGATAATCGTAGACCTATGAGGGGTAGTAGCTTGAGGCTATGAAAGGATGTAATCGAAGTACTGATGTGAGAAATACAAGGAATCCATTGTTAGGTGCTACAGTCGCCGCAAAAATAACTGCATAATTGTTAAAAGCGGCGTTAAACCCCATACAAATAAAGTAACAAACTGAATACAGGTGGCCACTAAAATAGGTTTGACTGTTAATTATCTTTGTACATGTGCACAGTTAAGAACATCGTGAAATTGACAAGGTGAATGATTTTGGAATTATTTTGAATGAAATTGAATGAGTGTGTGGAGCGAGTTTTGAGTTGATTTAACGGGAGGTAATACTTTATCCTAAATTTTGTTCAGGATGAACAAAATTAGCGATATTGATTACCTCCCTTTAATAAAAGATGCATGCAAGTTCTATACATAGTTTCTTATATCTTCAAGAACCCATAAGATTTATGTCAGTGAAATTGCATTTTTCTCTATCAAAATTTATTTTGATTGACCCTGTATATTCTTTATTTTTCAATGGGTTTGAGCGTTATTGAATGGTTCGAGTGAGTGTTTAGAATGAATGAATGGAACGCTTAGGGAGCGCTTTAGAATAGTTATGATTGAGGTGAATGTCAATTTCACGATGTAACTAACTGTATGTCACTTTTTTTCATTTTTTTTTTCAGCCAGTTTTAATTTCGAAGCGTTCGGGAAGACACGCGAATCTTTGTATAGAAAGTACGTCGATATTTTAAAAGGGAAGTAATATAATATCGTAAATTTCGTCCAATTTGGATTATTGTATTACCCCCCCCCCCCCTCTCCTTTAAATTTCATACATATACCGCAAAAGCCACTCATTTAATATCATTCCAACATTTAACTCGTCAATTTCACGATATTTCTTACTGTATAATTTATAGTCGATAAAAGAACAAGCATCTCACGGACTAATTCTCTTTGGAGTGTTGACGTGTCTTTATATAAGAGGACAAAGATTATCTCAAAAGATTAAATAAACAAATCAAAGAAGTTGCGTTCAGCATCGACGCGTTCATTAATAATTACTTTTTGACCTCGAGTGTTTTAACCATTTCGATTAGTGCTTGACATTTTGTCGGTCGAGAAAGTGAACGAGTCAAATCGACACTCATCTCGATCAAATCGCTCGTCATCACTCGCTCAGCGGTCGATACATTAAATCTAAACACTTACTCAAACAAGTCAAATCAATCTGGAAACATTCATAAATGCTTCGAAAACGTTAAAAAAGCTACTCGACTTCATCAAAATTGAATGGAACCCTCCCGCAGGTTTTTCGCGGATTTTGAATCGTCGGGTTGTCCGTGAATACAAAAATGAGCCTGTGCGTGATATTTCCAACAATTTGAAATGTTCGTGAACTGCATACACTGAGCCGCATAGACAGTCACAAATTGTAATTATAAAGTACTTGGTGGTCTGCAGATACTTTGAGATCTTATCTATAATCCACTAAACGCAAAGTAAAGACTCTGGTCAGACTGTGCAGATGCACAGACTAGCCAGAGTCTTTGCTTTGCGCATATTCAAATTGTTGGAAATCTCACGCACAGGCTCAAATCTATTTCATGTTGCTTCTGTCAAGATCTTTTGACGCCATAAACTTTGCGATTCGCTCATTATTAGTTTGGACGTTTTATACAAAGAAGTTGTATCCACGTACTTGACACCTCAAATACAGTCCATGTTGCTCGAGCGACCACGTCTATTCAGCGACCCTTTTTATATAGCGACCGTTTTCAAAATCCCTCATTGAAATAGAATTCCCTTATAGCGTAAAGATTAATGCTCTAAAGATTATTGTAAACGAATCTTATATTGATAAAAATCAATAGAATCGTCTCATTGAGATTCTAATGAGTTTGTACAAAATAGGATTATGGAGAAATCCATAATATTATAAAAATTCATTCAAAATTATGTTTCTTATTCGTAAACAAAAACGTGTTATAAGCGAACATTCTCTTAAGCGACCTCTTTTTGGTGGTCCCTTAAGTGGTCGCTAAATACGCGTTTTACTGTTATCAACAATTCATTGTTGAATACCACTTCTTAACCCGAAAAGTACCTCGGACGTAAATGCAGTAATTTTTGTCATTTTTAAGTAATTCGGGTTCTGTTGGTATTTTGGCCGCTATGCTTGAGAAAAGAAACAAGAAAAAAAAATAAAAAAAAAAAACAAAAAAACACACACTCACAAAAAACCCACAAACAATTACAGTAAAATTTGTACAGTTAGACATAGATTAAGAATCTATTTCTCGTTACATTTGCATAAAAAGAACAGAAATTGATGCATTTTCAGGTGCATTCTTTCGATGTGCACATTTGCAGCCATAGAAAATGTAATGCGATCAAGCGTCTATTCAATTGGACCCTTTATTGTGTAATTCCTATTGAAACGATATTTATCAAAGTGTCACTGTTAATACATCGAAAATTCAATTGTTGGAGCAATGTATATGATAATTCGATCTTTTAAGACCTTTCATTTGTTCAGAATGTTGAAAGGTTTGCAAACGTTTAAAATGTTCCAGCTAATAACATTTGTGAAAACTTCACTAATTTCGGCCAAGTTGACCTATTTACCGATAATCTATTAGATCAATCTCCCTTGAATATGATTCACTTAATTTCTCATGTTTTTGCGTCTTCACAGACCAATCATACGCTTCTAGAGCGAGCTGATGAAATCGTGGTATAATTTGATCGACTGGAAGAAATGTCAATCGTTTCGAAAGATATCACCAATGGGTTGATAATCGAAGACCTATGTGAGATACATGTAGCAGCTGGAGGCTAGGAAAGAATGTGATGGTTGTAATGGTGAAAGAATACCAGGGATCCATTGCTAGGTGCTCCAGCCGCCGCGATATAACTGAAATAATGTTGACAGCGGCGTTAAACTCCACTCAATCAACCAATCAATCAATTCGAACGATATCGAAATGTTTGAACGATTTGGAAGCATTTTTGAGTGTTTGGAGTGAGTTTGAATGCATTGTGCGGGCCACTGTTTCTTAAACATTCCGCGAAAATTAGCATTATGAAGGTTTAAGGTAGTGGACCCGTAATAGTTTCGCAACATTTCGGACCACATATTCTTTCACAATGTTGACCGAGGTTTCCAAATGAAAACCATTTGGAAACCTCGGTTAACACTGTTAAAGTTCAATACTTATGAGATGTTGCTAAACTATTACGGGTCCACTACATTAATTGTAGTCTCACTGGCTCAATGGAATAGATTGTTACGCTTGACGGATCACATTTTCAATTTCTTTTTTATAAACTGTGTTTCAAGGAATAAGTTTGACGGTACAAGCGATCTCTCTTGTTATCAATATGCCTACTTATTCTTATGAAACTGTGTTCACTGTGCAAAATTTCTAAAAACGACGACGTATGTATAAAGATACAAAGATAAAAGTGCCAATAGTCCTAGAAATTTTGATACTGGGAGAAGAATAGAAACAAAAATAACCTTTTACTCTGTAATACAGTCCATCTTGCTAGAGCGACCCCGTCTCTTAAGCGACCATTTTTATTGAGCGACCGTTTTCTAAATTCCCTTCTAGTAATAAAAGTATCTTAAAAAGTAGAAATAATTTGGTCTTTGGGGTTATTGTAAACGAATCCTATGTTCTTAGAACTCATAAGAATCGTCTCAATGAGACGATTCTATTGGGTTTTAACAACATAGGACCATTAAGAAATTTGCAATAACATACATGTTTAATCAATTCGTTTATTTTAGGTGTAAACAAAACTTTAACTAAACGATCTCTCTATTAGATGTCCGCTTTTTGATGGTCCCGTTAGTGCTCGCTTTATACACGTTTTACTGAATATATATCATCTTCATCATCTAGCCGCCGTCATAGCGCAGTTGGTAGCGCGACAGACTGTCATTCTAGAGGTCCCGGGTTCGATCCCCGACGGCGGCACTCATTCTTTCCGACTATTTGTCTTTCACCAATGGGTTGATAATCGTAGACCTATGTGAGATAGTAGCTGGAGGCTAGGAAAGGATGTGGTGGTTGTACTGGTGAGAGAAATTCCAGGAAACCATTGTTAGGTGCTCCAGCCGCCGCGATATAACTGAAATAATGTTGAAAGCGGCGTTAAACTCCATTCAATCAATCAATCTTCATCATCTCCACTTTAAATGCATCATTAAATTATAGTTAAGAGCATTTTTAAATTGACTCTTGTTCCGATCAAATAATTCAAACGATTCTAAATCAGTCACTCAGCGCTCCATTCATTCATTCCAAACACTCACGCAAGCCATTCAAAATGCTTCAATATCTCACCGATAAAAATAAAATCTACAACAAAATTAAAAATAAAAATCGCCAGGAAAAAACGCGATTTCACTAAATTAATTTAGTTCTGGAACGTCTGATTGATTCGTTAAGATATAGAAAGGTATTAATAGACAGTTGAATGTTTGTTTTATTGAAAGAAGGTAATAAATATTGCTAATTTTGTTCATCTTGACATTGTTTTACCCCTCCCCCCTTTTATATAATTAATTACTCGCCCATCGTTTTCATTCAATTACACTCCGAAATCATTCCTAAATCATATATCTCACGATGTTTTTAACTGTATGACAAATCTTTCATGCAAATAAACACCCGCCTTTGTATTTATTACATTGCACAAAAAGCTATCATGCAATACTCGATGATTGATGATATAATTGTTTAACATGTTGTCGTCCATAAAATAAACAGAATATGCAAATGTTGATAGATATATTTGAAAACGATACATGGATATTGCATAACAAACAGCCTCTCTTACCAAATATGGTCTGTCTAGCCAACACTCGGGGGATGTAGAACAACGAAAAATATGTTTTCTTTTAACTATGCAAACGATAGGAAGAGCACAAAATGATACGAGTAATTGAGCACAAGATTAATCTTAACGAAGAGCATTGGGAAAGCATTAAGTACATTTCTATGTCAATCATTAAATGTTCCTGTTTTGGAAGTGAGACAAGACGACTAAGATCAACTTGGGCATATCGTGCAAAACATTGAATGTTGATATATTTAAATGATGGAAATAGAATGGTGAAATATATTTAATTTGAAATTGTAAATCACATTTTTTCTATTTATCAAAATTATATATTCCACGTTCTTATGAGATATCTTAAACAAAATCGTACAGACTTGTGGTGAAATCAGCCCTGTATTCAGGATGTAAACGCGTTTCGCGAGCGCTTTGAGATAATGCCCCGCTTTGCACGTGCACATACGTGCAAAGCGAGGTATCATTTTGAAAGCGCTTCGCTAACGCTTTCTTCCCGAACGCAGGCCTGGATAGAGACTAAGTTTACTATTACAAGTAAATACATGAAATAAAAGTATTCGAACTGTTCTTTCGACCACATTTTCGGTATTGAAGTGTTATGATAAAATATCATTTCACTTAGTACTAAATTGCACATATATTATGTAGTTTAATGGATGATTTTATAAATGAAAAAAATGGTACATATATTTATAAAAAGAATTGTTTGAAAGTTTGACAAATCGTGTATCAAACATTTTGTAAAGATACGTGTTTCTGATTAATTGAAACCGTCACTTAAAATGGGTGTGTCTTTTTTTATTTCAGAAATGCGTGAAGATGAACGGTTTGTGAATACAAATATGCGGAGAGACAGACATAACAATTAAACAACCGAAATATTCTATTGAGAGTGTCAACATAATTTGTAAAGGAACATGTGATATTTGAAAAGAAATCGACAACTTCTATTGGTCATTTGATTTATGTCATGTGATTTATGTCACGCGCACGTGAGGACAAATAATCATTATCGATCGCGTTTGATTGGTTGGGTGAGGATCAGAATCACGTGATTTACACGCACCTGCATTGACAAGTGGAATAATGTCATTGTTATACGAGAAAGTGATCTCAACAGTAAACAAATCACCGGATGAACGATCGGATGTCGAAATCGAACAAATCTTGCCATGGTTCAGGAAGAAATCCGAGCTCTTCAAATCTCAAAAAGCAGGTTAGTTATCCACAATTCCTACACTGTTCACAGGGTTTGCCACAAACTTCTTTTTGCCACATGCCTAAAGGACGTATTAGCCCTAAATCTAACAGGTCCGGGATAATAACGGGTCCTCCTTGAAAACTGTAATTATTTTGCAGTTTGAACTATAAAGCAGTTTGAGGAGAAAATTTTTATGGAAAACAGAGTTGGCAAAAAAGATATTGCTTGTGATAATCAATATCTTTTTTTCACATTGTTTTTCATAGGGTATCGAAAAAAAAATCAGTGTTGAAAGGGAACTTTTTTTCCAAACAGTATAGATTAGAAATAATATGGCCATTATCTACAGGCCTGAAGGACCTGCATCCTGTCAACTTCTATCAGTCCTCCTTAACTCGAAAACCACAGGCCTCGGGTCCGAGGACTGGTGTTAGTGTCGATCCCTGGATCAGTAGGGGGAAAAACAAAAAAACAAACAAACAAACGTGTGGCTCCTCAGTGAAGCCCCCTACTTTAAGGATATCTGAGCGCTCTTTACGTTACTATAGAAGTGTTGCGTATCGTCATGGACGCTGATCCATCTTAATATAAATGAGCTTTAGCAAAAAATGATTACCGGCGTTTTGTTTTACTTGCGTAAGTAAGTGGTTATGCTTCATGTACGATAAATTCAAGAACGGAAAACGATGTAAGCCGCTTTTTCACGCACGAGACTAAAATTTATAGATTTATAGATCTATAGATTCATAGATGGTGTAGATCTAATGTTATATCTTACAAAAGATTTAACAGTGAAAATTTTGTTTGTCAAATTGCCCACACGGACCTGATGATCTTTGTAGTTCCGCAAGAAAGAGTGAGGTCCGAGAAACCGTTATCTCCTATCATTTTCAATGTAAAATCACTCACTTTAATTGCAGGCCTATAACAATGTTAACCTAGGTTTCCTAATAAAAACATTAGGAAACCTCGGTTAACATGCTTAAAGTTTGGGACTTCCGAAACGTTGAGGAACTATCATGGGTCCACTACCTTAAACATTGGTGTTATTCAAGTCTGGAAGGGCGGCGACATAAAAAAATTCTGGTCGTGCATTTTCAGTTCACGTGAGTTTATATATCAGTGATACTGTGTCGAGTCTGCGGATGTCAAGGTTTCGAAAGTTATAAAGCTTTCTGAAACACATGGGACTCGTTTTTTACTAAACTACTTACGAAAAAAATAATCGTATGTCAAAATCACCAATTGTAACTGGTAATTTCATTAATTGTTTGATCCTGTCTTGCAATAGAAGACGATTCCAATGAGATGCATGGAAGATTTCCAAAGTTAGTTACTACTGTAGAAACAACTGATCGTAAGATGTTTGGTAAAACAGGCCTCTGGAATTTATTTTGACTTGTGTGTTATAGATTGAAGTATAATTCGAAATGAACGTCATAGAGAAAAGACTAGAATAGTTTTCGAAGATGAGCGTCATAGTGAAATGACTAGAATATTCATCGAAGAGACACAAAAACCATATGCCCAAGAGCGGCATGTTCTATTTGTTATTTTTCGAATAAAGCTTTTGTAAAAGGTTTGTGTTTTCCTAAAGAAAGGTTTTCGACACTTTTATGAAATTCAATTAATTTTTTGTGTACATGATAATTAAAAGTTTGAATGGGAAGGCGTTTATCGTTTACTTTAAGCAATTGTAAACAGCGAACGTCACTTTACTGCAGTTCAATCACTAAATATTTTTAGGTAATCTTGTCGAACCTCCAGGAAAAAGAGGTATAATGCAACGTTAAGGGGCATGTTTTACTAAACATCTTACGATCATTTTTTTGCGTAAGTCAAAATTAAATTTGCTTCTACAATAGTAACTAAATATGGAATTCTGCCATGTATCATCTCATTGGAATCGTCTTCTAAAGACAATTCCATTGAGATATTGCAAGACATAACCAATCAATTAATGAAAACACAAGGTACAATTTGTGAATTGGACTTACGATTAAATTTTTCGTAGGAAGTTAAGTTAAACGTGTCCACGTTTTTTGCTCGAGGATAAAGAAGATGATCGTTTGTTTTAGTCTAAGATCAAATTATGATATTTCAGCTATATTTTTTCACGAGTGGCGGATGTAGGAGAGATTTAGATAACAAATGATAATTCTATAGTTTTAATGCAAAAATGAGACAAACTGTGAAAATTTTAAGACAATTTATGTATGTGCTTGTTATGGAACGTTCAGGCTGACGACACCAGTGGGGATCCGCTTAGATAACATCAGATAGAGTAAAATGAACAAATGTTGGGTATAAGTTTTTGATAATTTCACTTATTAGGCGGCGAGTTTATCAAACGGCGATCTACTGTTATTCCTTAAAAATCCACCGAAAAACATAAATTTCAGCCCGATTAGCTCAGTTGGTAGAGCACCGGACTTCAAAACCAACGAAGTTCGACGGCGTGGGTTCACAACAGGGCTGGCACATAACAATATTAATTGTCTTTCGGATGAGACATGAAACCGAGGCCCCGTGAGACGGTGCTTTACGCCTAGTACATTAAAGAACCATGGCGCGTAACGGCAGTAGATTCGTCATGTATCCTTGCACTATCCCTCGTAACAACTAACCGTCTTCTGGGGGCGTCGCTCATATGGACATGTGCTACGGTAGCGACGATAAATAAACGGAAATACACACATAAATGAAAACACGATAGAGGGTCGTGTTCCAATCTCATACCAGATAAAGTCATGCATACCCACTAATGAAAGAAATTAGCGATATTAATTACCTCCTTTTAATAAGATATTCACACGGGTTCTATAAATGGTTTGCTATCGCTTCAAGGACCAATCACACGTTTAAAATTTCAATTATGTAAGTGAAATCGCGATTGTACTATAGCTTTATTAATTTTGAATGTTGTTGTTGATATTATCTTTAAAGTGATTTTGGAGCGTTTATGAATACTTTAAGTGAGTGTTTGGAATGAACGAATGGAGCGCTGGGTGAGCGAATTAGAATGGTTTTGATTGAGATGAATGTTAACTTCAAGATGTAACTAACTGTAATAAGACATTTTGAGCTCGGCAGTTTTCGGAGAAAACCAGAAGAATTGTCACCACCTATAAGTCGTTCACGTCAGTGTTGTTGTTGTTGTTGTTGTTGTTGTTGTTGTTGTTGTTGGCGTTTGCGTTTCTGACCTTATACATAGTCTCAAACTTCGTATCGGTGTTCACAATCACGATAGTTATCCAGACTATCAAGAGGGATGAACTTTTGTAAAAGTAACGTCCCTTTTATGTCAAGCTTATAGTTTTTTTACCATTCATCACCTGTAACCGATCGTTAACATCTGTAGGCGATGCTCTTGTTATCCTTTGCTTCTATCACATTAATCCGATTTAGAATGCTATCGACGCAAGGTAAGATTTTACCAAATATTAAGGGAAAAGAAACAAGTCTGATAACCAGTGAGATTTTAACATTCTTAAGTACACACAGTCTTTAATGAGATAAGACAAAAACTGGTCCATATCTTCAGTTGATATTTTTTAGCTGAAATAGAGCAGAAACAAAAAAAAAACAAACATCATTTCAAACAACGTAACAACTGACTGTATTAGTTGAAGTAATGAGGATTTTGTCCTTAACATCACGAGAATTACTTATTGAACGAGAGTTTTTGTATTGAAGTAGAAATTGTTAATATTCGTTGAAAAGTTCGAAATGTTTATTCGTGAATAAACCGTAATTAACATCTCAAAGAAAAAAAATGATAAACAGAATCTATATTGATTTTAGAAATCAAAGAAATAAAAATACTAAAAGTGGACGTTTACGGTGGCATTGTGGTAAAAATAGAGTATTGAAAAGGGAAATTATCCATGTAAATATATGATAAATGCAAATTATTTCGACCCAACATCGATAAGTTTCAATATTAATGTAAACGTTTAAGGGAATACACTATTTTTTAAGCCTATGTGTACGTTCATTTTACAAATGGCATACATGTATGTTTTTAATACCAGTGTTGTTTTTTTAAGAAATATGTGTGACCCGTCACGAAAAAAGGGACCCCCGAAATTTTTCTTTAAAAATAGGTTGGTTCCAGCACCGGTCAACCAAATGTCGCATTTTCAAAAATCTTTTTCGCAATACCCAGATCGTCGCTTTTGAATGGCGGATCACATAAATAATCGGGGAATCCAACCCTTTTTCCACATAAACTGTTTACTTCATATCTAATCTAAAATTGGCTCTAAGTTTAAATGTAACTATGGGTGTGCTGAAGTCTGAATGAGAAAGCGATTCTTTCACGAAAAAAATGAAAACCTTCCTTATTGTGTTAAAAAGTCTTTTTTAGAGTGATATGTTAATTATCTCTAATGAACACACATTTGGTTATAAATTTATAGACGGTGAAAGAACAAAGGGTATAAAACACCGCGCAAATGTGTCGTTGGTTTATAACTCTACTCGCAGTTTCAATGATCAAATTGCATTGCAGGACAGGAATGTTCAGATACTACCCGTTGTCTCTCAGACAGCGGGCTTCAAGTTTAGACACTTTCTTTTTGCCCCCCCCCCTTTACACCGTAGAAAAACCATATAGGCGATTCACCACCCTGTAGTTTAACAACATTCTTATGCGAAAGTTTAAAATGCGTGGTTACGGATTGGCAGCTGATTTCGCATTTAGAAGGAGTCTTTGAATAATCTACGAAATGTATAGAATTCTTGTTTAATGCCATTTTCAAAATGCACAGTTGTCTTGCAAAAGCAAGTCTTGAAGGAAAGAAAATTTAACCCTAGTTGGAACTACTTTTTTGAAAAGCTATTAACATCTAGCCGGATTTTTTTCACACACTAACACTGGTAGACGTGAACACGTCGACCAAAAATGGCGAATGGCGGTATAAAGCATCTATATATTCAAGACCATCGGGAAATTAGCACTCATTCCGATCAAAACCATTCTAAGCACTTACTCATTTAATCAAAAAGACTCTGACACTCATTAAATTACTTGCTCAGCGCCCAAATCATTCATTCCAAACACTCATATCACTCAAAAACGCCCCGAATTTATTGAGAAAACGCTTTAAGTCGTTCAAAAAACAACATTTCAATGAAATCGATCGAATAATTGCGTACATTTATTGGCCCGGTTTTGGTTGTTACGGATCCAATTTGTCCGTAATGACCAAAAATCAGAAAAGGACGCAGGTTTTAATAAAGGGAAGTAAAAAACATCGCTGATTTCGTCCAAATGACGAAATTATCGATTGTGTTTTACCTTCCTTGAAAAGCGTTCAAACTGGCTCATCGAATCATATTATTTGAAATTCCAAATTAATTTCCAAAATTATTCCAAACCACTCCAAATTCGTTCAAATCTGCTGATGGTCCTAACTGCTCCCACCTGTCTAAGTTTTGCACAAGTTTCACAGCAGTCTGTTACACCATAATAACTGTTACACCATTTATCAGGGCTGACATGTAGACCCTGTATCGAAAATTCAAGGAGATATTTACATTCCACGGCCCCGTCTGCGACCCATATATAGTGGTCTTGGCAATCCTCAGCAGGAAGTCTCGGCCCATTCACAACTGCCGCTGGAAAAGAAGGCACTCTGATGAATTAGCTCATTCACATTGGCAATCACTTTGCATTTTTAAATGATAAATAAACAATGAATAATCGTGCTTCTGTTCCAAGATGGCAACAGGTTTGCGGTTTGCCAATAAATTTGAAACAAAACGAAGACTATGAAACTCTTCTCCAAAGTGCTACTTGAACGGCAAGGCAGTACAAATTCTGTGTACATTGTGTATTCTTTTTCAGAACCTAATCAAAAATAAACAACGCACTTTAGGTATTATGATAACACTGTAACATAGCATCAAATGTTTACTGTCAATCCATGTTAACCCAATTTTCCATAGTTACTTGTCGGAATGATATTCACCATCGGGTTAATACATAATCGCTTATTATCTATCTCGATACACAAATCTCCAAAAACAACATGAAAAGCACCAACACCAAAAGAGAGAGAGAGAGAGAGAGAGAGAGAGAGAGAGAGAGAGAGAGAGAGAGAGAGAGAGAGAGAGAGAGAGAGAGAGAAAAGAATTATATTCATGCTTCCTTGAAAAATGACGATTTATCTAAATGTAATCGCAACAAAACTGACATTGCACGTGAAGGTTACTTGCATGATTTTGATAGGAGATATAAACATCGTAACAGACTATTTATGTATATAAAATATCCAAGAAAAAATCTATTGGAAATTGTTATCAGCAATGTGTTTTCGATATAACTATACGTATATCCATAAGTTTTCTGGCCGCCGTCATAGCGCAGTTGGTAGCGCCAAAATGGACTGTCAATCTAGAGGTCCCGGGTTCGATCCCCGACGGCGGCACTCATTCTTTCCGACTATTTGTCTCTAACCAATTGGTTGATAATCGTAGACCTATGTGAGAAAGCAGCTGGAGGGATGTGGTGGTTGTACTGGTGAGAGAAATACCAGAAAATAATTGTTATGTGCTCCAGCCGCCGCGATATAACTGAAAAAATGTTGAAAGCGGCGTTAAACTCGATTCAATCAAACCCTAAATTTTCTGACACGTACATTCACCGTGATATACAAACAATAACGACATCGTAAAAGAAAATAGAATCAAGCTCCTCATTGTTTTTATTGTGCTTATTTCAGTTGTTTAGAATTATCTAAACTAGGTTAAACTTGTGATTTTTGAAAAGAAACCGATTACTTCTATTCGTCATTTGATTTATGTCATGTGATTTATGTCATGCGCACGTGAGGACTTATAAACATCACGTGGTTTACACGCACCTGCATTGACAGTTGGATTAATGTCGAGAAGGTGATTTCAACAGTAAACAAATCACCGGATGAACGATCAGACGTGGAAATCGAACAAATCTTGCCATGGTTCAGGAAGAAATCCGAGCTCTTCAAATCTAAAAAAGCAGGTTAGTTATCCACAATTCCTACACTGTTCACAGGGTTTGCCACAAACTTCTTTTAGCCACAAGCCTTAAGAACTTATTAGCCCTATATCTTACAGGTCATCCGGGATAATTGCTAATGACAAGCAAATTCTTCTTTTTCCGCATTGTTTTTAAAAGGTATCGGAAAAATTCAGTATTTGAAAGAGAATTATTTTTCAAAACAGAATAAATTGGAAATAATATGGCTATCATCTACAAGCCTGAAAGACCTGCATCTTGGCAGCTTTTCCAGTCCTCCTTAACTTAAAAATCACAGGTCTCGGGCTCGAGGACTGGTGTTAGTGTCGATCACTGATTCAGAAGTAAAAAAATAAAAAAACAAACTGGCTCCTAAATGGAAACGTCTTACTTTAAGGATAACAGAGCGCTCGCAGAGGGCTCGAAAATAGTTCTTTAATTGCTAAAAAGCGTTTTGTTTCATCGTGGGCGCTAAAATCCATCTAAAGATAAATTAGCGTTAGCATCTGCTCGAATTCACCAAAAATGATGCTCAACGTATTGTTTTACTATGTAAGTAAGTGGTTATGTTACATGTATAACCTGAAATTATTGACATGATATGACCTTTATGCAATGAATAAATTCATCGATGAATACATTTACCATCGAGGAATATCGGTGGTTACGGAAAGCTTCGTCTTAACCCGGTGACTATGTTTTCATATCATTGTAAAATTTTTCCTACAGTAACTAACGGTTCCGTTGTCCGTTGTAGGTCAGTCATACGAAGTATACTTTTGGCGGTTCAAATCTGCATAGTGTCAAAATTTTGTTCTTTTTTCTTTTCATATTTTGCTTTTAACAAATCCCCCCAAAAAACACACATGACTTTCTTGTGTTTTTCTGACCATGTATTTATTAGAAACCTTAACTTCATACTTTTGTCAAAGATATTGCCTTCAATTTACTAGTTTGTCGAATTTTGAACGAGTAAATTGAGAAGTATTAAACAGACTACCTTTTTTTAAAAGCAGCTTGTCGAGATTTTTCTAATATAATTGAAAGAACACACAGGTTCTGAATTTGAAAGCACACAAACGATATTATTTGTTATTCTTTGAGAAATACATGTAGAGAAATTTGGATTGTGACAAAAATAATTAAAAAGGGGAAAAATATAAAGAAATTGATACAAGTAATAGGTAAGACATATTTTATTGTTTTTGGAAAATAAAAATAAGATTTATCGAGGCTCGAACCACGGATCTTATGTTCTGCAGATCGTCGGCCTTACAATTATATCTAGAACAACCCTCTAACTACGGTGGCAAAAAAACAACATATTAAATATCATGATCGACTCCCGATATGACACGAAAATTGACGATCATGTAAAGTTGGAATCAATAAAGCGTGTAGTTATTTAGATGGAGGTCATGCTCAATCATGTGAAGTTAAACGATAATTTCAACAACTGAAAACAATACAAGCCGCTTTATCTGCATGAGACTAAAATTAATAGATTTATAGATTTATAGATCTATAGATTTATGGACGGTATTGATCTTAGGTAAGATCTAACAAAAGCACAAATTGTCCACACGGAGCTCATGATTTTTAACAATTTAAACCTAGGTTTCCTCAGGAAATCATTAGGAAACCTCAGTTAACTCTGTTAAAGTGAATGACTTCTGAAACGTTACGGAACTATCATGGGTCCACTACCTTAAACGATGGTGTTCTTCAAGTCTGGAAGTTCGGCAGCATAAAAAAATTCTGGTCGTGCATTTTCAGTTCGCACGAGTTATATATCAGTGGTACTGGGTAGAGTCTACGGGTGTCTATGTTTCTAAAGTTATAAAGTTTTCTGAAACACCTTTGACTCGTTTTTACTAAACTTCTTACGAAAAATTTTATCGTAAGTCGAAATCACCAATTGTACCTCGTGTTTTCATTAATTGTTTGATTCTGTCTTGCAATATCTCAATGGAATCGTCGGTAGAAGACGATTCCAATGAGATGATGCATGGAAAAATTCCAAAGTTAGTTTCTACTGTAGAAACAACTTTAAATTTTGACTTACGCAAAAACTGATCTTAAGATGTTTGGTAAAACGGGCCTCTGGAATTTGTTTTGACTTGTGTGTTATAGATTGAAATATTATTTCGAAATGAACGTCATAGAGAAATGACTAGAATAGTTTTCGAAGATGAGCGTCATAATGAAATGACTAGAATATTTTTCGAAGAGACACAAAACCATATGCCCAAAAGCGCCATGTTCTATTTGTTATTTTTCGAATGAAGCTTTTGTAAAAGGTTTGTGTTTTCTTAAAGACAGGTTTTCGACATTTTTATAAAATTCAATTAATTTTTTGTGTACATGATAATTAAAAGTTTGAATGGGCAGGTGTTTATCGTTTACTTTAAGCAATTGTAAACAGCGAACGTCACTTTACTGCAGTTCAATCACTGAATATTTTACAGTAATCTTGTCGAACCTCCAGGAAAAAGAGGTATAATGCAACGTTACATTTCAATGGGCCTGTTTAACCGAACATCTTACGATCATTTTTTGTAAGTCAAAATTAAAGTTGCTTCTACAATAGTAACTATCTATGGAATTCTGCCATGTATCACCTCATCGGAACCGTCTTCTAAAGACGATTCCATTGAGATATTGCAAGACAGAATCAAACAATTAATGAAAACACCAGTTACATCAGTGAATTGACTTACGATTAAATTTTAGTTAAGAAAAACGAGTCCTCGTTTTTTACTCGAGGATATAGAAGATAGTCATTTGTATAAGTCTAAGATCGAATTATAATACTTCAATGTGATCAACAACAGAGCCAGGAGCGATTTAGAAAACAAATAATGATTCTACATTTCTAATGCAAAAATGAGACAAACTGTGAAGATTTGAGGATAAATTTTGTATGTGATTGCCATGAAACGTTCGTGATGACGACACTATTGGGATCCACTTAGATAACATCAGATAGAGTAAAATGAACAAAATTGGGGTACAAGTTTTTGATAATTTCACTTATTAGGCGGCGAGTTTAGCAAACGGCAATCTACTGTTATATCCTAAAAATCCACCGTAAAGTAAAAATGTCAGCCCGATTAGCTGGTAGAGCATCGGACTTCAAAACTATTAAAGTTCGAGGGCGTGGGTTCAAACCCGTGCTGGCACTTAACAAAATTAATTAGCTTTCGGATGAGACATGAAACCGAGGCCCCGAGAGACGGTGCTTTACGCCGAGCACGTTAAAGAACCATGGCTGGTAACGGCAGTAGTTTCGTCATGTATCATTGCACTATCCCCCGTAACAATTAACCGTCCTCTGCAGGCGTCGCTCATATGGGCATGTGCTTCGGTAGCGACGATAAATAAACGGAAATACATGAAATAAATGAAAACACGATAGAGGATCGAAATCATCGTGTTTCAAACTCATACCAGATAAAATCATGCCCATCTCGCATACTCCTCAGGGACGGATTCAGTATTTCCTCGGAGGGGGGGGGGGGCTCAATATCTTCGTGACAGTTTATAGCTTTAGATTCGATTTTAAGCTCCACACGGCGGTGAGTCGAATTAATTTTTTCTAATTAAATCATCTACTCCTCCCTAACCAATAGGTTTTTAACTACACTAATGTTCCGTAGGAATCCACGTGATTTTACTTTATGTTTACGCTTTTCACTACGAAACAGCCTTCAACACCAAACATGTTTAAGAGCGGAAATTGCTTAAATATCATCATCAATTAGATAGATAAAAACATTATTTTGACATCATTTCATTTTCACAGGATATTTTTTGGAATGGTGTTAAACTTGAATTAAAATTTTATCGAATACAAAACCTTCACACAAACGCATTGACTGATGAAAGGGTTGGCCCATGTACGTCAAACGGACAATATGTCTCTGACAGTTAAAAAACATCGTGAAATTGACAAGATGAATGATTTTGGAATAGTTTTAGAATAAAATGGAATGAGTGGGTGGAGCGAGTTTTGAGTGAAATTCAAGGGAGGTAATCAAATATCACTAACTTTGTTCAGGATGAACAAAATGAGCGATATTAATTACCCCCTTTAATATAAAATACTCACACGGGTTCTACAAATGGTTTATTATCTCTTCAAGGACCAATCACACGCTTAAAATTTCAATTATGTTGGTGAAATCGCGATTGTACCATAGCTTTATTAATTTTGAATGTTGTTGTTGATATTATCTTTTAAGTGATTTTGGAGCGTTTTTGAATGGTTTGAGTGAATGTTTGGAATGAACGTTTGGAGCGCTGGGTGAGCGAATTAGAATGGTTTTGATTGAGATGAATGTCAATTTCAAGATCTGACTAACTGTAATAAGACATTTTAAGCTCGGCTGTTTTCGAAGAAAATCAGAAGAATTGTCACCACCTAGAAGTCGTTCACACCGGTGTTGTTGTTGTTGTTGTTGTTGTTAATGGCGTTTGCGTATCTGACCTAATACATGGTCTCAAACTTCGCATCGGTGTTCACAATCGATAGCTATCCTGACTATCAAGAGGAATGAAATTTTGTAAGAGTTACGCCCCTTTTTCGTCAAGCTTATACACCGATACGAAGTTTGAGACCATGTATAAAGTATATTATTCATAAAAAATTCATTTAAAACTTAATCACTTCCCATAGCTTTATTTCGACTGAGTTTATGAATAACATACTCCACTATCCATCACCTGTAACCGATCGTTAACACCTGTAGGCGATGTTCTTGTTATGCTTTGGTTCTATCATAATAATCCGATTTAGAATTCTATCGACGCAAGGTGAGATTTTACCAAATATTAAGGGAAAAGAAACAAGACTTACGACCAGTGAGATTTTAACATTCATAAGTACACACAGTCTTTAATGAGATAAGACAAAAACTGGTCCATATCTTCAGTTGATGTTATTTTGCTGAAATAGAGCAGAAACAAAAGAAACACCATCATTTGAAACCACGTAACAACTGACTGTATTAGTTGAAGTAACGAGGATTTTGTCTTTAACATCATGAGTATTACTTATTAGAGCGAGAGATTTTGTATTAAAGTAGAAATTGTTAATATTCGATGGAAAGCTCGAAATGTTTATTCGTGAATAAACCGTTATTAACATCACAAAGAAAATAACATGATAAACAAAATCTATATTGGTATTAGAAATCAAAGAAATGAAAATACTGAGGGTGGACGTTTATGGTGGCATTGTGGTAAAAATAGAGCGTTGAAAAATGAAATTATCCAAGTAAATGTATGATAAATGCAAATTATTTCGACCTAACATCGATAAGTTTCAATATTAATGCAAACTTTAAAGGGAATACACTATTTTTTAAGCCTATGTGTACGTTCATTATACAAATGGCACATGTCATTAATACCAGTGTTTTTTTAAGAAATATGTGTGACCCGTCATGAACAAAGGGGACACCCGAAATTTTTGGTTGGTTCCAGCACCGGTCAAACAAATTTCGCATTTCAAAAATCTTTTTCGCAATACCCAGATCGTCGCTTTTGAATTGCGGGTCACATAAATAATCAGGGGAATCAAACCCTATTCCAAATAAACTGTTTACTTTATACCTAATCTAAAATTGGCTCTAAGTTTTAATGTAACTATGGATGTGCTGAAGTCTGAATGAGAAAACGAATCTGTCACGCAAAAAATCGATAACCTTCCTTATTGCGTTAGAAAATATTTTTAGAGTTATTTGTTCATCTTCTCTAATGAACACACATCTGGTTATAAATTTATAGACGGTGAAAGAACAAAGGGTATATAACACCGCGCAAACCTGTCGTTGGTTCATCACTCTACTCGCAGTTTCAATAATCAAATTGCGTTGCAGGACAGGAATTTTCATATACTACCCGTTGTCTCTCAGACAGCGGGCTACAAGTTAAGACACTTTGTTTTGCCCCCCCCCCCCTTGAAAACTATATAGGCGATTCACCACCCAGTAGTTTAATAATATTCTTGTGCGAAAGTTTAAAACGCGTGGTTCAGGATTGGCAGCTGTTTTCGCATTTAAAGGAGTCTTTGAATAATCTACAAAATGTATAGAATTCTTGTTTAGTGCCATTTTCAAAATGCACAGTTGTCTTGCAAAAGCAAGTCTTGAAGGAAAGAAAATTTAACCCAAGTTGGAACTACTTTTTTTGAAAAGCTATTAGCATTTGGCCGGATTTTTTTCACACACTAACACTGGTAGACGTAAACACGTCCACCAAAAATGGCGAATGGCGGTATAAAGCATCTAAACTAAAACCAACTTCTAATCAGTCACCGCATGTTTTCCTCCTTTCGACGCATTTAAAATAAAAGAATTGAATAGAACATTACGTTCGTGCAAAGATATATCAATCTTGAGGATTTTGGTGAAAGAATCGTGTAGAAAGGACCGTCCGAACGATTGTAGCAGAAAAAAGAAGACACCAACCCTGCCTTGAAAAACTCACAAAACTCACAAAATGCAGGGAATTTTTAAAATCTCAGTGCGAAATACCGTTATGTTATTGACAAATCACTATGCTTTCGATGCCTTAAAGGTAGCTGAGTAGAATTATGTAAAGAAAACCTTATTTAAGAAGTTAATTTGCGTTAATGAGGGGAATTTGTTAAATTTGCCCCACCCACCAATGTTAATTTTGAAATTGAGGGTACGCATGTTCTCGTGCAAGTTAAATTTTTGGAAAATTTTTGATGCATTTTGCTTTTGCTATCTACCAAGTTCATGGGCTATCGGAAATCAGCAAACGCTTGCATTTTTAACATTATTAAACATTACTTTACGTGCTTTATTTGAATGACCGATTAGAAGTTGGTTTAAGTTTATATATTCAAGATCGGGAAATAAGCACTCATTCCGATCAAAACACTTGAAAGTACTTGCTCGATGCCCCTTTCAAGGCATTCTCAAGACACTCATCAAATTACGCGCTCAGCGCCCAATACATTCATTCCAAACACTCATATCACTCAAAAACGCCCCCGAATTTGTTGAGAAAAGGCTTAAAGTCGTTCAAAAACAGCATTACAATGAAATCGATCAAATAACTGCATACTTTTATTGGCTGGTTTTGGTTGTAACGGATCTAATTTGTCCGTAATGAACAAAAATCAGAAAGGACGCAGGTTTTAATAAAGGGAAGTAAAAAAAACATCGCTGATTTCGTCCAAATGGACGAAATTATCGATTGTGTTTTACCTTCCATGAAAAGCGTTCAAACTCGCTCATTGAATCAAATTATTGTAATTCCAAAATTATTCCAAAATCACTCCAAATTCGTTCAAATTTCCTAGTGGTCCTAGCTGCACCCACCTGTCTAAGTTTTGCACAAGTTTCACAGCAGTCTGTTACACCATAATGACTGTTACACCATTTATCAGGGTTGACATGTATACCCGGTATCGAAGATTCCAGGAGATATTTACATTCCACGGCCCCGTCTGCGACCCATATATAGTGGTCTTGGCAATCCTCAGCAGGAAGTCTCGGCCCATTTACAACTGCCGCTGGAAAAGAAGGCACTCTGATGAATTAGCTCATTCACATTGGCAATCACTTTTCATTTTTAAATGATAAATAAATAATGAATGATCGTGTTTCTGTTCCAAGATGGCAACAGGTTTGCGGTTTGCCAATATATCTGAAACAAAAAAAAATATATATAATACATACTTAGTGTGTTATATGGAAAAAATATCTTACGAGGTTCGGATAATTGATAATTGTCGAGGCTCTGCCGAGACAATTGTCAATGCTCACAGCCAAGTTAGATATTTTTTTCTTACAATACACTATGTATGTATTATATTTATCTTATAACCTCTATTTGTCTTCTTTTCGTCGATGTTTCTAACTGAAAAGCAAGTTTCTAAAAATAACCACATTATATCATTGTTCTTAAAATAACTA
This sequence comes from Fragum whitleyi, assembly GCA_948146395.1. Lineage (NCBI taxonomy): Eukaryota > Metazoa > Mollusca > Bivalvia > Cardiida > Cardiidae > Fragum > Fragum whitleyi. The sequence goes on along the minus strand of OX411551.1, from coordinate 47,401,394 downwards.
TGTGATATCATAATAAATATCATATGGGATAATATCACACGGATATTTGTATAGTTATAAGATAAATATGAAATTCTTCTCCAAAGAGAATCTTCAACGGCAAGGCAGTACAAATTCTGTGTACATTGTGTATTCTTTTTTCAGAACCTAATCAAAAATAAACAAGGCTCTTTAAGTATAGTAATAGCACTGTTATATAACACCAAATGTTTACTGTCAATTCATGTTAACCCAATTTTCCATAGTAACTTGTCGGAATGATATTCACCATCGGGTTAACACAACATCGCTTATTATCTATCTCGATACACATATCTCCAAAAACAACATGGAAATCACCAACACCAAGAGAGAGAGAGAGAGAGAGAGAGAGAGAGAAAAAGAATTATATTCATTCTTCCTTGAAAAATGACGATTTATCTAAATGTAATCGCAAACTTTCGATTACGATAAGGCCCAAAACTGACATTGTACGTGAAGGTTACTTGCATGATTTTCATAGGAGATATAAACATCGTAACAGACTTTTTATGTCTATAAAATATCCAAGAAAAGATCTATTGGAAATTGTTATCAGCAATGTGTTTTCGATAAAACTATACTTATATCCCTAAGTTTTCTGGTCGCCGTCATAGCGCAGTTGGTAGCGCCAAAATGAACTGTCAATCTAGAGGTCCCGGGTTCGATCCCCGACGGCGGCACTCATTCTCTCCGACTATTTGTCTCTCACCAATTGGTTGATAATCGTAGACCTATGTGAGATAGCAGCTGGAGGCAAGGAAATGATGTGGTGGTTGTGCTGGTGGGAGAAATACAAGAAAAGCATTGTTAGGTGCTCCAGCCGCCGCGATATAACTGAAAAAATGTTGAAAGCGGCGTTAAACTCAATTCAATCAAACCCTAAATTTTCTGACACGTACATTCACCGTGATATACAAACAATAACGACACCGTAATAGAAAATAGAACCAAGCTCCTCATTGTTTTTATTGTGTTTATTTCAGTTGTTTAGAATTATCTAAACTAGGTTAATCTTGTGATTTTTGAAAAGAAACCGATAACTTCTATTGGTCATCTGATTTATGTCATGTGATTTATGTCATGCGCACGTGAGGACAAATAAACATCATCGATCGCGTTTGATTGGTTGGGTGAGGATCAAAATCACGTGGTTTACACGCACCTGCATTGACAAGTGGAATAATGTCGTTGTTATACGAGAAGGTGATTTCAACAGTAAACAAATCACCGAATGAACGATCGGACGTGGAAATCTAACAAATCTTGCCATGGTTCAGGAAGAAATCCGAGCTCTTCAAATCTCAAAAAGCAGGTTAGTTATCCACAATTCCTTCACTGTTCACATGGTTTGCCACAAGTTTCTTTTTGCCACAAGCCTTAAGAATTTATTAGCCCTAAATCTTACAGGTCCTCCGGGATAATTGCTAATGACAAGCAAATTCTTCTTTTTCCACATTGTTTTCAAAGGGTATCGGAAAAATTCAGTATTTGAAAGAGAATTATTTTTCAAAATAGAATAAATTGGAAATAATATGGCCATCATCTACAGGCCTGATAGACCTGCATCTTGGCAGCTGCTCCAGTCCTCCTTAACTCAAAAATCACAGGTCTCGGACTCGAGGACTGGTGTTAGTGTCGATCACTGATTCAGAAGCAAAAGAATTTAAAAAAAAACAAAACTGGCTCCTAAATGGAAACGTCTTACTTTAAGGATAACTGAGCACTCGCAGAGGTCTCGAAAATAGTTCTTTGAGTTGCTATAAAAGCGTTTTGTTTCATCGTGGACGCTGAGATCCATCTAAAGATAAATTATCGTTAGCATCTACTCGAATTCACCAAAAACGCTGCTCAACGTATTGTTTTACTTCCGTAAGTAAGTGGTTATGTTACATGTATAACCTGAAATTATTGACATGATTTGACCTTTATGCAATGAACAAATTCATCGATGAATACATTATAGAGGAATATCGGTAGTTACAGAAAGCTTCGTCTTAACCCGGGGACCATGTTTTCATATCATTATAAAATTTTTCCTACAGTAACTAACGGTTCCGTTGTCGAGAAGTGTAGGTCACAGTCATACAAAGTATACTTTTGGCGGTTCAAATCTGCAAAGTGTCCAAATTTTGTCCTTTTTCTTTTCATATTTTGCTTTTAACAAATCCCAAAAAACACACATGACTTTCTTGTGTTTTCTGACGATATATTTATTAGAAACCTTTACTTTATACTTTTGTCAAAGAAATTGCCTTCAATTTACTAGTTTGTCGAATTTTGAACGAACAAATTGAGAAGTATAAATCTGACTACATTTTTTTAAAAGCAGCTTGTCGAGACCTTTTTAATATATTTGAGAGAACACACAGATTCTAAATCTAAAAGCACACAAACGATCTTATTTGTTATTCTCTGAAAAATACATGTAGAGAAATTTGGGTTGTGACAAAAATAATCAAAAAGGGGAAAAATATAAAGAAATTGATACAAGTAATAGGTAAGACATATTGTTTTTGAAAAATTAAAATAAGATTTATCGAGGCTCGAACCACGGATCTTATGTTCTGCAGATCGTCGACCTTATAATTATATGTAGAAGAACCCTCTAACTACGGTGGCAAAAAAACCCCTACATATAAAATATCACGATCGACTCCCGAGATGACACGAAAATTAACGATCATGTAAAGTCATGAGACTAAGATTAATAGATTTATAGATTTATAGAAGGATAGATTTATAGACGGTATAGATCTAAGGCCAGATCTTACAAAAGCACAAATTGCCCACATAGAGCTCATGATTTTTGGTGGACGTTTACGTTCACCAGTGTTAATACCACGTTTGAACAATCCTGTCAGATGTTAATAGGTTTTCAAAACAGTAGTGCTCACTGAGATTCAATTTACTCTTTTTCAAGAACTGTATCCGTCTGACAACCATACATTCTAAAAATGGAGAGAAACAAGGATTCTACATAACTTGTTGAAACCTCAAAGACATCTTTAAAGTGCGAAATCATATGTAATCCTGAGATCAGGTGAACGTTTTGCTTGCGTAGAACTACTTTTCAGACAGAGTGAGTAATTTGCCCTTTGTTTGCCAGTGGTCAATGGGAGGTCACTGATGAAAAATTTGTGAATGGAATTACTGGAAAGGTAACCTCCCTTGACAATACCTATGTATATAAAACAATGGCCAATTAATGGAAATGCAGAAATATACATGATACAGCTCGAGCAGGTAAAGTAAAGCATTCGGGACATGCGACGAAGATTTATGCGAAGGGGTTTTACTTTACTTTCAACACGTGATAGCCAATCTCGAGAGACCGGTGTCTGCAATTTTTTACGTGTTCATATAAACACTTTTACCCTTTCTTTCTCTATTTGAGAATGAAAATCGACGAACAATTAATTATTATCCTTTTATAGATTTTTTTCAAGCAGATAACATCATAATTTGAATTATGAGATTACAAAGAATCGATTAGCATTACAAAAAAGAATAATAACCTAGATCATCTAATAGCCATTTCTTTCCTTTTATACCCAATGGATCAGCCAATCACTCTTTAAACTACACCGGCACAATGCCGAAAGTTATCAAAACCTCGATATTGAGGACTTTGGTTGACAATCGACGATATATGATGTGGAATGTACGTATATCTGAAGCTAGATGCGAACTTGGGTCAGGTCATTTTCCTTTTATCTTAATTTTACATGTAAAATTTCTCTTTTCTCAACAAATGGAAGAATCACTCTAGTATGCCAACAGAAATGTTCACCATCAGTACTTTCAGTGCTTTGATTAACAATGTTAACCTAGTTTTCCTAATGAAATCATTAGGAAACATCGGTTAACGCTGTTAAAGTGAATGACTTCTGAAACGTTACGGAACTATCATGGGTCCACTACCTTAAACATTGGCGTTATTCAAGTCTGGAAGGGCGGCAGCACTAAAAATTTCTGGTCGTGCATTTTCAGTTCGCGTGAGTTATATATCACTGGTACTGAGTAGAGTCTACGGGTGTCAATGTGTCGAAAGTTATAAAACTTTCTGAAACACCTGGGACTCGTTTTTACTAAACTTCTTACGAAAAATTAAATCGTAAGTCGAAATCACCAATTGTGCCTGGTGTTTTCATTTATTGTTTGATTCTGTCTTGCAATATCTCAATGGAATCGTCTTTAGAAGACGATTCCAATGAGATGATGCATGGAAGAATTCCAAAGTTAGTTACTACTGTAGAAACAACTTTAATTTTTGACTTACGCCAAAAAATAACGAAGGATGTTTGGTAAAACAGGCCTCTGGAATTCATGTTGACGTTTGTTGATTGATTGATTGATTGATTGAATGGAGTTTTACGCCGCTTTCAACATTATTTCAGTTATATCGCGGCGGCTGGAGCACCTAACAATGGTTTCCTGGTATTTCTCTCACCAGTACAACCACCACATCCTTTCCTAGCCTCCAGCTGCTATCTCACATAGGTCTACGATTATCAACCCATAGGTGAAAGACAAATAGTCGGAAAGAATGAGTGCCGCCGTCGGGGATCGAACCCGGGACCTCTAGATTGACAGTCCGACGCGCTACCAACTGCGCTATGACGGCGGCTATGTTGACGTTTGTATTATAGAATAATTGCAATCCAATTAAATAAAGAATTCTGATTGGTTTAAATCGCATCACGTGGGGAAATCCATTGCACTTTATTTCTGTATAAAATGCAATAGGTCTTTCGGGAAACCCCACGAACTCCGATCTGCAAGTCCTGCGTTGTAGGAACTCGAATTAACCTAGTTCCCGATCATCAACGCTACATTTCTTTTCAATCTTTTATAAATTACGGGCGTAATTTGCCATGTGCAAAGGCAATTGCACTTTATACCCCAATAAACGCAGTGAAAAAGACAATCGTCCCTATGATGAAATATAATTCGAAATGAACGTCATAGAGATATTACTGGAATATTTTTCGAAGATGAGCGTCATAGAGGAATGACTAGAATAATTCTCGAAGAGATGCAAAACCATATGCCCAAAGTCGCCATGTTCTATATGTTATTTTTCGAATGAAGCTTTTGTAAATGGTTTGTGTTTTCTTAAAGACAGGTTTTCGACATTTTTATGAAATCCAATTAATTTTTTGTGTACATGATAATTAAAAGTTTGAATGGGAAGGCGTTTATCGTTTACTTTAAGCAATTGTAAACAACAAACTTATCGATTTCTGCCATGTTTCATCTCAAGACATAATCAAAAATTTAATGAAAACACCAGGTATAATTTATGATTTTGACTTACGAGTATTTATTTCGTAATAAGTTAAGTAAAACAGGCCCAGTTTTTTACTCGTGGGTGAAGAGGATAATCGTTTCTTTTAGTCTAAGATCTAATTAGAATATTTTAATGAGTAAACAACAACAGCTATATTTTCACGACTGGAGGGTCCAGGATGTTTAGAAAACAAATAATTATTCTTTATAATATGACCTACGTCGCCGGAGTGAAATAACCCCGATGAATATTTTTGATTTTACACGGGTGTTATTACACTAGTGGAATAACTATGCAAATGAGCTCAGAGCGAATAGCAACGCTACTTTGTAACTGCGAAAATGACGTCGTAATCTCTGTTTTGTGACGTCATTTTTAAACGGCGTTATAAGTTTCGCGGAAAGTTGAAACGTTGAATTTCAAGAATTTTGACGATTTTTCGCTAAAATTCGGGTCATATTATAAACAGAATATAAAATTTGTGCTCATCAAATACCGAATTTATTAAACTTGTCATCTAAAACAGATAAAAACTCGGCGTACCCTCGTTTTTATCTGTTTATAGATGACTCGTTTAATAAATTCAGTATTCAATGACCACTCATTCAATATCCTCTGTTTATTTTTAAAACAACAATGAGACAAACTGTGAAGATTTTATTGTGCATGTCATTGGCATGAAACGGTCATGATGACGACACCATTTGGAATCCTCTTAGATAACATCAGATAGGGAAAATTTACAAAAAATGGGGTATATTTTTTTTTAATATTTCACTAATTAGACGGCGAGTTTATCAATCAACAATCTACCGTTATTTCTTGAAAATCCACCGAAAACATTAATGAAAAAACGATAAAGGGTGGAAACCATCGTATTCCAAACTCATACCAGATATAGTTATGCACATCTCGCATACTCCCCTGGGACGGATATTAAATTTCCTCGGGGGGGGGGGGGGGAGGGGAAATATCTTCGTGAACAGACGCATACCACATGCCAAAAATTACTTGTGACTGTTTATAGGTTTGGAATCGGTTTTAAGCTGCTTATGACGATGCGTCCGTCGTGTATCTCGACGAATTCTATTTTTATTTAATCATCTTTTCCTCCTTATCCAATGGGATTTTTTCTATACTAATGTTCCAAAGGAGACCGTAGTATAAGACCACATGTTTTTACTCTATGTTTACGCTTTTTCACTACTTAACAGCCTTCAACACTCAACATGTTTAAGATAGGAAAATGCTAAAATATCACCATTAATTAGATAGATAAAAACATTATTTTGACATCATTTCACTTTCAAAGGATATTTTTCGGAATGGTATTAAACTTGAAATAAGATTTTATCGAATACTAAACCTTCATACAAACGCATTGTTATGTAACTGATGAAAAGGTTGGCCCATATAAGTCCAAAAGCCCTTATATAAGACATTTTAAGCTCGGCTGTTTTCGAAGAAAACCATAGGAATTATCATCACCTTGAAGTCTTTCGCGTCAGTGTTGTTGTTGTTGTAGACGTTTCCGTGTCTGACTTTTTATCCATGGTCACGAAACTTGGAATCTTTTAAAAGTTTTCCATCACCTGCAACCGGTATTTAACACCTGTATGCGATGCTCTTGTTATCCTTTGCTTCTATCTTCTATCACATTAATCCGATTTAGAAATCTTTCGACACAAGATGAAATTTAACCAAGTATTATGGGAAAAGAAACAAGATTTACGACCAATGATATTCACTGATATTATAACATTTTCAGGTGTACACAAAGATCTTTAATAAGATAAGACAAATACTTCTCCATATCTTCAGTTGATCTTATTTTGCTGAAATAGAGCAGAAAAAAATCATTTGAAACCACATACAACTGACTGTATTTGTTGAAGTAGCGAGGATTTTGTCCTTAACATCACGAGAATTACATAATAGAAGTCTAATAGAAGAGTATTTTTGTATTAGAATAGAAATTGTTGATATTCTTTCGAAAGTTCGAATTATTTATTCGTGAATAAACCTTAATAAACATAATAAAGAAAAAAAACGTGATAAACAAAATCTTTATCGATAATAGAAATCAAAGCACTGAAAATACTGAAGGTGGACGTTTATGATGGCATCGTGGTAAAAAATTGCGCGTCGAAAAAGGAAATTATCCATGAAAATATATGATAAATGTAAAATATTTCGACCAAAGTTCGACAAGTTTCAATATTAATGCAAAGTTTAATGGGAATACACTATTTTTTAAGCCTATTATACAAATGAAATATGTCATAAATACCAGAGTTGTTTTGTTTTAAGAAATATGTGTGACCCGTCACGAAAAAGAGGGATCCCCCAATTAAAAAATGAATAAATAAAAAAAATATATAAAAAGTAAAAATACATGTAGATTGGTTCCAGTACCGGCCAACCAAAAGTCGCATTTTCAGAAATCTTTTTCGCAATACCCAGATTGTCCCTTCTGAATTGCGGATCACATAAATAGTCATGGGAATCCAACTTTTTTTTCGCGTGAACTGTTTACTTCATATTTAATTAAAAAAAATGGCTATAAGTTTGAGCGTAACTTAGAATGTGCTGAAGTCTGAAAAGAAAACGAATAATTCGAGAAAACAATCGAAAACCTCCCTTATTCTGTAAAAAAATCTTTTTTAGAGTGATTTGTTCATCTTCTCTAATGAACACATATCTGGTTAAAAATTTATAGACGGCGACGCTCCCAGAAGACGGTTAGTTGTTACGGGGGATAGTGCAAGGTCAAATTGCATTGAAGGAATGTTTATATACCACCCGTTGTCTCTCAGCGGGTTTAGACACTTTGTGTCTGCCCCCTTACACCACGGGAAAACCCAATAGGCGATTCATCATCTTGTAGTTTAATAACATTCTTGTGCGAAAGTTTAAAACGCGTGCTTAAGGATTGGAAGCCGATTTCGTTTTTAAAAAGAGTCTTTGAATAATCAACAAATTGTATAGAATTCTTGTTTAATGCCATTTTCAAAATTCACAGTTGTCTTACAAAAGCAAGTCTTGAAGAAAAGAAAATTGAACCCAAATTGGAACTACTTTTTTGAAAAGCTATTAACACCTGACCAGATTATTCTCACACACTAACACCGGTAGACGTAAACACGTCCACGTCCACCAAAAATGGCGAATAGCGGTATAAGCATCTATATATTCAAGAACAACGAAAATCTAGCATTCATTCCGATCAAAACTATCCAAAGTCACTTGCTCGGGGCCCCAATAGGCATTCAAAGCACTTACTCATTTAAGCAAAACACTCTTAAATTACTTAGTATGACCCCAAACTCCATTCAGATTACGATAAACATGCTATGAACGAAATATGAACGATTTTAGCGATTCTTTAAAACATCATTTTATATCATTCAAAACTCGCTCACAGTAAATTTCGGCGAGAGGAGTGTCAATTTCCCGATCTTTTTTTTTGTAGGAAAATAAAAGGGAAATTTGTTTGATATTTGTTGACACAGGATCAGCTTCAATACAATATACCTTATCGGGAAATTGACACTCATCTTACTCACAACCAGTCCAAGTTACTCGCTCAGCGCTCAAATCATTCATTCCAAACAATCACTCATTTCACTCAAAAATGCCCCGAATTTAGTGAAAACGCTTCAAAGTCGTTCAAAAATATCAACATTTCAATAAAATCGATTTAATAATTGCATGATATTATTTGCTGGTTTTGGTTTTTACGGATCTAATTTGTCAGTAGAGATTTAATCAAAGGGAGGTTAGTAATCGTCGCTACTTTTGTCCTCCTTTGAAAATCGTTCATAACTTACTCATCACACCCATTAAATTCCAACCAAAAGCATTACAAAATCATTTCAAAATCTATTAAGTTGTCTATTTCATGATGTTCCTAACTTTACCCACCTGTCTTAGTTGTGCACAAGTTTCACAGCAGTCTGTTAATCCATAACTGTTACACCATTTATCAGGGTTGACATGTAGACCCCACATCGAAGATTCCACGAGATATTTACATTCTACAGACCCATCTGCAATCCATATATAGTGGTCTTCACAATCCTCGCTGGAAAGTCTTGGTCCATTTACAACTGCCGCTGGAAAAGAAGGAACTTCGATGAATTAGCTCATTGGCAATCACTTTGTATTTGTAAATGATAAATAAATCATGGATTATTGTGCTTCTGTTACAACAAGGTAACTGGTTTGCGGAATGTCGACATATCTGAAACAAAACGAAAGTGATCAAATTATTCACTAAAGAGATACTTGTAAGGCATGACAGTACCAAATTCTGTGCATAGCATTCTACTAGACTGTAATGAAATTAAATAAGGCACTATATGTATTATGATAGCACCAAATGAATATACTTTCATTTATGGTAGCACAATTTAAATTAAGTTTAATATTCGGATTGTTATAACATCGCTATTTATCTATCTCGATACATATATCTCCATATACATTATGAAGGGCAACAACACCAAAAAGAGAAACTAAAAGAAGCCCATTCATCTCAAATTGATCGCAAAATTTCGTTTACGATAAGGCCCAAAACTGACATAGTACGCGAAGGTTATTTGCGTGCAAGAACTGATGATAGTAGATATAAACATCGTAACAGATTTTTTCCTCTAAAAATATCCAAGAAAATATCTATTTGAAATAGATATCAGCATTGTGTTTTCGTTATATGGCTATACGTATAATCATCCCTAAATTATCGGACACGTACATTTACTGTGATAAACAAACAATATCGTCACAGCAATATAATATAGAATCCAGCTCCTCATTGTTTTTACTTTGTTTATTTCGGTTGTACTGAATTATCTAAACTAGGTTAATCTTGTTGAAATAATAATCCTTATCTTTAAGACGACACTATTAAAGGGAAAACAGACTTCTGTCGGGTTCCTATATATTTCCTGAAGTTTTTCGTTAATGCCCCATAGTTAAATGTATAGCGTTCAGTTACATCGTTTGTTTCTGACGGGGATTCTTGTAGACAAAAACAAACGGCGTAAATGACCCCTTCACTGCTTACTTCTTATAATTTCTTTTATGCACTTACTACATTTGTTATCAATACAATACATACATAAAACGTGCTTAGTGTTTTGTATGAGAAAAAATATCCAACGAGGTTGGGAGAATTGATAATTGGCGAGGCTCTGCCGAGACAATTATCAATTCTCACAACAGAGTTAGATATTTTTTTCATACAATACACTAAGTATGTATTATATATATCTTATAACCTATATTTTTCTTTTTTTCGTCGATTTTTTTTAACTGAAAAGCAAGTTTCTAAAAATGACCGCATTATATTTTTGTTCTAAAAATGAATATGTGATATCATAAAAATATCATACGGGATGTTATCACACGGATATTTGTATACTTATAAGATATATACAATAGTTTATTGTTCAAATTATAAACATACGATATACGAACATTACAAAAAAATATTGCTTACATACAATATATTCAGACAGTGACGAGGGTCAACAAACGTTATCGCTGAATTAAAGGGGGCCATAACCTCGGTCAGATTATTTTGATGAAAAAGACTATAGGGCAAACTTTTGCGTATGTTACTAAATCGAAACTAGGTCTATTTTGATGATTGGTCTAGTGAATTACACACTTTATGTAATTTCACTGATGAATTTCGGTACTGTTATGTGTTAAACTAATCATAAAAATAAAGGTATTGATAAAAAAAAGTGTTACTCACTTTCGTTTATCTATTTATCTTTTAGGTTTTTGCAAATAGGCCTACCAAATCATGTTCTATTTTCATTTCAGAGATAGTAAAAGACATTCTTAAGAACTGCCAGTTTATGACGTGTAAACGAGATTATGTCGTCATCAAGCAGGGGGACAAAGGAGATTGGTGAGTAGTGAAGCAATACAAGTTTGTAGGCGGGTGTAGTAAATAGAGGATAATCGTTTGTTTCAGTGTAAGATCGATTTATAGTTCATTGTATAAACAACAAAAGCTATATTTTCACGAGAGTGAAAATATAGCTTTTGTTGTTCATGAAATGAAATATTATTCGATCTTACTCGAAAAACAGACGATTATTCTATTTCTTTATTGCAAAAATTACACAAAATGTGAAATTTCTAGGACATTGTTTCGTAAAGCGCGTCATTTTGCGCGTGATTGCTATGCAACGTTCATTGCGACGTCACTCATTTCGCCCCGCATAGATGACGTCAGATAGGATGAAATGCACAGAAGCAGGCTATAAGTTTTTGATTTTTTCACTGCTTTTGTGGTGAGATTATCAAGTGATAATCTACCGTTATTTCTCGATAAACCACCGAAAAGCATTAAAGAAAAGGGGTGTTTGTACTGCCTTGCCGTACAAGTTAACTTTTAAAGCGATGTGGTAGAGCACTCGCTTTGGATGTAGAGGTCCCGGGTTCGAATTCCGACGGTGTCGAATATTCATCTGCGGGTTACGCCTGGCGCCCACTGTAAATAACCCATATGAGGTGGTGGTTATTTGATTTGTTAGTTGATGATGATGTATTGAGAAGATACGTGGAAGAATCTTAATTGGCGAGGGGTGTATGTAGCCGGGTTTAGTATAAGGGTGTCTTTACTGCCTTGCCGTACAAGTAAGCTTATATAGCGACGTGTAAGAACACTTGCATTGGTTCCGGGTTCGAATCCCGATGGAGTAGAATATTTAATTGCAGTGGGTTTTTTTTTTAAATTACAGAAAACGGACTTAGTATGTAAGTGAAATGCGTATGTGAATATTACACATTTTCAAGGACATTAAAATCAACTAAGCCTGCTATATTTCACGTTTAATTGTTGATAAAACTATGAAGTCTACGTATGTAATATACCTGTATTTTGCGGAGTGTTCGGTCTTCAAAATCGGACTTTCTTAACTGGAAATCATACAACAGCTAAGAACATTCTTGTAATAACTGGATTCTTGATTTTGGAATGTATTTGGAATGAAACTGAATCAGTTGGATTTGTTTTGAATTAAATTTAGGTGATATAAGCGAAATTTAAGCGAAATGTATTACCTCCAATATTACACATGCCGTGAATAGATTATTTATGTCTTCACCAAAAAGTCAGACGCTTCCAAATTCAAACAAGTTAGATAATAAGAGGATATTGAATTAGTTGTCATTGAATACCGAATTTATTTAACGAGTCATCTATAAACAGATAAAAACGAGGATTTGCCGAGTTTTTATCATTTATAGATTACGAGTTTAGTAAAATTGGTATTTGATGAGCACAAATTCGATATTCTATTTATAATATAACCCGAAGTTTTGTGATAAAACGCGTAAATTACTATATTTATCGATGCATGTTATTTCGAGAAACATGTAACGCTGTTTGCAAAATGACACCAGTTTCCTAACAAAACTACAACGTTGCTATCCGTTCTTATGTCATTTACATAGTTGTTTCACTAGTGTAATAATACCCGTGTAATATCAAAAATATTCAACGGGTTTATTTGACTCCCGCGTCGTAGGTCATATTATAGACCATGGAATTTTTGAGCGATATGAATGTAGTTTATTAACCCTTTTAAGATGTTGTTAACTGTTTAAAGGCGCACTGAACTTTTGCATGGGATATTGAAAGGCGGAATCTAACAACGAATGCAAACCTCTATGTGCAACCAATTTGTTGCATGGATTCTCATCCAGTTCTGTCTTTGATAGATCACACAAGAAAGTTAAAATTGATGAACTAATGTAATTTTATTGATGCATTCAAATGAAATCGGTGTTGTATGTCATTTTATGACACCAAATCATTTCTAAATGCAAGTAAGTGAAAGATAGTTTAAAAATCAATACGGCTGACCAACTTCACTTAACAATAATGGATGTCCATGGCGCTTCGTTTGACTTGACATGACAGAACACCGGAAGCCATCTCTAACCTTGATTGAAGAAAGCTTTATCCACTTCCGGTAGAGATCGTTAAGTTTCAAATCGACTCTATAATAAAAGTTCAATAAAATGATGTTTGGAAATACATTTATAGACAACAGAAAGTTTGTTTCTTGAGACAGAAAAAAATTGGTTTAATATGTATATTATTGCTAATCTATCAATAATCCCATGTTATCAAAACTCATTAGAATCGTCTCATTGAGACGATTCTAATCAGTTTGAAGAACATAGAATATAGTTCTAAATCGTTTTTAGACTAAAACAATCCACTTTTTAAGATATCTTTATGTCAAGAAGGAAATTTTGAAAACTGTCGCTCAATAAAAATGGTAGCTTTATAGACGTGGTCGCTTGAGAAAGATGGGCTGTATATGTATAAATTACACCATTGATACACTACAAACATTTAAATGGGTCAAAGCAGGACTGTCCTAAATGAAAAACGTTGGTTTAGCTTATAGTTATTTATCTTTTGTTTGATTTCGACGAAAGCTCAATTATAAAAAATCGCCCTCGAACACTCAATCCTGATTTTTTCACGTGCCTGAGAGAAAGCCAGCGGTTTAAACCTACTGCTACCCAATTTTACAGCTGGGGTTGCTATTAAGTGTCTTGCCAATAAGCACATCCCGGCGAAGGTGGACCTCGAACTACGGAACTCCAGATCACGGGTCGAGTGCATCTGCCAGAAATCCACAGAGGGAGTTAAGTAGGGGTGTAGAAATGCAGACATTTCTCACTTGTCCTCGGACAAATTGGTTGCCAGATTCACTCGCCCCACATCAAAATTTAAATGTCCGAATTTTTAATCATTCTTTCGTCAAAATAAGGAAATATAACTCTTTTTAGTGCCGGAGACAAACAAGTATAGAAAATAATTAAATAAAAGGAGGAATTACATGTACTTCCTGAAAGCAATTTCTCTTTTTTCTCTTATGTTTTCAATAACCATTTATTCTTTTCTGAATAACTTCTCATTTTCTCTAAATGTTTCCCATTTCTACGACTTTTATTGAATATTGTCAATACTTTGACCTGCTACATTAAACCCTTTCAATGGTCTGCAATTTTTGTCTTTTAATCAAGATCCACTTATCGTAGACACGTTCCTAGGGAAACTTTTTACTTATCTGCAAGCTAAAAAACCCATATCGGACAAGTCGAGCATTGGAATTCCACATCTCTGTTAAGAACATACAACAGTATTGGGTTAACCCCCATATTTTACAAATCTTGCTTCCTTAAGCATAGTCGTGTGAATATGTATAAAAGTAACTATACAATAAAACCAAACTTTTTGTCAATAGAAACGATAACTAGATCAGACATTCCTATGCTATTTTGTTTTCAGTTTCTTCATTATTCTAAATGGATCCGTCGCCATACACATACACACCAACCTGGGTGAAGAAGGAATCAATTACGATGAGAATCGTGACGATGGGGACGATGACGACTTTCTTGGCAAGAAAAAGAAGAAAGAGTTAGACCGTTCCTTGTTTGGAAACTACGTTGGAAAAATACGTAAGTTCGTTTAATGGATGTCATTTAATAAGCTGTCTGGTTTAATGAATTTTGAATTTAGTGAACACAATAGATAGCCGTGGCAATATCGCAGTTGGTAGCGCGCCAGACTTCTAATCCAGGGGTCTATATTCGCACGGGTTCGATCCCCGGCCGCGGCACTTATCCTTTCCGACATTTGTCTTCCACCAATGGGTAGATAATCATAAACCTATGTGGAAATAGCAACTGGAGGCTAGGAAAGGGATGTGATGGTAGTACTGGTGTGAGTAATACCAGGAATCCCTCGTGAGGTGCTCCAGTCGTCGCGATATAACCGAAAGATTGTTGAAATTCAAATCAAATGAACACAATAGATAGGCAAAATATAGACTGGATTACTGCCCTATAATATGGACAAGAATAAGTGAGTGAACACAATATATAGACAAAAATATAGACTTGGTTAATGCCCTATAAGATGGACAAGTTTAAGTGAGTGAACACAATATATAGGCAAAATATAAAGACTGGATAACTGCCCTATAATATGGACAAGAATAAGTGAGTGAACACAATATATAGACAAAAATATAGACTTGGTTAATGCCCTATAAGATGGACAAGTTTAAGTGAGTGAACACAATATATAGGCAAAATATAAAGACTGGATTACTGCCCTATAATATGGACAAGAATAAGTGAGTGAACACAATATATAGACAAAAATATAGACTTGGTTAATGCCCTATAAGATGGACAAGTTTAAGTGAGTGAACACAATATATAGACAAAATATAAAGACTGGATAACTGCCCTATAATATGGACAAGTTTAAGTGAGTGAACACAATATATAGACAAAAATATAGACTTGGTTAATGCCCTATAAGATGGACAAGTTTGAGTGAGTGAACACAATATATGGACAAAATATATAGAATGGATTACTGCCCCTTTAAGATGGACAAGTTTAAGTGAGTCATCAAAGGCCCATTTTGTCTATACAAGTATAGACAAAATTTTCCTTTGATCACTCACTGAAACTTGTTCCTCGATTTATCGATGCTAGAGGTTTCTCATATCATTACACAATAGAAGGACATTTTTTTTGCCTATCTACTTATATTCAAACAAAAAAAACTTATAATTCTAACGGTCTAAAAACTCCAGAAAAGCAAATCGTGAATTTGTGTTAGGTTCATAAACAAATTCTATGATATACGATTAAAATATTTAAATAAAACGCAGCAATTGATTTTTTTTCAATATATGATCTTTTATATAATATTGGTTCTGATAAAAAAGAAAAATGGTTCCAGTAAAACAAACAAACAAAAAAATAAAGGAAATAAATAAATGAAAAAAATAAAAAAAAGATTTAAAAAAAAAAAAGTTTCTGTGAATTTTAAAAACAATAATATCGTTCAAAGATTTTTTCTACCCTAGTTCTAGTTTGCGTTCATTTCTATAATCGATTACCTTTTTAATATGGAGTCCGGCGATTCACGCGCAAACATTCCTGTATTCAAAGAAGCTTACCGAAAATCAATAAGATTTCTTTTCTAACCCCGAGTTATGAATTGAATAAGTCATAAATCATTCATAACCGTAAATCAACAAGCTTCATAAGAAAAGGTGATTGAGACTTGCAACGCGAATACTTGTAAATGCATTTATCTATGAAAAGAAGAGAGTATTTGTTTATTTCATTGAAGAATGAAACTAAAAACCTTAACACACTGCATGAATACGCAAAGCGGATTCATACATGAGTACGATTAGGTTTTTAGTTCCATATCTTATAATTAAATACTATAACCCAAAAAATGTAATAATTTGTCAACAATGAAGTGTTTTCTGATGTGACTACTTTTTACGGAAGAATAAAAATAGCTGTGTAATCAGAATTCTTTTCATTGAGAAATAAAAACAAATTTTCAGCCAATCATAATGCACAAAACCTGATGGAATCATCTAGAATCAAATTATATTACTTTAAGAGTTAATTCATGAGAATAGAAACAGAAAAGGAGATTGGGGCTTTCGACGTGATCACAAACAAATGCAATTACCTTTAAGGATTTGACTTAATGAATTTTATGTTTACTCCACATTTAAGCGGATTCTTATGAGGCCAGCATGTGTGCTATTTAAGACATATCATTAAAATGCTATGTGCATTCAACTGAATCGTTTAAGTCACTTATGCAATAAGGAAAGGTTTCAGTACAGTTAACAACATCGTGAAATTGACAAGGTGAATGCTTTTGGAATTATTTAGGAATGAAATTGAATGAGTGTGTGGAGCGAGTTTTGAGTGAATTGAATGGAAGGTAATCCTATATCGCAAATTTTGTTCAGGATGACGATATTGATTACCTCCCTTTAATAAAAAAATGCATACAAGTTCTATACAAAGCTCCCTATTTCTTCTAGAACCAATGAGACGCTAACAATTTGAATTACGTCAGTGAAATCTCGATTTTTATTTCGAATGACGTTGTTGATTCTATATTTTTCAATTGGTTTGAGTGTTTTTGAATGGTTTGAGTGAGAGTTTGGAATGAATGAATGGAGCGTTGAGTGAGTGTTTAAGAATGATCTTGATTGAGGTGAATGTCAATTTCACGAAATAACTAACTGTAGCACATATTAACATAATTGAACTTTTTTGCTCCAGTAAGTAATATCGTGCAATTACAGATACTCTTTCCGAACCATCCTGAAACACTCACTTAGCGCCAGTTTCATTCTTTACAAAACTCAATAAAAACGTTCCAAAGTATTCCAAAATTGCTCCGAAATCGATCAAACAACTTGATTCAAATCGATCCAATGAAGGCGATTTTAAACTGGTGTAGACTCATCAAGTACCGCGCGCTTATTCTAACTTTTTATCTGTAAAAAGAAGTCAATTCCACTCATGAAATTGATTGTCATTCTGATCAAAGCCCCTCTAAATAATCCATATAGTGTACTGTTCATAGCATTCGTATCGCTCGCTCACATCGTTCAAAATTGCTCAGGAATCATTTGAAAACGTCCCAGAATTAATCAAAACGTTCCATGTCTTCTTTGAAATAGAACATTCCTGGTTTTTATTTGCCGGTATTCAATTGGAAGCGTCCGCGAAGAAACGCGAATCTAAAAATAACAAAAGTTGATCTTTTTAGATTTTTAAAGGGAGGTTATAAAATATAAAACTTGGCGATATTGTTTTTCTTTCCTTTAAATTCACCCTAATCTCGCTATTACTACTCATTCAATTTAATTCAGAATACATTCCAAGTCAAATCACCATGTTAATTTTAGATGTTCTTAACTATTTCTAATATATTTGATTTTTCGAGATGCGATCTCTGTTTTACCCCGGCACGTTCTATTTCAAAAATTTGTATTAAGAAATTTCCGAAAGGTCTCAACTTGACACACGCTTTTTTCTCCCTTTTTAGGCTGGGCAGGGTGTAAATATTATCTAAAACTTCATAAAAAAATAAACCACTTCTATACATGACTTACAGCCTAATTACCATGATCATTAAAAACAACATCAACAACAAGAAAAAAAAAACAAAAAAGAAAAACAAAAAAAAAAAACAAAAAAAAAAAAAAAACAAAACGTAAAAGCAGATCTAGAGATCTTTCTGTGGTTCAATTAGTCAATAATACGTTTGAAATCAACAGCTTTACATGATAATCAATATTCAATCTTTTTTATCCGGAATAACAAATTAAAATCCTATTAATCATTTATGACCACTGGACTTTTTACGATGATTCATAGTAATGATAGTCATGGTGAGCCATTAAAAATTAAGTTGAAACTCGTCACGCGAATATGGACCACCTTAAAATTCCGAAAAATAATCATTTGGAAAAAGGCGTTGAACCCAACAGAGGTTAAAGAAATGTTGAAAAGGAAGAAATAATGATTCGGAAATATGCGCTGAAAGTGAAAAATGTGGACACTAGTCAGCCTGCGCAACCCGCGCAGTCTGACTAGGGTCGGCACTTTTCACACTTATCGGGCGGTCTTGTAACTAGCCATATTTTCAAATATTTTAAATTGGAAATAAGATTAAAATTGTTGTACGTATATAATCTATCTTTTCCACTCTTTGCTATTATTTCTTTTGAAAACTTATTATTCCTAAAATACATCTGTTAGCTCTACCATATCTCAAGCCAACTATTTATTTACGCTTACCAACCGTTGACATCCATTGATAGTATAATGAAAACCATTTACGCCAAAAATATGAAACGATGCTAATGGGATATTCATTAAAGAGACTTTTCATTTTTTTCCACTGCATTGATTAGATTTTATCAAGATTTATAAAGAATTTCTAACCCGTTTTCAATAAGTCTTCAATATATATAAAAGGGCGATATTTGAATAATTGTATACGCCGATTCATTAGATTAACTTTTGCTCTTGAATGTGCTTTTCGGGTGTTATATTTGAACAGATTTCGGCACTTGAAAAAGAGGCTCCTTTTGATTATTTAAAAATGGAAAGACATATTCTCTTTTGTAAGAAAACTGTAAATTTAGCACGTATTATTATCTTGAAATGTTTTTGGAATGAAACTGAATGAGTTCAAAATGAACGAAATTAGCGATGTTCAATTACCTCCCTATTAAATAAACCAATTTTGCCTGATATCCTATATAAATATTTATTTATTATTTCGAACTGTTTCTTAGGTTATTGCACTTTTCGTCACGTGACCAGGCAACAGTATTTACTTTTTCACCCATGCGCACTAAGCACCGAACTGTGGCCCGCTTGCTAAGGAGTGACGAGCTCTTATGAATTTATCCTAAAGGCAGTTTTCTTTTCTATATGTTTCTTTTTAGCATATTTTTAAATGAATAACATACTCACACAATATTGATCAGGTAGTGTTATGGCGATTCTTGTAACAGTGAAAACCCATTGCCCTCAATGTCAGGGACGACGTTTTGAACTGTTGCCCTATGCCTGAACAACAGTTCAAAACGTCGTCCCCTCCACCTCGGGACAATAGTTTCACTATTATACGAAATACCATGAAATAACCGTAAACGAAATAACTGACCTTTTTGTAAATTAATTTGTGTGCTTTCAGGGCCCAAGCAGACGCTTCAAAATCCAAACCAGTCGATAAACGAAGTAGAATGATGTAGTTTTGGAATTTTCAGAACACTTTTGAAGCGCGTTTTAGAGATTGCTGGGCATTCTGAACGTTTTGAGAGTGCTTTGAATTTTTTGAATTTAGCTCCAAGGGAAAGATTTCGAGGTGTTTCGATCGGGGTGATTGTCACTTTTACGATGTACATAGCTGCAAAGCCATCAACAAGTGAACATTTTATGAAGATAGAAGCCTCTAATTAAACTTTAAACATAATTAAAACGTATAAAAAAATTGCACGCGATAATGTTAACATTTAGACGGTTGTATCGATATTTTCTATAGGAAGTGCAGGTTACTTATCGAATATGTTAACTTCCTGTACAGAACCTGATATAATATAATTAAAAAACCGTGACGTATGTAAATGACTCCGATGGCTCAGTGGATACGCATGCTAGACTATCGACTGATTGTTACCAAAACGCTCCCGGTTCGTATCCTGTCATCGGCACATTTTGTTATTGTTGGTTTTATTCGAGAAAATTAATTTTTTTACATCATCAAATACACGCAGATAAATTTCTTTTCTATGTGTTTCTTTAAATTTTAGATATGTATTATAGGATTAAACATACAGGATTATACCGTTCGGAGAAACCTTTATCGATTCTATGCGATAAAATATCGAATCATGAAACAATCGCCTTTGGTCTACAATTATTTTGGCTATTGCATTCGGTTTATCAGCGTGAAATCTTTTTAATTTGGAATCTTCGAATAGTCAAATTGCAGTTTCAAGCTCTGACTAAAGTGGCCTTTAGTAAATATAGTATATATCTATTCAATTTAAAGAATACAAAAAGCCTTTGAAGAATTTTCAAAATTAGCACAACATTTAACCTTTTTTTTTAAAAAAAATGCCATTAAATGTATAAATTGAAAAAGTTAATTTTTATATCGCAATGCAGAATTGAACTCGGTCCGCTTGGTCAAAATTCTGTCGTCCTTATCCACTCGACTACGCCACTCCGATAAACTACTGCATGTTTTTTCAGTATAATAAACACAGCCAATCGACATGAACACTGTTTTCAATAACATGGATTGATCCAGTGTTTATATACAATAGCGCGCTTATCGCGTGAGCATTAATAAGAATAACATGAGAACACGGATAAACAGTAATTTCTATGGAAACTGTCGCTAAATAATTAATAGATGATTCTTCATCTTTCAGCTGCCGGTCGCAGTTTTGGAGAACTTGCCCTGATAAATGCCGATTGTGTTCGGAATGCGTCGATTATTGCCGATGAGACAACGGACCTAATCGTAGTTAATCGGGATCTTTATAACCGATCTCTTAAAGTAAGAATTATCCTTATTTGATAAACTTTCCATAAATTTCCTATTTAAGAAAAGGAAAAAAAATATATGATATCGTAATTACTAAAATCGAGCTACATGTTTATATGCAGTTGACAACATCATGAAATTGACAAGGGGAGTGATTTTGGAATGATGTTTGTATGAAATAGAATGAGTGCGATGGGTTGGAATTAATGAGGAGTAAAACAATATCGCCTAATTTGTTCAGAATGAACAAATTTAGCGATATTCATTAAACCCCCCTTAATAAGTAAATCAATAAAATTCCATAAATAGCTTTCTATTTCTCCAAGGAACATTCAAACTTATAAATTCAATCATGTCAGTGAAATCGCGAAATATATTTTGGGTGTACATGTAGTTGTTGATCTTATCTTTTATGTGATTTTTAAGCGTTTTTGAAAGTTAGAGTGAGTGTTTTGAATGAATGAATGGAGGGCTGTGAAAGCGATTTAGAATGATTTTGATCGAAATGAGAGTCATTTTCACGTTTTTAACTGTAAGCCTACACTGTCTGTAGTATATGGTTAAAATGTTTATTTTTAAATATAGCACATAACATGTTAATTTCAGGCTTTTCAAGAGAAGGAGTTCAACGAAAAGAAACAGTTCGTGGAAGAATTCCATCTTTTCCAAGGTTGGCAGCACCGTTACAAGAAACAACTAGCGATGAGTCTACGTAAAGAAAAGATAACTTTTGATGGAATCATTGTTAAACAGGGATGCCCGCTAGATGGGATATGTTTTCTACTAAGGTAATGTATAAACAAGATATAATATTTTCATTTAAACAAAAATTCTCTGTAAAGCTTAACGGAAGCGCTAAGTTCATGTTTTGCATAAAACTGGTTCTTTTAAAAAAGAAACTAAGATTACAATTTTATTAGTGTGCGTTTTCAGGTAATTAATTATTATCTTTTAAGATCAGCTTTTGTTTCAAATTGTCTTATCAGGCTGTAAAAGTACCGGGAATTTGGAAGCTTGTCGATTTTTTGACAACCGCATCCAGTATTTGACATTTTCTTAAAAGCTTTTTGGAAGATTGTTAAGAAATAACACAACATGACCACTTTATAATCTCATTGCAAACTGATGAAAATACTCAAAAGATTATGATTTCCTCCATTTCACTCTTTTCGACGTCATCTGATTGGAATCCATTAATTAAACACATGACGCCATGATTTCACGTGCAAATAAACTGTCCTGAAGCTTTAACATATTTTCTGACCTTTCCGTTAAAATAATAAGCGCTTGTTTTTTTGTGTGTGTATTTGTGTAAGACCGATTTCTTTTCATTTAAGAGATTAAGAGAGTATATGTTGGTTTCATTGAGGTATGAAACAAAAAAACCTAATCACACTGTATGAATACGCGAAGCGGATTCACACTTGGGTTAGGTTTTTTTGTTTCATACCTGGATGGAATAAGAATTATTCTCTTCAGATCTTATAACTTAATAACATGAATCATATAAATGTAGCGAAAAAGAAAAAAAAGGAAGAAAAAAATATTTCTTATGGAACTACTTTGTGTGGAAGACTACAAAATAGCTGCGTACCAAAATTGTTTTCATTGATAACTATAACTATCTTTCATCCAATCGGAATTCATAAATTTCGATGGACCCAACAAAAATCAATTTATTCTGTAAACGCCCAAAGCTATAAGTTCATGTTGCCAATGTCTGTGTTTCAGTGGACAAGCCAAAATGTTGATGGACCCCACCCAACACGAGATACAGTACCCGGAACAGTTCCCATTACCGGATATCGAGGAACTCGAAAAAGTAGAAGCCAGGGAATCCATACGAAGGTAAACATGTGGACCTTCATGCGAAAATGGACCATCTGGGTTGTACGTGCAGTATCGCCTATGGCCAGATTGCATTATCTTTCAAAAAGTGTTTACCGAGGTTTCGTAATAAAATCATTAGGAAAAACCTCGGTTAACACTGTTCAAGTTCATTATTTTCGAAACAGTGCGGAACTATTACGGGTCCACTACCATAAATTGTTTGTTTTACGGATTTCCCAGAGTTTCGCTTTTTTGTGTTACGAGTTATATTAACACATGTATGAACTATAGTCCAACCGGGGTATTAGAAAACGCGGGAAAACAGTAGGGGGTGGACTGAACTGAAATTTAACAAGCGTGAGATAACGGTACTTCATTAAAAATGTAATCACCTATATACTAATAGAGTAAAAAACTCATCAAGAAATTTTTTTTATCCCCAAATCGATATTCAATATTTTTTTGTCGTTTCAATTTTAGAGTCTTCGTGATGAAGTCGATTTTCGAAAGAATGTTACTTTTACGCTTTGACACGTTTGCAGATGTAATTCAAAGGATGGTTAAATTACCAGTAGTTTTGTGTTTCTGTGGTCCTTCAGTATAGTTAAAAAAAACTGTGACAGCAAAGTTTGTTGGTCTCAATTTCTGTTTATTAAACTCGTCGAAAGTCTGTTTATAAACATTCAGCTAGCATGGTTTACCTATAGTACATACATCAGAATTCATGTGTATGCATAGGCGTAACTAGGATTTTGAAACTATACGCACTCAGAAGAAGACCAACATAGAATATATAGGAAAAGGGCGATATGTGGACTGTGACAAAAGATGAATGTCTCCCGTCCGCTCCCCTTTTCTATAATTTGGTCGTTGGTAAAAAATCAAATCATCGTAACTACAGCTTGAAAAAACTATAGGTTCGGTTTTCACTTAACGCTCTGTTCTATGCATTCCAAACACTCACTCAAATCAACCAAAAACCTTCCGAAATTGTTCAAAAACGCATAGAAATTGTTCAAAACTAGCAAAGTTTCATTCAACTAGATTGAATCATTCAATGATATTTATGGTCTCATGGTGTAGATTTTAAAGTGCATATTTAGTACTTGAGAAATCATGAACAAAAAATGACGTTCACAATATTTAAGAGAGGTAATACAATATCGCTAATTTTTGTCCGAATTTATGAAATTTGCGATATAATATAAACTTCTCCGAAATTTTGCTCAAAACTCTTTCGTTTTCTTTTTACTCAAGCATTTCTCAAAAAAAATCACTCACCATATCAATTTCAAGATGAAGCTAGCCGTATATATGTTATCCTTCATTCGGAAAGGCACTATCTTGGAAATGTGTTAAGTATCGCCAATAGACAAATTGCGCGGACTTAGCAGCTTGACATGATCGAAATATTTCGCTTTCTCGGACTTTTTTGAATGCTAATACAGTTAAAAACATCGTGAAATTGACAATCATACCGATCAAAATCATTCTTAATCATTCACTCAGCGCTCCTTTCACTCATTCCAAACTCTCACTCAAATGGATCAAAAACGCTCCGAAATCATTAGAAAACATTAAAAAATCATTCAAGACTTTCAACAATAACTCAAATCAATCTATTCATTCTACGATTTTATAAGCTGATGTGGACTTTCAAGCGAATGATTGGTCCACGAACTCAAACAAAGAGAAAAGTACGTGTATTTTATTAAAGGGAGGTAATTAATATGGCTAATTTTGTTCATCTTGAACAAAATTAGTAATATTGGATTGCCTCCCTTTAATTTCACTCAAAACTCGCTCCACACACTCATTCAATTTCATTCCTAAATCATTCTAAAACCATTCACCTTGTCAATTTCACGGTGTTGTTAACTGTAATAATGACCATTCAAGCTTGTTATTCTTTCTTTTTTTGTATGTGCTATCTGACTGAGCTCTACTAGCTTTAGTCTGTTATTTAAATGTGTGATTTGCAAACATGCAAGGTTTCTATTACCAACCTTTCGATGGATAAAGAAACAAACACGTAATTTCACACGATAAAGCATTTTAATTTGTTTGTATTCTGTGTTAATTTCAGAGAAATGAATATGGCGGTGCCAAAATCGGATGACAAACGCAATATCTATAGATCCAGGTCCCCTTCTGTTGTTGACAAGAAAAAATCCCACAAAATTGTCGAGGTGTGCGTCATGAGGGCGTATGAAATTATTGGTACGTCTAACATACGATAGTTACTCTTTGGAGTCATTATGAAGTTTATAGGAAGTAACTTTATTACAATGAAATAAGGAAAATGATGGAATTAAATGTTAATGGTATCTATTTTTGGGAATGTAAGAGAAAGCATTACACAGATATTCTATCTTGGCCATTTTCACGGTTATTTTCAGATAGTTTATCCTCTAATACGGATACATAGAGGATATTGAATGAGTGGTCATTGGATACCGAATTTATTAAACGAGTCATCTATAAACAGATAAAAACAAGGCTTTGCCGAGTTTTTATCTGTTTATAGATGACGAGTTTAATAAATTCGGTATTTTATGAGCACAAATTTTATATTCTATTTATAATATGACCCGAATTTTAGCAAAAAATCGTCAAAATTCTTGAAAGAAGACATTTCAATTTTCCGCGAAACTTATAACATTGTTTAAAACTGACGTCACAATATATACATTATGACATCATTTTCGCCGTCTCAAAATAGCGTTGCTATTCGCTCTGAGCTCATTCGCATAGTTATTCCACTAGTGTAATAACACCCGTGTAATATCAAAAATATTCAACGGATTTATTTCACTCCCGCGACGTCGGTCATATTATAACTGTATTTACACATATTCGCTTAGTTCGAGTAACGTATTGATCGGAATTGTGTCCTTGTGCTTTCACTGAAGATTAAGATGGGAAATTAAAAGTCATTCCCTGAGTTTTATTTACATCTACATCTAGGTTTGACAATTTTCTGGCTAATGCCCGCAATTGCTTTCGTTTACAGAATATCTAAACACAATTAACACATAATTGATAATTTTAGCATTTTTCTCTATTATGCTTTTATTTTTGGTGTCTAAATAATACATGTAAGTACTATTGGGCTTCTTTACATCAACAGGGGACCTAGAACTCACATTTGGTTTAAATTCCTACGCAGAGACAATTCAGTGCACACAAGAAGCAGAAGTTTTCATTTTAGATCAGAAAAACTACGAACGTTTAATAGAAAAACGAAATCCACAGGCACTTGATTTAATGCGGGAAGCTTTACACGAAAAACTGAAATTACGTTTAACTTGGATCCATGGGGATGACTTGCCATTATGTAGATATTTTATTTATAAACTAGACGAAAAGAAACGACAGGAATTAAATAGACTTCGTGAATATAACAGAAAACGCGATCTTAGAGGGACAATTGATTACTGGAAAAGTGGAAAATTACAAAATGGGCCATTAATAGACCAATACGGTCCCGGTAGTGTATTTTATACAATTCGAATGAGGGCCTCTAAAAAGGGATTGACAACACGCCGGAAACCCGGTGCCATGGCATTTGGTATTACACGCCATTTTGGTGCCAATAGACAACACGGTGCTTATTTAGCGAGACATCCAAACAATCACATAGGAAGAAACAATGGCTCAGACAGTGAAAATATGAACGGAGGACATTTCAATGATTACGAACCGAATCATTACGAAGAGTCAGACGAGGAGATCAACGATGACGTAAGTGATGACGTAACAGATGGGTCTCCAAGTCCTGTACGTCGTAGTAAAGTTATTTGCGAATCTACATCAGAAAGGTCTAATTCAGATCCAAGAACATCGAAGGAAAATAAATCTAGAAGCGATTGTTCGGTTGACGACTTTATGGATCAAGAAATGAACGAACTGGTATTGTCCAGACTGGAGACTCGGATTGAAGCATGGCACAGCAAACTGAATGATCCTAATCCGAAAAGATCTGCTAAAAGTGGAAAACATACTGTCAAATTACATCGATACAACATAGAGGTATGAAACAACTGCTTATACATGTATTTGTAAACTTAAATAACCATTCATTCACAAGTATTCTCGAAATAAAATTCAAAGTATTGCCAAATCTTTACTCAACCGAATAAGAATAAATCAATAATAATGCATGCTTCCAAACGACTTTTACTGATATTAATAAATCATTTTACTTTAAACTTTTTAAATCATCTAAATCGGAAAATTAGAAAACTTTTCATATAGCTACATATACTATACAGATAGTTACGTCGTGAAAATGACAAAGTGAACGATTTTGGAATGACTTAGGAATGTTGTTGAAAGAGTATGTGGAGCGAGTTTTGGGTGAAATTAAAGGGAGGTTATTCAATATCGCTTATTTTGTTCAGGATGAACAAAATTTGCGATATGTATTGCTTCCCTTTAATAAGATATGCATGAAAGTTCAATAAATTGCATCCTATGTCTTCAAGAACCAATCAGACGCTAACAATTTCAATAATATTAGTGGAATCGTGATGTTTCCATTTATATTAATTTTGAATGTAGCTCATAATTGTATACATTTTAGTCATTTGGAGCGTTTTTGATCGAATTGAGTCGATGTTTGGTATGAGTGAATGGAACGCTGAGTAGGTGATTTAGAATGGTTTTGATTGAGATGAATGTCAATTTCACGATTCAATAACATTCTCTGTCCGATCGTCATTCCTAGCTACTTTTTACACTAAGGTTAGTAAATTGAAACACTTGTACACGTCTTAAAACAAGGAGAAGAACTATACAAGCTTATCTTCCGTTCTAATCCTTTTTGCATGTTATCATTGTGAATTACATTGTATAATGTATATGATTATTATATGCAAATAAAATATGTTTAAACCAATTTCACGATGTATCTAACTGTAGAAACAACAATGTGCCATAAGTTTGCAATTAAACGTCAGTCAGCTTTGATTCGAATAAAGTATATTCTTAAGGATCACCAAAAGCCTCTACCAGGGAAGAAGATTATTCTGAAGCCAAAAGTTAAGAGCAAGCCAAACCTATTGACATTGCGATTGGAGGCCATAGAGAATGGCAATAGACCTGTATCTCCGGCTGCCTTCTTAACAGAACACAGGTATGTAATATATTTATTATTGTCAATTCCAAAGATAGGCGACTAAAACACATATAAGGGCCCGAGGTTATAAACCTTTTATTCAGGCTCGATTCAAACTTTTCTTAAATTTCAATTTGAGATTAAAACCGTAATTCTGTTTGATTACTTATTTTAATGTATTAACATAAAAGATAATACCAATAAGTTGTTATAAATAACAACTTATTAATATTATCTTTTATTTTCATACATTTATTTCACTTTAAAATTTGAGAAAATTGAGCCTGAGGCTGAAAAAAGTTTTATAACCTCGGGCCCAGGTTAAAAAAATAGTAACATTCTTGTCAGTGCGATACAGTTTAAAACGGCGTAAAAAGTAAAAAAATATTATTATTCTTTTAAATTTTTAGAATGTCTTCATATTGATCATGGTATCTTTGTTAATTTGTACGTATATTATATTTTTCAACTAAAAAAAAAAAAAAAGGAAAAAAAAAAAGGTTAAACTTCTGTGTTTAACTGTGGAAGTATCTTGTCATGATTTTGTGCAATACGTTCATGATAACTGCATATAGAAAAACTTTACCCAACACGAATTTATATGCAACAAAAAATAAATATGCATACTATTTTTTGTTACTTATTAAGTTTAAAAAGTAACATAATATGAAAAACATGCACGCATCATTAGTTTGGTTCAAGAAATAATTAAACAGACATAAAATCACTATTGACTAATCGGAATTCACTGACTGAAAACCGACTATTTATCTTGCCAGTTCCGGACAATCACGTGATCAATGCTATGATACGTCACGTGATCATACTCTTGAAACAGATATAGAGCATGAGGACCAAGGTTTGAGTTTATGTAGTAAGACATGTATTAAAGCTACTCATTGTAAGGGGCTGCAAGACATAATTTAGGATTAAAAAGAAACTTTGTTTAACGCTTCATGGTACATGTAAATTGTGAAGTTTTCAATTTAACGGTAAACATTTGAGAAAAAATAATGATATCTTTCTTTTTTAACTTATCACTTCCCATATCAAGCTATACCTTGATCTCATGAAAATATACTTCGTGATAAAAGTATTATTTACATTGGTGTCAGGAAAAAAAGGCTTGAAATAATTTACGTCAACAAATCTTCATTTACGGATTGATTACTTGTCGAACTTTCACCAGCTTTGGTTTAACATCTAACTTCTAGCTCTAATTTTCTCACATTAGATAAATGTCA
The DNA here is from genome assembly GCA_948146395.1 of Fragum whitleyi. NCBI lineage: Eukaryota > Metazoa > Mollusca > Bivalvia > Cardiida > Cardiidae > Fragum > Fragum whitleyi. The sequence goes on along the minus strand of OX411551.1, from coordinate 47,371,932 downwards.
TTCTTGCAGCTTCTTACATAAGCATGTGCTTTGCTTCCGCCATTGGATCTCTCTTCTACAACTAACAATCGAATAAAATCGTACAGTTAATCGCGGTCGTAAAAAGGACAAAATACAATGGCAATGTCACTGGTAATTAGAAAGATTGATGCATATTTTCTAGTGATAATTTGACCAAAACTACTATATGAGTAGGGAACACACTAAAAGGACTTAGGTTCAAATAACACACTATGATTATAAATGTTTGTTTCGTTTACCTTTGCTCGTTTATCCTGAAACTTACGATATTTGTCATACTATAGTTCCGCAAGAAAAAGAAAGGTCCTAGAAACCGTTATCTCCTATCATTTTCAATGTAAAATTGATCTTTGATCACTCACTTGAAATTGCAGGTCTATAAATGTGTGCTATTAATCTCACGTATTTCTTACTGTACTGCCGCAGCAAGTGTTTGTATATATTAATCCTGTTATAATCACTCTCTATCTACATATATATCACACTATCTTGAACTGTTCACTATTTCTCTATTTCTTTCAATCTGTATTTCTGTCTTGTTCTTTTCTATTCAATTCTTTCTAATGAATAAATTATTGGCCAGGCTGTTTTATTGACATAATGTTGATATTGAATCAAAATTAAAGAAAACAAATAAAAAACGAGTTGTTCTTTTGTATGTGTACTTCTTTATCAGAAGGTTCTTTGCTACCCAGTCCTGTTGGTCGGTTTAATGACAGTTTTTGCTTAACTATGCAATATCTCCTTGAAATGGTGAGCAAATGAAAATCTCAAGTAACTAATAGTCTCAAGAGAGCTATAAATACATGAATTCATCAGCCGGTGTGTATATATTTTCTTCATTCATATCAGACAGGTGATGCATTTAAGTTACTAATGACTTTACGGTAGTTGTCAAATTAGGAAAACTCAATCGCCAATATAACCATCTGGAAGAAGAATCTCGCGCAACTTTCCTCCGTTTAGGTTTTAAAAGTGCGTAAATATATTTTTATATCTTTAAATATTTTTATGTACTGTGAGATTTGTTACGTAAGAAATTTTGATAGACGTTTTTCAAAAAAGTGTCATTATAGTTTGGAGACGTTAACTCGTTTATATATCTTGTTGTACCAAATCTAATCTTAAATTAACAAATGACAAGTATGCATTTCTATCCCTTTGGTCTACAAGGGCGCCACTTTCAGTTGCGTTACAGTCAGGGTAGCAACTGGTAATGGCCATGACGCACTGATACTCTTCAAAAAAGAGTTCGAATCGAGTGTTTCCGACGCTAAAAACGAGAAGAAAATTCCAGATATCATATAGCAAGCCTGTATGATATTTCTTTTTTATTCCATTTTGATATCGATATGTAACAAAGTTGCAAAATACAACGAATTCTGGTAGGAGATACGAGATAGACTAGATGTTTCGGAAATATCTAAATATCTATATATGTTAAACCCTCGGAAAAACTTACCTTGCATAATCAAAATAGGCTAGCCAAATATATGTACGAAGAATCAGGCTATAAAGTAGATGCTATGCCTGTTTTCCAAGAAAGTTGTAATAGGGCAATTTGAATTTTGGAGATTTTTAAAGATATAATTGATGTGTTATCATGATAATTGGCATACTTTATTTAAAAGGGGGGGGGGGGTAATGAATTTTGCTTATTTTGTTCATCCTGAATAAAATTGAAAATATTGTTTTACCTCCCTTTAATTTCACTCAAAACTCACTCATTCAATTTTATTTAAATATCAATCCAGAATAATGCCCCTTGTCTGTTTCACGATGTCACTAACTTTAAGTGTGGGATTCCACGTTTCAGGCGACCGAGGATGCCCAGTAAAGCGACCACTGTCTTCTAGCTGTAACAGAGCCTCTCCAACCTTACAGATTAGGGTTCGAGTAAGTACATGTTTTCTTTTTATAACCTTGAATTAGTATCTCGGGGGTCAAAATTTGAGGGTTTAAAGGGTCCTTGCTAAAAGATGGAAGCTCCCGAAGGTAAAAAAACCCCTATTATTCTGGGGTTCAACTTCAGAAAAAGCTTTAAACAATGTTAAAAATAGTTCTCATTTTTAGGCTCCACTGGCCGAAGGTCAGAGAGCTTTTGTCATGGCGGAGTGTGCGTCCGTTCGAAATATTCTTCTTTTAACATCTTCTCCTCTCAACCAATGGGTGGATTTTAACGAAACTTGTTGGAAATGATCCTTGGGTGACACTCTTATATTTGTTAAAGAAATTTTGATTGATCCCAAACATAGGCGTGACAGGGCGGGGCTTATTTTCACTTAAAAGTCTTCAAACGATCCTTCGTCCCAAACCATTGGACCGCTTTCAAAGAATTTTGGCATTGATGTTCCTTGGAAGAGCCTTAACTTCAATTGCTAAAAAAATTAATTGCCCCCCAAATATGGGCATGACATGGAGGGGCTTTTTTTTTCATTACAATTTTTTGAAAAAATCCTCTTCTCCAAAACTGTTGGGCTGATACCATTTTAACTTGGTATGGATGCTCTTTGGGTGACTCTTTACTGAAATTTTGATTGACATCCCAAATAAGGACGTGTCAGGGCAGGGTTTTTTTCCTTACAAAATCTTTAAAAATCTTTCTTTCCAAACCATTTGGTCGCTTTTTAAGAAATTTGGCATTGATGTTCCTTAGGTGACCTACAAACAAATTTGTTTTAAAAAAAATAAAGAAAAAAAAGATTGTCCCCCAAATAAAGGCGAGGCAGGGTTTGGGTTATTTTCATTATAACATCTTTAAAAATATTCTCTCAAACCGTTTTCAATGAAACTCGGCATAGATACATTCAAACCGATTTAAATGAAACTTGGCATGGATGCTCCTTGGTGACCCTTTACCTAACTTATTAAGAAATTTTGATTGACTTTTATTCTAACTTGCAGCCAATTTTAATGATATTTGAAAGAACCTTAGTTTAAATTTGTCAGAGAAATTTTGACTGATCCCCTAAAATGAGCGTGACAGTATGGGGCATTTTCAATTAAGTCTTTATAAATATTTTCCTCCTTAATCATTGGGTAGATTATAATGCAACTGAGCATAGTTGATTCTTGGTTTTCAATTTACCTAAATAGTTAAAAATATTTTGATTGACGCTCTTGAATTTGCATTGTTGGGCGGAGCTTATTTTTAATTTAAAATCTTAAAAAAATCTTCTTTGGCTTGTATTTACACAAAACTTGGCAGTTTTAAATATTAGTTTGTGACCCTCTTCTGAGGCTGTAGCTCTAGCTGTAGTAAGAAAATTGGATTGCCCCTCTAATATGGTAGTGACAGGACGGGGCTTATTTTCACAAGAAAATCTTGAGTATTGAAATGATTATTTCTTGTGTGATCCTTTTCTCAAGTTGTTACAGAAATTTTGATTGACACCCAAAATAAGGGATGGCATGGTGTGGCTTATTTTCACTTTAAAAATATTCTCCAACCTAACTTTGGGACCAATTTCAACCAAACTTAGCAGGATAATGCTCCTTGGGCAAAATTCCCCCTAGCAGATGTTTGCCTATATAAGGGTATGTCCTGGCGGGGCATATTTTTACAAAAAAGGTTGTTATTTTCCCATGCTATGTATAATATTGATTCATTGTTAAAGATCCATCAAGACATGTCTATCTTATAAAAAGGAACTGTTTCTATTTAGCATCAATACTAATATATATATATATTTATATATATGAGGTTAAGCCCCCACTTTCTTTCTTTCTTTAAACATCTTCACAAATTTCCTTGTAAGCTTCCGTATCGACTGGGTATGTCACTGATAGATATCAATAGATATATATAGAAAGTCAGTGGTGCGATTAGACTCATTTGGGCCTCTTGTAATGTAAAATTGGATGCACATGGATCAGGTCTTTGTTCTATAAATATTTGTAGGCTGTCCATGTTCTGCTTTCAGAGAAAGATTGATTAAGATTTCATTCTGTTTTTACGTTAAGTGGAACATGCCCAAGATAAGTCAAAATTTGACTCCTGGTTCAAATAGACCAACTAGATAATGGTTCATTAGATGATGTCCATTAGTTGTGCCTTGGTGGAACACAAAATATGACCCCGGTGGTATGGTATGAAAAAACATGATACTTGTTTATCAGATGATGATACACACCAAATTTGAAATCTTTTTTATGTTTTTCGCTCTTTGTTTCAATGTCCAAATGTTCCAGGGGCGTGATATAATTTTGGTAGAGGTCCATTAGATAATGCTTCGTATCAAATATGAAAGTTGTCTGCATTCTGATTTTAGAGAAGAATTTTTTTAAGATTACATTTACCCTTTTAGTTGCCTTGGCAATCAGAGTTAAGGGCAAATTTCAATTATTTGGACATCTTAAGTAAAACTTCACATTAGAACATTCTGCCAAGTGTCATCAAGAATGGCCCACTAGTTCAGGAGGAGAAGATGTTTAAAGAATTATTGTGGACGGACGAAGCACGACACACAGCGGACATTGGACGATCGTTATAGTTCGACTTGCGCTCAGGTAATCTAAAAATAAAGATTTTTCAAACTCATTTTATTCAACTGTATTTGATTTCTTTATTTATTGCCAAACAAACAATAAATGGGATGATTTGTATATTAAATTTGTATCGTGTGACGTTCAAGTAATACTTTTAGAAATGACACTTTAATTGTTATGTATGTTTACAATTTCAGCCCAAATCGGCACGAAACTACACCGCAGAAGAGTACATCAGCCTGAAAGCAGAACTACGCCGAAAACAAATCGCCTATCGTTCTCTTTTCACACAATCAGACTATTTTTAATGTGGCTATTAATAAAAAAAGGACTCACTCCGCGGAAAAGGACCAACAGAAAAGGGGCAAATGACTGGTCCTGGTCAGACTAAAAGGCTTTCGTAGGCTGAACAGCAACTCTCCTCCAACTTTTACGCCAATTTTTAGCTCGACTTTTCGTAGAATAGGGGGGCTATTCTGGTCAACCGGGCGTCGATGTCGACGTTGGTGTCGGCTTCGGCGTAATGCTTTTGTTAAGTTTTTACGTGCAAATTTTCTGTTTACTTTCTGTTTACTTTCTGTTTCTACGTAAGCTATTGCTTTGAAACTTTGCACATTCTTCTGTGACCTTGATTTCAGCCTCTAGACAAAAAATCATCTCTCTGATATTGAAATTAGTAGAATTTTAACCCTTTTCGGACTAAGAAATTCATGGTTAAACTTTTACGTGCAACTGTTAAATATTACTTATATCTCTTTTTTTTCTTAAGCAATTTCTTGGAAACTTTGCACAAGCTTTTGTGACCATAATATCAGCCTCTCGAAAAGGATTCATTACTCTGATATTAAATTTAGTAGAATTTACACCCTTTCCTGACATAGAAATTCCGAGTTAAGTTTTTACGTGCAAATATTATATATCAGTTATATCTTTATTTCTACTAAAGCTATTGCTTGGAAACTTTGAACATGCTTCTGTGACCATACTATCAGCATCTGGACAAAGATTCACTTCTCTGATATTAACTCTTTTCGGACTTTAAAATTCAAGGTTAAGTTTTTACGTGCAAAAGTTGTTTATCATTTTTATCTCTTTTTCTACTAAAGCTATTGCTTGGAAACTTTGCACATGATTCTATAACCATAATATCAGCCTCTAGACAAATTACTTTGATATTGAATTTAGTAGAAATTTAACCTTTTTCGGACATAGAAATTCCTGGTTTAATTTTTATGTGCACATGTTGTATATCAGTCATATTTCTAAGTAAACTTTTGCTTGAATACCTTGCACAAGCTTTTGTGACCATAATATAAGCCATCTATACAAAGATTCAATACTCTAATATTGAATTTAGAAGAATTTCAACCCTTTTCGGACTTAGAAATTCTTGGTTAAGGTTTTAGGTGCAAATGTTAAATATCAGTTATAATTCTATTTCTACTTAAGTTTTTGCTTTAAACATTTGCACTTGCTTCTGTGACCATATTACATGTATTAGCAGAGATAGATCTAGACAAAGTTTCCTTTCTGTTGATTTTCATTTAATGGAATTTTCCATTGTCGATATTGATTTGCTGTTACTATCCAGCGCATTGAAAGGTCGAGCTTCGCTGTCCTCCGACAGTTCTTGTTGCTGATTTTGGAACGACCATTTTCCTCCTACAGTTAATAACATCCTAAAATAATCATGATCTATATGCATTCTGATCAAAACCAATTTAAATCGCTAATTCAGCGCTGCATTCGTGAAATTCCTCCCACTCACCCAATACATTCAGAATCACTCCAAAGGTATCCGAAAACACATCACCACCGTTTCGAATTATCCAAATCCTCATTTAAATTGATAAAAATCTTTGTTTGTTTTTATGAAGTTGAATTGATTTGACAGCGCATTTACAAAACATATCTCTTCAGTGATAGACGAACTACAGAAATCGATATCACTCTTGCTTTTTATTATGATTTGAAAACAACATGTCTTCATCATAAAAAGAAAAGGAATAAAAAATCAGACATGTTTATACCTTTTTTTGGACAAAATCGAAACATCTTTCTTAAACAATAGTTGATTGGAATTAAAAATTCAATCTTATTAAAAAATTATGTAACCTAAAAAATGATATTTTTATTTAAAATAAAGTAATCTCCTGAACTGAATTTTCAAGAACTTTCCAGTTAAAGAATGGGAGAAAGCACAATCACTGCGTCAGGTATGTTCGGAAATTCGCAACTGCAGCTTTAATTGGGTAGTGGGTACGAAGTTGACGAACTAAGCCGACGACTTACTCTATTCTTGCACTAAATTGAACTTTACGACATTCATTATTTCCATTCTTACATTGTCATATATATTGTTAATTATGATCATACCCGTATATATATATTTAAAAAAAAGTTCGACAATCGCTTCTATATTTGTATGAAATTCTGATAAACTATTCTCTCAAATCTTATCAAAAGCACACTAAAAAAACAAACAAACAACAACAACAAAAAAAAAAGATTTGACAGCGTCCGCGAAGAAACATAAACTATTTATAGAAAACACGTCTACTTCTTTAAAAGGGAGGTAACACAATATCTTTATTTCGTCCATTTGGACGAAATTATCGATATCATGTTACCCCCTTTTAGATTCATTCAAAACTCGCTGCTCCCGTTTATTCAATTTCACTCTTAAATCAATCCAAAAACATTCAGGTGGTCTTCACAACATTCGTTACTGTAATTTAAATCCATTTAGTTTTCACCTCTATTTGATAAAAGATTGATCTAATAACCTTTTTGAATTTTTCATCTCACGGAGATTTCAGAAGGTTTCCTTTCGCGATATGGGTCACATTTATTACATTTTACATATCGACTTAACTTCCGATATGGTATTAAAGCCTTTATCTGACAGATAAATGGTTTGGAAAATACTACAACATATATCATTCAATAGAGATTAATTGAATAGTACGAAAATAAGATGTATTTCATTCAAAGGAATGTATATTCTGAGCACCACTGTCCGAAAGCCAGCAAGCAATTGTCGTGGTGGAGCGCCCGTCGTGCGTCTGTGTGTTCGTAAACTTTTCTTAAAACATCTCTTCCTTAACATTTTGGGCGGATTTTGATGCAACTTCACAGAAATGTTTCTTGGGTGACCCTTTTCAAAATTAGTTCAAGAAATTTCAATTGGCCGACAAATAATGGGCGTGGTCTTTGAAAATCATCTCCTCCCAAAACCATTGGCCCGATGCCAATGAAACTTGCAATTAATGATCATATGGTGACTCTCTTTAAAATTGTTCATCAAATATTGATAGACCCCCAAAACAAAAATGGGCGTGATAGGGCTGGGCTTATTTTCACTATAAAATGTTCTCCGCCAAAACCATTGGACTAATTTCAATCAAACTCTGCAGGATAATATTCCATTGCTAAATCTCCGCCTAGAAGAATTTTGATTGGCACATAAATGGGTGGCGGGGCTTACGTTCACAAAAATGATTGCTGTTTTCCCACGCTTAATATAAGATCGTGTCATTGTTATAGATCCATAAAGGCATACCTAACTTTCCAAAAAAGAACTTTAAGCCTACACTTAAATCTTTTCTTTCCAACTTTTTGCTTCACAAATTTCCTTGTAAATTTCAATATCTGACAAAGTTACTCATTCATTCAGTCAAAAACATCATGAAATTGACACTCATTCCGATCAATACCATTCTAAATCGCTCACTCAGCGCTCCATTAATTCCTTCGAAACACTCATTCAAATCGATCAAAAACGCTCCAAAATCTTTAGAAAACATTCCGAAAAGCGACCAAGACGATCAACTTTTAATTCAATTCGATCAAATTGTTCTTCGATCTTATTTGCTTGTGTTGATTTTAAAATGTCTGATTGTTCCATGAAGACACACAAATAGAAAGTTGCTTATATTTTATTAAAAGGAGGTAACAAGTAAAGCTAATTTTGTTAATCTTCAACAAAGTAAGCCATATTGGTTTACCTCCCTTGAATTTCTTTCAAAACTCGCTCCTCAGACTCATTCAATGTCATTCCAAAATAATTCCATAATAACTCATCTTGTCAATTTCGCGATGTTTTTAACTGTAGTTATTTGAAAGTCAGTGGAGCGATACAGGCCCTCTTGGGCCTCTTATTATGCATACTATGGTAACTTGTGTTTTAAATCATATACAATTGCTATTGACGTTATGTAGTTCTTGTTTTACTTCCTAGATAAAGTGCTACGGGACCATGCAATTCGTCTTATTATTTAGTGTCCCCATGGGACGAAGTACGATTAGATGCCCTATTTTCTAGACAATAAGCCGCACTGATGTATTGGCCACAACTGTCCTCTTTTCATTTCGTGAAATTAAAGGTTTATACCAATTCAAACATACATTAATGAATGGTGAGAAGCATAATTCGTTCAAAACATCAAAAGATTACCTTAAATTGTTTGCATGAAAAATAGATTTACCTAGAATGACCAGCCTTTTTTTTATTTTCAGAGGTTATTAGTTTAGAAAACTTATGGGTATTGGGCCATGTTAAAAAATATGATTTAAGAACTTTTTCTGTGAAACCGCAAAACACTGGACTAACATGGTCTGGTCCAGATGCTGTATTATTAATATCATTATTTCAATTTTTTCGGATCAATAGAAAGTTCGAACCGGTTTATAAGCTGCAGCCTATACTATGGTATCTTTATTGTTTGTTTCAAGTAAAAGCTTACAATGCAGACTGTGTCACACCTTCGGTCCCATTACAAAGAACAAGAGACAAATCATATGATCGAGAAAAGTCTTCATCCTTTTTTTAAGGAATGACAGTCGCAATAAGAGAGCCCTATTTCGACCGCAGAATTTCCTTCCCTTCAATTTATAACGACTGATATCTCTTTTTAAAAGAAGGAACTTGTTTTTAAAAAAATGGCATGTAAGCCATATCCGTGAAGATTTCAACGCTTTTTAAAAGATAAACCACGGCTCATTTTCGGAAAACACGGTTATTGAAACTATACCCTCTTGCACTCACTTGCAATGATTGAATCAACCGAATGGATTTTTTGCCTGGTTTAGCAGGCCATAGGAAACAACCCTATATCCTGGAAATAACATAGGAAAATGTTAATCGAATCAAAAACCGAAACACGTGTGTACAACGTAGCTTTTCGTGCTCACGCGCGCGCAAAAATAGGTCTAGTATACGTCATCAACTTTTGTGCGACAAGAAGTGCTTTGTGTGTTCAACGCAGTGCTTGGATATCACTACTCTGTGCTAAAACCAAAGCACTGATAGTACTGAAGGCGAGGGAACTGAATAGACGAAACAACACACGAAGTCAATTTTCTGGAATATAACCTTGATTATTTACCTTCTCCTTATCATGTAACCAGATGTTTTCAAACTTATCACTGCCAAAATTACTGCTATGTTAAAGGTACATAGCTTTTATATTTGATCTTGACGGATGACCTTGCTAATAGGGAAAAGAAGAAAATGCTGGTAACTAACACTTTCTCCTTTCTCCCTAATATTATTTACCATTTCTGCTACACATTTTACTAATTTATCCACATATTGTATGTTATCTGCAATCCTTTACAGTTTGGACCAGTCTAAACATTTTTGGTCTTGTAATAGATTAATCTAAATTAGAAAAAAATTTAAAGCCTTGTCCCACCCTTAAAAACTTATACAGACGACAAAATTTTAGACTGGGCCAACTAAGAACAGGTTGCAGACAATAAATCAACATGAGTGTAATTTGATATTTATCTACGGTAGAAATAACAAAAATAATGGGGTATGAGTAGATGGTGGACCATATTGTGGGAAAGGGAGAAATAGACAAGATAAATTTCTTGTATTCCCACAGTAAAATACATCCTCTTAATGATTCAATTTAAAGTAAAAGAATGTTTAATGGAGTTTAACGCCGCTTTCAACATTACTTCAGTCATATCGCGGCGGCTGGAGCACCTAACAATGGATTCCTGGTATTTCTCTCACCAGTACAACCATCACATTCTTTCCTAGCCTCCAGCTGCTATCTCACATAGGTCTACGATTATCAACCCATTTGTGAGAGACAAATAGTCGGAAAGAATGAGTGCCGCCGTCGGGGATCGAACCCGGAAGTAAAAGAAAGAGCCTACGAGTTTATGCCCCTAGCTTGTGCTCCTAGAAAAAAACAGCATTACTACGATTGTTGGACGGAATGGTCGAATGGATAAATTGACTGACTAGTAGCAAACCTATCATTTCAACTAAAATTATAAAAACGCGAATTGCGCTTGTCTACAAAGCGGTATCGGGCGTAGTAATTTACACCTTGGGAATTAGTTGTTTTTGACGGTCTCAGCGTTATAAAGTGAGCATACCGTTCGACATTTTTCCTTTGAAGTGAGTTCGAAATGTGGCTTACGATCCCTATAGGTAAATAGAATCCTTGTTTTCCCTCGCATAAAAAAAGACTTGCTTAAAAGATTCAAAAATCGGAGTGCATGCCTTCAAATGTCACATTGCCACTTTATAAACCAGGAAATCAGCGCTTTTAGCGCTTTGATTATATGTAAGTCTTTCCTTCGAGGTCAGCTTTCCTTCGTAGCCATACATTCCATAAATAATTTTATCGGAATATTGAAAAATATGTGTTGTTTACGTAATATATAATTGCATGGTCTACCATATTCCTTCAAATGCCTTCCTTTGAAATTTGATTATCGAGCTTCCTGATAACAACTCTTTAGCAAAGTTGTTCAAACATCAAAAGTATTTTTGAACGAGTTTTGATAAAATTACATGGAGATGATACAATATCGCTTATTTAGTTCAAAGTGAATTTTCCTCAATTTGAATGAATTTTGTGTTAAAGTGTGTATATTATTTGAAGAGCGTTTTCGAACAATTTCGGATGGTTTTGAACTAAATAATATGGAGCCAGTGTCTATAAAATTATTCATATATACAGATATCAAGAAGCATTTCTAAAAATACAATGGACAAAAAAGTCACGCATCGAATTTCCAAATAAACTTTTGGCTGGAAATTATTTGTATATTTTGTCTGTGGATCTGAACGTTCAATAGTGTATTTTTTTCCCGATTGTATAAAAAAAAAACTAAGTACTAGCGATTCAAGATTAGTTAGGAGCATGAACATTTGTTATCCGACTGTCTACAATAAAGTGAATGATTTTTTAATCTGCCTTTGTTTCCTTTCCACACATTTGTTTTTTTGAACCTTTCTATTCACAAAACATAACAAGAGGCGACATTTTTCAGTGAATAAAATCCCAAGAGCAGTAGGTAAGCTTAAAGTCAAGCAAACAAAAATTAATGTTGTCAGTCACTTGAATGGTGCAAAAAGATTGCTTTAGAGGCTAAAAACGCTCCAGTCGGACTGGAAATGTGCATGATTGGTAACAATCTTGTGCAAAGCCGGCTGCTGAAAATGCCCTAATCCTTGGTAACTTGTGAAGGTGCAACATTTTCAGATGTCTTTAAGACTTCAAGCATGCAATGAGAAGGCAAGTATCTACCGTGAAAATCTAAATCACATAAGCGCACTTGTAAACTAGAATTACTACTACCAGTTTTGCGGGACGAATCAAAATCCATGACTGCTAGAAGCAAGAAACCATGAGAATTTGGAATGGGGTCACTACGCCTCTGTCCTTTCCACCAACGGACCAGCCTTCTTTATGGATTTTGAAAATGAAAGTATGTTGCATGCCAAGTGAGCGCGTCCCTGAGTTTGAATTCCATTATTCTACCGTTGTGGTTTTAGTTTAACCATTGATGATTTTGTCTAACATTAACATTGTTGGCCACCGGTACCCCTGAATCATTGACAGAGTTACGCTAACTGCTCGTCTTGTTCTAAAGAAACCCTTTTTGTATTTTAAGTCTGTAAGTCAGTGCTTTTGTGAATGGTAAATTTTAAATGGACGAAAATGAACGTACTCTAAAGAATTTTGTTATCAACCAGTTCTTTGCTCTTGCAAAATATTTTTCGGACAGACTGACCAGTAGCTCAAGACGTTTAGATCATAAAAAAGAACCATTGTGCATTTTGAAAAAAAGACCGAAAACGCATAATGCTATGAAGCAAGGGATCAGCTTTTTCGTGTGATTATTGAAGAATGGAGAACCCCTTTAGCCACCAAGAATAGTGGAAAGGAAGGACACAGCGGCACTGTCGGGCGATGATTGGGAATCTACACTTGGATTTTACAGTCTTATTACAAAGATTCAAGATTCAAGATGCTTTATTAATTAGATTTGATCTTTACAGATCTTCATCTCAGAAATTTACGAACATATGGTATTAGTACAGTCGAAATATTCCTTTGGTGTGTCAGCGAATATGGTAGTATCAAATATGAAAATTTAATATCATTGACGGAATTGCGTAAATTTATACAAACAGAGAAATAATTATTTAAGTTCAAGGGTGCTTTTCAGTTTGTTTGTAGGACGAGGTTCTCTTATCGGTTAGCCGTATCCTTTGACAAAATTTCAATGATGTTTATAAAACCGTGCTTCGAAATGGTGGACGCAAATAACAGAATAAAATGAGTTTCGAAAACAAAGCGCATCTTTTAAAATATAATCAACACATTTTTGATCCCTAGTTTTTTGTTCAGTATAACCCTATGTTGTAGGGTAAAATTAAACATTTTTGTGATACAATACTTCTGACGGAAGTCTCATTGCTAATCTATTTCTGGTACTTCAATACACAGCGTTAAACTGATAGCCTAGCATCAATAGAATTAGGGGCAGTAACCCGGTCTTACAAAGAGTTTGTTGAGTGACTTTTCTTAGACCATGGGGAAACAAAAAAGGGCGAAAACATCCGCTTGTGAAACGAGCGGTCAAATTTTATTTCTACTCTTTAGTATTTGATATGAGCCAAAACACGGTATATATTTTGTATAGAGTCCTTGTATCATGCCATTTTCAAACTTAACACGTTGAATAATTTTCGAAATATTTTGGATTGAAATAGAATGAGTTACAAAAGTGAATTTTGAATGAATTTAAAGGGTCGTTATCCAATATCGCTAATTTAATTATATGCCTACAAGTTGTAAAAAATCCACCAGACGCTTATAATTTAAATCACGTAAGTGAAAACGTATATTTTTTTTAGCTAATTTCAATTTGAATATTGTTATTTTGATCGTATCTTTTTAAGTGATTTTGTAGCGGTTTTTTAATGGTTTGAGTGTTTGGAATGAGATAATGGAGTACTGAGTGAGCGATGGCTTTGATAGGAATGAAAGTCAATTTAACGATATTTTAACTGTAATTGGGATGAGTAGCTGGCAGCTCGGGAAGGGTGGGACAGCTAGTGTGTAAGATACCGATATCCCATAGTTGTCCGACGCAAAATCACAGAAACATTGTAGAAAGTGACTTTTAATCTACTCTTTCAAAGATTGGGAATATGACATTTTTGATTTTTTTTTGTATGGTTTATCGGAAATTATGACTTTACCGTGTAGAAAACAATAATAAGATTCAATCTGGTAAAGCAAGGATAAAAAGACAGATATTCCTGAATTAAGCGGAATTCCATTCTGAGAAATAAAGCAACTACAAACGCCTAAAAATATTCTTAAATTTTGATCCAACTATCTACACCTGTTGTCCCATTCTATCAAAGGCTTGGGTCAAAGTATTTGTCAATTAGAAAACTTCATATCGATACATGCGAAAAATGAAAAATTATTCATCAAAAATAACAATTTCGTCAATTATAGACTGGAAATAAATAGACTTATTCCGGCACTGACCTTTCCGCTTCGAACATTCAAGCTACATTTTTTAAATGAGTTGTTGCTAGTGCCAGACGCATATGCGATTCTTAAACATCGGAAAATGCACTGATATCTAAATCTAAGAACCAGTTTTGTATTTTTTCCTGTGAAGAAATGTGAAAGAGCAGCTTTAAACGGCACTAAAACCCTTCATGATATCGTTCGTGGCTTGGACAACTATTGCAAAGGATACCCGAAAACGTAAGCGAAAACGTATCGACCAGTATCGACCGCACTCGTAATATCCTCTTTACACCATTCTAATCATCTTTGAAGATTTTTAAGGTTGTATAATGAGACCGTTCACACCGTAAACACTAAGATGAGTTCAGACAGTTTTACAATAAATGTTCCAAATTTAGGCTGGATTTAACCTATTTTAATAAAATTCCAAACCCCATTTTTATTAAATTCCACTTTTTTGAGGCACGAAGGAAAACACGTATAAAACAAGGAAAAAAACATACGATCAAAGAAACCGTTGTGGTAATGAACCAAGAGCTCCACCTACAGGTGCCTATGCTCGGCTGTTGAGTGCTTGGTTGTGGAAAAAAGGGGCATAATTTACACAAAATGCATCTAGAGTGTTTCTCTTTTGATGGTTAACATGAGTGCCAAGTTTCAAGTGAATGCTTCCAGTAGAACCAGATATATTACAAACTGTCAATGTTTTCACAAGACGACGATGACGACACCAAGGCTATAGCAGTACCTCGGGTGTCGCCGAAAACATCCGAGCTAAAATGCAGACAAATATTAATGATATTCATCTTTATTTTTAATTGGACCAGAATAAACTTTTGTCGTCTGGTAATTGGTTAGGTTGAGATAATTACAATATGTATCTGTCACATCCGTTACGATATCCGGAAATGGGCCATCTAACTCATTAAGAAAAAGTTCGTCAATTGATAAATATCATTGATACTCGATAAAATGTTTCCATAAGAATGAAGTACAAATTTATGTTCTTTTTCGGAATAAAACGTCAACAAATTTTGGAAATAATCACAAGTGGTAGACAAGTTTTCATTGTTTCAAATTTCTTAAAGCGTTTCCCCATAACAATGAAACCTTTTGCAATAAAATGAATTTTCAAAGGAATTAATGTTAAACAATGGAAGATAAGATTGAATATCATGCTGTTAAGCAGGAAGGTAAGATTAATATCGTCTTTTGCCAGTGCATGTCCTTAGTTGACTTTAAATGTTTGAAATAAAAATGATGCTAATTTGGTATTTATTTTTTCTATTAATATTGTTGATAGCGAGCGCAGCTCGCGAACGGCCTAAGGCCGTGAGCGCGAAGCGAGCGTTTATGGTAACGTGTGTTATTTTATTCTATTCTCTTTTACTGACAATCGAAACAATCGTGTCATTTCTCACCCGGAGTGAATTCACTTGCAGGGCAGAAAAAAGGTTAAATTTTGAATTGGAAAAATACCTCAACGTATCCATCGTAAAAGAAAGATTTTAAAATTGAAAAATAATTTAAGCTATCCCGCTAAAACGAGGTTTCTATAAAAAGTTTATTTTCTACCGGAAGCATTAAAAACAAAGCAAAAAGCGAGGCCGACCGAAGCGATTCAGGCGATCATTCCCACAAAATGTTCATTAGTGTTAGTTATACAGAATGACAAGGCTAATTTCAATATTCTTACCTTTTGTCCTAACACATATACGACCTGGAACATGTTAAGACCCCCAGACTTATATGATGCATGCATGTTTAGATTAAAATGTCAACACAAACATTCTTGACGTCATCAATTATGGCCAATGACGTCACATACTCTAGTCTAGAAATTTTGACATTTCAATCATAGACTTGAGGGCTTGTTATGCATGCAAGACGGTTCCTACGATTTTCAATGTGTTAAATATAGAAAAGAATCACTATAGTTGTCTGTTAATAACCAAAACAAGAATGTAACAGCTAATTTATTTTTTTCAGGCCATGAGAAAACATTGTGGGAAAGAAGGAAATGCTAGTTTGTAAAGTTTATGTTAATTTTTTTTGTCTTTTGTTGTTGTTGATGCCTGTACAAGGACCCGTTTTCATTAGCAGTTTTTTTAGCCTAAAGATATTACATTAGTGTAATTTCAGTTATGTACAAAAAGGTTTAATTTTAGTGATAAATCTTTACGTTTTCGCTAAAATGTCATTAATCAGAGCTTAAGAAGAAGTTATGTCTCGATTTCAAAGAGTGTGAAACTTCATCTCTTTACTGATCACGAAGTATTGAAGGAATAGATTGTTCATCAGAAACATACAATCTACTCAGTACATTATTGGTGTTATGTAATGGTACTTAAATAAAAAAGACAAGGTCGCAGCCTACTTCCAAATTAATTTGAATTTAATACCCTGTGTAGATCCTTGCAGAAAATGCAGATTCTATGGGAAATTTCAAGCAGTTCCTTAGAAATGTTTTGATATTGATCAAGACAAGTTTCTTTCACGTTATTGCATTTAAAAGCTATAAGTTTATCAGCTTCATTTAAATGAACGAAATTTAGGTCTGCTAAAGCTATGATTTAAAATTCGAAAACCCTTTCTGATATTAAGTGAGCAATATACAATCGGAACATAAAACATTGATATTTTATAGAAATCCATGCTCATTTAAATAAGTGTTCATTGATTTTTCCTAGAGTTTTTTTTTTTTTTTTTTTTTTTTACAATTTGGGAAACCTCACCCAGTCCAGAAATAATGTTTTCATTTATTTATGTCCACACAAATTTACTCTATGACTAAGTCACTTGTTTTCCGTCTCACTAGTATATGTGATGACTTTATTTTTTTCTAATAGAGAAATTATTAAGTTTTTTTTTATACGTAAATCTTGCGTCACTAAATTTGTTATCAGTAAGATATAACAGAATGAAATGTGCACTGAATAATTGAAATTTAATTTCGCAACTGATAGATCCTAGGATTACGCACTAAACTATAAATTACATATGACCCCTCTCTCTCTCTTTTTCTCTCTCTCTCTCTCTCTCTCTCTCTCTCTCTCTCTCTCTCTCTCTCTCTCTCTCTCTCTTTCTCTCTCCCTCTCTCTCTCGCTATCTCTCTCGCTCGCTCGATTATCCTCCATTTATTGCATTCTCTAACTATAAATAGTAACATCTTGCTCCAAAAAAGACGTTCATTTGGCAATGCCGTTTTGGCCCTACAGGCCGATACGACCTAAGCAGCGGGCAGTTTTCGATATCCAGTCCGTTGCCAAGATAAATGTTTTAAAAGTATGACGATAGAACATGCGCTCGATGAAACGTTATAGAAACAAAAACGTCATTGAAATGGCTGAAGCGACAGAAAATAAACAAAATGTTAACCTACCTGAATTATCAAAATGATTATCTGCATGATCAAGTGATTGTTTTGCTGATCGTTATTCTCACATGTCCAATGGAACAGTTCGGTTTTGTTGTTATGTAGCTAAAGACCAATTCATTAGTACCCTAGTAGTTTATCACAAGATGGACATAGATTAAAATTAGATGCAAAGCTACTATCTCCTAAAGCACTCTGTTTCCAATAATATCTATACATATTTCATCCTTCCAGCAAATATTTCCAAAATTCTAGTAACGTATCGGAAACATTACTTACGTCGTCAACATGATTTAACATGTGATGTCATATACTGATAAATGTAACTAATTTTTTTTTGAGGGGGGGGGGGGGGGGAGGGGGAGGGCTAGCAGAGTTTATTGTGATGTAATAAACATGTTACTTCATAGCTGATGATGATCAAAGAGTGATATGGGCTCGTGACCTTGATACCTACCCCGTGGACATTATATATTTCATTCTTATTAGGGCAAATACTGATTTATATGCGGGCCATATAGTCAAGCGTATAAATTTGAGCTTTATTCTGATGTATATCTTATACAATATCCGCGAAGTTAATATAAATGTAAATATTTTGAAGTTTCTTAATGGTATCTTAACATTTAACATATTAGCTAATGATAAAAAAAAATCAAATTTCTAAATCAATTATTTGGCATACAAGCTCATATATTTATATTTGTGAACAAATAGATCTGGTTTACGTTATAAATTAATAAGAAATGTTGAGCATTATACATTTAAATTGTTCGGGGCATGTCTCGTACAATATAGGATATAGCTGTGCCCATTAAAGAACATTGGTGAATTAAATGCATATGCATATGTGCGTTGCATGGAAGATGTTGTGTTTAAATTAATCACCGATGGTATGCAGCTATTGCAGCCCATTGCAGTTTATCTTATTGCTAGCTATGATTATTGCTTGATAAAGCTCGGTGATATCAGGTCACTTGATCACGTGACAGCTTTATCATGTCATTTGCTCACGTGACCTATCGGGTCTACGTTTGCGGTTGTTAGATATGAAGACGAGTCATCCCTAACACATTGTTTCTTTTGAATTTGCATGTCGATTTCAGTTGAAAATATTGCACCTCATTCCAATATGTATTTAAAAAAAAAACATTCGGAACATCGCTCGGACTTTTCCGTAAACTGGAAGTACCTCGGACGTAAGAGAAATAACGTTTAATCATGTTTAGGTAACTCGGCTTCTCGTGGTACTTCGGTTGAAGAAAATCAAATTGTCAATTTTAAAAATTCTTTCCGGCCGTCTGCTATATCTTTTGGGCATATTATAATCTGATTACAAAACGCAGTAAAACACTGCGTTTTGTTATCAAACTATAATATATTCTCTCTTTTGTTCTTGCGTTGAACTTGTTTTGTGCAACGTCATCCTTATGGCCCTGTCACACCTCAACGTTTTAGCCAGCGTGTGCCTAACGCGTTTGAGAAAACGTCGGCATACGCTGACCTACATTTTCTTTTTGTAAATTCACGACGCGCTTGTAGCGTGTTCATACGTGTTTATATAACGTGTTCGCAGCGTATTATGGATGTAAATATAAATTCTGCAAGAAATTGCCACTTTAAATTCATTCTTTTAATATATAAACAGGCCACCGACCACTACACATATTCAAATTCAAAGTATGTTGGTTCTTGTAAAAGAAAAATAGGAAAAGACGAAAAAAAAATACACTGGCACCTGTTACATATGAAAACGTGCATATAACAAACTTAAAAGATTACAGGCTGATTAAAGCTTATAGTACTTTTCACTCGAAAAATATTGCGAAAGGGTAAGAAACTACTTGTCATAATGCACTCCTCTCTTCCTCCATATGCTCTACCATGTAGGATGACTTTCTACAACCTCTCTTAATCTTGAAAAGCTAGTCCTATATTAAGGGGGGAAAGGTGTACCAAATATCAAACTTGTAGTACATATAATAGAATAAAATATTCTGAACAGAGCAGAATAGAGTAAAACACGTCTTGTTTTATGTCCACTAGGTACATCGATGTACTTGTCTTTTTAGTATATTGATAATGATCAAATTAGACGAATGAATGTTTGTATTTTCGCGAACGTATTGTTATTCTAACCAAAGAGCAGACGCACTTGTAAAGCTATAAACGCAATGTTTAATACACATTTAGGCTACAGTATCCACCTCGACAATCTAAGGAATTAAGAAAATCCGTATAGGATTTATATGGAAGAAAGACAAACAGCTTATAATATAACATAACATAAGTTTTATTTACATGACTTGAACGAAATCGTTCATCGTCAAATATAGAGAATGCTTCTTATGTTCGAGTTTTCAAGTCTTTCTTAGACTGGTCATGAGGAAACATGCAGATATGAACATGTCAAAAGGGTCATACACACGTACATGCACAAATTTATTTATTTACGAGAAGCTGATGGTAGAAATTCAAGACAAACATGCAGCGAAACTTTTATATTTTCATTGAAAACTTAAACGCAGTCATACGCCAGATACACGCTGTGAACTCGCTGGCAACGCGCTAGACACACGTTTAGTACGCCGAAGACACGCTATGCGCACGTTCCCAGTACGCTGGAGACACGCTCGAAGCACGTTAAACTTTTTTCAGCGTGTTTCTAGCGTGTCCGTAGCGTAAGTGAACGAGACCCTAGCGTGTCTCTAGCGTGCTGAGCGTGTTCGGAACGTGTGCGGAACGAGTGCGGAGCGTGTTCCAACACGTTCGGCACATGCTGAGAAATTTTAAGCATGCACAAAATTTTATGAGATACTCAGTGTATCGCAACGTGTGCCAACGAGTAACAGCGTGCCGATAGCGTGTGCGGAACGTGCCCATAGCGTACCCGACGTGTTCGCAGCGTGTTATAAAAAAACCAACACGTTCCGCACACGCTGGCTAAAACGTTAAGGTGTGAAAGCCCTATTAGCGGGATAGTTGATGTTTGTGACGTCATATAAGCCCATGGGCGGAATGACGCGCTTTCATGGCTGCGCCCGTATAATTCCCGAGTTCATTTCAGTAGAATCGCCGAGGGTTCCCGATTGTATTCTGAGTTCCACAAGAAAGTATGCACTTTCACTTTTTGCATTTCTCTTGATTTTTCACGATGTTGGAGAAAAAGTATGGAGTAAATTTGACACCATATTTTATGCAAAACCTTTGAAATTTAAAGTCAAATCAGATTTGGATAAAGTATCCTATGCTGTATACGCGATGGCAGAACTTAAATTGTCGAGATTTGACCTCCTTACAACTTTTGCTTTGGTATGAGCTATGTGTTGATGTTGCATTTTAGAGTTTTAGAAGCCATTCCAAGCGATTTCCAAACATTTTTTTTAATTTTAATGCAGACATCAACGTAAGGTTTTACTACGTTGTTAGGCCAGTAGCTTGTCGTTGAATGGTGCTATGGCGTTCTATGACATCTAGATTTTGCTTATTAAAGGCCTTACAAAATTATGGGTTCGATTTTTATTGGAAAAGGAATGCTCAATCAATTTCAATGAGGTTCTAAATCTGACAAAGTTTGATTTTGTTCAACAATGTTTATTGGTAGTCAAACCATGCTATAGCATCATGCGCAATTGTATTGAAGATGTGATTTTATGCTTAGGAAAGCCGCAAAGGTTCAACTGAATGCATTTTCAGACTAATTATTCGTCTAACTTGGTAAAAATCAAAAGTCTCAATTTAGCAGAAAAAATGCTCATCGCACGATTTTTGTTTTCAAATATCTTTTGCACATACTCTTTGGGATGGTCATATGACGTTTCATGACGATAGATTGTGCAATATTAGAGATATTCAAAGTGCACAGTTTCTTTTGGAACTAGTTATACATATTTAAGATAACCCGGTTAACGCCATCGTTTTCGACACTAGTGACTTTAACATCGATGTTTCTGGTCTCAGGTCATATTGGTATGTTTTGGATTCCGAAGTGGCGTCGCAAACAGAGTGCAAAACAGTTCGTTTACAAAATATTCCTGTCTCCTTTTTTATATAAAAGACAAAAGCATATATTATTTTTGCACGGGTGTTCTTATTATCGAAGCGGTATGTTTGATATTTTCCAAATTACGGAGTTCTGTGCATAAGAACCATAACTTTATCTAGCCTATTTCATCAAAAAATAATTGCCTTCGATGGTTTTCAAACTTGGATCTTAAAGTATATGAGCTATGATCATGAAACTTTATGGGTCGATAGATCTCATCAAGAGCAAGTGTACTGCAAAAGAACCATAACTCTATCTTGCATACTTCTATGGGTTATTACCCTTGTTAACTTTACATACTTGAATAACGTCTAGAGTATTTATACATGTATATATAAGAATCATAACCATACCTGGCATTTTTTTAGTTATTGCCCATTTGTATCATACTCTGGTCTTGTCCGGGGCATATCGCCAAAAGTATACCACCTATAATCATGAAACTTCAAGGGCAAATATGTTTTATCTAGGGAAAATGCAGTACATTAGAACCATTACTATACCTAGTTTATTCCTTGAGTTATTGCCCTTTGATGTTCTTATACTTTGATCTTGTTCGGAGCATATCTTTAAAGGCATAATCATGAAATCTAGTGCGTATATAGATCTTATCTGCGGGGAAGTGCAGTACAAAAGAACTATAACTCTACCTGGCTTATTATTAGGTTTATTAGCCCTTGTTGTTTTTCCTACTTGGACATTGTCCGGAGCATAGTTCTTAAAGTATACTAACTATGACCATAAAACTTCATGGGTAGATAGATCTCATCAAGGTCAAGTGCATTGCAAAAGAACCACAGTAAACCTTGTATTAAGCGACCACTTACGGGACCATCAAAAAGCGGCTGTTAAAGAGTCGCTTAGAAAACGTTTTGTTTACGTATAAGAAAGCATAAACTTATTTGAATATGTATGTACTAAGTTTGTATTTTTCAATAATCCTTTGTTGTTAAAACTCAATAAAATCGTCAAAGTGACAAAATTGAGTTTTAAAAACATATGATTCATTTACAATAAATTTTAGACCAACTATGACTAATTCTTCAAATATTTCAATTTAAAGAAGGGGATTTTGAAACAGGTCGCTTAATACAAACTGTCGCTTAATAGACGTGGTCGCTCGAGCAATATCGACTGTATAACTCTATACCTGGCTTATATTATTAGTTATTATACTTTTATATTTTTCTAACTTGGATATTATCCGGTGCAAATATCTAAAATTATACAAGCCTTGGTCATTAAGTTTATGGTTATATAGATTTTATCATGGGGTAGTGCAGTGCACAAGAATTATAACTCTACCTGGCATATCTATTTAGAAACTGTCCTTTTTTTACCATACTTGTTTCTTGTTCGGAGCATATCTCTAAAAGTATACTAGGTATGACCATTCATGTAATAATGATATAATTCTTCTACTTTATCCATTTGTCTGACCAGATAAAAATTGTCCAAAAGATATTCATACAAAATTACTTAAATTCTATTCTAAGCCCAAACTTACATTAAGCTGTGTGACGAGTGTATTGTGACAATTCGGCACTTTTTTTTTCGTCCACTGCTACCCATTTACAGCTGAGCCGCCGGCATAACGCAGTTGGTAAAATTGTTGAAAGCGGCCTAAAACTCCATTTAATCAATCAATCAAACCCATTTAAAGCTGGATGGACTCAGGCGGTGACTTTAAGTATCTTGCCCGAGGAAACACATCGCCTTTACCATGACTCGAACCTCTGACCTTCGGACCAGCAGAATGGTGCTCTAACCACTAAGCTATCGGGGCAGTCGATCATGTTTACTCCCATAACTTCTATGGGCTATGATTAAAGACAAGCAGAATCTTAAGGTAGTGGACCCGTAATAGTTCCGCAACATTTCGGAAGTTATAACCTTTCAAAATGTTGACTGAGGTTCCCTAATGAAAATCATTAGGAAACCTCGGTTAACACTGTTAAAGTTCATTATTTCTTAGATGTTGCAAAACTATTAGGGGTCCAGTACCTTAATGTCAAATGTTACCCGACAGGTGCCAAAGGATCATCTGAGAAATACGTTGTGATGCCCAAAGTCAGACGGCTCGATCGGGGATGGCTAATACATATATAATACATACTTAGTGTATTGTATGAAAAAAAATATCTAACGAGGTTGGGAGAATTGATCATTGTCGAGGCTCTGCCGAGACAATTGTCAATTCTCACAACCGAGTTTGATATTTTTTTCATACAATACACTAAGAATGTATTATATTTATCTTATAACCTCTTTTTGTCTTGTTTTAGTCGATGTTTCTAACTTAAATGCTAGTTTCTAAAAATAACTGTATGATATTATTGTTCTAAAAATAACTATGTGATATCATAAAAAATATCATACGGGTTGTTATCATACGGATACTTGTATAGTTATAAGATAAAGTTAAAAACATCGTGAAATTGACAAGGTGAATGATTTTGGAATGATTTAGGAATGAAATTGAATGAGTGTGTGGAGCGACTTTTAAGTGAAATAATGGGAGGTAATCCAGTCTTGCAAATTTTGTTCAGTATGAACAAAATTAGCAATATTGATAACCTCCCTTTAATAAAAATATGTAAACAAGTTCATTAGATAGCTCCCTATTTCTTCAAGAACCTATCAGACCTCTACAATTTCAATTGAATAAGTGAAATCCCGATTTTTTTCCCAGCTATTATTAGTTTGAACGAAGTTGTTGTCATATGCTTCTCAGTGAGTTTGGAGCGTTTTTGATCGATTTGAGTGAGTGTTTGGAATGAGTGAATGGAGCGCTGAGTGAATGATTTAGAACGATTTTGATCGGATGGATTGTCAATTTCACGATGCTATTAACTGTATGATCGACAAATCGCTATTTTTACATTTTCAGAATAAACCATCGTTTCAGTTACCTTCCTTGATGATTATCTTTAAATGCAACCTTTAATTGACCTCTGCTGGATCCGATCCCCTTTTCCTATATTTTTTATATGAATTTTTAGTTCTCACAGAGTCCGGTTTTAACGCGACAGGTCACAAATCAGTGTCAAAAAGTGACACTCATCGAATTTTGAGCAGTATATTTCGAAACGCATGGCTAGGTGTACTTTAAGGTAATTTATTTGTAACGCAAAATCAGTCAAACGTTAAAATGGTGTAAATTCTGAGTGTGAGACATACATTATACAAGTTCGTATATTTGCTTCGTTTATTTTTTAACTTAGTTAAGTAAAATAGGCTACATTGCGTTCAAAATGGAATCGTTCTTGAAACGTTTGAGAATTGTTACCCATCTTTGCGCGTGCACTCACGAGCGAAGCTGGGTACAATTTTTATACGTTCGAAAACGTTTTCTTGTTCATCCTTAACACAGACTATGCTTATTCCTTAGATTTAGATTGATTTCTGTCTTGCTACTATTCCTTCCAGGATTTTCATTTTCATAAAAAATGTTTTTACTCGGCTTTTGCGTGACGTTTCTAAATTCACCTGTGAACCCATAACGTTGAATTATCGTCTGTTTAGACTATAGCCAGAAGGCAGTTCGTTTATAAGGCTAACATGTACTGTAAAAGTATGTGTGGATTGTGTTCACGCTAGCGCTGCAGTAATGGCAATTAATTTCATCAACAAATCCACAATCAAAAGTTAAATATCAATAAAAAAAAACAAAATTTATTAAATAAAATGTATGAGAATGAGAAAAAACTATTCTGAATAAAAAAAAATCTACAAGGTACTTTTTTATTTCTTTGTGTGAAAATAACTTTGCGAAAAATGAAACTACTTATTTTACGTCAAGTAAACTTATTTAACGACGACTAATAAACAAGTTCTTTCATCTACGTTAAATCCCTATCTGAAACTTGCCCTGCTTTCAGGATCACAAAATGGTGCAAATTATTTGCAAATTATACCCCGCTTTGCACGCTAGTGCACGTGCAAAGCGGGGTATAGTTTGCAAAGTGTTTCTACCGTTTCGTCATCCTAAACGCAGGCCAATATTCCTGTCAAATAAATTGGACAACGAAAGAATCTTACAGATATTTATGTACACAGTAATTATCGCCAATAAAATTTCTGTTTGATCAATTGCATTTGCTCAAAATGCTTTCAAAAGTTCAAATGCACTAATTTTGGTTATTAAGAAGTTTTTATTATTTATTATTGTCTCAATCGTGTACATATAAATACAAAACATTAAAACAATTAAAACATATATTCATACACGACCATTCTAAAAAGAATTATAGATGAGACTGAATAAGAAAACATAGTCATATACATATTCAACTTTAAAAGTCCTTTTAAGAATGTTTTTGTCATGTTGTAATGACTCCTCTTTATCATATGGCATTTTAATGTACGCGTAGTTTTATTGTTAAATTCAATGGTGTAGACTATTGATTGATAATTATAATGTTGAAAAGAATCTAAGTTTTGACTTATAACTATCATGTTCCACGTTGTTTATAAAAGCAGAATCTTATAAAATACGGTCTATTTAATCAATGTGCGAAAAAAACCTCAAAATAAACAAATATTCGCTTCCGGTTGTTCGGAGAGCGTTTTCTATGTTCCTTACATGGATCGAATCAATCCGAAATTGCATTGCTTTAGAAGCATCAGGCTGAATATGTAAGGTCTGACTAAAGGGAAGATATAAAATACCATCAAGTTTGTTTATTTTGAACGATAGCTTATTACCTTTCTTTGATATCACACACAATATTCACATTCTACAGGTAAGAACATCGTGAAATTGACAAGGTGTTTGTTTTTGGAATTATTTGGAATGAAATTGAATGAGTGTGTGGAGCGAAATTTTATTGAAACTAAAGGGAGGTGATCCAATATTGCTAATTTTGTTCAAGATGAACAAAATTAGAATATTAATCACCTCCCTTTAATAGAATATACGAACTTTTCTGTTTGTACGTTTTCTTGGACCAATCGGGAACCTGAAAGTCCACACCAGCTGATAAAAACGTACAATAGATATATCGACTTGAATATATGTTTAAATTCTTGAACGATTTTTAAATGTATTCCAATGATTTCGCAGCGATTTTGATCGATTAGAGTGAATGTTTAGAATGAATGAATGGAGCGCTGAGTAAATGATTAAGCATGATTTTGATCGGAATGAGTGTCAGTTTCACGATGTTTTCAACTGTACCCAATAATTTCAACCATAAATCATTCCAAAATCCTTCACCATGTCAATTTTACGTTTATTCTTAATCTGCGCCCTAGTGCGTATTACCAGTTGGTTTACAAGATTATTGGTTGTTTTTACAATGATCTGCAAAGCGAAACGAATTGAATGTCCTATGTGGGACATAACTGAATCAAAGCACTGAAAGTACTGATGGTGAACGAACCTGATGGCATTCTAGAGTGATATATTGAATTCAATTAGAAAAGAGAAATTATGAATGTAAAAAAGGAGGGAGGAATTGTCTCGACAGAATTTCCGTTATTCGGAAATTTCACTGCAAATTCAAAGAAAGGGAGAGAGAAGAAAAATCTTGCTAGAAAAATATTTGTTAGAATATGAGTTGTTACTCTGTGAAAATTTCGTTTACACATTTGAAATGGGTACATTTATTAATTAAACATAAATGGAGAAAACGATTTAATCCTATCTCAAACTGTCTTCAACCTATATCCAATGGTGTTTGTTTTTACAAAAGTATTTGTTATCATGTTTAAGCTTATTTCAAGTAATTTTGTTGTATTTGTTTTAACTTTTTTTTTATCTATCTTTGTTTTTTCTCAGAGGATGAAAAGGTCTTTGAGTACCAACCAAAGAAACACCTATGAATATCAGTCAGTCCTGAACTGTACTCATTGTTTAAAGTTATGATTTGTTAACTTATTAATAGTATTTTGAACCATAACCTGAGGGATTCATTTTTATCATATTTGAAGCCAAAACCACTTCCGTGGTTGACACTTTTGTCGTTATTCACTTTTATAACACTGCAGGATTTTTGCTGCTGATATTAGACTTTTCTGCTCTGAGCTAGTTTATGCTTAAACTGTAGTTAACCAATTCTTAACATATTTTGGGAAGGATGGAGCCAGTTTTCATTCATCGATTAAGATTTTTATGATTTCTGTAAAAAACGCAATGACTTTTCCAGAAAAAATTAACAACTAAACCCGCCTGTCGAATTGTAAACAAGTGCATGACGGATCTGGTCCCCCCTTGACCACGGCAATATCTACTCGTCAATTGGAGTGGTATCTAGGGTTGAATATTTAGCTATCATTTATTCAATTTTCAAATAAAATTTTGAATTGATATGGTTTTACAGATTGAAAAAATGCAAAGTAGAATTGCCCCAATGAAATATCTTCCTTGCCTGTCGCATTTGGTATTCGGCAATATTCGCTTCTGAGTCTGACGAATACGAAACGTTTTCGCTGGGAATAAGTTCACCGAATATTCGAGTGTATCCTTACAGCCCTACTTCAGTCAACGCAATTTTACAGAAAAATCTTATAAGCGCATAGCGCAGTTGGTAGCGCGCCGGACTGTCAAACTAGAGGTCCCGGGTTCGATCCCCGACGGCGGCACTCATTCTTTCCGACTATTTGCCTCTCACCAATGAGTCGGTAGTCGTAGACCGATGTGAGATAGCGGA
The DNA here is from genome assembly GCA_948146395.1 of Fragum whitleyi. NCBI lineage: Eukaryota > Metazoa > Mollusca > Bivalvia > Cardiida > Cardiidae > Fragum > Fragum whitleyi. Next base: position 47,343,543 of record OX411551.1, on the reverse strand, counting down.
GGCTAGGAAAGGATGTAATGGTAGTACTGGTGTGAGAAATACCAGGAATCCATTGTTAGGTGCTCCAGCCGCCGCGATATAACTGAAATGTTGAAAGCGGCGTAAAACCCTATTCAATCAATCAATCAATCAATCAATCAATCAATCAATCAATCAATCAATCAATCAATCAATCAATCAATCAATCAATCAATCAATCAATCAATCAATCAATCAATCAATCAATCAATCAATCAATCAATCAATCAATCAATCAATCAATCAATCAATCAATCAATCAATCAATCAATCAATCAATCAATCAATCAATCAATCAATCAATCAATCAATCAATCAATCAATCAATCAATCAATCAATCAATCAATCAATCAATCAATCAATCAATCAATCAATCAATCAATCAATCAATCAATCAATCAATCAATCAATCAATCAATCAATCAATCAATCTTAATAGCTGCGTTCATCCCTATTCAAATAAAAGGTACAAGAAAGGTTGTACATGTAGAACACATGTCGAATCATTCTTAAAACCCGTCTCGAGACTGACTGTCGCTAGTTGAAAAGTTATGTAACACCGCGTTACCGTTTCTAATGACACAAGGTGTCTTGATGTGTCATTCGTCTGAACTCGGCCGATTCTGTAACCTATATTTAAATCGGAGACGTCGGAGATCGCCCGAGTATTGCCGAATGTAAGTTCAAGATGACATGACCTAAATAAACACGTATTTCCGGCTAATTACTACAAGTTGCATCAGCGCAGGCTTGGGTCAAAAACATAGTATCTGTCTCTACGGTGTTTAGACACAAACTTTGTTTTTGCTTAAAACTCTCGACAAGCTTACGCCGATCAAAAATTCCCTTGATAAACATTGCAAGATCATTTTGTGTTTTTCAAGGCGAATTTTCATTATCTTCACTTGATAAAGAATAATAGTACCATGCCATTCAAGAAATAAAGAGTGATTTTGCGAAGAAAAATATTGAAAGATACTAAATTGAATTTTAAGAGGCGCTACTTTATTTCAAATGTATTAACATCCAACAGGATTTTCCTGACATGGTATATAACACTGGTGAACGACGTTCGTTCACCAAAAATGGCATAAAATACGTTAAAATCAAACCTTTGCGGACAAACGAATTTCCGCAGTCATGGCGTAGTCAGTGTAGAATCCCTATTCTTAAGTTGAAAAGATCGGTAAGTTTTGTAAAGTAAGTTCTCAACCTCGAGTGATTGATGAAAATGCGTACCTTTCTTCTGCCGTTTGAATGATTTGAAGATTAAATGATTCAGATACAGTAAATACCATCGTAAATTGACAAAATGATTTATTTTGGAAGGTATGCGAATGAAGATAAATGAGCGAGGAGAACCAGTTCTAAATGATGTCAGAGGCAGATAATAAAAAGTAGAAGTTCAGTTAAGAACATCGTGGAATTGACATTAAGTCTGATCGAAACCATTCTAAATCGCACACGCAGCGCCCTATTCATTCATTCAAACACGCATCAAACCATTCGAAAACGCCCCAGAATCATCAGTTGTTAGTATCAACAACTACATTAAAAAAATCGGTAGATAAAATCCACGATTCCACTAACACAATTGAACTTAGTGAGCGTATGATAGGTTCGTGAAAACATAGTAAGCGTTTCATAGAACCTATATGCAAATTTACTTAACGGGGAGGTGATGCATATCATTTATTTTGCTCATCTTGAACAAAATTAATGATGTTGGAGTACCTCCCTTGAATTTCACCCAAAACTCGCCTCACAGTCATTCAATTTCAGTCCAAAATCATTCTAAAATCATTCATATCGTCAATTTCACGATCTTGTTAACTGTAAGGTAAAATTTTTTTCAACCACGGGTTAAATATGCATAATGCTTTTTAACTGATTTTGTGCGCTTTCTGGATCAATCACAATCTTCAAATTTAACGAACCAATGAAACCATGGTAATCTTTTGGGCGGTTTGAATTAAATTTTGGGACATTTAAAGCCCGTCTGAAGGGTTTTGGGAGATTTGAAAGAACTTATACGTTTAAAATGTATGAGATGGAACAAGTATGAAAATTTTATAAACTTAAATTCAACAACGAAAAAAATTATTGCAGAAAACTCCAGAGAAGTCATGCCGGGAAAGACTCATAATTACACCGTCAGTAACCCGGTCTCGGACGAAGACCATGATGTAGAGGTTCGGTGTGGTTACGGAAAATGCCGACCAGCCGTACTTGGAAGTTGCAATAATTCGAAAGTAATGTTGGCCATTATGTGCTTCTATGTTTTTGCCCAAGGTAAGCTTTCATTCCGAAAAAATAGATGAATAAAAAGATAAATAGATATAAAATCCTAAATTTTAGATTAATAAGCAATTAAGTGTCAAGATTATTTGTTTAAAAAAGATGAACGACTCAATTTAAAGTTGTTAATGTTTCACTTTCCGTATAATGCTTCAAAGAGTATCTCTCTAAACGTACATTGAACAAAAGCAATAACGCATCATATTTCACTGTAAAATAAGACTGACCTGAAGTCGATCATTTTTTGATATGGCATTCCTTTATACCGGCCGCCCAGAGAGATTCCTATAGAGAATAATCGTTTGTTTCAATGTAAGATCGATGAATATTCATTGAGTGAACAACAAAAGCTATATTATAACGAGTGTTGGAGTCATGAGAGAAAATATAACTTTTGTTGTTCACGAAATATAAAAAATTAATCTATCTTACTCGTAAAACAAACGATTATTCTATTTCTTTATTGCAAAAATGAGACACAATGTAGAAGTTCTAGGAAATATTTTCGTAAAGGGCGTCATTTTGCACGTGATTGCTATGCACTTATTTCGCACCGCATAGATGACGTCAGATAGGATGAAATGAACAAAAGCAGGATATAAGTTTTTGCGGTGAGATTATCAAGTGATAATCTACCGTAACCACGGAAACACTCTAAAGAAAAGATGAAACTTACCTGAGCAGAGACACTTGAATATACTGGATATGTTTTGCGCTCGTACAACAGATCAAATGCATCGTGCGAAAATTACAGGTTGCAATGTAATACAGCATATGAAGGTTGAAACGGGGAAACGAAATAAGTAATTTTTTGTATCTTCCCTGAAAAATCCACGTTCTTTCTGAGTAGATGTCCTCGCATATCAAACAGACACTTTTAAAGTCCACACTGGCCCCCAAAATAGAGAAATATTAGATAAATTTCAATGATATATCGATCGCTATGAACATTTTCCAATTGATTCTAGCTCCACTGGATGGAGTTCAACTGGCTTTTGTCGTAACATTTTGCCCGCTGTGCGTACATGCTTGCGCCCGTCTGTCCGTCTTTCCGTGCTTGTATAAATTGTTACTTTAATCATTTTTTCCTACTGTGGAAAATTCAAGCAAACTCAAATGAAAGGCTGTTTTCATACATGTATGCTCTTTTAGATTCCTTCATTTCATCCCGATCGGGCTGATAACTTTTATGCTTCAGGCTGTCGCGTCATCAAAAAGGCTCAATTCGGTTAATTTAAACATAGGTCTATATTCTTCTCTGAAATTACTTCTCAAAAGTTCAACCGAGCATCACGGAAATGATGCCCGGGACTCATCTATCCTGATCGGGCTGATAACTTGTGTGTCATGGGCTGTCGTGTTTTTCATGTGATAAATTAAAAAAGAAAATAAAAAAAAACTTTTACTCCGATCATACTGGACATGACACAACCAAATGATGCTTGGGACATGCTTTTTCGGATACCTTCATTTGATCTGGACCGGTTTGATAAATTGGATGCTTTGGGCTGTAGCGCCATCCAAAAGTTGCTCGGTATGGCAAAGATAAAAATATTTTCTTATCCGAAACAACTCTTCATAATTAAACCAAACTGCAAAGAAATGATACTTGAGACACGCTCTTTCAGATTGATTTTTATAATCCTGTTATGGCTAATAAATCGGGTGCTTTGGGACCTCCATCATCCAAAAATGGCCCCCATATGGTGAAATTTAAAATTATTAATTTCTCTGAAATAACTGGTCAGAATTTAACAAAACTGCACAGAAATAATGCCTTTGGGCAGGCTCATTCCGAATTCAATGCAAAATATACGTCAGCTGATTTACACTGTCTGATTGGTCCTCGAAGACACACAATCAGAAAATTACGTACATTTTATAATAGGGAGCACTAAATATTTCTAATTTTGTTCAACTTGAACAAATGTGCAATATTTAATTACCTCCCTTGAATTTCACCCAAACTTCGCTCCACACGCTCATTCAATTTCATACTAAAATCGTTCCAAAATCATTCATTGTGTCAATTGCATGATTTTCCTAACTGTAGTTGTCCACATGTCCACAGGTCGCTTTATATCATTTCCATTCTAGACTAGGTTAACATCAGCTTCTTTCAGAGAAAATCTCAAAACAAATTCTTCATGTTTTTATTCTGTACACAGGTTTCGTGGTCAATGGCGTTTTCAATATCAACGTTTCGACGTTAGAGAGACGTTTTCTGTTGAAGAGTGCAGACATGGGTTTAGTAGCGGCGTCTTACGACTTCTCGGCAGCAGCGTTTGGAGTAATTATAAGGTACAGTGAATTACATCGTGATATTGACATTCATCTCGGTCAAACCATACCAAATCGCTTGCTTAGTGCTCCACCCATTCATTCCAAACACTTACTCAAACCTTTCAAAAACGCTCCAAAGCCACTCAAAAAGATGGAATCAACAAGGTTTTTCAAAATAAATAAAGATAAAAAAGGCGATTTCACCGATATAGTTCAAATGGTAAGCGTCTGAAGAAATAGGAAGCTATTTATAGATCCTTTTTTGCATATTTTATTAAGGGAGGTAATAAATATCGCTAATTTTGTTCATCCTGAACAAAAAATGCGATATTGAATTACCTTCATTTAAATTCACTCAAACTCGCTCCACACACTCATTCAATTTCATTGCAAAATCATTCCTACACACGATATTCTTAACAGTACAAAATTAGAATGAATAAAAAAGTCCCGCTGAAAGGGGCAGAGTTCAAGGCTGGAAAAAGCAAAGACCTAACTAATCAAACTTTTTGTTTTTTGACTCATTTTATGAAAACTGATTTCATTTGAGATTATTAACATTAAAGAAGATCAAATCGGTCAAAACCAGTGTAAATCAAGTACACGGCGCTTCATTAGTCCATTGCAAACAGTCACTGATATCCTCGAAAACGGACTAGAATAAAAAAAAAGGTAACACACTACACGTTTATTCATACTACATGAGGAAATCCATGATTTCTCTCACTTATTTGAATTTGGAAGCGTCTGATTAGTTCTTGAAGACATGAAAAACTATCTTTTGAAATTGTATATATATCTTAACCCTTTGCTGTTTAATCCCTGCTTTTACGTGCCTGTGATTTTATAATTGAGAAAACATTGTGAAAAAAGAAAAAATTGCTTCTGACAAGCAATTTCTTCTTTTTCCACTCTATTTTCTACCCTACAGAATGGTTATTTTTCAAACTAAATCAACTTTAAATTTTCGTCTGCAAAACCTTTGAATTTGGACAGGTCCAAAATTTTGTAAAACAGGAAAGGGTTAATGAAGGTAGGTTATAAATATCGACAATTTCGTTCATCTTGAACGAAATAAGCGTCACTGCATTTCCTTTCTTTTAATTTCATTCAAACTTCATTGATTTTGTACATTTCGAAAGAAAACTGATAAAGTCGATGCAACAGATCGTCATACTACGTATGATAAAGCTAAATTTGTTCATAGAAATAGATTGTTTTCCTGTTTAAAATTCAAATTTGATTTGTTGAAGTATACAGTAGCTCAGAATATTATTATAGTTACAGTTAAAAACATCGTGAAATTGACAAGGTGTATGATTTTGGAATGAAATTCAAAGAGTGTGTGGAGCCAGTTTCGAGTGAATTTAATGTAAGGTAATCCTTTATAGCAAATTTCGTTCAGGATGAACAAAATTAGCGATATTGATTACCTCCCCTTTATAACATATGTATACAAGTTCTTTGGATAGCTTCCCATATCTTCAAGAAACTATGAGACGCTAACAATTTGAATTATTGTCAGTGAAATCGTGATTTTTCTCTACCAAAATTTTATTTTAAATGACGTTGTTAATTTTATATTTTTCAATGGGTTTGGTGCATTTTTTTAATGGTTTGAGTGTTTAGTATGAAGGAATGGAGCACTGAGTGAGCGGTTTTGTGAGCGGTAGAATGGTTTTGGTTGAGGTGAATGTCTATATATCGATGTAACTTACTGTATTAGAACAGTAAATAGTTTTCACTCCAGGTGTTTAAAAGCAAACCATAAGTTGAATATAAACAAGAAGTGTATTAAGCCAGTCGGGTTTGTTGTTTCAATTGTCCTATTTTTAACAAAATTCCTGATTGGCTTATATTGACTTTCGGTCAAAATGTAGCCGTTTATTATCTTTCATATGACATGACCAAGCTATTGAATAAGTAAAAATAAAATGAGTACAGTCAAACCTGTCTTAAGCAAGCACCAAAGGGACATTCAGAAAGTGCTTGCTTAGGACAGGTGCTTGCTTAATACAGGTCAGTTTCAATGTAATTGGTTCATTTGGGAACCCAGTGGCCGCTTGCTTAAGACAGGTTGCTTGCTGATTACAGGTGGCCGCTAAGACAGGTTTGACTGTACTGAGGATAACGTTTGTTTCACTTCTCTTCTGAAGAAAATTCTTTTTTATAAATATATAGATTTATCACTTCAAACCACGATTTCAGTTATTTTGGATCTGGACGTCATAAGGCCCGCTGGTTGGCAATTTCCTGCGTGTTCAAGGTCGCGGGGTCCGTTATGTACATTCTACCTCACTTTACGACGGGCAATTACGAATGGGGCGAGGGGGTCAGCAAGGTTTGTGCTGTATCGGGTAAGTACCTTTAGAGTTAGATAATTGTAATCCGTCACGCGAAAAAGCGACCATATGTGAACTCCGTAAAGAACAGTTAACAAAGTCGTGAAATCGACTTTCATCTCGATCACTCACTCGGCGCTCCATTCATTCATTGCAAATACTCACTCAAATTCATTTGAAAAACATCTCGAAATCGTTCGAGACGACCAGCTTTGATTCATATCGATCAAATTATTCTACGATTTTATCGGCTGATGTGTTTTTTTTAAGTGTCTGATTGGTCGTCGAAGACACACAAACAGAAAAGTATGTATATTTTATTAAAGGGATGTAACTAATGTCGCTATTTTTGTTCATCTTGGACAAAATTAGCGATATTGGGGTACCTCTCTTTAATTTCACCCAAAACTCGCTCCGAACACTCACTCAATTTCATTCCAAAATCAATAATCTTTTCAATTTCACGATGTTTTTAACTGAAGTAGTAATGATATAAATAGTAGTAGTAGTAGTAGAAGTAGTAGTAGGAGTAATAATTGATATATCTCTGGTGTCGAAAAAAATGATAGACTAATGAAAAAACCCATTTATCTTAGGGGGACTATTGACTGCGTTAGTTTACGGCATTTCGATTAAAACATCTCCGAGGATGGGCGGCTTTAACATCGTAATTACGACGTATAGATTTTCTTTTGTTTCATGTCCATGACCATACATTTTGTTGATGAAGTTAAGTGAGAAGTTGAATTATTTTCGAATGATTTCTGAATGGGATTGAATGAGTGCGGTGAGCGAGTTTTCAATGAAAGTAAATTAGTGTAATACATAATACCTGAGCATAACGTGCCCAATGTTATTTGCTATAAGAATTACCCCGAGTCCGTCGTCCGTCGTGCTTCGAGCGTCGTCAACAATTTAAAACTTCTTCTTTCTGAAACCACTGAGCCGATTTCAATGAAATTTTACCAGAATGTCCCTTGTGTGACCATCTTCTAAAATTGTTCACGATATTCTGATTGGCCCATAAATTAGGGCGTGGCAGGGCATGGCATTGTTTATCACTTTGAAATCTTTGAGCGACATCTCTTCCTAAACCCCTAGGCAAATTTCAATGAAACTTGACCAAAATGTACCTTGGGAGACCCTCTTCAAAAATTGTTTGCGAATATTGATTGACACATAAATATGGGCGTGACAGGGAGAGACTGATTTTCAGCCCAAAATCTTTGAACAACATCTCCTCCTGAACCACTAAGCTGATTTCAGTGAAACTTTACCAGAATGTTCGGTCGGTGGCCTTCTTCAAAAATTGATCACTAAATTTTGGTTTGCCCATGAATATGGGCGTGGCAGGGCGGGACTTTTCCTCCTGAAGCACTGGGTCAATTTGAATGAAACTTGACCAGAATGTTCAAAATACGACCCTCTTCAAATATTGGAACGATTTGGACGAAATAAGCGATATTAAATTATCTTCCCATGAAATTCATTCAAAATTCGAAAAAAAAAACGCACTCATGAAATATAATTTCGAATCAAATCCAAAATCAACTTGTCAATTTTACAATGACGTTAACTCAAACTACATACATATGATGTTAGCAGTACAGTTAACAACGTGCATTTCATAAGGTGAATGATTTTCGAATGATTTTTTAATGAAATTGATTGTGTTCTATGAAAGCTTTTTTCAGTGAAAAGAAATGGAGGTAATCTAATTTCGCTAATTTTGATCAGGATGAAGAAAATTAGCGATATTTATCACTTCCCCTTAATGAAAAGCATACAATTTCTATATTTAGATTCTTATTTCTTCAAGACCCAATCAGACGCTTACTACTTCAATTATTTCAGGCAAATCGCGATTTTTTCTTTTCATATCTATTTTGAATGGAGCTGTTGATCTTACTATTTTTAGTGATTTTGGGGCGTTTTTGAATGGTTTAAGTGAGTGTTTGGAATGAATAATTGGAGCCTTGGGTGAATGATTTAAAATGGTTTTGATCGTAAATAGTGTCAATTTCACGAGGTAACTATATGTACCAAAAGACGCCATCCTTTGATGGATTGCCGATAGGAGACCAGTGTAACAATCTTGCTATTAAATCTCGACAGAATATCCGCCGGATGACCTTTTAGTTTAGTGCTTTTTCAAATATTAACAAAATGAAATCTCCTTGTGGTCCCTTTTCAGACAGAGTTCTCCATTTTTCCCACTGTTCCAATTAATTATAAATATAATAGGCCAGTCAACGAGCAAACTCCCTTAGCCCATTCAACATTTAAACATTTGACTGCTGCAAATTGAAAGAAGTCGCAGACGGAAATTTGGAGTTAATGATGATTTAAACTCGACGGAAAGTTAGAGTAAATTACGGTTTAAACCTTACGAAAATTTTGAGTTAACGACGGTTTTGTACCTAACGGAAATTTAGCGTTAATGACAGTTAAACCTAACGGAAATCTAGAGTTAATGACGGTTTAAACCTAACGAAAATTTTAATGTAAATGACGGTTTAAACCTAACGAAATTTAGAGTTAATGACGATTTTAACCTATTTCTTTGACATCGATTTAGATCAAGTTCTTACAACTGATAAATTCCTCTCAATTATGCTACCTAGAAATCTTATCAGGACTCATGCAAATGTGTGGGCAAATTAAAGAACCTAAATCGATAGCCTCTCGAGTCAATTGAACTCGGGACTTCTTGCTAAAGAGGCCGACGCTCTACTTCTAGACAACGAGTACTACAAATTTATCTCATAACATTTTGGCTGTTTTGATGAAAAAAATAACGAGGATATGTATGATTTTTTTAGTTCAGGTTTTTCGGCTTGAATAAATAAAGCTAGCGGTACAGTTAGATAAGCAATTTTGTAATTAAAGATTGTCAATAACCACGCAAAAAGGAAATAAGAACAGGGTTCACGGCGTACATGCACCTTCCTATGTCAAATTAAAATTTCATATTTTTACTTTGTAATCAAGGAAACAAATAATTAGCCCAACTGCCATATCCAACGCCTATTGATAAATATTTATGTTGTGCAGTCACTCCGCAATACTGCAAAATTGTGCTCGATGGTGGAACTGTCCCTTTGCCAGCCTGCAAATGATCGATGAATAAAATGAATAGATAAACATGTAAACTAAATAAATAGATACAGTTAGTACCCCCATGAAATTGACGATAACTCGGATCAGAATCATTCTAATTGATCACATCGTTCATTCATTCCTAACACTCACTCACATCTTTCAAAAACGCTTCAAAATCTTTTGAAAACGTTTCGAAATCGTTCAAGACGATTTTATTCAAATCGGTCAAAATATTCTACGATTGTATTGGCTGTTATGGATTTTGAAGTGTCTGATTGGTCCAAGAAGACTCAAAAACAGAAAGTACGTATATTTCATTAAAAGGGGTAATAAATATCGCTGTTTTTTTTTCATTTTGAACAAAATTTGCGATAAAGGATTACCTCCGATTTAATTCACTCAAAACTCGCTCCACCCACTCATTCAATTTCATTCCTAAATCATTCCAAAATCATTCATCTTGTCAATTAAACGATGTTGTTAACTGTACCTAACCAGTAAGTGCACAGTGAAGGCCCTGATAAGTCTGCGTAAATATACAAACTGAGGTTTTTTTAAGACTCATTTGAAATTATTTGACACATCTCGCAGTGTCTAATTACAGTTAGTAACATCGTGAAATTGACATTCATCTCAATCAAAACCATTCTAAATCACTCACTCAGCAATCTATTCATTCATTCCAAACACTCACTCAAACCATTCATAAACGCTCCAAACGCACTGAAAAACATACGACAATAACTTCGTTTGAAATAAAAATAACTGGGAAAAATAATCGGGATTTCATTGAATTAATTGAAATTGTAAGCATCTGATAGGTTCTTGAAGAAATAGGGAGCTATCTAATGAACTTGTATGCATATTTTATTAAAGGGAGGTAATCAATATTGCTAATTTTGTTCATCCTGAACAAAATTTGCAATACTGGATTACCTCCCATTAGATTCACTCAAAAGTCGCTCCACACACTAATTCAATTTCATTCCTAAATCATTCCAAAATCATTCACCTTGTCAATTTCACAATGTTTTTAACTGTACAAGCTCGTTTTATGGTTTTCTTGAGACTTATTTCAAATTGATGGAAATACAGCTAATTACATCGTGAAATTTATATTCAACACGATCAAAACAATTCTAAATCGCTCATTCTGCGCTCCATTCATTCATTCATTCATTCCAAACACTCAGTAAAACCTTTCAAAAACGCTCCAATAACAGTAGAAAAGATTCATTCAACAGCTACGTTTAGAATACATATAAATATAAAAAGAATCACATACATAACATAATTGAAATTATAAGCATCTGATTCTTTCTTTAGGAAAAAGAAAACTATTTATTGAACTTGTGATTTTTTTTATTAAAGGGAGGTAATAAATATCGCCACCTTTGTTTATTTTGAAAAAAAATAGCGATGTTGGATTACCCTACCATTAATATCATTCAAATGTCACTCATCACACTCGTTTTATTTCATTCCAAAACAATTAATTTCACGATGTTATTTACTGTATCAAGCGCTAGTAAAAAATTAAGCTCAGCTGTGTCATGAGAAAATCTAACGTAAAGCTGCAACCTTGGTGTTGTCATCGTAGAAGTTGCCGTCGTTTTGGCGCAAAAACTTCGACATTCAAGAACACATCCGGTATCGATAAAGGCATTCACTTGGATTCAATTGAAATTTGGAACAAATGTTATCTATCAAAAAAGCAACCTATACTATCATGGTAGACCACTCAAGATTGATTAAAACTGTCCCATTTTCGACGTTTTTTTTTCTAAGAAAAAGTGGTAGAAAATAGACGACATAAGAATAAATGTAATACATGTACCACAATACAGCTGCTATTTGATGTTATCCAAAAATCACTGTAGCTGAGTCCATTAACGATGCCCCACTCCTGAAAAATTTATGAATTGAGCCAGTGTGTGACATTTTCAACAATTTCACATGTGCACAAGGCAAAGCTTCTGGTCAGCCTGTGCAGCCGCAAAGTCTGACCAGAGTCTTTACTTTGCACTATATAAGAGATAAGGTCTTAATCCCTATTCTGGTAGTCAGCATTTATTATCATTGCATTGTGTTGTTGTCGAAGCTGCTTAACGTTTGTACCTCGCGCACGAGTGAAATTGTTGTAAATGTCACACTCTGGTTCAGTTGTATTGTACATGTAGGAAAATTGATTTCCGAGATTTCGATTAAACATTGAAGAGGTCTATTAATCAATCACTTCCACAAAAAATAGAATCATATAGAATCGGCGTTATTACATTTTTCTAAGAAAAATTAGAAGGAAAAATTGACTGAAAGTGTTTTTAATTGTGCATTATAAGATAGTTGGATGTTAGAGTTTTTGAAAAATGTCACTTAATAAAAAATTGTCGTTTGATAAACGTAATCGCCCGAGCAATATGAACTGCATTCTATTAATTGTTCTTTTTAAAGCATAAACTCTTTTCTAAAATTCTAGATTTCTAACTTTAGAGGATTCAAAACGACCAGGAGATAATTCCTACGAAAAAAATAAAACTGAAAAAAAAAAACGTTAAAAACGTTACTTTCAATTTTTACCTTTATATTCCATTTACAGATTCAAATTTTCATTTTTGTCTATTCTCACTTACACCCAAAAATATTAAGACAAATATATGAGATTTTCAAGAGATCACACTTTTAATCGACAAGTTTTACAGTTTAAACTTATATATTGACAAGAAATTGATACCTACATGATGACTCGAATGATACATATTGCCATTTATCCCCTGTCGCAGGACACTTTTTGAGTTACCCCACCCACCAAGTACCAGTTCAATGACGTCAGAGTCAGGGGAAGTAATTCTGTTAATTTGTAGAAGAAGGTGGACGTCATTCTTTGCTTTAACCTTGAACAGAATGGTATCGGTATACACGAAGCTGACGTTGTTTTCAAACATATCGAACTGCTGGTAGTTTGGGTGGCCCGAGCGTGGCGGCAATACAAATTCTGGAAAAGAAGATATGTCCTGCTTGTAAAATATAATGATTCTAGTAGAGTATCTTTAGCCATAGGCAGGGATCGGCACTTACACCAGTCCTCAGGCACGAGACCTGTGAATTTTAGGGAGGACTGGTAGATGTAACCATGCTGCAGGTCCTTCAGGCCTGTAGTTAATGGCAGTGCTTTGTATTTCAAATCTGTCGTGTTTTGACAAAAAATGTTTTCAAGTACTAAAAATTGTATTACCAAATGGAAAACATTGTGGAAAAGAAGAAAATGCTTGTCAAATTTGCTTCTTTTCCAAAAATACTTTCCCAGCAATTTACTCCCTTAATTGCTAAAAATCAAGCATGGTTTTCATGGAGGACCTGTTGTTATCATGTAGGACCTGTACGATTTTTGGCTAACAGGTCCTTCAGGCTTGTGTCAAAAAGTTGTAAGTGAAAACCCTGATAGGCTATATAAGTTAACGTGAATCAATTTTAATTAAGATTGATCAATTTACTCATTTAAGGTAGTGGATCCGTAATAGATCCGCAACATTTCGGAACTCATGAACTTTAACAATGTTGACTGAGGTTTCCAAATGAAAATCATTAGGAAACCTCGGTTAACACTGTTAAAGTTCATTACTTCCTGAACATTGCAGAACTATTACGGGTCTACTACCTTAATGATATTAATTATATATGTGCGCGTGTTATTCATGTGTGACTCTTTTATCACGATAGTTTGGCAAAAACATGGCAGCATGTCTTTAGGTATCGATAGATTCAAGTCCATTTATCGAAACTTGTAGGCTACAGGCTCTCGATCTATTTGTGTGCCTCGTTACTGCAGTAGACCATGTCGTGAAATTGACACTCACCTCGATCAAAACCATTTAAAATCACTCGCTCAGTGCTCCAGTAATTCATTCCAAACACTCACTCAAAACACCATCTTCACGAGTCAAGGGGTATCGAATCGATAGGTTCTTCTAAAACGTTCGTAACCCTTGGCTCGACAAGATGTCAAAACACTGGAAAACATTCCTAAATTTAAACGCTTTTAAATTGATAAAAAATTATCGACATTTCAATCAAATCGATCAAAGAAACGCATAATTTTGTGAGGCTGGTTTCAGTTTTTGCGTCTGATAAATTCATTAAGACAAAAAATCAGAAAAGAAATGAAAGCAGGAGGTAAAGTATTGTCGATGATTTTGTCTCATTTGGCAAAATTATCTATAATGTAATACCTCCCTTGAAAATCACCGAAGAAAACGCTTTTTGAATGATTTCGGAATGAAATTGAATGAGTTTGGGGGAGCGAGTTTTTAATTGAATTAATTGCAGATAACGCAATATCACTTATTACGTCCGATGGAAATTGTTGATATTTTATTACCTCCCTTTAATAAAGTCTACGTTGATTTCTGCTTATTTGTTTTAGCAAATCGGTAAGACACTTTGAAATCCACACCAGTCAACAAAATAAAAGAAACATTTGAAAAATATGTTTATATTTTTTCATCATTTCGAAACGGGGTTTAAAGTTTTCCGAATGATTTAAGTCTTTTGAATTGATTGAATTGAGTGCCGAGCGAGCGGTTTGGAATGGTTTTGATCGAAGAGAGTGTGATTTCGGAATCATGTTTACTGTACGAGGCTATGATCAGTTTCAATGTTGGTCTTCTCATGTGATGATTTTAACAGGATCGTTTAATAGGTTACTTTTTTCCTAGAAAGAATACAGCCTTGTTACTGGGAAAAAATTCAATATGAAAGCGACATGTCATGTTTTGATTAAATTTTAAACTATTGACTTTGTTCTTCTAACAAAGCAATTTGTACACTTTTATCATTCTCATTATGAATGAAACATACCAACATACCATGTCATTTTGTTGACATTTCTTTTCTCTTAATCCATATTATGCTGAAGCTTCAAGCATTAACAATTACTTGCTATTTTCAAAAGGCAACTTTTAGCGTTATTTCAAAAAAAGTTTCTTTTCAATTACCCATGTTTCAAATGGTTGCTTGTATGTGACCCGGCACGCAAAAGGTGGTCACCTGGGGCCAGTTTCATCAAAACGTTTAGGACATATTTTTGTCTTACTGATGACTTCCGAAACAGTAACAACAACAATCACTTAAAATAAGTATTGATAGATTGGTGATACATGATTTTTAACTAAGTATGTGGTAAGACATAGGTAAGACAAAAATACGTCTTAAATGTTTTGATGAAACAGGCCCCTTGGAACTGTGTAACATATTCTAATGAAAACATTAGCCCGGCCAACCAGAGATTACATTCAAAAAAGTAAATATAAGGGGCTGCAGAATGATTACAGTTTAGAACATCGTGAAATTGAATCTCATTCCTATCATAAACTTCCTAAATCGCTCACTCAGCACTACATTCTTTTATTCAAACATTTAGACAAGCCATTCAAAAACGATGAAATCAATAACAAGATAAGATCAACAACCAAATTTGTATTATGCTCACGCGATAAGCGCGATATTGTATATAAACACTGGATTAATCCATGTTATTGAAAACAGTGTTCATGTCGATTGGCTGTGTTTATTTTACTTAAAAAACATGCAGTAGTTTATCGGAGTGGCGTAGTCGAGTGGATAAGGACGACAGAATTTTGACCAAGCGGACCGAGTTCAATTCTGCATTGCGACATAAAAATTAACTTTTTTTCAATTTATACATTTAATGGCATATTTTTTTTTTAAAAAAAGTTAAATGTTGTGCTAATTTTGAAAATTCTTCAAAGGCTCTTTGTATTCTTTGGATTGAATAGATATATACTATATTTACTTCACCGTGGGGATGGATATAAAGGCCACTTTAGATAGAGCTTAAAACTGCAATTTGACTATTCGAAGATTCCAAATTAAAAAGATTTCACGCTGATAAACCGAATGCAATAGCCAAAACAATTGTACACCAAAGGCGATTGTTTCATGATTCGATATTTTATCGCATAGAATCGATAAAGGTTTCTCCGAACGGTATAATCCTGTGTGCTTAATCCTATGATACATATCTAAAATATAGAGAAACACATAGAAAAGAAATTTATCCTCGTGTATTTGATGATGTAAAAAATTTAATTTTCTCGAATAAAACCAACAATAACAAAATGTGCCGATGACAGGGTAAGAACCGGGAGCGTTTTGGTAACAATCAATCGATAGTCTAGCATGCGTATCCACTGAGCCATCGCAGTCATTTAGATACGGCACGGTATTTTAATTATATTATATCAGGTTCTGTACAGGAAGTTAACATATTCGATAAGTTACCTGCACTACCTATAGAAAATATCGATACAACCGTCTAAATGTTAACATTATCGCGTGCAATTTATAAGTGAGATATCGCTATGGGTTTGTTTGTTTGTTTGAATGGGTTTTACGCCGCTTTCAACAATTTCGCAGTTATATCGCGGCTGCCGGAGCACCTAGCATTGGATTCCCGGTATTTCTTTCACCTGTACTACCATTACATCCTTTCCTAGCCTCCGACTGCTATCTCACATAATTTTACGATTATCTACCCATTGGTGAGAGACAAACGTCGGAAAGGATAATTGCCGCCACCGGGGATCGAACCCGTGACTTCCAGATTGGAAGTCTTATGTCTAGCCAACTGCGCTTTGGTAGCGGCTGATATCGCTATGGGACTGAAATGAGTATATGATTGATAAAGAATTGCGTGGTACAGTTAATTACACCGTGAAATTGACTTTCATTTTAACCATTCTTATTAATCAGCGCTCCATCAATACATTCTAAACACTCACTCAAACCATTCAAACACGTTCAAGATCGCTTAAAATAATAAGATTAACAACTTCATCCAAAATGAAAGTCGCTCGAAGGAATCCACGATTTCACTGAATAAATTTATTTCTTTAAGCGTTTAATTGGTTAGTGAACACATAACAGCTATTTTAGAATTTGTGTGCATATTTAATCAAAGGGAGGTAATAAGTATTGATAATTTTGTTCATCTTGAACAAAATTAGCAATATTTATTACCTCCCGCTTATTTCATGTAAATCTCACTCATCACACATTGCAATCCAAAATCATTCTAATATCATTCAGTTTTTCAATTTCACGATGTTTTAAACTTTATAAGGAGAATAGACAAGATTGTGTCTATTCCCAATATACCCCGTATTTTCGTAGAAGTTTTTTTTTCCTGTGGAGGGCCGTACAACTACATGTATACGAAGCAAATACTTCGTCGTGAAATGACGCAATTTAATAAGCCATGGTAATTCAACTTACATATTGGTTAGATACACGTCACGTGACTAAATTTGAAATTAGAAAATAAGAAAATAAGAAATTAAGGTAATTGAATTACTTTCAGAAACAAACAAACAAATGAATAAACAAACAGACAAACAAAACCGTTATTCTATCTCTCAACACTTCAGTTTTTATCTTACAGATGAATGATTTTTGAATGGCTTCGGAGTGATATTGTATAACTGGGATAAGCGAGTTTGTATGTGATTAAAGGATTGTAAAATGAACCAATTAAGTAATGATCTATTACCCCCCCCTCCCCTTTTAGAAAATCTGCGTGTTTTATTTTAAATTGAATTGTGAATCTTGGTTGACAAATAAGACACCTTGAAATCCACATAGATATTCACTGACCAATATGATCGCTTTAAACCAAGCTGTGGAGCGTTTCGGATCATGTAAGAGCGTTTTTAACGATTTTAGTACTTATTACATGCGATATGTATAGAGCGCTGATTGAGCGATTTGGAATGAATTTATTCAATGAGTCGTCAAGCGAAAAGGGACCATCTTGGTACTTCAAAAAGTAGCAAGCCAGTCAGACTGTGCGAACTTGGCTGAATCTTAAGAGATAATTTGGCCTTTCTGAAGAAGAAATTTAAAAATGCGAACTTGGTTGCCCTTTATTTATTGCAGAGTTTTAGATAGTCTCTTTACACGTGAACCGTCAAGCGAAAAGGTACAATCCGGGAACTTCGTATAATGCTTATTTGAAATAAAAGTTGAATGGGTCCAGCTGAAGTCATCTGCTAACTAGATATTTCTCTAAAGGTACATGAATATTCGACAAGACCTTCGGCCAGATAATTTATACAATCGATAAAATTGAGTTTAAAGATTGATAAGTGTAATGGCGTAATTACTTTACGCTCGACTGAAAAAATAGGCAATCGCCCTTATTGTTTCACTTAATTATTTAAGGAATTTTAAATATCTAGGTTAATATTTTACCTATGTGCGAATATGTTTTTTTATTTAGAAAAAAATATATATACTAGTGAATCTAACTTGCCTCAGAAAGGGAAATAAAACCAAATCTTAGCATATATGACTTTTGACATGAATGGTATAGAACGCCCATTATTAGACTTTTTGAAATCAGCTTTGAAAGCTACGGAAGACATTATTTATTTGTGACCGCAGGGTGTCCACAGTTTGAGCAAAGCAAAATTCCATGACTTTTCCATGACTTTTCCCTGACTAAAATCAAATTTCCCTGACTTATGTTTACTGTATTGTGCATGTTGATTTATGAAAATGTTGGCCTCCTCCACCCCTACAGCCAACCCTTTCCATCTCTAACCTTACTAACTGTTACTGTATTACTATTTGAATGAATATTTTTTTCTTTTTTTTTTCGTCATACATACATTAATGCATGTTTTATGAACTTAACCTTTACTGCTGGGTGTGGGTTTTGAAATAAGATGCATGCCAAAATGGACAAAAACACAAACTTACCTCATAGAAGCATGTATCTTAATATATTTGACTATTTTTTGTGCATTTTAAAATATATACTTTCTTTTAGGCACTTCAACATGAATTAAATGGTACATTTTTTGGTATCATATATAAAATTCTTAAGTGTCTTAAAAACTCTCATTCTGAAGTACATTTATGAAGACATATAAATACATATAAACCATATTAGTTTATCCTGTTTTTGTGTCTTTTTGGCATGCTAATCTACAATATGCTTATCAACATTGTTTACTGAGCTACAGATCATAAAATTAATTTACAATCATACAATTTTAATATATAGAACTGAATCTAATGCAAAGAAAATACTTGTTAATGTTGTGCAGTAAGTTTTTAAACTCAACTAAAACTAACTAATGTAGATGGTCCTACACTTAGTCACTTAGAAAGGTCAAGTTACTCCAAGTGAAAGAAAGTATAACAAAACAAATGTGCCAACCAACAGCCAAAAGTGTATCATACTTTGAAAATACATGTAACAGAAATATTAAATCTAGATTATATGTTTAGCATTACACAACTTTAATAACTAGCCTTAGCCTTTATTTATTTATATTTTTATCATTCATACACCAATTATTTCAAAATTCCCTGACTTTTCCCTGACTTTTGCTTAAAATGTAAAATTCCCTGACAAATTCCAAAATTCCCTGACAATTCCCTGACCTTGAAAAAATATTTTTTCCCTGACTTTTTCCCTGACCGTGGTCACCCTGGACCGATTCGCGAAAATGGACCATCTGGGAACTTCGTAATTTAGATATTTGAAAAAAACAAATCGGTTCTCGAACAGGCCAACCAGAGGTCGCATTTCAAAAATCATGTCAGAAGAAGGTAGATTGATATTCTAGATTAAGAAAATAAGCAAATTGCAAAAAGATTCGACTCTTGTCAGTCTGCGCAATCCGCGCAGTCTGGCTGGGTTCGACACTTTAACGCACTTCCCAGATGGTCGCTTTTCGCGTGACGGGTAACATTTCAAAATATAATTAATTGGAACCTGTGACATTAAACTCTGCAATGATGCAATCAATGACGCAAATACTCTGTCATTATCTGCCGCTAGAAATCTAAAAGGAAAACGTACACACAAATACAAGTAATGCCGTGTTCCTTACTTTTCACAAGGGGTGAAAAATGCTCCTTATGACAAGTTGGTACGAATTTCAATTATGTAAATATTATAAGCCAACACGATGACGAAGTGGGTAAACGCATCCTTTAGACCACACCAGTCCTGGTTCGAATCCCGTTGAAGTTTGATCAAGCCTCCCGAGGGGTTTCCGATTCTATCTATGCACAGGACAAATGAAAAACAAACTAACGTTTAAAAAGTATTTGATAAGTATTTTCATCAAATAAATATAAACATGTGACGTCACTTGCCATAAGATCGTAGAAGGGCCGGACAGTACAGTTGTAAAATTGACAAGGTTGATATATTTGGAATGGTTTACAGAAAAAGATTGAATAGGTATGATCGGCGAGTTTTGAATAAGATACAGTTAACAACATCGTAAAATTGACAAGGGGAATGATTTTGAAATGATTTAGGAATGAAATTGCTTGAGTGTGTGGAGCGAGTTTTGAGTGAATTTAATGTGAGGTAATCCAATATCGCAAATTTTGTTCAGGATGAACAAAATTAGCGATATTGATTACCGCCCTTTAATAAAATATGCATACAAGTTCTATAGATAGCTTCCTATTTCTTCAAGAACCTATTAGACGCTTATAATTTGAATTGTAGGAGTGAAATCGCGATTTTTCTCTATCCAAATTTATTTAAAATGACGTTGTTGATTCTATATTTTTCAATGGGTTTGAGCGGTTTGAATGAGTGTTTGGAATGAATGAATGGAGCGCTGAGTGAGCGATTTTGAATGGTTTTGATTGAGGTGAATGTCAATTTTACGATGTAACCAACTGTACGAAACGGGTATTTCAATATTACTTATTTCGTTCGAGTGTCTATCAGAGGCCATCCGCGGTAATCCAGTGTCAGTCAATTCCATGGACTTGACGATTTGCTAGAATGACAACCATGTCATGCAACATTACCTGGTAAAGGACACGATGCTGCGCCGCTCCAAGTTCCATTTAGTTGGCACGTTCTCGTGACGTATACTATGACGGCATTGACAAGTCTGTTACATTTGACCTTGATCTTAGCACCTACTTTTCGCTGGCCATCACCAAAAGTAGTTCCGTATAATACGGGGTCAATCGGAATACACTCTGAAATATTATAACTTTAACAGCTAATTAAACTTAAAGGAGATTTTCAAGTAAAGGTAGCAATTAACACATGAGTCAATTTTTTCCGCCGAATTATTTTTCTTTCGTGTTCAAATATGTGCTAACATGCTAACAAAGGGAAATTTTATATACTAACTGACGTCCATATAACACCTCCTGTGATTGTTTCCATTTTGATATGTTCAAAGTTTGGAATGTCTTACAAATTTGCTTGTGGTTTTATCTAAACCATGTTTATGATAATGAATTGATAGTGTAATATTTTACTTAAAGTCTCTCATAATTAATATTCTTGTATATTTTGCAGTTTTATTAGTTTGTTTTGAATATATGTTCATGGATGAGTCTCTAATAAAGATAAATATGTTGAAAATTAAGTGTGTATAGCGATTAAACAAAATTTGAAGGTAGTTTCCCATGTTCTTTTACACTATAGGTTACCTTTTATATACTGAGCGACTTTAAAAAACGCAACAAAATAAATTTGAAATTTGAGCATAGAAAAGTAGATTTGTTTTAGCTAAATTTGGCTAAAAGCATAAGAGGAAGATACTCTGTTGACTCGACTAAACCTTCATTTGATCAGAAGCTTTGGTTAGTTTTGACATAGTAATCTACTGTCAAACTTTCTTTGTCATTGCACTTTTCATGGTTGATTTATTTAACAAATCAGAAGTGTGGAAAGTAATTAACGATAGACATTTTAAATCAAAGTGCTGTCAGCACTGTAAATCGTACATCATTGAGAGGCTGGGATAGTGCAATAGTTCGCCAATCAAAAGGGCTCAAATTTGGACAATAAAAGTTGGTAAAATCTTTAAATTTGTGAGTTTTTTGTCTTAACACTCCATCTTTTCGAGGACATCGCCAGCTCATCCAACCTCGTGGGTCCGATTTTGAAAGTTTGCTGATTCGATAGCCCTCTGCTAGTCTAAATTATTTCTTAGCAGATTTTTACGTTGTTATAATGAGCACGCGCCAAGCTAAAAGCTTGTCTGTTAATATTATTCCTCTCTATATAGAGTTTAAAAGCCTGTTTAGCAACAAACATTTTTTATTAAACTATTTACAATTTTGATTACCAACATGTTTGTATTTCAAGCATTGGGTTTTCCCAAATACTGTAAATGCATTGTGAAATCGTCAACTATGCTATTTATATCTTTGGTTTCTGACAAATCGATTAAATCTAGCAGCACTCTATGATTATTCATGAGTTGTTCTAAAAATAGATCGCTCTTGCTGCTATCCTAGGAGAAATTCAAATGGCAGCCCGAGAGACGCGTGAGATGATGTAATAATCTAAAATTGACTGTAATATGCATGCGCAGAAAAGACATTCATGCGAACGGAGTTACCCACTGGTGGTAGTAAACAAACTTCTCATTTACCGCTACAATAATTAATTTACGATGAAATATCGTTATCCCATTAAGAAATGTGATAAACTCGTGCAAAATACTATATAAGATAAGAAAAAAAGTATTTGTTATTTAAAGTAATAGAGAATATTTATTTTTTTTGTAATCGAATTGTTGTGCACTATTCTCGACGCCATTTTGGAACCCAAGTAACACCGGCCTGACCCAGGATCAGAAGCGTCGAGGTTGAAAGGTTACAATGACATCACTAGTGTCGAAACCGAGGCCGTTCTGGTGGAAACCCGGTTAACTCGGGTCGAAACCGAGTCCGATATGAACTTACCCCTATATCAGTTTATCGTATGTTTTTGTCGGTTTATTTGTTGTTGAATAATTTTTCTTCATACTCAAATTTGAATTTAATGAAAATAGGATTGGAGCGTCACTAATATTTGCATTTCAGTGCTTTTTTTAAGAACCAGTATTGCATTTTTAAAGTCGCTCAGTATATATGCGGGGTTTTTTGTTTGTTTGTTTTTTATGAAGAAACAATACCACAAAACGTAACGAGGGTTGATGTCTTCTTTTTTACGTCATACGTACGTACAGTTACCAACATCGTGAAATTGACAAAGTGAATTATTTTGGAATGAAATTGAATGAGTGAGTTTTGAGTGAAATTCAGGGGAGGTAATCCATTATCGCTATTTTTTACCCCTCATTAATATTTTTTTTTCAGAAAAGTTCTCTGAATAGCTTTCTATGCGTTTAAGGACCCACCATTAGCTTAAGAAATTCAATTAAGTCAGTGAAATCGTGGATTTTTTTCTGGCAGATTCTTTTTTGATGGTTTGTGTTGATCTTACTATTTCTATTGATTTTGGATCGCTTTTGAATTCTTTGAGTGAGTGTTTTGAACGAATGAATGGGGCCTTGAGTGAGCGATTTAGAATGGTTTTGGCAGGAGGTGACAGTCAATTTCACGATGTTACTAACTGTACTATAATACAATACAAATACAATACAAATTCTTAATTTGCTATTAAAAGCGCCGAATATGAGTAGAAAATTTTACAACCAAATGAATTTGGTACTGAAATGCTCGATATTTGTTTTTTTTTTTCGGTAATTCATCATTGAATTTGCTTCTAAGATAAAAAGGAAAAGACAAAGGAAGAAGAGCACGTTATATTACAGAAGATACCTATAATTGTTATATAGGAGATGTTCAAAATGAGCTAGATTTAATAGTTTGAGATGGTGAAAAAAATAGTTCCCCTATACTTCTTTTTGGTCATGGTTCATTACAAATATATGTACGACAATTGTGGCTCGACAATTCCTCTTCTAAGAATTATTAGTAGAGAGTGACAACAAAATTCAAATTAAAATTTATAACGCAACAATTACGCTCCCTTTTGGTTGAGAGAAAATTTACTAATTAAAGCAATATATTTTCGTCCACGTGGCTTTAAATCTTATCGCTTCAGAATGCTTGTCCATAATGTATGAGATAATAATTGGCTTTGAATAGATTCTGGACTGATATTATAATATTTCATTCCACGTAGAAAAATTCAAATCTCTTCAAATTTCAGCTAAAGATTGTAGCCGTAATTTGTTGTAATACTTACCTAAATGTAAGAACATAACAGATTATATTCATTAGTTGTTACATATAACAACTTATTAATATTATCTTTTCTATGTTTATACATTTATTTGAATTCTAACTTTGAAAAGATTCTTAGTTGAGCATGAGTTTTATGCCTTAACCTCGGGCCCTGATGAAGGGGAAAGGACCATCTTATACAAGCTTAATATAGAATAAAGAATTAGTGACTTAAGATACGAACGATAACTGTTCGAGGTTCGGAGAATTCATCGTGACGAGACTTTGCCTCGTCATGATGCTTTCTCACAGCCGAGACCAGATATTGATATTTAAAGACACTAACATACTATTCTATTTATCAAGCTATTATCTTTCATGGTTTATGGAAATTTCGAAACGAAGGAAACTCGTGGGAAACATTAACAGTTCGTGTGCGCGCAGTAATATTAACGACCGATTCTCAAAATGAAAATTTAAAGACATCTCAGAGAATAGTCTGATCTTTTTAAAAGCTCCGTTGCTTATTAAAAAGCGAATAATTGCAAAATAATTAAGAATCAGCAAGTGTCGATTCGGGTCCCATTAGAAAATACAAAAGTTACATGATGACATAAAATTTAAAGAAAAAAAATGTAAAAGCGAAAAGATTCGATCCTATTTGGTGTCTTTTTCAAAACTCAGATGGCCCGTGAGGGTAAAAATAATGACAATAAAAAAGACAACTTCGGAAAAATATATGATTTTTCAGATTTCAACGGACCATGATTGGACTAAATGAGTGAGGGAGAGAGAGAGAGAGAGAGAGAGAGAGAGAGAGAGAGAGAGAGAGAGAGAGAGAGAGAGAGAGAGAGAGAGAGAGAGAGAGAGAGAGAGAGAGAGAGAGAGAGAGAGAGAGAGAGAGATGATAATATAGGGACGGAGAGAGCAGGTGAGAGAGAGGGCAGGAGAGAAAGAGAGAGATTCACCTTCATATTCACATTTACTTCCATCATCCAAACACGTCTCGTGTTCTTCACAAGTATTCTCACAGGCTGGTGTTATCTTCTAAAAAACATAAAAAATCTTGAGAACCTTGCAGCGGGGGTCCAAATAGCACACTGCTTATTGATGATATATTTGGATCTTTAAATCAGGTAACTGGTAACTATCAAGTAACAATTATTACAGTTAACAAAATCATGAAATTGACAAGGTGGATGATTTTGATATGAATTTGAATGAGTGAGATGAGTTAGTTTTGAGTGAAATTAGAGGACGGTAACCCGATGTCGCTAATTTTGTTCAGGATGAACATAACTAGCGATGTTTATTATCCCCCTTCAATAAAATGTGCTCACAAGTTCTATAAATAGCTTCCCACTTCTTGAAAAACTAAACAGACCTTTATTATTTCAATTATGTAAATGAAATCGCGCTTTTGTCTATCTATATTTATTTTGATTACAGTTGTTGATCGTATCATTTAAGTGATTTTTGTAGCGTTTTTACTGGTTCGTTTGAGCTTCTTGGTGAATGATTTGAGTGCTGAGCTAGTGATTTTGAATGTTTTAAATCGAGAGGAATGTCAATTTCTTGATGTTATTAACTGAGCCAGTATCACTTTTAAATGTAAATAAAGCCCGTTTACATATGAAGTAGGTTACAACTTTTTTTCGGCATTGATAAGATAGCAATCGGGTGGTTTCATATGTTGGTACTTTGTCTAAGTCACTAAACAAATAATATAATTCCTTGTTCTCAGAAAAAAAAGAAAGAAAATCGAATTACATGTAGTATTGTGTAACAAAATATTTTGCCCAGTAAGATTTGTGTATTAGGAAAGGGGATAGAGAGGCTATAGGTTAATTTGCATCAACTTATCATATCCTTTTTAAATGAAAAAAAAAAAAAAACACTATAGCATTTAATACCTCGTTCCAATTTCCCTTTTCTGTAAACACGTACCCTGGACATGGGTTTTGTTTATTGAGTGTGCCGTTGTTCGCATGAAGTCGGCAGATATTGGCCTGTAGAAAGAAAATGTACATGTACTATTGTATCGTCTTCAAGATAATGAAACTAAGGACCTACAACACACGGGTTCGCAAAGGAATAACTATCGAGTAGCCATTTAAACCTTTTATCTGAATCGTTTGTCCTCTTCAACGATCTCTTAGTATAAAGAAGATTCACGCTTTGTTATGATTGTTGGCAAATAAGCCAACTAGTCTTTTCCCGTGCCTATTTTCTACCACTTGTGCTAAAGTCAAATAAAAATCGGTAACAATTTGTTGGAAACAAATTTGAGGTAAGCGGGATAATCTTGGCAAACTAATCAGTCTCAGTCTCAGTCTAATCAGTCTCAAATATGCTATCTTTGACATTTTCCATGGCCATTATTTCCATGTTAGAGCATACATGGAAAACAAATTTACCTGATATATTGTAAATTGTTTTACAGTTAGTTACATCTTGAAATTAATATTCACCTCAATCAAAACCATTCTAAATCGCTCACTCATAGCTCCATTCAATCATTCCAAACACTCACTAAAACCATTCAAAAACGCGCAAACCCATTGAAAAATATAGAATCAACAGTCTTTCAAAATAAACTTTGAAAGAAAAAAATCGCGATTTTACTGACATAAGTCAAATTGTTAGAGTCACATGGGTTCTTGAAGAAATAGGAATCTATGTAAAGAACTTGTATGCATATTTTATTAAAGGGAGGTAATCAATATCGCCAATTCTGTTCATCCTGAACAAAATTTGCAATATAGGATTACCTCCCATCAAATTCACTCAAAACTCGCTCCAAAAACTCATTCAATTTCATTCCTAAATCATTCCAAAATCATTCACTTTGTCAATTTCACGATGATGTTATTTGTACTCACTCTGTTCAAAGTAAAGAAATCAATCGTTATTACAATGCTGATCCTGATTTGATCCTTTTTAAGCTTAATAAAACAAATTGTTTGTTTTATCATGTTATTGGTCGTAATTGAATTATTGGTGGGAGAATTCACTTATAAGGTGCTCCTGTTGCCGCGATATGACTCAAAAAATTTTAAAAGCGCGCTAAACACCATGCATATCTCCTTAACATGGGTTCGATGTTGACGCAATACATTGATATAAAAAAAAGTAAGCAGTGAATCTTGTCGAGTATGCTGTTCAAATTCGTAATTTTAACCGAAAAAGCTGGGTTTGTAAAATAACCCAAAAGACTCAACCCAAAAGTCTTATTACAAAATCCAAGTTCTTTGAAAACCCCAAGCCACAAGCCGTTGATTTGAAGTTTCAAATATGTACTTCCTAAAACATTTCACCATGGATTGACATTTTGAACGTCCATTTTGATCATTTTTCTAATGTTTTGTTGGCATTTTCGTATTTTTTTTTTTTTTTTACTATTTTTTTTTCTTTTTGCCTGGTGTTTTCAAATTTCAGGACCAACTTCCCGAAATTTTTATCATAACATTCTGGGAAGAAAATGTACAGATACATCACACACTCAGCTCAAATCATTTAACAACCTCGCTCCAACCGTTCAAACCGCTTCAAAATCGTTCAAAAACGCATCAAATCGTTTGAGCACTCAGCCTTTATTCAAGGTCATTAAACTATTTCATGATTTTATTTGCGTAAAAATTGAAGCGTTAGGTTGTTGCGTATAAAAGTTTGATTTTAAACCACTACTTTTAGAAAGTGAAAATAATGAAAGTTTATTGGTTTGTTGTAAGATGACATATATTGACGTCATATGTGATGTCATAAGTTAAATGCTTTTTTTTAAATCCCCGGCTCCAATTAATGATAGTTATAATAATTTTGATCCATCCTCGGACACCCCGGGGTCTCCCTATTTGCTACGCTCCCAAATAGGGAGAACCCGGGATATCCGAGGATGGTTTTGATCGGCATAAGTGTCAATTTTACAGTGTTTAACTGTACAATGTTTCTCTCTTACGCTCACCTGAGCACATCGCGCTCAAGGTGAGCTGTGTGTGATCATTGAATGTCCGTCGAGTATCACGTGTCGCAGTCAACAATCTACGTGTTTACACTCTAGAGGCTCGATGTTCATGAAACTTGATGAGAATGTTGGCCATGACACGCGGATAAATCTTTGAAAATGAGAAGGATCCATGCCATATCAAGGGGACATGAGCCTTGAGATATCACAGGAACAGGAGCCTTTATGACAATTATCTTGTTTACACTTAAGGAACCACAAATGGCCAAATGTTCCTGAAACTTGATCAGAATATTGGCCAGGTAACAAGGATGAACCCAATTGAAAACGGGAAGGATCCATGCCATATCACAGAAATAGGAGCCTTAATGACAATTTTCTTGTTTACACAATAGAAACCACAAATATGGCCCAATCTTCATGAAACTTGGTCATGATGTTGGTCAGGTTACAAAAAATGAATCCTTATGAAAATGCGAAGGATCCAAGCCATGTCAAAGGAAAAGAGTTCTTAATGATATTTTTTGTTTACTCACTAGAGGTCATAAAAATGGTTCTATCTTCCTGAAACCTTATGAGAATGTTGGTCAGGTCACAAAGATGGACTCTATTGAAAAGGGAAAGGATTAATGTCATATCAAGGGCAAAGAGGCCTTCACGATATTTTCTTGTTTAAACTCTAGAGGCAATAAATATGGCCCTATCTTCATGAAACTTAGTCAAAATATTTGTCGGTGCACAAGGATGAAACTTATTGAAAATGAGAAGAATTCATGCAATATCAAGGGAAAAGGGCTCAATTACAATTTTCTTGCTTGGATACTACAGGCCACAAATATGGCCCAATCTGCATTAAACATTGTCAGTATTTGTCAGGTCACAGGGATGAACCTTTTTAAAATGGGAAGGATCCATGCCATATCACGGGGAAAGGGGCCATAATGATTATTTTCTTTGCTAAATTCTGGAGGCCATAAAAATGGCCTTATCTTCATGAATCTTGTTGAGAATGTTTGTCAAGACATAAGGATAAATCCTATTTAAAATGAGGATATTTACCATGGGAAAAGGGGCCTTACAGACATTTTTCTTGTTTACTCTAATGAGGCCTTAAGTATGGCCAGTCCACTTGAAACTTGGTCAGAATATTTGTAAGGCCACAAGGATGAAGCCTAAAGCAAATTGAAAGGATCCCTGCCATTTAACAGGCGAATGGGCATTGATTAAGATTTTCTTTTTTTCACTCTAGAGACAGAATGTGCCCCACTCTTCGTGGAACTTAGTATTTTAGTATGCTTGTCTTGTCAAAGGATAAATCCCTACATGAAACCTGTTTAGAAAAGGCTATATACTTATGCATGGATCTTAGGAATAGAATAATGTCTTTCTTTGAAAAATGTAATGGCCATTATGACCTTTAAAACATTTAAATGAACCAAGGGAGGAATCAAGGAGACGAAGGTGACCGATATAGGACCATCATGGCCCTCTTGTTTATTTGATAGAACAGTCTAATGGGCAGCCGTTTTATTATAAAAAGATTATTATACCCCAAATCCTACGAAGTACAGGGGAGTATACACCTCGTCTTTCCATCCGTCCGTCCGTCCGTAGACCTTTTCGTTTCCGAACTCTAACTAGAGAACCAAGTACCCTACAATCATGATACTTTATACAAAATGTTCCCTATGACCCAAGGAAGTGTCTTATTGTTTTGGGTCACATAGGTCAAAGGTTAAGGTCACAAGCAGCCTTTGTTCAATTTTCGTTTCCGGACTCTAACTCGAGAACCAAGTGACCAACATTCATGAAACTTTATGCAAATGTTGCTAAGGATCCAAGAAAATGCTCTATTGTTTTGGGGGTTACATAGGTCAAAGGTCACGGTCAATTTTTGTTCAATTTTCGTTTCCGGGCTCTCAGGAACCAAGCGACCTTGAATCGTGAAACTTTATGCAAATGTTGCTTATGACTCAATGATGTACCCACTTGTTTTAAGTCAGAAAGGTCAAAGATTATAGTAACGGTCAATCTTTTTTTTTTTTTTTTTAAATTTTCCTTTCTGGACTCTAACACAAGAACTTAGGGACCTATAATCATGATACTTTATGGAAATGTTGCTCATGACCCAAGGAAGTGTCCTTCTGTTTTGGGGTCACATACGTCAAAGATCAAGATCATGGTCAATTTTTGTTCAATTTTTGTTTCCAGACTCTAACTCAAGAACCAAGCGACCTTGAATCATGAAACTTTATGCAAATGTTGCTTACGACTCAATGACGTGCCCGCTTGGTCACTTAGGTCAAATATCATAGGAACGGTCAATCTCTTTTTTTAATTTTCTTTTCTGGACTCTAACACAAGAACTAAGGGACCTAGAATCATGAAATTTCATTCAAATGCTGCAAATGACCTCAATATTTGTTACAAAAATATCCTGCACTTATAGCACTTGCATTCTGACAACGTGCTTGTGGGGTTAAAAGTCCGCTCTGCGACAGTTCTAGTTTGATACTTTTTCAAAACTTTTCCTATGAAATATTGCAAATATCTATAGAGACCTACCATAGAATTTACACTAACTCCAATGCATGCCCTTCTGGTCCGACATTTTTCGACACATTCTGTGTAAGAAATGTCCACATACATAACGTCATAATGTCCAATGGCACATAATCCACCCGAAAACCTTTCTGTCATTTCGTGTGTAAAATTCCACAATGTTACAAATAAAAAACAAAGAAAAAATGAAATCATGACAAATAATTATCTATTCATTTTTCACTGCGTCACTTAACAAGGAGAAGGCAACTAAATCATTTCGAATATTTATCTTCAAATACAAGCAGTTGAATATTTTCTCAGCAAAAAGCGATATTTTAAGACTTTAAGTTCGCCATATGTCATTTTGTTAATTATTGCAAGTAATAATAGTCAATGAATATTTAAATAGCGTGATGACCCTTTTTAACAAATTAATATCTCAAATAATTATTACTGTATTGTTTCAGCATTGTGTTGCCATTTCATAGCCTAGAAAGTGTGTCTCTTACGGAGTCCTAAAACAGCCACGAGTTCATGGTGAAAAATTCGCCAATTACATATGTGACCCGTCACGCGAAAAGGGCCTATCTGGTAACTCTGTAATATGAATATTTGAAGAAGTATTTGTGTCCAGCATAGACCAACCAGAGATCGTATTCCAAAAATTGGTTTATCATGCTAGATTCAGAAAATCAGAAAAATATGAACGGTTTCGATCTTAGTCAGTCTGCGAACCCGCAAACGCAAAACATAACGCACTATCCAGATGGTCCTTTGTCGTGTGACGGGTCACATATTTCATACATATACGCACATAGCGAGATATTTTTCAAATCGTTTGCAAAAGTTTATGTAACCTGGGCACAGGGCAGCTCTTTAGATATTGCATTATGTACAAACTATACTACTCAAAATTTGCTAAGGATATTTTTTTTCTAGTTGAATATTTCTTATCATGATCAATTTTTTCAAGTTTTTTTTCTGTTTCTGAGAACTGCTGTGTTTAAGGTATTCAGATCCTTTTAAAAGAAAGATTTAATGTTGCTTTAAGAGAAAGGCTTGCCTTGAAGGACAGAAGGGTAAAAAAAAACAATTTCGATGTTATAATGAAAAAAAAAGGAATTTGGTTTGTCCAAAAAATAAAAAAAAATCTGTACACTTCAATAACACGTGTGATGTCACCAGGCTTCGATTACGGTCTGCCAACGCCTGTGCATACTGCTTATAAGTCTCCTGATCTTATATTGTGGAATTTGATCCCATTCTCTGAGAAGAGCCTACCTGAGCTCCTGTACCGATGCCGATTGTCTGTAAATGTCCCAGCATGCTGTATAGGATTTAGATACGGGGATGTAGCTGATCATTCTATACGGACGATTGCCACTTTACTCGAGATATTGATTGGAGATATAGGCTCTATATGAACGTGCATTGTCATCCATTAGAATGAAATTTTCAACAACTGCACCTACATATGGTCGAACGTAAACATCTAAGATCTCATTTACGTACATAAGAGCCGCCAATGTGCCGTTTTCAATGACGTGGAGATCTATTTTCCCCTTAGCACTAATTCCAATCTAAACCATGGCTGAGCCCCCGCAAAACTGATCATGTTCTGCCACACACTGAAGTAAAACGCTCATTTTGCATCATCCAGACCCTCTTACGTCTATCGGTCCACACAAAACCTGGACTTGTCTGTAAAAAAGGACGGGGGTCTAGTCATTTCGGATAAAAATCTGCAGGCCCTCTTGACCTCAGGCTAGCATCATGCAACCGATTCCTGATGGATGGGTACTTACTCGCATACCAGTAGCGTTCTGGAAGTCATTACGTAAGGTTATTGCTTTATCAAATCGATGACGCCGTGCCTGAGCCACCACAAATCGGTCTTGAACCTTATTGGTTGAGCGTTCTCGACCCACAGCAAGCAAATGCCTAACATTACCATTATTTTTAATTTCACTCAAAACTCACTCACCGTACTCTATCAATTTCATTCAATAATCATTCCAAATCATTCACCTTGTCAATTTCATGATGTTGTTTCCTGTCATTCGGAACATCACTCGGCCATTTCCGTAAACTGCAACAGACCTCGGATGTATGTAAGGCGGATGGGTATGTAACAAAATCGTGCATTTTGTTAGGCGGATACAGTGAAAGAAAAGCTAGCACTGTAGATTTATATCTTTTACAGTAAATAACGTCTGAACAATCTTAATTTTTGAGAATGACGAATCATTCTCAAAAAGACTTTTTCAGTCGTTATTTAAGAATCTAAAGATATTTATATTAGGATTCGGTGGTTACTCGTCATTGACTCAAACGAGTAGCTTTGGCGACGTCGAATGTTTTCACTCACAGTTTCGAGGGCTTGCGCCACAGGTAGCCAACGCGGGTGGGGATAGTAAAAATAGTATTAAAATTTTTTGTGGTTAATTTTTGGTAAATTTACACTATCCCTACCCGTGTTGGCTACCTGTGGCTTGCGCCATTTTAACTGACGTCATCGAGTTTTTCCAAGGTTTTCCCGTAATTTTTAAAAATAGTCCTTCTATGTACATCCGAGGTTGATCGTGAGATTGGCCGAGTGGTGTTCCGAATGGTTTCCTGTATAAGATATCCGAGCGAAATAAGGTTCAATATTGACTTTCGATTAGTTCACCTAGACCTGTCAGGAATTTCTCATTTTACTTTCATTCATTAAATATTCTATAATCTCGTACATATCTTCAAGGAAAGAAAATCAATTATACTATCCCGCAATATGAAAATGTTTTCAAAAAGATTTTTTATTAAATTTCACTTGACAAATACGCTCTATTCGTCTTTGGTCATTTTCACTCCTGACTAGAATTTCATCTGAGGCTATTTTCACAAATTGTATGAAAATATACTGTTCACAAAAATAGGGGATAATTAAGTATGAAAAATGGTACAGTTAAAAATATTGTGAAATTAATAAGGTGAATGATTTTGGAATGATTTCGGAATAAAATTGAACGATTGGGATGAATGGATTTTGAGTGAGATTCAAGGAAGGCAATAAAAAATCTCTAATTTTGTTCAAAAATGAACAATGAACAGGATGAACAAAATTAGCGATATTTATTG
Organism: Fragum whitleyi; assembly: GCA_948146395.1. Taxonomy (NCBI): domain Eukaryota; kingdom Metazoa; phylum Mollusca; class Bivalvia; order Cardiida; family Cardiidae; genus Fragum; species Fragum whitleyi. The sequence continues at coordinate 47,309,840 of OX411551.1, read as the reverse complement.
CCTCACTTTTATAAAATAAGCATTAAAGTTCTATAAATAGCTTTTTATTTCTTCAAGAAATAGTCATACACTTATAACTTCAATGATGTAAGTGATGTCGCGATGTTTTTTTTTTTTTTCTATATTCATTTTGGGTTTAATTGTTGATCTTATCTAAACTAATGATTTTGGAGCGTTTTTGAGTGGTTTGAGTGAATGTTTTGAATGAGTCAACGAATAAATGAATGAATGAACGAATGGATGGAGCGCCGAGTGTGTGATTGAGAACGTTTTTAATTGAGATGAATGTCAATTTCTTAATGTAACTAACAGAAGCAGATTGTTGATTTCATTACCTTCCATGCCTTTGTGTCATCTACTTTTTAGTCGACTTATAGATCGTTCGAAACCGCAATTACATAACTCAAAAACAAGTTATCTCCTATTTTTGCAAATTGTATAAGTTGAACTTAATTGAGGCTAAGCAAGTTTGAATAGTGCTTATTTCAACACAAGATTTCTGATTTCGCAACCATTAAAACTAAGAAATGGCGTTATCGCGTTATCCTTTACTATTTTCTTCTCTTTTTTCTATTTTTAAAATAGAAATGAGATCGAGGTGTTTAACGAATCACCTCTTCTCATAAAAGAACCGTTTCCATCTTATTGATTTTCTGAAATTGCTACTTCTGTTTTTAAGAAAAACAAGATCGCAGAGACGTATTTCTAGGAAAATTGCCTAAATGACAAAAAATGACAATAGAACGCTGACGTAAATCCATTTTTATAGGCCCGTCGAGAGACGGGACGCATTATGGGATCACCCTTGGCGTCCGGCGGGCGGTGGGCGGGGCGGACGGTGTCAACTTTTTTGACCGAAGCATTATTTGTCACGCTTTGACCGATTGACTTGAAACTTAGCATTTACGTCCCACCGTGATTTCGGAGTGTAGTTCACAAAAATTGTAACACAAGGAAGCTTAAATCTTGTTTTTTCCTCTGTAGACATCTAACAGTGTAACGGCCGCATCTTATGACAATTTGCCACCTTGGTATTCATTGATGATTTCCATGTAGGAAATCATTAACGAACCTCGGACCTTCAGCTTAAGATTTGAGCCCCTATTCTCCTCGAAAACCGAGGCAGTCAAAGAGGGCTTGGTTTTTAAGATACATTTGTACCCTGTATTCACTTGCAAACTTTTTGTATTATGCATGTTTAGTTAACTACATCGTGAAATTGACAAGATGAATGTTAATGGACTGATTTTGGAATAGAATTCAATGAGTTGGCGGAGCCAGTTTTGAGTGAGATTAAAGGGATGTAATCGATTTTCCAAAGTTTGTTCAGTGTGAACAAAATTAGCGACATTTATTATTTAACTTCAATAAAATATGCGTTAAAGTTCTATACGTAGATTCCTATTTCTTCAAGAACCAATCAGATGCGTATGACTTCAATTATGACGCGATCTTTAGCAAAATATCTATTTTGAATGTACATGTTGATCTTATTTCTTTTTAAGTGATTTTGGGGCGTGTTTAATGGTTTGAGTGAGTGTTTGGAACAATTGAATGGAATGCTGAGTGAGCGATTGAGAATGGTTTTGATCGAGATAAATGACAATTTCACGATATAACTTACTGTAGAAACGGTCTCTTTGAATTGCAACGTAAAGGATATATTGTTTACCATACGCCCGATCATCTAAGATAAGTTCATTTTGAATCCAGTAAACGGAAGCTTGGAGCGTTAGAAGTGCATAATCGCGAAATCGATCTGCTTATTTAGCAATTTTATATCCAGATAAAAAGTTCGAATTAACAGTTGATTTCACAAAGAGTCATTCTCTCAAACTTTTTATAATACACACATAGACTCTAAATAAACAATTTGCAGTTACTGATGAGATCGTTTTAATTTCCGATTTCATTCTGTCACGTGTTTCTATTTGTAAGCGAAATTGACACAATTGAGTTTTTGGCAAGTCACGTGACCAGATGTGTTATTCACTATAGTCAATTTCTTAAAAGTTTTAGGATTAAGAATTTTAAGATTTCTTAAGATTTTTAGTCGGGCTCTCTCGGGCTGCATCGTAGAATGTCAACTGAATCGCGCGAGATAATTCGATTTAAAATCTTAAGATATCTTGAAAATCTTAATCTAAAAAACGCACCTCGGGCCTCAAAGAAAAAAAAAACATGATGACACGGCCGTTTACCTATTCTCCATTGTATGGTGAATGGATTTCAGCACGTTTCACTATGACTAGACTTGATTTCTTTAAAAAACTAACTTAAGGCATCTCGGGAAAATGTAAGGAACAAATCAATCAATATCTACCCAATAATTAGGAAACACGCCCCTCTTGTCAAGATTGGTTTGCGTATTTGATATTGATTGTTCATATATTTAAAATACAGGGTGTCCACGGTCAGGGAAAAAGTCAGAGAAAAAAATACTTTTTTCAAGGTCAGGGAATTGTCAGGGAATTTTGGAATTGGTCAGGGAATTTTACAGTTTAAGCTTAAGTCAGGGAAAAGTCAGGAAATTTTGAAATAATTGGTGCATGAATAATAAAAAGATAAAAAAAGTATCACGGCATTTAATGCACTTTGAAATGGTCATGTGTCAATGTGGTGGGTGTATAACCTGACTGTCAGGTTATACACCCAGCACCTTGACACATGAGTTTCAAATTACATTAAATGCAGTTACAGTAAATAAAGTTAGAGGTGATAAAGGTTGGCTGTAGGGGTGGAGGAGGCCAACATTTTCATAAATTAACGTGCAAATTACAGTCATAAGTCAGGAAAATTTGATTTTAGTCAGGGAAAAGTTATGGAATTATGCTTTGGTCAAACTGTGGACACCCTGAAATATATGTTCATGTATTTACAAGTTGTGATTTTGAATAGTAAAAGGATTTGTCTATCTTTGGCAAGGCATAAAATTTAAGTAAAGATGATCAATATATGTAAGGAAATGGACAATACATTTAATGACAACATGAAATTGACATTGTAAATGATTTTAAAAAGAATTTGGAGTTAAAGTGAATGGGTTTGATGAGTTATATTTATGAAATGGGATGTAATACAACAACGCCAATATCGTAAAAATGGCGATATTTATTACCTCCCTTATTTAAATGTACTAACAAGTTCTGTAAAAAGAATTTAGTGTCTTCACGAACTTATCAGACGCTTAAAGACTAATATAAGTCGGGGAAATAATATATTCATTTCCAGATATTTGATTGTAGTTGTTTGTCTTATTTTAGTGGTTTTTGAACGTTTTTGATTGGTATTATTCATGGAACTTGTATGCGTATTTTATTTAATGGATGTATAAATATCGCTAATTTTGTTCATCCTTGAAAGCAGCGTAGATCCCCATTAAAGAAACAAAGAAACAAAGAAACAAACAAACAAACAAACAAACAAACAATTGTTAATAGATTTGTGTATCTTCATGGACAAACAAGAAACTCTTGCGCCAGAATAAGCACAAACACAAGTCAAAGAAAACCTTCATCGATTTTAATGAAGTTTTGGAGCGTTATTGAACGATTTCGGGGTGCAAGATAAAATATTTGTGACCCGTCTCGCAACAAGGGACCATCTGGGAACTCTGTAAAATGACTATTTGAAAAAAGAGATTGGGCCCAGCATTGGTTAACCAGAGGTCGCATTTCAACACTTCTTTCACTGGAAGGTAGATTGATCATTCTATATTCAGAAAATAAGCACGCTGCGAAAAGTTTCGACCCTAGTCAGTCTGCGCAATCCCCGTAGCCTGACTAGGGTCGACACTTTACGCACTACCCATATGGTCCCTTTTCGCGTAACGGGTCACATTTGTAAAACGGTTGAACCCAGCCCAGGTGAACTTGAGGTAGCATTTCATAACTTCTTATGCTGAAATGTGGTATACTTTTTTTTGTTTCAGAAAATTCCGATAAAAATAAGATTCTAGTCAACCTGCGCGATCGCCTCAATTTGACTATGTTGGACACTTTGTACTCATTCCAAATGGTCCCTCTTTGAGGGTCACATTTTCAATTAAATGGGTTTACCGTTTCCAGGTATTTAAAAAAAATATGGCTAACTATGGGAACCACATAATGTGGACATAACGAAACATAAAATGATTACAGCTTTAAAACGTACAAGTTTCATGTCAACACAAAGAAAACTTATGTCATGTATCCAAAAGCCCTTGCCACACCGGAAATTAAGCTTACCTCCAGATGATTCTTTATATTAAAGCGCCACTAAAAGGTTTTCAATACCTCGAACTTTTCTAAAATCACTTGAAATTTTATATATTGACATGTTCTTCTTCATTGTTTTAAATTACATTCTTTTTTTCACAAACTCAGAGTCTTCGCTCCTTTAGTAAAATTCCTCCAAGATTCCCTTGAGCCGATTCCATGTCTCGAGTATTTTGTCTCAGTAAAATTTGCACAATCTTATGCCAATGGTTTATAGTATCTAATTATGCCATTTATTAGTTCAAACTTAATTACTTAATTTCGATTGCGACGAAAGAAAATCTTAGCAAAGAGAGACGAACTAGAACACTCATTCTAGATATGCTCACGTCCCTGATAGAGAGGAAATGGTTTAAACCCCCTGCTTTCCAATTCTACGGCCAGGCGAACTGGGGCAGGCTATTAAATGTTTTGCCTATAAACATGCCCCGGTAACGTTGGGGTTCGACCACGGACCTCCAGGTCATAAGTCGAGAGCCTATACCACTGGGCAACCGAGGCAGCCATTCGTGCCATTAATTATTCTCAGTTTAACCAATTTATCACGTATGTGCAGGTAACAATTATAACATAGTGAAATTGACAAGGTAAATGATTTTGGAAGGAAATTGAATGAGTACGATGAGTGAAATTTGCGTGAAACTAGGGGAAGGTAATTCAATTTCGCTAATTTTGTTCAGGATGAAAAAAATAGCAATATTTATTACTTCCCTTTAATACGATTTGAATACAAGTTATACAGATAGCTTCTTTCAAACTAATCAAACGCTTACGATTTCAAGTATGTTAGTAAAATTGCGATTTTGTTCTAACTATTTTTATTTTGATCGTAGTCGTTGATCTCATATTTTTGAATGTTGATTTCATCCTTTTTTGTGATTTTGGAGCGTTTTTGAATGATTAAGTGAGTGTTTGGACTTAATAAATGGAGTGCTGAGTAGGCGATCTAGATTCCACGAAGATTTTAACCGTAATCTATATTGCAAGCAAAATCTGTCCATACAGCAGTAATGATGTGAACGACGGAAAAACGGTTAAATGCTTTCAAGAGGCCCCTCACATTTGTGAGCTACCGCTATCGATAGATATTCGTACTTCAAGGACATTCCATAGTAAGACGAATAAAGGTCCCATACTTTCAAGAGGCCCCTCACTTTTGTGAGCCACCGCTATCGATAAGTATTCGTACTTCAAGGTCATTCTATAGTAAGACAGGATAAAGTTCAAATGAACACAAAAGTCGCCTCACTTTGATGCGCCACTGCTATCGATAAGTATTCGTTCTTCAAGGTCATTCTATAGTTAGACAGAATAAAGGTCAAATGAATAGAACAGTCCCCTCACTTTTGTGAGCCACCGCTATCGATAGATATTTGTACTTCAAGGGTCACTTCACATTAAGACAGGATAAAGGTCAAATGAATACAAAAGTCCCCTCACTTTGATGAGCCACCGCTATCGATATATATTCGTATTTCATGGTCATTTCGCAGTAAGACAGGATAAATCACGGGGGTAATGTCCATAATCGGAGCCACCGGCTCCGCTTTCAAAATCATGTGTGGAACTTCCGCACCACGTGTGGCTCCGATTATGTAGATGTAAACATCTCATTTTTTAATGAAGAATGTGGTACGGAGTCGGGATTTCCTCATTTATATCATATTATATTCATTAATCATTAAAAAGTCGAATGCTATTCGAACGTATCATCATGGAATGATTATAGAAAAGCGCCCCATGAAACTAACAGAAATTTCACACGGAAGAAGTTATATAGAAGAAGATGAAGACACTCCACAACTTCAGAGCCAGGGTACATTATCGGAGCCAATCCACATAATCGGAACCAAACAATTTTCTTTGATCTATATCATATTGAAGTAAAGTACATCGGGTTAGAGTATTGTGGTTGTTTTGTTAAACTCTTGTATATTAAAAACAATGGTCTGCGTAATTTATTTTGTTCAGAAAATTGCATTTTGGGGGTAAAAACCACGTGTTTTGACATTCCTGGCTCAAGACTGCTCCCAGAAGAAATCATTTTTAACAAAAACCAATGGGCGTTCTTACATTTTTTTACTACGTTTACGTTGTAAATTGTATAACTGGTCGAATAGCATTCGACTTTTTAATGATTAATGAATAAAATATTATTTAAATGAGGAAATCCCGACTCCCTACCCAATTTTTCATTCAAAAAATGAAATGTTTACATCTACATAATCGGAGCCACACGTGGTGCTGAAGTTCCACACATGATTTTGAAAGCGGAGCCGGTGGCTCCGATTATGGACATCACCCCCACCCCCCCCGTGATAAATGTTAATGAATACAAAAGTCCCCTCACTAATGTATTTCCACTGCTATCGATAGATATTCGTACTTCTTTGTCATTTCGCAGTACCACAGGATAAAGGTTAAATAAATGCAAAAGTCCCCTCACTATTATGAGCTACCGCTATCGATAGATATTCGTATTTCATGGTCATTTCGCAGTAAGACATGATTGTGTAGCGGTCGGTAGTTCTTCCTTTTCCTACCTAAAAATAAATAATATATTAACCAGGAAAACAGGCCTAAATGACGGCAAATGGATCAGTTAGTTACATCGTGAAATTAACATCCATCCCAATCAAACCATTCTAAATCGATCACTCAGCTTTCCATTCATTCATTCCAAACACTCACTCATACCATTGAAATACGCTCAAACCTATTGAAAAAAATAGAATCAACAACGTCATCCAAAAAAATTTGGAAAATCGCGATTTCACTGACATAATTTAAATTGTTAGCGTCTAATAGGCTCTTGAAGAAATAGGAAGCTATCTATAAAACTTGTATGCATATTACTATAAAGGGAGATAATCAATATCGATAATTTGTTTATCCTGAACAAAATAAGCGCCATTACATTACCCCCTTTTAATTTCTCTCAAATGTCGCTCCACACATTCATTCAATATCACTCCGAAATCAGTCCAAAATCATTCACCATGTCAATTTCATGACGTTTTTAACTGTAATTCAACTGTTTTACCCAGATTAAACAAAACGATCAATCTAAGACTAATCCAAATTCAAAGAATATTATTCGTGAATTTAATGTGCGTTGAATTTTCAAAAAGAAACCGCAACATATTGTAGAAAACACTGAGAAAAAGAGAGAAATTGCTTGATATTAGTAATTTCTCCATTTTCGTCGAGGTTTTCCCATTTAATTACCTTCAATGTAAAAAAATACCTGTTTTCTAATAACGTTGTTTTTCTTGTTTTATGAAAGTTTATTTTGCAATTTGAACAATTGTAGTGTAAGCATATTATCAATTTTATTGTCATTTAAGAAGGTTTTCATATATCACATGAATAAATAAATGAGCCTAAATAAATGAGCCTATCCGTAACGTTTCAATCAATTTGACATGTGCCTGGATGGCAAACCATGAGCAGCATAAATAGCCACAAAGCGCAATAAGATAATTACCTGACTATCTAAAGACACTTTGGTCCCATATCTATAAATCTACAGAACGTATTGTAAAGACTCTAGTTAGACTTTGTACATACACAGGCTGGCCAGAGCTTTTACAAGCCGCACATTTGAATTTGTTGGAAATGTCACGCACTGGCTTAACCCTTTGCTGTTTAATCCCTGCTTTTTACGTGCCTGTGATTTTATATTGAGAAAACATTGTGAAAAAAAGAAGATATTGCTTCTGACAAGCAATTTCTTCTTTTAACACACTATTTTCTACCCCACCGAAACTTTGAATTTGGTCAGGTCTAAAATTTTGTAAAACAGGAAAGGGTTAAATGTGAATCATCACTTAAAAAAGACCTGAAAAAAATCTTGGAATCATTCGAAAAATAGAGTTGTTCCAGATGTCAACCGGAGGTCGCGTGGCAGAGCGTGGCTTATTTTTACTGTTAGATATTTGAAATCTTCACCTCCCAAACAACTGGCCCGATTTCAATGAAACCTGGCATGAACGATCCTTCAGTGACCCGCTTGTTAAGTTGTTAAAGAAATTTGGATTTGTTCAAAATTATGAGCGTATCAGGATGAGGGGGGCTTTTTAAAAGTCTTCTTCTCCGAAACTATAGGCCTAATTTCAATGAAACTTGGCATGAATGATCATTGGATGACACACTTTAAAAGTTGTTCACGAAATTTCAAATGACCCCTAAAATTTGGGTTGGCTTGGGTGTTATTTTCACTATAAACTCTTTAAAAATCTTCTCCTCCCAAACCATTGGTCGGATTTCGATGCAACTTGACGTGAATGATCCTTTGGTGACCCCCTTCTAAACTGTTTAAGAAATTTGGATTCAGCCCTAAATACGGGCGTGGCAGGTCGGTGCTTCTTTCATTTCAAAATCTTCTCCTCCGAAACCATTGTCCCAATTTCAGTAAAACTTAGCATGAATGATCCTTGGGTGACCCTCTACTAAAAGGGCGTGGCAGGGCGGGACATTTTTTTTTATAAAATCTTAGAAAGTCTTCTTCTAAACCGATGGGCGTATTTGACGAAACTTAGCAGAAATCTTCATTGGGTGACCCTCTTCTGAAAGTGTTCAAGAAATTTGGATTTACCCCCAAAATATTCGCGTGGCAAGCGTGCGTTATTTTCCCTATAATATCTTAAGAACTCTTTTTTAACCAGACAATTGGCCCGATTTCTATGAAACTTGACATGAATGATTCTTCGCTGACACTCTTTTAAATTTGTTCAAGAATTTTAGATTGACTCCCAAAGTTTTACGTGGCGGGGAGATGGGCTTATTTTCACTAAAAAGTTTTAAAAATCTTTTCCATAACCATTCGACCAATTTTAATGAAACTTGACATGAATGATCATTGAGTGGCCCTCTTCTAAAGTTGTTCAAACAATTCGGATTGACCCTCAAATAGGGGCTTGGCAGGGCGGGTCTTACATTCTTTTTAAAATCTTAATTAGTCTTCTTTTCCCAAACTATTGACCCGATTTCAATGACACTTGGCATGCATGTTTCATGGATGTACCTCATCTAAAGTTGTTCAGGAAATTTTTAATTGGTCCCAGTATATGGGCGTGACAGGGTCATTATTATTTTTTCATGATATCTTTATTTGTTTGTCCTTAACCATTTGCTTTATTTCAATGAACCTTTGCATGGATGTCCATTGAGCGACCAATTTCATTAATTGTTCAAGAAATTTTGATTGACCACAGAAAAAGAGTGAGGCAGGGTGGAACTTATCTTCACTATAAAATATTTAAAAATCTTCTTCTCCGAAACGATTACGCCAATATAAATGAAACATGAGTGTTGCTTGTGTGATCTTTTTATCAAGTTGTTCTAGAAATTTTAAGTGACCTCTAAATAAAGACGTGACGTGGTTGGTGTTATCTTCACTTTAGAAATTATCTCCTACTACACCATTGGCCCAAATTCAACCAAGCATTGCAGGATAATGTTCCTTGGGTAAATCTCCTCCTAGTTGATTGGTCCATATATGGTTGTGGTCTGGTGGACATATGTTAACAAAAATGATGCTATAAATATGGTATTGTTTCAATGTAAAAATATATCAAGACATATCTATATAATTAAAAAAAGATTATTCTTTTTTAGAATCGATACCGATATTTATTCTGAAAAATGGCTTTCCATATTTTAGCCTAAACTTTGTGTCTGTCTTTTGGCCTCTGCACAAATTTCCTTGTTAACTTCAATATCTGACTGTGTTTCTCATGCATAGATATTTGAAAGCCAGTAGAACGATACAGGCCCTGTTTGGCCTCTTGTTAAGAAGATGAAACAAATGACGCTTAGATATTTAGTATGTTATGGACGCTAAAAGTTTGTTTTCTGAAATGCATCATCTTATGATCTTTTGTATTATGGTTGGGCTGATTAAAAATATACAAACTTGCATATGCCTTTTCCTTTGTAAAAGTATAGAAGAAGAAGCCCCCCCCCCCCTCCTTCGCATTAATTACAACAGATGTAGAAATATTGAAATGTTATTTGAGCCTGTGCGTGACATTTCCAACAATTTCATATGTGTGCAAAGCAAAGACTCTGGCCAGTCTGTGCATCTGCACAGTCTGACCAAAGTCTTTACTATGCGATTTGTAGATAAATAAGGTATCAAAGTATTTGTAGACAGCTAGGCAAATTTTAATTTACACTATACTACTTTCTGTGCTTCTAAATGTTTTTACTTCAAGAAGGTGTCAAAGTGTTGGAAATGTCACACACAGGCTCATTTTGTCTCGTAATGAAAGAAGGACCTCAAAGGAACAAGTCTTCATCTAACTACATAAGATATCAAATATCTTACAATTCCTTGTAATTAATCAATCATGTATACCAACTCACTAAAATGGAAAGTCCCCACCCAGCTTCTTATATTCCTTTTCTTGGCAATTTTGCGAGAATAAATAGTACTTTCAAAATCTCAATTATTTCCGAAAAATGCATGCAATGCTATGCTGATTTTTTTTTGCTATTTTATCGTAAATGTACAATTTACGAAATATGTTTATTTATTAAAGATTGAAACAGGTGCCACATGGTGTCAGACTACCTTAACGGGTTTCTGGGCGCCTACTTTCACTTTATAATCCTTAAAAATAATCTCTTCTCAAACCATTTGTCCTATTTCAATGCAACGTAGCGTTCCTATAATTTTGTGACCATTACGTAAATATTTCGTTCGAGAAATTTTGATTGACCGCCATATATGAGCGTTGAAAGGGTAGGGCTTATTTTCATTTTTAGCCTTTTTAAGAATCTTCTCATCCCAAACTTTTATGTAAAATCCAACCAAAGTTGGCAAATTTTCCTTTCGAACATATCCTCCCATGTTATCTACAAATATTTTATCGACCAATATACCGGCGTGGTAAGGTGGGGATTGAATTCACAAAAATGGTGGTAATTCTACCATGCTATATATCGTCTAAGACCCTAAAAGATGTTTTTATATATCTCAAATTAGAAAACTTTTAGAAATTTAGAATCAATGCTAATATGTATTTTTAAAAAGGATTTTCCGTTTAAGTATTTGCCAAAACATGAATAATCTGTTCTTTAAGGCTTTTAGCCTCTTCCCAAATTTCCTTGTGAACTTCCGTTAATGATTGAGTTTCTCATATAGATATACGAAAGCCAGTGGAGCGACACAGGCCCTGCATGCTTTTATATATCAATCAATGAGAACTTAGTCATATATGACAGTTTACAAGGAAATTCTGGCAATTAAAATCATTGTTTGAAAGCAGCTGTCAGTGTGACAAATTAAAAGCTATTTTTAATCTCACCTGAATACAAGAGCTTGTCGACTTTATCCAAAAACTGCTGAAGTACTCGTTATTTATTATTGCCTCTTCCTACAAGAAAACAATAGCGAAATCTTCTTAATAATGTTATATTATCATTTCCGATATATATATTAAGATACCAATAATGCTGATATTTGGCATGATGATAGATCTCAATGATCCGCATCTGCTTGTACCAGAGTCAAGGTCATGTTACAAGGCCAATGCCATCTGTCAAGGTCAAATAACTCAAAATCTTAACCAAAAAACTGAACATTGCAAATATCATCAAGCCTATTCAAGATATTAGGCTAATATTTGGCATGTTGATAGATCTCAATGATCCGCATCTGCTGGTTTCAAAGCCTATGTCATGTTACAAGGTCAAGGTCATCTGTCAGGATCAAACGTCCTAAAAACATAACCAAAAATTCCATTGTTCAGTTTATTTAAGTATATTTAAGTTCTATAAGAAAGTGTGCACTTTCACTTTTTGCATTTTTCTTGATTTTACAAAGTTGGGGGGAAATAATGGAGTCAATTTGATACCATACTGTAGTCAAGACCTTTTGAAATTAAAAGTCGATTCAGTTTTGGATGAAGTATCGCATGCCGCAAACGCGCAGACAGAATTTAAATTGTTGAGATTTGACCTCCTTACAACTTTTTCTTTGGTAAGGGCTTTGTGTTGTTGTTGCATAATACAGCTTTTGAAGTCATTCCAAGCCGTTTCTAAACAATACAATACAATACAAATTCTTTATTTGCTATTGAAAGCGCCCAAATATGAGCAGAAAATTTTACAACCAATAAACTTTAACAAAACATCAAACAAATGAACATGTCAACGGATAACACATTTAGGTACACATTGCCGTTGGCTCACAGATAGTTACACACAATGGTTTGGAGAGAGGGATAAATATATATAAATAAAACTATACTAAAATTATTTTCCTTTTATCAACGAGTTTAATGAGTAAGTTATTAATATTTCTTAGTATAAAAACGTCTTCTGAGCTCATCAACCAAATAAAAAGTTCATATGTATTAAGGTTTGATAGGTTTTTGTATTAAACAAGAGTTTGAATTTTTATGCAGACGTTAGGTGAACGTCAACGTGTGAAATTGCTACATTGCTAGGCCAGTAATTGTCGTTGAATGGTGCTATAGTGTTCTGTGACATATCGATTTCCTAAACAAAGGCCTTACAAAATGACGACCTCGATTTCTATTGGAACATGAATGCCCAATCAATTTTAATGACGTTCTAAATGTTACAAGGTTCGATTTTGTTCAACGTCGTTTATTGGTAGATAAACCATGTTGTAGCATCATGCATTATTGCACCAAGGATTTGATTTTATGCTTAGAAAAGCCGCAAAGATTCAACTGAATGCATTTTCAGACCAAGTATTCGTCTAACGCGTGATGCTCATGCAAAATATGCAAAATCAAATGTCTCAACAAAGCAGAAAATCTTTGCTTATCGCGCGATTTTTGTTTTCAAATATCGTTTGCACATACTATTGGGGATAGTCATACGACGTTTTATGACGATAAATTGTGTAATTTCAGAGATATTCAAAATAAAAAAGTGCACACCTTCATTTGGAACTAAGTATATTTTATAGATAGCCTATCTCATAATTGGCATGATTAAAGTAATGTACATCTGTAGGTATCAAGGTCAAGGACATGCTTAAAGGTCAAGGTTATCTGTCAAGGTCAACAATTTGAAAAAAAAATGCTGTTACGGGGCATTTGTGTATCACAAACACATCTTGTTTTTTTATGTTTTTCTTTTTTATCTAGGTTTGGGGGGGGGGGGGAGGTGGAATAAAGGGTTACCATTCTGAGATGGTTTACATGTGGCAAGCTATCTTTTTAAGTGAATGTAGCTGTTGATAGTATTTTGTAAGTGATTTTGGAGCGTTTTGAATGATTTGAGTTGGTGTTTGGAATGCATAAGTGGCGCGCTTAGTGAGACTTTTAAAATGGTTTTGATCGGAATGAGGGTCAAATTCCCCGATGTTTTTGAATGTACTTACACGGTAGACAGACAAGAAAGAATATGATAGAATTCCTCTCCGTATAACGCATTGTTCATTCCCCCATCCACCGAAAACCACCTCCATCACGTTCGAGGTCAATGCGCCTCTGTAAGGTTGAAGCAGAATTGAGGCGTCTTTGATGGCTTTCAAATCAAACAAAATCACGTCTGTATTCACAAAACTGATGTCATTGTCAAACAAGTCAAAGATAGTGTAAATAGGAGAACCCGAATTCCATGGTAGTTTGAATTCTGAAAAAAAACATGGCATTTCTTGTATTAGTTCTTGTATTTTCCTATGTTAACCATTTTTAGTTGCTATTTGCAAGATGTGAATTCTTCGTCATAGTATTTTCAATTAAAATGAAGACACATCTTCATTTTCAGTTTAATTTTTGCCAAAAATCTCAACTTGTAATTTCTGTTTTGATTAAAACGTTTGAATCGCAAATTTTAAGTGAAAGGAGCTATTAATTATTTGAATTCCGTGACCCCTCGAGCGAAAAGGAATCATCTGGGAACTCCGCTGAATAAATGAATAAATATTTGAAAAAGAGATTGGTTCGAGTACAGGTAAACCATATTTTATATTTCAAAAATTCTTTCATTTGAAAGTAGTTTGGTCATTTTTATAGAACCTGAACATTTTCAAAGTACAAACAGTTTCGCTCCTAGTGTTTAAGGGGAACTAATTCAATTTTCGGCAATCTGTCAAGAATCTTTAGGAAAACTCCGGTCCATATTACCAAATGTTCAAGGTGATCTCTGATTGGTCAATATCATTGAAATTCAAAATTGTTTGAATATTTTTCACCGATTATAATCTGTTGTTGAAATACAATCGATAAACATTTTAAACTAATTTCCCGGTCAAATAGCTACTTTAAAGCATGGAAAAATGTCGTTGAGGGGCCACTTTTGCATACTCTTGGACTGAGCTATGATCGGAATGTTATAATGGCCGCCTACGGAAAATGAATTAGTTCCCCTAGACCTAGTCAGTCTACGCAGTCCGCGCAGCCTGATTAGAATCGACACTTTACGCATCGCACAGATGGTCTCTTGGCATGTGACGCGTCACATCTATTTACCCAAAAGTGATCATATAACAAAAGTTCATAATTCACGTTGAATTTCTGTCATATTTCAGATTTTGTTTGAGCCATTAAGCACTGAACTTTCCATGATCTTTGTATTTGTGACCCGTCACGCGAAAAGGGACCATCTGGGTATCGCACAAACTGCGCAGAATGACTAGGGTCGAAACTTTTCGAATTGTGCTTATTTTCTGTATCTAGAATGATCGATCTACCTTTCAGTAAAAGGAATTTTGAAATGCGACCTCAGGTTGACCTATGCTTGACCCAATTTCTTTTTCAAATATTCATCTTAATAAGTTCCGAGATGGCCCCTATTTCGCGAGACGGGTCACATTTGTGATCGACTTGCGAAGCGCTTACACAATTAAAACTGCACATGCATGTGTGACCCGTCAGAGTGAAAAGGAACCAACCGGGAAGCATGAATAAGAGATTACCTTCCTTTAAATTACTCAAAACTCGCTCAACACACGCATTCAATTTCTTCCTAAATTATTCAAAAATCATACACCTTGTAAATTTCACGATGTTGCTTACTGTAGAAACGTCGTGAAATTGAACATGTGAAATTGAATGAAAGCGATGCGGGAGTTTTGACTTAAATCAAAATGGAGATAATATACACTCAAACGCAATGAAAATGCACCACCCAAACAATCTGCACCAACTGTTCTGAAACTATAAAGATTTTAATTACCTCCCTTTTAATCGTACTTCCCTTTTAATCGTACTTCAACCACCCAAAGAATGATGTATACATTGCATGTCTTAACATCAACCATAAGACGTCACATTTTATTTGGTGGTTATTAACAGGGCCTTTCGACTTGCGCATTTAATTTTACTTTTGAAACAAATTTCAAAACAGTTTTTAATTAGATTAATACTGTTTCTTTGAGAATGAAATTACAAAATTTCGCATTTGTTTGGTCTACGCAAAAAAACATCGAAGTGATCTCATCTAACGTATGGTATAGGATTTACTAAGAACCATATGCAATGTTGATTAAAATCAAAGAATGGTAAACAACCTCGTCTTTTGGAGCGGCTTGAACTCCGAACGACATGTTGTATTTGTCCATCAGAGACGTCGACGTAACGGTGTAGACATAAAAAATAATGAGCGTTTGTCTACGCTCGAATCATCGGTCTAAAGTATGACAACCGTTCCATAAAAGTTATAGACAGCATTTTGTATTTATTTCGAGGTCTTGTAACCAAAAGTCGAACGGCAGAAAGGGTTTACAAACCTGCTTTGCAGATATAAGATAAACGATTATTTGATAATTCTTAAATCATTTGTTCGAAAACCTACGACCGTTTCTGGGGTTATTCTAACCTTATTTTGTAGTAAACGATCAATTACTAATTTAGTATTTTGGATTGGTAAAATTCATGTCTAAAATGGTGCCTTTATTGCCTGTGAGTATACCCATATGGGGTTATAGCATATAATTTATAGCATCGTGAAATTGACATTCATCTCAATCTAAACCATTCTAATTCACTCACTCAGCGGTCCATTCCTTCATTCCAAACACTCACTGAAACCTTTCAAAACACTCCAAAATAAAACTAAATAGATAAGATCAATAACTTCATCCAAAATAAATCTAGCTAAAAAAATCGCGATTTCACTGACCTAATTGAAATTATGAGTGTCTGATTGGTTCTTGAAGAAATAGAAAGCTTTTTATAGGACCTCAAAGCTTATTTCATTTAAAAAAGGGGCGGGGTAATAAATATCGCTTATTTTGTTCATTCTGATCTAAATCGGCGATATTGGTCTTCCTCCCTTTATTTTCACTCAAAACTCTCTTATTCCATATCACTTTAATTCCATTCCAAAATCATTCTCCTTGTCAATGTCATGCAATTGTTTACTGAAATAACGTAGAATTGTTATTTAACCAAATGCATTTAAAACAGTATACATACTTTTCCGTTTGTCTTGCAACCTGGACCGATCGGATAATATAAACCCGCACTAGCCAATTAGTTCATCTAGTGATTTAGTTGAATTGAATGAAATGGTGATTGTTTTGAAAGATTTTTTAAACGATTTCGGAACGTTTTTGAATTATTTGAGTGAGTGTTGAGACTACATTGAATGAGGCACTGGTCGAGCGGTTTTGGAACAATTTTGATAGAGTAGAATTTCAGGCTGTATTTACCGTATTGAAGACAAGTTGGTTGAATTCCACTCCATGATAGATCAGGTAGACATGTTCTCCTTTCGTTTCCTCGTTTTACTTTGAAAGTATCTATACACACGTATTGGACTTCTGAGCCGATGGACCGTTGTTCGACCCCCTGTACTATTCCATTTTGAATACTGGGTAATGTCGCACATTCTTTTAAAAATATAATAATGCTCTGAAACATTACTGTGTAGCTTATGCTAAAATCATATAATATCAGCGCCGTCACGGCAATTTCAATTTTTCTTCGGCCGATAAGTAAAAAAGTAATGTCCGACGGGCACCGGGAGTATCAGGATAAAATCATATTTTTTAAAGCCCGGGTTCGGTTCCCAACGGTGGCACCCATCCTTTCAGTATATTTGTCTCCCACCAATGGGTCAATAATCGTATAATTATGTGGGATAGTAGCTGGAGGCCAGGAAAGCATTAATGGTAGATCTAGAGCAGGTGTGAGAAATACCAAGTTTTCAAGTTTCAAGTTTTTTTAATAACATTCCAGAAGGTCATCGATCCATGTGGCAAAATGTGTACAAATAGCAACAGTGAGCAATAATTAGCAATATTGACAAATATTTAGTCTTGTTTAAATACAATGGATACAATATAACATCATAAAAACAAGCAAAGTCAACAAAATAAACCCATTTCAGCATGAGTGATCATAATGCCTATATACTCTTATCTAGCTTAGTTTCAATTTACCATTCGGGCAAATAGCAAAAAAGCAAAGTTTTGAGATATTTAAACCAGTCCATCTTTCAAAGTGTGTTAATTAATGATTAATGATTAATTATATGCAGATCGTCTAATTGGATATCAGACTGCACGTTTGTGCAGGTTGATCTCATTCTACACTATCTGCATTAACAAAACACAATAACAATGAGACAGGTTGTAATCAATATGAAATGTTTAAATAAATATTGGACATGTACTCTTAATTCCGTTTCTGTCCTACAATAGGTTGTGGACATTTATGATAATAAGCAATTAACAACATGATTAAGCCCTCTACTTTAGTACTGTTCCCTGTTCCAAAGACGCTGGTCATAGATATGATGTATTGTCTGGGTTGACCAAAGCCCCGACAACACAGCTCCATTGGGGCTGTAATTACGAGGCTTCGATCGCCTGATACCAGCAATCTATTGATAGGCGCTCCAGCCTACGCGGTGTACAGTTACCAACATCGCGAAATTGACGAGATGAATGATTTTGGAATGGTTATGGAATGAAATTGAATGAGTGTGTGGAGGGAGTTTTGAGTGAAATTAAAGGAAGGTAATCCAACATCGCTAATTTTGTTCAAGATGAACAAAATTTGCGATGTGTATTACCTCCCTTTAAAAATATACGTACTTTACCATTGTTGTGTCTTCATGGACCAATAAGACACTTTAAAATCCACATCAGCCAATAAAATCGTAGAATAATTTGATCGATTTAAATCGATTTTAAATTAAAAACTATTGATCGTCTTAATTGATTACGATACGTTTCAGGTGATTTTGGAGCGTTTTTGATCGATTTGAGTGAGTGTTTGGAATGAATGAATGGAGCGCAGAGTGACCGATCTAGAATGGTTTTGATCGGATTGTCAATTTCACGTTGTAACTAACTGTAACTGAAAGATTGTTGAAAGCGGCGTGAAACCCATTCACACCAAAAATATTTATTTTATAGTCACATAAAACCTCAGAAGTGACGATGCCTTATTATTTTGGCCAGTGACCAGATAGAAATTGCATGGTCGGTTGACGAAGCATGATGGCGATACGCCGGGGAGATTTCCTCGACTGGTCGGCGATACGACTAAAGGAAGTGAGAGATGTCAATTATGATAAAACTACGTCTGCGATATGTACGTTATAGGCCGGAGCACGGTCGATCGCCAAAGCTTAGTCGTCGATCAAATATCTTCGACCATAAATCTAAAAGACGTCGCCGACTGGTCCACAGCCCTGGGTTCAGGATGACAAAAAAGTTCAAACAGTATACCAAGTACACCCCGCTTTGAACGCAAATGCTCGTTCAAATAGGTATTTAAATGGAAAACTGCTTGCACAGTTTGTGGTCCTTGCACAGTCTGTGGTCCTGAGCGCAGGGCTTGTGTTAACTCGAATTTGAAACTCACCAACGCGTTGCCGACTTAAGAAAAAAAACAATATTGAATCAGCGGAATTACCGATTAGTCGCCGACTTTATTTAACATGGCATACTGTGGCAAAAATGTTGATAGTAAAATATTACAAATGTGGTCATTTTTAAACATAATAATGAATTATTTACCGTTAGAAGCACATTCTAATAGTATAGCGGGCAAATGTTGTTCGAGACTTGATCAAAGTCTATCATTCTTTTCAACGACAGAAGTCATTATCAAGTCATTAAAACAAACCTAAAGCAGGGGAATGTGATAGAGGATGTGTTTCGGTATCAATATCTCTGAACTACTGTACATGCATGTCCAATAAATAAAGCGAATTCCATAATGGTAGTACCACTTAATTTTTTATTAAAAAAAACAGACACTTCAAATGCCTACATTTTAAGAATGTTTTTAGACTTCTATGATTTAATGTGAATTTCCTCTAAACAATTGTTTAGAGGAAATTCACCTCAAATTAAAGGGACAGGGGCATGAAACACATCAATGTAATTTTATAATCAGTAAATTAATACTAAATAAACCATGTTATGTATCCAATATGGGGAGAAGCTCGATATTTCAAAAAGACTTGGCATTGTATGTGTTGATTTGAGCACAATGAAGGCTTACTCACCTCGGAAGTCTTTGCCTTTACAGGACGGGTTAATATTATTTGAGCCTGTGTGTGACAATTCCTTCAATTTGACATCTGTGTGAGGTGCATACATAAAGCAGTCCAGACAGTTGCTAATTAGGGGATTGTTTAACTTATACTGATACTTTAAGACCTTATCTATCTACAAATCGCATAGTAAAGATTCTGGTCAGACTGTGCGAAAACAAAGACTGGCAAGTCATTATTTTGCGCACAATTGAAATTGTTGGAAATATCACACACAGGCTCATTTTTTATTATTTCCCGGAATTACCTCGCCCTAGAATTATTTTACTCTCAAAAGATTATCGTTGAAATAAATTCCAAGTTATTAAAAAATTATAATATGTACATAAAATTACCTGTAGACGGACACACTGGTAAACTGCCACTCCATTGGCCATTAGATAGACATTTTCTGATGACGTCATTGTTGACGTTGTTAATCTGTCGGTCACACTTGTACAGAACCTTAGATCCGACCTTAAGGTTGTTTGAACCATAAATCTCTCCATATCTAATGTTTGCGACAGTGTCGCATTCTGGAAAAAAGAAAGTGAACCATAATTACCCGTGTCGTTATTTCAATAATGACTTTAATGATTGTTATTTGATTCTGCAAATCGTTAACTCGTACGCCATAAAAGTTTCACATATGAAAGTTTCCGGTGTACATGTATATTTTCAAAAGTATGCTCTGACGTAGGACATAGGTTAATGGGGTATATTTATAAAGACATAGGAATTGAAAATTTACACAAAATTCAACCCGAGCATTACCTTACGTTTGTAAGATTAACTATAACTATTTTAACGTGTTGTTTAAACCTGCCTTGTGTTCAGAATAAAAAAGCGCTCGACGCGAATAGATTTATAGCGAGCAGTCTATCATGAACGCACCGCAGGTACTTTCCAAAATTACCGGTCGCTAGGCATCAAAAGTGATCCGATTGAAAGCTATCTCCATCAACTTCAACGAGAAAGCATTTTTAGATTCATAAAATGAAGTAGAAAAAAATATTTTTCATTGATTCGGAAATTCTGATGAATTAAAAAAATTCAAACAAAGCCAAATTCACGTGATTTTCGAAAAAAATGATAATGATCAATCTATCCGCCATTTTTGTTTGCTATGCTAGTCACTAGGAGACGTTGCTAGTCGCTTATCGCAAGCGCCCCAAGCAAAGTACACCGTTCATGACCGGAAAGAAGGAAATTGTTTTCCAGGGTTTTGAGGCGCTTTGCTTTCCTGTTCTTAAGGTGGTTTCATCCATTTCGAACATAGGCACGGGCATTTAAAGGCACGGGAATTTAAAAAAGTAAATAGATTTCACGTCACACCACTTAAAAGTTACTAATAGGTCATCAATATTAACAAGGGACATCTTATCTTTCTTCGGTGTTCTCCGTAAGATAAACTTACCATGAAAATAGCCACGAAGTTGGGTCATTGCATGTGCAAATGTCCATGATTATTTATGTTGGACTTTATTAAACACAGGAAAATTATCTACAGTAAATAATTTGTAAATCTTCCATCGAAAATATATAAAATTATAATGATAGTGTCTTTCTAAAAAAATATGGCCCCCATGCACGGCCGGTTTAACCCTTTGCTGTTTAATCCCTGCTTTTTACGTGCTTGTGATTTTATGATAGAAAACATTGTGAAAAAAGAAGAAATTGCTTCTGACAAGCAGTTTCTTCTTTGCCACACTATTTTCTACCCTACAGAATGGTTATTTTTCAAATTAAATCCACTTTAAATTTTCGTCTGCAAAATCTTTGAATTCGGACCGGTCCAAAATTTTGTAAAACAGGAAAGGGTTAATCTATCCTTCAATGCACTTACCGCTCTGCACACACAAAATGTCGCTAGTTGTAGATACTATACAAGTCTCTCGCACTCCACATGGATTATCTCCACATTCATCCAGAGTTTTCTAGATCGTCAAAAGAAAATAGCAATAGAGAATCAGTTACAACAGCAGTAAAAGGTACATCCTATAGTAAAATCGTTTGAGACATGAAGGAATTAATGTTGTTGTAATAATACCAGTACAGAATTCAAAATTGTATGAAAGAGTACTTCTGCTCATCAGGGCTGACCAGTGCTTAAATACAGTTAATGTGCCAATAGAATATTTCAATATACTTCTTAAAATACGCAATAGGTTTTTAATGGCCTTGCGCGCGATTAAATCCATATTGCCTAAGATGACCTAAATACCTACGAACTTGTCAAGAATTGACAGAATAGTTGTACCATAATACGGATTATTCAACAGTTTGATCGCAATACTTTTATAACTTTGAACTCCAGTTTGAAATTCTTGTTTAACATTATAACTTATCTTAATCTAAGGAATAGCAGTAGTAGCGCGTCGGACTATCATTCAAAATGGTATCGAGTGCGGTACCCTCAACCTTTCAGGCAATTTTTATCCCACTAAGGGGTTGATAACCGTAGCCTTGTGTGAGTGGTAAATACTATTTTCTCGGAAAAGATAACAATTTTTCGGAATCTGGGTCTTCAAAGATCACAGGGAAACGACACAATCACATCTGATTATAACACTGTAGTTTCATAAACCCAAGTTGAGTAATTCAGAGATACGCAGCGCAGCAGGTGTTTTCGAAATTGTCTCCCCGTCTTGACAAAAGAGCAAAAGTAATTGGATCAAACAGGAACCAACAAGAGATTTAAAGGATATTGAATGAATAATCATTGAATTCCAAGTTTATAAAACGAGTCATCAGTAAACAGATAAAAACGAGACATAAAGTTGACTATCAGAACAAAAATATATATGCATTTTATTTAATGTCACTTGTGTCACCTGTGCATCAAATGAAGAAAAGTGAAAAACCATAAGTATTTTTTCCTCTTTTTTTCTTTTTCTTTTTTTCAGAATGAAATTAGGTGTATGAAATAGGTCAGTTTTTAAAGTGCAATGAAAGTGAAGTTACTCATTATTGCTAATTTTGTTTTAAAGGAACAAAAATAGCGTATTTATTTCATTTTCTCGCTTTTTAAAAAAATCTACATTTATTTTCTATGAAATAGATTTGGATGTATGAATTCGCAGTCTCATCTGACATTTTCAAATCCACACCAGTCAGAATAAAGGAATGGTTTGATTTATTTGGGTAAAGTTGTGGAGCATTTCCAGCCATAAAGGGCATTTCTAGCGGTTTATGGGCGTTTTGAATGACTTGAGTGAGGGACATAAGGAATACCAATAGAGCGAATTAGGGCGGTTTTGAACTGCTTGTGCATTGCATGATAAAATCATCCGAGAGGTTATATTCTTTTATGGAAAGAATTTTTTACAGACTTTTTCAGCGTGGGTTGTTCAACTATATATATCTTCTCTCAGCATCAACAATTTGCACACCTGGGATGAAACTTCATGAAGGTTTATGAAATATGCAGTAACTTACTACGGCTAATGGATGTAGAGAAACTATATAAATATCCCAAGTGAGCTTCAATGGACTTAATGAATTTTAATGTATAAAATCCTATTTTTCTTTTTTGAGATTCCAAACAGACATCAAGGTTTGCGAAAATGAAATGCTGATTAAGAAATATAAATGTTGCAAAGATTTACATTAAATTGTACTAGGCTGTATGGTTTAGATGAAGCGTGTTACATTGTAACCGTCTTACTCTATCTCGAATTCGTACGTCTTATCGAAAACGACATGGTGTTAACACTGCTTTAAATGGTTATTTCCTGAAACATCCGTGGTAATTAGCAGGTGATAAACGTAACGAACATGTTTTATCGGTTGCATTTAAGGTTCAACTTGGCTAAATAATAATGGTGTTGAAAGTCCACTTTAACTTATTCGATCGGTAATTATTATACATATACACTGAACTATTGTGAGTACGCTATATCTTATGTAACGTCGTCTCGCTATCGAAGTTAGATGAAACGAATGGTACGCATTGAATCGACTATTTTCTTATTAGTTCAGGTATTTTAATGAAAATAGTTATGTCAAAGTACTAGTTATCTCGATTTCATAACAAACACTGCGCGGATAAGCACATTTGATAGGGTATCTCAATGGTCTTCCTTCGATTCCTTTCTCAGATACTATAAATTTATTTGGATTATAATAATGTATCTCTGTTGTATGTCAGGTCTAGATCTATAATGTTTCAGCTCACCTGTGGCCAGTTTGTCTTCAGTGAATGAACATAACCAACACAAACCTCTTGTGCATTGTTGATTTCAAGAACAATGTGTAACCGACAAATGTTAGCCTGTGAAATAAAAATAAAACATGGTTTGTGAGCGGCAAAAAAATTAATGCTGAAATTCAAAATTCATCATTTCGATCAATATATAAGAATACCATGAAGGTCCTTTACCCCTTACCTGAATTTCATTTACCTCGTGGATATCATGAGCATGCTTGCCTATGACTTCAGGTGAGACAGATTTCAGAGAAGAATTTTCTTTGAATATTCCCTGCAAGTTTTCTTTTCAACTAAATAACTGTCAAATTCAGAGTGCAACACGACTCGAATAAAATCAATCTTGAGCAGGGTGTGTACATTAGTCTATCTTATGAATCTTAACATTTCTAATCGGTACATCCCGCATAACTCATTGAAATTCGGCGAACTGCGGTTGAAATGAATCGAAGTAAATCCTGCCTATAATTCTTAAGATCTTCTAAAATCTTTATCCTAAAGAAAGCACAGTTGATTGCAGGGTAACCAACCCGAAGGAAAGTCACACATGCAAATGTTTTCTCTGAATTTGCAAATAAATAGATTTATATGGGATCGGGGTTCTTGAATTAGGTAAGGAAAATTTAGCACATGTGTAACATTTCCAACAGTTTGACAAAGGGAAAGATGCAGTCGTTGGACATTGTAGACAGCAACATAGTCCAATAAGAAGATTTGTAGCAAGACCTACGTCACGGGAGTGAAATAACCCCGTTGAATATTTTTGATATTACACGAGTGCTATTGCATGTACACTAGTGGAATAACAATGCAAATGAGCCCAGAGCGAAGAGTAACGCTATTTTGTTACCGCGAAAATGGCGCCATTATGCATATATTGTTACGTCAGTTTTAAACGGCATTAAAAGTTTCGCGGACAATTGAAATGATGTATATTAAGGGATTTGACGATTTTTCGCAAAATTTCGGGTCATATTATAAGGAGAATATAAAATTTGTGCTCATAAGATACAGAATGTATTACACTCGTTACATAAAACAGAAAAAGAAAAATCGTTTAATAAATTCGGTATTCCATGACCACTCATTCAATATCCTCTATTGTCTATATTTCTAAGACAGTTTGAGACCTCATCTATTTACAAAGCGCATAGTGAAGACTATGGTCAGACTGCGTGGATGCACAGGCTGACTAGGGTCATTGCTTGGCGCATTATTGAAATTGTTGGAAAGGTCACACACGGGCTCAATTAATAAATAAAACAACCTTACCGCAAGAAAGACACTAACTCCAAAGCATGCGTTCTTTGATCGACATTTTTCCACGCATTGCACAAAGGATGTTTTGTCATAAATTAAGTCGTATTTTCCTTTTCTACATATACTGATCGAAAAACTTTCGATAGCACCGAGGTTTAAAGTAGGCATAAAGATCAATACAGTCGTGAAAGAAACCCACAATAAAATCATTTTACTGCAGAAAGTGTATAACAAATTTCAAAATGGTTCTATGAACCACTTCTATTATAGTGTATTCCTTTTCTCATAGATAGAAAATCTATATTTTGCCATTTAAAAAACTTTTAACTTCTATGAATTATAGATCTCTGTTATCAATATATCAGTTAGAAAGTAAGATGATTGTGTTAAAGGTATAAGTTAATATGAATTTATCTTTCATTTTGGCGTATCGTGGATTTTTTATTATAACAATTAAAGTCCCAGTCTGTGTTCGTGAACATTTCCGAAACGTAAAAAAATGATCTTAAACGGCTATGTACACAAAAACTAGTCTTTAATTCTCAAAGATAAGCTTGAATTTGTCATGCCGATATTCGGTAATGCAAATGATAATGACGCATTGATTTGAAAATATGCCTAATACGATGAATATTTTCGACCCGCTATGTTTCGGACTCAACTTTGAATAGAGTTCATTACCGCTCATTCGTGCGGGCGTATGTCACGTGACCGAACTCTCATTTACATATAATACTTTATACGGCAGATTTTGCGTTTTCCGAGAAATCCCCCATTTTTCGATTAATTTGTATTGTAATGTAACTCATATTTTCTAAGACTAAATCAAAAATGATAATATTAGCTTACAAAAGCTCTCTTTTTATCCTGCAAAAACTTATATTGGCCATTACTTTTGATTGGTTACAGATATAGTCTTTATATTTCACATGTGCATTGCTTGTTGTTGGTACTGGTTTCAAGGTCAAAAGTCAAGGTCAAGTGCCAAGATAAGAACTTAGAGAATCAAAACTTTTAAATTTGCCATAGTTTTGCAATGGTAAGTAATATAGCCTCTATATTTCAAATTCTTATGACTTGTTACTACTTATTACTAAAGCATAAATCTCGCCCAACGTCAGATTGAAATTGTCAAGGTCAATAATTTCCATCATAAAAACTCAAACTTGGCCATAACTTATAATTGGAATGAGATATTTCGCACGTGCTTTGCTTGTGATAAGACTTTTCTGTTGGTACCAAGTTTAAGGTCATCAGATAAGGTCAAGGTCTTTCAGTAGATATATAAGACAAGATTTTTGATCAATTTCAAGGTCAAATTGTCAAGATCAATAATTCCCGTCATAAAAACTCTAAATCGGCAATAACTTTGCAATTGTAAATAATAAATAATAACGGTAAATAAATGATAAATAATATAACCATCATATTTCATATGTTAATACTTTTGACAAGACCTTTCAGTAGATAATTATGACATGGCTCTCGGTCAAATTCAAGGTCAAATTGTCAAGGTAAATAATGTCCACCATAAAAACTCTAAATTGGCCTTAACTTTTAATTGGAATGAGATTTAATTTTCATATTTTACACACACATTGCTTGTGATAAGACATTTCTGTTGGTTCCTAGTTCAAGGTCATCAGTCAAGGTCAAGATCTTTTCTAGAGGTCAAAGTTGGAAAATTAAAACATTAAAATGTGTCATTATATTGCATTGGTGAGTGATGAGACCTCCATATTTCATATGTTTTTTTACTTGTGACAAGACCCTTCAGTAGATAACTAAGACGAGGCTCTTGGTCAAGGTCAGGGTCAAATCCTAACGGGAAAGTATATGAAACCTACATATAAAAGATGTCATGGTTAACTTTTTTAAGTAAATTTTTTACTGTTGATTTAAAGCATACTTCATTATCAAACACTTAAACGGAGAGCATTACCTCTTGTTAGTATTTGAGATTGTTCAGTCGAAAATGGGTAATCTATATAGTGGATAAATACTATTAATAACAAAGTGAAACTGACATTCATCTCAATCAATACCATTCTAAATCGCTCACTGAGCGCTCCATGCATTCGTGCCAAGCACTCACTTAAACCATTCAAAAACGCTCGAAAATCACTAAAACGCCACGATTAACAAAAACATTCAAAATAACTTTCTATAAAAAAGTCGCGATTTAGCTGAAATAATTTAAATAATGAGCGTCCGATTGGATCTTAAAGACATGGAAAGCTATTTGTAGAAGTTATATGTATATTTTTTAAAGAAAGGTAATTTATATCGCTAATTTTGTTCTTTCTGAACAAAATAAGCAATATTGGATAACCTCCCTTTAATGTCTCTCAAAACTCGCTCCACACACTCATTCAGAAATCATTCCTAAATTATTTATCTTGCCATTTCATGATTTAATGCACATTAGTTGACACTAGTCAGTCTGTTGTCTATATTTTTGCACTTTTCTGCTTTTCTGAAACTACCTGCATGTGAAAGAATTAATGAGAAGAAGCCTTCGGTTGGCTCCTTCTAGAACCAGTCTCCCTTAAAAAGATAAATAAACAAATAAATTAAGAGTACACAAAAGGTCCTTTTCTTGTGACGGTCCATACTTCAATCCTTCGGTATAAGGATAAAGCAAAAGAAAATGAACAAATTACACCAAGATACTATAATAATGGAGAGAATCGACTATTGTATGGTGCCATCAAATATATAGTCAAACATTCATGAATAACGTGCTCGCGATCATTGGATATCTTTCGTCCGCTTTCTGTCGTCCGAAAACAACAATTTATATGTTTACATTCTAGAGGCCACAATCTTAAAAAGGCTTTGTTAGAATATTTGTGAGGCCATATCAACGAACACTGTTGAAAATAGGAAAGATCCATTTGAAAAAGTGGGAAATGGGCCTTAATGACCATTTCTTGTCTGCACTTCAGAGAACCCGATTTAATCTTCATGAAACCTGATCATAGGGACTGTCACGTCAAAAAGATGACCCTTATTGAAATTTTGAAGGATCTTTTGGAGAGCATCAAAAGCGGAATGACACTGTCATGTTCTATATCTAGGAGACACAATTTTGGTACATTCTCCCCAAAATTCCACGAACATCATTTTCCCCCTCAAAGGCATGCTTCACCAGATAACACAGTTTGATCAATTATTTCTTTATTCATTTTTGGCTCGGATATTTTCTTAGAAAGCCCGAGGTATTAAGATCACCTTGACATCGTTGGCGTTGGCATTGGTGTTGTTGTTGGCGTGACAAAATTTAACCCAGGTCATATCTTTGTTGTTACTGAAGATTTCTTCATGAACCTTGACATTGTGTGTTCATCATGAAAAGAGATATCCAGTATATGAAGGGGGGAAACTCCAGAAGCATTTCTGTTAAAGTGATGCCCCTTTCCAACTTAGCTTTTTTTCATTATCCAGCACCTACAGTCGAACGGTGCACCAGTAGGCGATGCTTTACGTTTTATTCGAGGTAATGATTTTTGTAACACTAAAGGCATAAATGATTATATTCTTAATCACTCGCTCAGCATTCAATTCATAACATTTCTAACTCAAATCGCTACTGAAAGGGGAAATACGAAAATTAGTATGCCGGTTAAGTCGATTGCCTCAAGTATTCGCTTTTATGAGGCTTCATCTTACAACATATCAAGGTTTTTATAATTTTTTGAATTCTAAAGCTAAAACCATGAGAGATTCGTTCGATGAATTTTAAATTCCGTTTTTCAATGCAAATTTTATGCCATTTTTATTAGGTACAAGTAAAACTACGTCAAGCTCCAATGATCTGTCTAGATAACAGAACTATATTGAATTGTTTGCTGTCGCTTTGGTCATGCAGTTTGCAGTTCAGAACATCGGGAAGTTGACAAGCTGAATGATATTGGAATGATTACAGAATAAAATTGAATCAGTTCGATGAGTGAGTTTGAGTGAAATTGAAGGGATGTAATCAAATATCGCTGAGTTTGTTCAAGATGAAAAAAATAAGCGAAATTAATAACTTCCCTTTAATACAGCTTACATACAGGTCATCAAACTAGCTTTAATATGTCTTCACGAACCCATCATGCCGCCGCCATAGCACAGTTGGTAGAGTGTCGGACTGTCAATCTAGAGGTCCTGAAATCGATCTCCGACGGCGGTTCTCATTCTTCCGACTATTTGTCTCTCACCAATTGGTTGATAATCGTAGACCAATGTGGGATAACAGCTGGAGGCTAGGAAAGGATGTGACGGTTGTACTGGTGAGAGAATTACCAGGAATCCGTTGTTAGGAACTACAGCCGCCTCGATATAACTGAAAAAGTGTTGAAAGCGGCGTTAAATTCCATTCAATTAATCAATCAATCATCGAACCCATCATACGCTTACAAACTTCAATAAAGTCAACGAAATCGTGTATTGTTCTAGCGATTTTTATTTTGAATGGAGTTTTTGATCTGATAGTTTTAGTGAAATTAGGGCGTTTTTGAATGGTTTGATTGAGTGTTTGGAATGTATGAATGGAGCGCTGACTGAGCGATTTAGCATGGTTTTGGTGGAGGTGAATGTCCATTTCACGATTTCATTAACTATTTAAAGGCTTAATTGTACGCCTTTTGCAAAATATGGTTTATTTTTGAAAAATTCATTTTTTTCTATTTTGCTTAAGTGATTTAAAAAATCTGGTTTTTTTTTATCAGGTACAAGTAATACTACCTCAATTTCCTGTGAACCTTCCGGATTACAGAAATATATTGGACTGTTTGCTGCAAGTATGATCATGTACGGTATAGGAGGGGCCACAATTTATACAGTTGGAACGGCATATATAGACGACAGTGTCTCTGCACTTTATTCACCGACATATATGGGTATGTTATCCGCCTTTAGAATAAAATGAGCTTGTTCAATCTTTCAATAATGTCGACTCACAGGGCTTACAAAAATACTATTTTTTCTTGTACGACTGTGCTTTGTCTTAATAAACTCCGAATCCTGAAAACTTATTTTGCAGTATAATTATGCAGATAACAAAATATTTGGTAAGGTTACTTAAAAAATCACACAGATAGCTTTTACTATATATTACGAAGTATCAATTGATTTCTATTTTATAACGTCCTCATTGATTGATGCATCATTAGCGACGTTAGCCTCGCCCTTTGAATTATGTACAGCACATGTCTAAGATACTTAAACATCAAAATCTGCAAATCAAAATTTATGGCTGCGGACATGCCATCCAATGGCAGCCGACCTAAACGTCGTAACCAAAGCTCTTTAACGTTGAAGTAACTACGTTTTAAGGCGCTTATTTACGTACATCTTCGAGTTAAGAATGGAGGAAAATGGTGATGGTCATCCGGGTATAAATGAGTATTATTTCGGTAAGCAAAATTATATTGCGGAAGTTATCTTTGAAATTTGAGCTTTTGTGTGAGATTTAAAAAAAATCACATCTGCGTGAGTCACATAATTGAATAGACCTAACAAGCGCGCAGCGTTTGAGGGATTGAAAATACACTTTCTATCGACAAAGCGCGTAGAGGAGACTCTGGCCAGACTGTGCATTTACACCGACTGTCCAGGGGCTTTGCTTTGTGCACCTATGAAATTGTTGGAAATGTAAAAGACCGGCACATTTCCAATTCTTGAATTTTTCAAGAGATGGAAGCATGAATCTTGAAAAAAATACTGTCTGAATACACGGATTCAGACATTTTAAATGTAGTTAGGTTTTACGTTTCAAACCTTAATTAAATGAAGAAAGGGTAAAAACGCATTCATATTCATATATGTTTTAAACCTATTTATTTTACGTCGATTAGGAAACAAGTTTTTACAAATCAATCCCTCTCGATACTGCTTTCTGGAAAATTCACCAGTATTCGCGCCGAACGTGTGGAGCAATGAAAGAACCAAAATCGATAGCCGCTCCCGGAAATCGAACTCAGGTTCTGAGGCCGAAGCTCTACCTGTAGACCACAGACACCACCATATTCATATATATAAGTTGATGGCAAGTGTAGAAAACATAAATATTTTTCCAAAATGAGACCGATTTCTTGTGATAATACTTTGTGTGTAAGCTTACAAAATAAATGCATGCCGAAAATTAGAAAGCACAAATTTTGATGGAAACAGCTCAAAATAAATTATTTGGTGAAAAGAATTGAAATAACTATTTATCATTCAGGAATATTCTTCGGTTTTGCTGCCCTTGGACCTGGACTGGGATTTATAATTGGTGGATTCTTTCTGAATGTGTTCGTAGATTTTAACAGGGTAGATACAAAGACGTAAGTTACTTATTTTTAAGGACTTTCATGTTTATCTCTCGAAGACTTGTACAATTTGTCTGAATAAATATACAATGTTGTCTAATTAGACATGAAACACCGATTTTGTCAACAAAAAAGAGTTTGCAGTGGGTTTTACTCAGCTCTCACACCGTGTGTCAATTTATGTAATTGTGTTATTGTAAAATGTGGCAAAAAATCCTAAGAAAAAAAACATTTTCAACAGGATTTTTGTTCCTTTCGAATATCAAATTTAATTCTATGTATTCATTTGTGTGTGTGTGGTTGGGAAGGAGACAAGTAGTGCTACTTGATTTTAGTTTTTTGTATTCAGAAAAGAATTCTAACAGTTTTTTTTACTTCAATGTAGCCTTTTACTCTTTAACCATTTACACTTCGCCTTGCATTGTCATTCTTATGCCCGTTGGAAAATAGATGTACCTTAAAAAAACTTTTCATCACCCTTCTCAATACTTTAAGGAAACTTAAAATCATAAAATCCGCGTTTCTTCCCTTATCTATATTACAGCCTCACTATAGACACTGAAGACGTAAGATGGGTAGGGGCATGGTGGCTAGGACCATTATTTAGTATTGCATTCTTCGCTCTCTCCGGACTGGTGTTGTCGTGTTTCGGTGTCGAATTACCAGGTAAAGAGGGAATTGTGAATGTGTGCCCATAAAATACCGAATCTATCGTTAAACGAATTATTATTGTTCAACGCTCGCACGTTATTCAAGCCATTTAAGTATTTTGATGACGTTAGTATAACGGTTCATTTCTTAGTATTCACCTGATGAAGGCGACTGTGCCGCAGAAAGCTAGTGTAAAATATAAATTATTATAAAAAGTATTTTTCTCGAGAAGAGAACTTTTTATTCGTTTTTATATAAACAGATAAAAAGAGACGTTGGGAAATTATCTGTTCAGGGTGATAAGTTAGATAAATCTTTTGTTATTTTGCCTGCGAATTAATGGTCTTCTGAAATAGCAACGTAAAATTGACACTCACTCCGACCAAAAGCATTTTAAATCCCTCACTCTGCACTCTTTCCAAATACTCACTCAAACCATTCAAGAACGCTCCCAAATTTCTAAAAGAAATTACGACCAATTTCTAATCGATCGAAAATAATTCTTTTTTATACTTTGTTTAAGTAGCATCTGATTGTTTCGTGAAGACATTCAAAAATGATTTATTCATGGAACTTGTATGTATATTTTATCAAAGAGATGAAATTAATATGAGACCCGTCACGCGAAAAGGGACAATGTGAGTAGTGTGTAAAGTGTCGACTCTAGTCAGACTGCGCGGTTTGCGCAGGATGACTGGGGTCGAAACTTTTCACAAAGGGCTTATTTTCTGAATCTAGTATGATCAATCTACCTTCCAGTCAAAGAATTTTTAAATGCGATCTCCGGTTGACCAGTGCTGGATCCAATCTCTTTTACAAAAATCATTTACAGAGTTCCAAGACGGTCCCTTTTTGCGTGACGGGTCACAATTATTATAATTATATCATTATAACTTCGATTGATGCTAGCAGCGAAATCGTATTGTCTGCTTTTGATTTCGCTCAAGACTCACCCATCAAACTAATTCGATTTCATTCAAAATTCATTCCAAAATGTTGTTACTCCTTTTGTCCCTTTCGATTAGGTTTTGTCGCATACGAATAGGTTTTATCATTTATCGTTTTTTAAGTGAAAAAGGGATCTTTTTTTATTTCAAAACGTGGCAAAAACAATGGTCCAGACACCATTCGAAGATCTTTAAAATGTTAAAAATACCAAACGTAATATAGTTCTGTGGATTAGTTAGATAAAACTTTTCTCAACATGAGAACTGAACATCGTAATTCTGTTTTTTTAATTTTTTAATACCCTTAAACTTGTCATAGAAAACCATCGGAAATCTAGGAATAACCTAAGGGGGGAGGGTGGGGTACGGGAACCCTCCCAAATGTTTTTTTTTTTTAATCTGTCCCTAAGAATTAGCCTGAGACGGCTAGGTATAATAATCAAAACAAAATTCATGGTATGTATTATAACGGTTAAACAGTCATCTATCAAAGACTTTAAATTTAGCAGCTTCTTGTAGCTTCTTGTAATGTTTGTAAACAAAATGAGCCTGTACGTGGCATTCCAGCGACTTCACACCTGCAAGAGGTACGTACGTTAATAAGAGTTGACAACGACAGAATGCAATAATAACATATACCGACCGTATGAAGCCCTTATCTATTTGTATCACCCAGGCTGACAAGAAACTTTGCCTTGCGCATATTTGAAATTGTTGAAATTGTTACTTTGCACAGGCTAAATGTTTATGTATATTTACTTTTCTTTCAGCCGCAAAAACAATCAGGGAAACCCGAATTTCACAATTGCACAACGGAACTACCTCAAAGCTAGACGTGAAAATACCGACGAGACCAAAATTGAAGGAAATACCGCATGTTCTTTTAGCTCTTCTCAAAAATCCGCCTTTTCTGTTTACGACTTTGGCAGGAATTACGGAAGCAATGGCAGTGACAGGCTTATCCACCTTTGGTGCAAAACTTACAGAAAATGCGTTTAATCAATCCACTGGAAATGCTGCTATTCTTGCAGGTACATACTTCTCTTAGTACTTAATTAATGCACTACTCTTACACATTCATGGCTTATTTTCAATACACGTTTTACCTAGGGCCAAATATATCATATATCAATTAAGGTTCATGTAAAGTGTTGAGACCCAATTTTAAGGGTACTTCCTTAGCCAAGAAGAAGCAGTATTTCCAGGTATATTGTATATCAAAATGAAGCTATTTTTGAGCACAAGCAGTTGAGCAACATAAGACCGCCATAGCTATAGCGGTAAAGCTAAACATTGTGGAAAAGGGTCATTTTGTACAGAACAAGAAACTGTTGAAACGGTTGGATTAAATTGGCTCATATTTTAACAAAGTACTGTCTAAAGTACCACCCAGGTACTACTACAACCTTAGATATAAAATTCGGTCTCAAAAGGCTCTTTTGAAAAAATCAATTTCCATTTATTTTGTCAACATACTTGTCAAACCGGTTTGATCTGTTTCCAAAATAGATGTAAGGTATGGTGCAACAGCACACCATATTATTGTGAAATACTTTCTGTGATTTATTCCAAATTAAAGTTTTTGAATTCAATGATCTATAATAAATTACTATGTTTTTATCATTCAGTGAAATAGATATCGATATATTGCTAAACAACCTTACAGGTATATAAACTATTAATGTATGTCCATTTATGTTGTGATAACACACCAAACCTTAAAAAGATCTACACGTTTACAAAATTAGAATCACATATATGACATATGTGTTTATAAAATAAGTCAAATAACTTGCATGCATAACTATGTTTAGGGCTCGAGTTTTATACCAACGTTTGTAGTAGTACCTGGGTAGTAATTTAGTCTGTATTTTGTTCAAATTTGGGCCAATTTCATCCAACAGTCTTGCAGTTGTTTGTTCTGTACAAAATGACCCTTTTCCACAATGATTTGGCTATACCGATATAGCTATGACAGTCTTGTGTTGCTTAACTACTTATGCTTATGAATGGCTTCATTGATGTATATTATATACCTGGACATACTGCTTTTTCTTGGCAAATGAAGTGTTTGAAAATTGGGCCTCAAACATTTTAAATGAACCTTAAGATCGATGGTTGCACATTATGATATCTATAGCGCGGTTTTTTTGACCCGAATCTGACCCCTGCTATTTAGATTAATAAAAATATTATTATTCCTACTCGGTTTTGCACATGCTTTCACGGGGATATACAACACACGTTATTGAATGTGATATATATATAATGTTAATTGATAAAATATGTCGAAAATTGTTATTTAATCATTTAAATCAACCACTGTGCATCTAGAATATTTACTGACCGTCAAAAACAATTTTGAGTTGAAAGTTTAAATGTGTACATGAACCTTTATTATGTTAGTGTTTAAAAGTATTTTATCATGCTGTAAGAACGTTGTAAAACAGATATTCCGACCAGAACCATCCTAAATTACCTAAATCAGTGCTCTATTCATTCATTTATTCCTAACAACTCTATAAAGGGCAGGTATTACTTAAAAAATACCAACAACTTCGAATCGCTTGAAAACATTCATTATTCCCCCAACTTGCTTGCTTTTGGAAATATCTGATTCGTATTGAACGACTTTAGCGAAATTGAATTAACTTCACTCAAAACTCACGCATGTCACTCAACCAATTTTATTCTGAATTCAAACGCAATAATTCACCTTGTCAATTTCACGATGTTCTCACATGTAACTGTCATTCGGGACATCGCTCGGACTTTTCCGCAAACTGAAAAGTACCTCGGACGTAAGTGTAGTAATTTGGGTCAGTTTTTAGGTAATTCGGCTGTCTGTGGTTTTTCGGTTATTTAATACGCTTGGAGAAAATCAGATCTTGTTAATTCTTTTCGATCGTCTGTGGAGAACTTTGGGGCATATTTTAATTTGATGACAAAACGCAGTAAAACACTGCGTTTTGTTTTTCAAATTATGATGTGCCCACTTTCATTCTTTTGATGATTTTGTTTCAATCAACGTCATCCTTATCGGGATCGTTGGTATTTGTGACGTCATAAAATCCCACGTGGGAAATGACGCGCTTTCATGGCTGCGCCCGAGGTCTATTCCGTAGAATCGCCGAGGGTTCCCGATTGATGTAACTGTATCATTCTCTAATACAGGTATCCCAACGGTCCTGGGTCTGGCCGGTGGTATTTCATTCGGTGGGTTCTTCTGTCGTTGTCTGAAACTCAAAGTGAAAGGAATGTTGAAATTCTGTTTCATCGTGTGTTTAATCAGCTCATTTTGCTCTGCCTTCATTTTCGCTACTTGTGAGCAGAAACAGATCAAAGGTGTAAATACGGCATATTCAGAAAGGTAAGCAAATATGTTAAATTTCCATGGTTTTGGTTGATTAATTTTGGCCTGGTAGGACTACGCCTTGAAAACGGTCCTTTGCATAAGTTCTTGATAAAGTAGCTTTATATTTGTATACAATAATTTCAAACAAACCTTTGACTTAATCTTGCTTATTCAAAGGTAAACTCGTTAACGTCACGGCTGAGCCTCGCCATAATAGGTCAATATGTGGGCAGAATACTGGCTGAAGCCAGATAATCGAAAGAATTGTTACTTACCCCACAGTTATTAAGCACTACTAAAAAGGTGTCCATGACATATAATATTTAACAAGCAAGGATTTAACAAAACGAACAGAATAACGCCATAACCAGGATACTAACGATGTAATCACACGTTTGACAGAAGTAGTTGTAAATTAGAGTAAACGATAAATTCTGGAACGAGTCAAATTTACGAGTAGATGTTGAATGTTCCAAAGTTGACGACTTCCTTTAGGAATACTGAAGCCAGCTACATACATGTATAGTGTTCTTGTAAATTATGCTTCTTCTCAATACATTCGACCTCTAAATCAAGCAAGAATTTTAACTTATTCGTCCCTCAATTCTACTTATAGAGAGATGTATCCACATAAGAAGTTTGAAGTTCATAGCAATTATTCTTTCAGTGTAATCCAAAGGTCAAAAAACAAACTATTTAAGAAGCAAAGGGCAAGAGTTACAGTTAAAAACATCGTGAAATTGACAAGGTGAATGATTTTGGAATGATTTAGGAATGAAAATGAATGAGTGTGTGGAGCGACTTTTAAGTGAAATAATGGGAGGTAATCAAGTCTTGCAAATTTTGTTCAGTATGAACAAAATTAGCAATATTGATAACCTCCCTTTAATAAAAATATGTAAACAAGTTCATTAGATAGCTCCCTATTTCTTCAAGAACCTATCAGACCTCTACAATTTCAATTGAATAAGTGAAATCCCGATTTTTTTCCCAGCTATTATTAGTTTGAACGAAGTTGTTGTCATATGCTTCTCAGTGAGTTTGGAGCGTTTTTGATCGATTTGAGTGAGTGTTTGGAATGAGTGAATGGAGCGCTGAGTGAATGATTTAGAACGATTTTGATCGGATGGATTGTCAATTTCACTATGTTGTTAACTGTATGTTATTTAAGCACTGACTTTCTCCATAAAGAGATCTCTCCTTCTGTGAAGTTTTATGTTGATACAGTTAAAAACATCGTGAAATTGACATTCATCTCAATCAAAACCATTCTAAATCGCTCACTCAGCGCTCAAATCATTCATTCCAAACACTCATTCAAATCATTCAAAAACGCTCAAACCCATTGAAAAATATAGAATCAACAACGTCATTCAAAATAAATTTTGATAGAGAAAAATCGCGATTTCACTGACATAATTTAAATTGTTAGCGTCTCATAGGTTCTTGAAGAAATAGGAAGCTGTGTATAGAACCTGAATGCATTTTTTTATTAAAGGGAGGTAATCAATATCGCAAATTTTGTTCATCCTGAACAAAATTTCCGAAAGAGGATTACCTCCCATTAAGCTCACTCAAAACTCGTTCCTCACACTCATTCATTTTCATTCCATAATCATTCCAAAATCATTCACCTTGTCAATTTCACGATGTTGTTAACTGTAGGTGGTAGAGATATATTTTGGACGAAACCTAAATCTGTAAATAGCAAGGGCATTAACTCAAAATCTAAATCTGTAAATAGCAAAGGAATCAACTCAAAATAGATCAAGCAAGAGTTATGGCCATGTGCGCTATAATTCCCCTCAATGAGACCTATCCACCTGTGAAGTTTCAAAGTAATAGCAAGTATAGACTTTAGGAGATATGCTCTGGAAAAAAGTCTTTAACATAACAATAAAGATAAAAAACACTAAAAAATAAGCAATTAATAGTAATGATTCTTGTTCACTGCACTTCTCCCCAATGAGATCTAACCACCTGTGAAGTATCGGGTTGATTTATACTTTAGGAGATATTCTCTGGACAAATTTAGTTACGAAAGGACAAAATGGCGGAATGACGGATAGACATATTAAACTCGGTTAAGATCAGACGAAAGAAATTTTCTTTCATGCTTTTCGGTGGATTTTCGAGGAAAAACACTAGATTATCATTTGTGTTACTGAAATCTCGTACGCACAAATGATTATTCACTTCCCCTCTCAATGCACTATGTATGGGATAAATGACAAATTAGGTTTATATTGAATGAATATAGGGCATTTGATTATATGCCGGAAAATTTAATGAACTCAGCGCTTAACCAGTGAAATTATCAATAACCTATTTTCCGCTTTCGTTCATTTCTTCCTATTTGGTGTTATCAAAGCTGAGCGCAATCAGTGACGTCATCATGAACGCTGCAAAGCAATTACGTGAAAAACAACGCGCTTTAAGAAAATATATCCAAATCTTTTCGCATTTTGTCTCATTGTTTGTTTTCCGAGTAAGATTGGTTGATTTTTTATTTCGTGATCAACAGAAGCTACATTTTCACTCGTGGCTCCACCACTCGTGAAAATATAGCTTTTGTCGTTCACCCAACGAAATATACATCGATCTTGCACTGAAACAAGCGAGTATTATCGATATAATTATCTACTTTACAGCGCAAACGACATATCATTGATATCAACCTGCAATACCGGATGTTCCTGCACCACGGAATTTTATGTTGCGTCATGTGACCAAAATGGCGCCCAGTACTTCTCACCATGTCACGCGGGATGCGTTAGTTCAAGTGGCGATACTGTGAGTGATTTAGAATCACGTTTTTAACTGTTCTATACCACAAAAATAAAGCCTCTTAATCCCACTTTTTCCTTTTAATCATATGCAATTTACCCATCGACATATGTTAACACAATCACAAAAAAGGTTGTTCATTTTGCACACATATTTCTTAATTTAAACAAGCTACGAATAATACATGTAAGTGGGCTTATGCAAATCTTTCACAGACGAGACCCTTTAATTACATTCAAATTAATTCCTTATTATGTTTGAGTCCTTTGTTCGGGTCCCCGGCATATGTGTCTTTGCTTTGAAGAATTCGATAAAATAAAAAAAATACCAAATTAAGTTTAAAAAATTAAACAAATACACTTTTTAAGATACCAATTTCCTCAAAATGAATGCATAATAATGCTATGCAACCGTTGTCTTGAAAGTACTCTCAATTCAATTACCATTTCTTTATTTCTAGGAATTCGAAAACTGTTCATGTATCGACACACCACCCGGGAACGTATCAATGATAACGACAGGGAGCTGTGAGACCAGTTGTAATTTATTGTATATTTTCATGGTGTTGTTGTTTTTACTTACATTCTTTACTTTGGCCGCCGATGTACCGGCCGAACAAGCAGTTCTCAGGTTGGTAATCTGTAGGTAATATCGGGTAGTTTTAATTGCGCGCAAGTTACACTTTCAAGTACTTTCCTGACGGGCAAATCGAAGTTACCAAATGCGAACAGAAAAAAAGGAATATATGACTCAAATTCCGGTCTGATTATCATTTATGTTAAAGTTTTGCACATCGGGAAATTGACAAGATGAATGATTTTGGAATGATTTTAGAATGAAATTGAATGAGTGTGTGGAGCGAGCTTTGAGTGAAATTCAAGTGAGGTAATCCGATATCGATAATTTTGTTTAAGTGTAACAAATATTAGCTATATTTATTACCTCCATTTAATAAAATTTACGTATTTTTATGTTTGTGAGTCTTCGTGAACCAATCGTACACTTAAAAATCCACACCAGCCAATAAAATCGTAGGTTATTTTGATCGATTTTGAATTAAAAGTTGATTAGTACCAAA
Organism: Fragum whitleyi; assembly: GCA_948146395.1. Classification (NCBI taxonomy): domain Eukaryota; kingdom Metazoa; phylum Mollusca; class Bivalvia; order Cardiida; family Cardiidae; genus Fragum; species Fragum whitleyi. Next base: position 47,269,520 of record OX411551.1, on the reverse strand, counting down.
TTGAAACAACAACCAGAATTTGCTGAATTAATTTCCTGTTATTTTTAACCAATGTTTTGTTTTTTTATCAGACGGACACTGATGTCTTTTATTTTGGTGTACTGTAGGTCCATCGATGAAAACCATCGCACCATTATGTGTGGGTCAAATCGGTTCTTTATCCGGCTTCTAGGTAAGAGAAAATGTTTTTATACTGAACCACAAAAGAAACGTTGCATTTTTAAAACCCCTAGAAAATAGGAATAATAACGAGACATTCTATATTGAACTGGTCTCTAAGGTTAAGAAACAATGTTTATTTCCATTGGTTGTACATTATACGTATGTAGTTGTTATCAGTTTATTAGATATGAATGATTTGGTAATGGGTTTTGCAAAATACAAGTCTCACCCATTTCGGAATAATTGAGGATTAAACCCATTTTTAGTCAATCAGAATGCTGGAAAAATTAGTCAATCAAAAATGGTAGAAACAAATAAAATTTACTATTTACTAGATAAAAATGGGGAAAAAATGTTTTTCCTTCTTGAATCGCGATGGTTTGTTTGATCATATTCACCTAAGTTATCAATTTGCTACATGTATGCGTATTCATACAGTGTGACAAAGCTTTTAGTTTCTTAAAACCATGAATTTTCTGTATGAATATATTAAAATTTAAGAAGTGAAGAAAATTCCGTTTAAGTGTAAGGAGACATGAAGTGAGAAAGGGGTAAACAATTATAAAATAAATGATGATTAAATTAATAGATCATAATTATTGCATATATGAATCCGATACTTTAGACGATAAAAATCTAATCACATTTATGTATGAATACGCGTCGCGTATTCATACAGTGTGATTAGACTTTTTTTTCAATTGTAAACCTTTACGAATTCATTTTTTTCTTCGTCTCTTAAATACAGGAACAGTCCCAGGGTCAGTTATATACGGAGCTGCAACAGATGCCGGATGTTTGACCTGGAAAAACGACTGTGGCGAGAATACTTCCTGTTGGATATATGACATTTCCGTCGTGAGCCGGAACTACTTTATCATCACCATCGTTACAAAAATACTTTCTTTAATATTTTTCTTCTGTGCCTTTTGGTTTTATAAGCCACCTAAACAAGTTGAAACTGAAATAGATCTTGAAAACGAAAAGACAAAAGTGGGAAATGGTGAAACTTTTGTAAATTCATCGTTCAATGATGTAGAATAAAACGGGATACCCATTTACATAATTCCTTATCAATGTTTACAATATGCTGTTATTCGAACAAACATTCGACTACCAAGACAAATTTAAAAGAATAATTATAAATAACATAATTTGTAGGAAAATTTCCAAAGAATTCATGTTTCCTTTGTCAACCCGAAAAGGCATTCTGCATTTAATCGAGGTGTTATTCTAATTCGACTACCTTTCAAATTCTTGTTCGTTTAAATAAAAGCCCTGACTGTTTCGATTTTACTTTCATCTATAGTGTTTTCTTTTTCGAAACATCCTTTGGGGTTTTCCGTATTCTGGAAAGTGTCTCGGACGTTAAGTGTAGTAATTTCAGGTCAATTTCAAGAAAATTCGGCTTCTGGTGGTCATTCGATTACTTAAAACGATTGACCTTTTTGTAAATTTTTTTCGATTGTCGTTGGAAAACCTTAAGGCATATTAATATCAGATGACAAAAACACTGCGTTATGTTTTCAAATAATAATATGCCAACTTTTATTATATCGTTTATTTTGTCTTATGCAATTTCTTACATTGCGGGATCGTTGATGTTTGTAACACATATGCGAACCGACACGCAATTGTGGCTGCGCCCTTGATATTCCCGAGGTCTATTCCGTAAAATCGCCGAGGATTCCAGATGTAGTGTTTTTCTTTATGCACACCTTGTTTAAATAGGTTATTTTTGGATACATATTCATATAAAATGATTCGAAATCTAGTTCAGCACACAGCAATAAACCTTATAAAACTTGCCAAGTAAAAAAAGGTACATACACAGTTAATATCATTGTCAAATTGAAATTCACGACGATTCAAACTATTCTAAATTGCTCTCTCAGCGCTCCATCTAATGCAATCAAATTATTCATTCATATCGTCCAAAAGCGCTTAGAAAGTATTCACAAACGCCATACAATCGTTTAAAATGCTTTGAAACGTCATTTAAACCGAATAATTTTTTCCTGATTTCTGGCTCACCTTAGCAAAACGTGCCAAATGTGAGAATTGTGATCACCTTTTGTCCGTCGAGGCTTCAACATTTCTTCAATCATTTTCTTCTCCTTAACCAATGGGTGGATTTCAACCGAACTTGAAACAATTTTCTGTGGGTAATCCTTCTCAAGCCTTGTTCGTGAAATTTCGATTGACTTGAAAATATGAGCATGGCAAGGCGGGGTGGTTTTTGACCGCGGAACCTTTATACATCTCCTATATAATCATTGGGCGAATTTGTACTATTCATAGCACTAATGAACCCCCGGCGAGCCTCCTCAAAACTGGATCGTAAAATTTTTATTGACCCCCAATATGGGCGTGGCAGGGTGGTGTTTTTTCCCACTTTGAAAATTTATATATGGCTTTTTCTCCCAAATCAATTTGACAATTTCAACCACACTTTGTATGAATGTTTCTTGATGACCTTTCTTGAAATTAGATTCGCATCACTCCGCTCTGTCAGTGTATATGGGCGTGGCGAGTGGAGTATTTTTTCACTACGAATTATATGGACAGCAACACCCTCTAATCCAGAAGACTATTTTGAATGAAACCTTGTCAGATTGTACTTTTGGTGACCCTTTTCATTTTCTGTGATATTCTGATTGGACCATAAACGTTGGCGTGGCAGAGTGGGGCCTATTTTCACTTTCAATTCTTTGAATACCATCTTCTCCTCAACAACCAGTCAAAATTGCACGCAACTGTAATAGAATGTTAATTGGGCGAGACCAACTGAACTTATAAAATTCAGGCGAGTGGTTTAGCGTTATTCTGGTCCTCTTTATTAAATTTTAGCTCACATAGACGGGGTTCAGTTGGCTATTGTCCGTTGTTCGTCCGTCCGTGCTTTTAATATTTTCTTTCTTCTCTCAAACTACTGGTCGGAATTCAACCAAATTCCACAGAAATGATGCTTAGGACGTGTTCTTTCAGGTTCATTCTTTTAATTCTGTTCAGGCTGATTACACGGGTACAGTTAAATACATCGTCAAATTGACAAGGTGAATGATTTTGGAATGATATAGGAATGAAATTGAATGAGTATGTGGAGCAACTTTTGAGTGAATTTAACGGGAGGTAATCCAGTAGTGCAAATTTTTTCAGGATGAACAAAATTAGCAATATTGATGCCCTCCCTTTAATAAAATATGCATACAAGTTCATTAGATAGCTCCCTATTTCTTCAAGAACCTATCAGACGCTAACGATTTCAATCCTGATATTTTTCCTAGCTATTATCTTTTTTTAACGAAGTTGTTGTTATATGTTTTTCAGTTAGTTTGGAGCGTTTTTGAATGGTTTGAGTGAGTATTTGGAATGAATGAATGAATGGAGCGCTGAGTGAGCGATTTAGAATGGTTCTGATTAAGTAAAATGTCAATTTCACGATGTAATTAACTGTACCATTGGTTGTCGAGTCAGAAAAAATAATGCTCAGTACATCCTCTTTCAGATTCCTTCTTTAAATTCTTTAGATCGATTTTAACCGTTAGCGGAGTTACTTTTAACACGCGCTACACACTTATTCAATATCATTTTCGAACCATTCACTTTGACAAATATTACGATGCTCTTTTAATTTAATTTTCACTAACAGCCCACATTCTTTAATTCCAATTTCTTCAAAACATCCACCTCTTCAATTTAATGATGTTTCAACTGTTATCTATTCTACATGTCAGTGTTACAGATTGTGAAATCGTAAAATTGACATTTATCCCAATCAAAACCATTTAAATCACTCTTTCGGCGCTCCATTCATTCAAGCAAAACACTCAGACAAACCATTCAAAAACTCTCAAAAATCATTAAAAAGGATAAGATCCACAACTACATTCAAAATAAAAATGGCTAGAAAATGCGCGATTTACTGAAATTAAAAGCGTCTGGTCCGTTCTTACAGGAAAAGGAAGCTATTTAAAGAACTTGTTAGCAATTTTTTATAAAAAGGTAAGTAATTAATATCGCAAATTTTGGTCAGTCTGAAGAAAAGTAGAGATATTGGATTGCCCCCTTTAATTTCACTGAGACCTCACTCATGGCACTCATTCAATATCATTCCAAAATTTTTCACCTTGTCAATTTCACGATGATGTCAACTGTATCGGCGGAAATACATCTGTATGGACAATGTAAATTGTTTGAAATTGAATCTTTTGTTTATCCCCATATGGTTGCGGATGTCACTATCAATCAACAAAGGAATTGTGCACCTATTAATTCATTCGTTAATTCGATTTATCTCATAACTATACAAATATCCGTGTGATAACATCCAATATGATATTTTTTATGATATCACATTGATATTCTTAGAACAATAAAATAATGAGGTTATTTTTAAAAAAACTTGCATTTCTGTTAGAAACATTGACAAAAACAAGGCAAATAGAGGTTTTAAGGTAAATATCATACGTACTTAGTGTAATGTATGAGAACGTATCTAACTCGGTTGTGGGATTTGATAATTGTCTCGGCTGAGCCTCGATAATCAGAAATTCCCCAAACCTCGTTAGATATTTATTTTCATACAGAACGCTAAATACGTATTATATTTATAGCCTATAAAGACTGAATGTATGTATACAGACATGTTATAGTCTATACCGTTCATCAAAGCCTAACAACAACAGAATAACGTAAATAGCACGAGAAGTGTTATGGAAATCTGAAGGTCGGTTGTCCTGAGTAACCGGTCCCTATCGATAGATATTTGTACTTCTGGGACATACCGCAGTACTCCAGAAACGTGTACTTGTCAGAGGTGTCGCCTTTTCCTACCTGCAATATAATGATAATACAGTAAAATTTGTTTTAGGCGACCACTGACGGGACCTCTGGACCGGAGATTATAAAACTTTTCTCAGGCTCAGGCTCAATTCAAACTTTTCTCAAATTTCAATTTTAGATTAAAGCTGTAATTCTGTTTTATTACTCATTTAAATGTATTAACATAAAAGATGATATTAATAAGTTGTTATAAATAACAACTTATTAATATTATCTTTTATTTTCATACATTTATTTAGATTTGATATTTGAGAAAATTGAGCCTGAGCCTGAGAAAAGTTTTATAACCTTGGGCCCAGAAAGGCGGACTTAAAAGGAAATGGCCGCTTTATACACGTTTTAATTACAAATTAAAAAAAAACAGACCTTTCTCATTAAATATACATATAATTGTGAAATTATCAATAATCCTATGTTGTTAAAACTCAAAAGAATCGTCGCAATGAGACGATTCTCGTGGGTGGTTTAAACAACATAGGGTTCGTTTTCAATAATTTTTAGACCAACCATACCCACTTTTTTTAGATATTTTGATTAATAAAATTGGATTTTAAAAACGGTCGCTCAATGAAAATGGTCGCTTAATAGACGAGGTCGCTCGAGCAAGATTGACTGTAATTTTAATCAATATAATAATTAATGAAAAAAGAAATTGTATCAAAAAAGCCTCCGCTCGATATTTCAAACAATGATATATGCGCGAGACTTAAACTTAGGGGAAGTTACCATTTAAGATCATTTTGAAATTGATGAGATTGGTAATTGTAAAATTAATTTGGAATGAAAGGTAATGAGTGATTTTTGAATGAAATTGAAGGGATGTTAAAAAATATATCGAAGCGTTCGCTTTTTATTAAAGGTCAACAAAATCTTTAATTTCAATTACGGTAAGGGTTACCAGAAATAGCGATATCTATAATCTACCTTTAAATAGATAGATCAATACGTAAAGTTGTTAAAGATAGATTTCTACGTCTTCACGAATCAGTCAGTTTAAACATATTTTTATTGAAAGAATAATCACAACATGACACATAATATAATTTACAAATCAATAAGGATTAGAATGAAAGTTATGCTTATAAAATTCTTTTCCTTGTTAGCAACGGGAATCTGAAGCAGTGATGACATAAGAAAATATAGTTCGGGCTAATTGTTGGATTACATTAAGTCATTCAATATTGAAGATGGGAAACTGTTTTCTGTGGACATTAATTCGGTTTTCAGAATATAGCACACGATACAATATCGATCTAGAAATAACTTGTAATTTAGTAAAGAAAATATTATTAATTGACAAACCACAGATTCAATAGATTCAATTCATAGATTGAATATATGAATGCACCTCTACGAAAATATTTCGATTAATATCTAATGACAAATTATCATCTCCGAATCAGTCAGACACTTCCAAACTCAAGCACGTCAGAAATATCGCGGAATTCTTCCAGGGATTCATATAAATTTGTTCATTTCTTTAGTATTTTTGAAGCGTTTTTAAATGGGTTGAATGGCGAGTGTTTGAATAAATAAATAAAAGAATGAATGAATGAATGAATGAATGAATGAATGAATGAATGAATGAATGAATGAATGAATGAATGAATGAATGAATGAATGAATGAATGAATGAATGAATGAATGAATGAATGAATGAATGATTGAATGAATGGGCGCTTAGAGGGGGTTTTGAGACTTGTTTTGAGCAGATTGAGTGTCAATTTCAAGATTTTCAAACTGTAGTGTAGCTTCCAATCGAGCGCCTAGTAAGGTTCTACTTATGAGAAAGAGACGACAATTCGCGTCACCGGGTGATGGCGTTTTAGCCTTGTACAAAGTTGAAACAGGCGAAGGTTTTAAGAATTATCGGTGGATAAATATATTCTTGTTTTTTTTCCTCATGCGTTTAACAAAAAAAAAAGATCCACGTGAAGCGTTGGTGGACAAATTCTACGTAAATGACGGTTAAAAAAACGGAAATATAAAAACGCCACTGGCTTTTACTAGGTAAGCATTTATTCGTAAACAGCCCTGCGTTCTGTTTAGGTTGACCTAACTTTGCAACCAAGTGATCTTGCAAAATGAAATTTCAGAAATCGATGTAATATTTTCAGGAGAGAGAATGAAAATAATAGAAGGTAACACGATGTCGCCCATTTTGTTCAAGATGAAAAAATAAGCGATATTTTAGCACCCTTTAATAAATTATACCCATATGTTCTATAAATAGCTTTCTATGTCGCCTCGATTCAATCAGGCCTTTTCATATTAAATTAAATCTTAAATCGTGCATATTCTTAACGTTTTTTTTATTTAAGTTATTTATTTTATATTTTGCGATTCTGGAGCATATTTGAATGGTATGATTGACTGTTTTGAATGAAACAATCTCGAGCGCTGAGCAAACGAATTAAAATTAAAATAGTTCTGATAGGAATCAGAGTTAATTTCATGGTGTTCTTAATTGTTACAATTAGATTTTGTTGAGATTCAAAAGTCTTAATACTGACTGCAATGCAAGAGCTTGTAGATTTTATCCAAAAACCTCTGAATGCTGATCCATCTATAATATCATCTTCCTGTAAAGAAATAAAAGTAGAAACAAATGACATGCAGTTGTGATCAATTAGAGTCGTCACGAACCAAGCTCAGCGTCCAGGATGACGAAACAGTATCATTCACCTTGTCAATTTTACAATCGTGTTAACGGTCTGTAGCTACTATCTTAAAGTTCATTTCGACACCTAGAGAATATTAAAACACAAAGCAGATAAAAAATCCCCCATCAATGACTTTTGACCCTCGTCATTTCAAAACAACAGGGTATTCCAAAACACTAGAGCACATCTAAGGATCGTTGGCAACATTTGTATAATGCCTCATAATTCTAGGTCATTTCGTTCTTGAGTAAATGTCCGGAGACTTTGTCTTCGGACGGATGGACGATTGCACGGGTGGATAGACGGACGGACAAACATACAGACAGACAATATCGTGAATTTGACAAGATGAATGATTTTTGAATGATTTTGGAATGAAATTAAATGAGTGTGTGGAGCGAGTTATGAGTGAAATTCAAGGGAGGTAATCCAATTTTGTTCAGCCATATGTTCTACCTCTCTTTCATAAATTATACATACTTTTTTGTTTGTGTGATTTCGAGGACCAACCAGACACTCCAACAGCCACACACAAGCCAATAAAATCGTATAATAATTTCATCGATTTAAATTAAATGTTGATCGTCTTTAACAATTACGAAGTGTTTTCTAACAATTTTTGAGCGTTCATTTTGTACATGTAACTAACATTATCAAATTGTTTAATGCCACGCCATTGCTCAATGATCCAATTTTACTTATTATTTAAGATAATTCTTTTAATCAACGAGGTTGCTGATTTGCTGAAAGTTTAGTTTCATATCTGATTGAATACTATTTGATTACCAGGTATATTGTAAGCTTAGTCAAATGTGGTCAAGTAAGAACTCTGTTTCGCTTTTGACAACCTTAACATTTTTTGGTTCAAGAAATTAAAAAATCGAAAACGAAAAGAGTATTCGTTAAAATCATGCAGGTATAAAACTCAAAACATAGACAAAGCACATTCATGTATTAATCAGCTATGCATACACATACAGTGTGATTAAGTTTTTCGTAACATACATCTGTGATATCAACTCATAATCTAATTCTTCTCTCTATTAAAAATGAAGAAACTAAACACATACGTAGTGATTGTCGAATATTATAGTCAGGCCATGTCGTACAGTTAACAACATTGTGAAATTGACAATTTAGGAATGATTTAGGAAAATGAATGAGTTTGTGGAGCGAGTTTTGAGTTAATTTATTTGGAGGTAATCCTCTATCGGAAATTTTGTCCAGGATTAACAAAATTGGCGATATTGATTACCTCCCTTAAATGAAAAATGCATTCAAGTTCTATACATAGCTTCCTATTTCTTCAAAAACCCATGAGACGCTAACAAGTTGAATTATGTCAGTGAAATCGCGAATTTTCTCTATCAAAATTTATTTTGAATGACGTTTTTGATTCTATATGTTTCAATGGGTTTGAGAGTTTTTGAATGATTTGAGTGAGTGTTTGGAATGAATGATTGGAGGGCTGAGTGAGCGATTTAGAATGGTTTTGATTGAGGTGAATGTCAATTTCACGGTGTAACTAACTGTATTTTGTAAGCTTACTCAAATGTGGTCAAGCAAGAACTTTGTGTCGCTTTTGACAACCGACAACCTAACATTTTTTTCGCTTCAAAGAAATTAAGCAATCAGAAACGAAAATAGTATTCGTTGAAATCATGCAGGTATGAAACTAAAAACACATCACATTCATGTATTAATCCGCAACGCATACACATACAGTGTGGTTAAGTTTTTAGTAACATTCATTCATGAAATAAACTCATAATCTTATTCTTCTTTCTATTAAAAAGGAAGAAACAAAACACATACGTAGTGATTGTCGAATATTATAGTCAGGCCATGTCGTATCAAACAGACGGTATTTCCATGCCCACCCAAAACTACCTCTTTTGTGTTTGTATCGAAGGAATTTCTGTCAAGTTGTAGGAGAAGATGGGCGTTCTTATGGGCTTTCACATGGAATAAGATCACGTTCCGATTGACGAAGCTGATGCCGTTTGCAAACAAATCAAAATATCCAAAGTAAGGAATACCCTGGTGCACTGGTACCACAAACACTAGAAAATAACAATCATAATTATCATAAAAATCATAATGAAAATGACAATAACATTTGAAATTACAAATTAATGATTTGATTTAAGATATATTCAAACTTTTTGGCAGAAAAAAAATCATTCCTCTTTTTCATGCAAATAATTCTAAATACAAAAGACGAAATAATCTATAATGAATTACCTCCCTTTTATGATATTCAAAACTCGCTCTTCCCAGTCATTCAATTTCATTGCGAATTCATTCAAAGTAATTAATCCTGTCATTTTTTACGATGTTATTTACTGTACTGTAATGTGTTTTAAACAAGTATCAGTCAAGAAGTGTTCCATTTTACATCTTATTGATACCAAGGAACTATTGTGAACTTTATTTCTAAGGTGTAATGGAATTTAACAAATATAATCCACAGTCATTGCCCTGGCAGGGGAAATCAATCGTCGGTGTATAAACAACCCATCGTACAGTTAATAGCATCGTGAAATTGACAATCCATCCGATCAAAATCGTTCTAAATCATTCACTCAGCGCTCCATTCACTCATTCCAAACACTCACTCAAATCGATCAAAAACGCTCCAAACTCACTGAGAAGCATATGACAACAACTTCGTTCAAACTAATAATAGCTGGGAAAAAAATCGGGATTTCACTTATTCAATTGAAATTGTAGAGGTCTGATAGGTTCTTGAAGAAATAGGGAGCTATCTAATGAACTTGTTTACATATTTTTATTAAAGGGAGGTTATCAATATTGCTAATTTTGTTCATACTGAACAAAATTTGCAAGACTGGATTACCTCCCATTATTTCACTTAAAAGTCGCTCCACACACTCATTCATTTTCATTCCTAAATCATTCCAAAATCATTCACCTTGTCAATTTCACGATGTTTTTAACTGTAACTTTAGCTTATACAAGCTAAAGTTACGAGGATTTGGCAACCAGACGCTTAAATGTGTCCAATCTTGTTGAGTACGTCAAAACGTATGATTTTAGGATATATTTATATCCACATGTTAACGGAAATTGCCGACATACCTTTAGAAGAACCCAAAATAGTGCAGAATAAACTCCCAAAATTACGTCACACATAAACCACGACCTGACAGGTGAATAATAACGCAGAATATTTTCAGTTTAGATTTTCAGTATATAAAACGAAAGATTTTCGGCATACTCTCGTCGCCAAATAAATGTAATCAAGCATTGACCCTTTTCAAATTGCAAGTAATATTGTGTTATCAACAAATAGCCATAAACGAAACGAATTTCCAATTAAAAATGCTAAATTACAAACATGTATATGGTTGCATCAAGATGAATAATTATATAACCCTGAAAGTTTGCTCTACCATGGATTTTACAAGTCACAGTACAGTTTGAAACATCGTGAAATTGACATTCATCTCAATCAAAATTATTCTCAATCGCTTACGCCTCGCTTAATTCATTCATACTAAGCACTCGGTCAAACCATTCTAAATCTCTTAAAATGACTAAACAAGTGGTTAGAAATGGCCCTTAACCACCCACCTGAACTTTATTTGTCCAGTGGTTCTCATCCAAGTAACTTTCTGGCAAAGATTCATTCGCATTTGCTTAATTGTAGAATGGGAGATGATATTCTAAGAATGTAAAGTGAAAATAGGCCCTGCCTAATCATTCATTATTGAGGAGACTCAAAATAAGCCCCACCCTACATTGCCCATTTTCATGGGCCAATCAAAATCTCGCGATTAATTTCTGAAGAGGGTCACCCAAGGAACATTCGGGTAAAGTTTCATTGAAATTGGCCTATTGGTTACTACCTTACACACACATCCCTTAAACAAACCTATTTCTTGTGATTCATCAAGCATGTCTAGTAAATCGAATTCACCTAAAAGTTTACTGGTGAAACTAATGTTCAAAACCCCTTATCTCGAGTTCATAGTACTTTTTGTAAAAAAGCAGGTCACCTTATTTCAGAATATTTTAGATTAAAAAGGAAAAGGGAAAAGGGTGAAGCCAAACCTACAGGGCTCACCAGCCTTCAGCAACATGACTTTCTGATTCCATCATACCCAAAATCGAACTCATGTGAGATGCTAGGGTCACTGACACTGTTCCAAGTTTTGACTTTATTGGTGAATATTTGTGATTGTTAGAGAAGAAAGAAATTCAAAACATCATTTTTGTCAATTTCAACTGCAGATAACTCATGACTTTCTGACCCGTTCAGTCCAAATTCAAACTCGTGAGAGATCCTATGGTCCCAAACAGTGTGTCCAAGTTTTGTCTTGATTAGTCGACAATTGTAGATGCTAGAGAGAAAACAAAGTGGAAAACAATCGAAAAAGACAATTCAAGGGCACATAACTAATGGTTTCTTGATCCGATCAGTCTAAAATTTACGCTGAAGTGTGATATAATTGTCACAAACATGTTGATCAATTTTGTCTCGATTAGATTATAATTGTTGATGCTAGAGAGTATACAAAGTGAAAAACAGTCGAAAACCATTTTTAGTCGAATTCAATGGCACAATACTCATGACTTGCAAGTCCGATAAGAATGAAAATCAGAGTCATTTGAAATCCGACAGTTCCCAACGATGTATCCATGTTTTTTCCTGATTGGCGAATAATTGTAGGTGCTAGAGTGAAAACATACAATTAAAAACATCGTGAAATTGACAAGATGAATGATTTTGGAATGATTTAGGAATGAAATTGAATGAGTGTGTGGAGCGACTTTTGAGTGAATTTAATGGGAGGTAATCCAGTATGCAAATTTTGTTCAGGATGAACAAAATTAGCAATATTGATTACCTCCCTTTAATAAAATATGCATACAAGTTCATTAGATAGTTCCCTATTTTTTTTTTCAAAAAAACCTATCAGACGCTAACAATTTCAATTAATTCAGTGAAATCCCGATTAGTTTTCCCAGCTATTTTTATTTCAAACGAAGTTGTTGTTATGTTTTTAGTGAGTTTGGAGCGTTTATGAATGGTTTGAGTGAGTGTTTGGAACGAATGAATGGATTGCTGAGTGAGCGATTTAGCATGGTTTTGATTGAGATAAATGTCAATTTCACGATGTTTCTTACTGTAGTAAAAAATGGTAACAACAACATTGGTTAAATTCAAGGGCAGATCACTGATGACTTCCTAGTTTGATCAGACTGAAAATTTATTCATCCGTGATCTTTTAGTTACCATTTTTGTGGCCACGTTTTGTCTTGATTGGTCAATTTTGAAGATGCTTGTATGTTAAAAAAGTTTTTAAAAAAAGCTGTTATTGATGTTCAAGGGCAGATAACTCCGTACATCTTCGTCCGATCTGCCCGCAAATCAAACTCATCCGAGAAATTATTATCATACATGTTTTAACCAAATTTAGTTAGGATTGGTCAATATTTGCTGATGCTAGAGTGGAAACACCGAATTGTGGACAGACGGACGGATAGACGGACGGCGGACAAAAAGCGAAGACACAAGAGCTCACCTTGAGCACTTCGTGATACTTTGAGGAAGCCTAAAAAGGTGATATCATATTCATAAAATATATGGTCCTGTCGATATGCGACTATTGAGAAAAGGCCGGGAGCCAGGAAAACAACACTTTCGTATCTTTAACTCCTCCCAAACAGTAGAATTTCATTTACTCCATTTTTTCTTCTACGATCGTCAAAACAATGGGTTATTTGAAATAATTTTAAAGATGGGTTATTCGAAAAAGATAACGAAAAAAATGTTCATGAACAACGAACAATTGCTTAAAATTGAAAACTGTGGTTTATGTTTTTTAAGGTTCAGTTACATTTAGAATGTATCTCAAAGTTGTGTGCCGAATGTTTAACCCCTGACCTGTAACGCCAATCGGGAACCCTCGGCGATTCTACGGAATAGACCTCGGGAATAATACGGGCGCAGCCATGAAAGCGCGTCATTTCGCACGTGGGTTTATATGACGTCACAAACATCAACGATCCCGCTAAGGATGACGTTGCATAAAACAAAATCAACGAAAGAAGAATAATGGGCATATCATAATTTGATAACAAAACGCAGTGTCTTGCTGCGTTTTGTCATCAAATTATTATATGCCCAAAAGATCTCGAGAGACGATCGGAAAGAATTAACAAAATGTGATTTTCTTTATGCGTATTAACCGAAGTACCACAAGCAGCCGAATTACCCAAAATTTGACCAAAAATTATTACACTTACGTCCGAGGTACTTTTCAAGTTACGGAAAAGTCCGAGCGATGTTCCGAATGCTGTAACGCATGTTTGAAAGGATTATCGACTTTCAAAACTCACAGTGAAAATCCAAAAATCTTTGAAAAAATCGATTTCAGACGCTTTAAAGTAACTCTTTTTTTAATTTTCTCCAAATGACAACCAAAATAAAACTTGAAATGAATGAGATAAGAAATATGAATAAATTTGGCATTGAAAGGACCATTTCCTTTCATATCCGAGCCAAATGACATTTTAAAAACCACTTAAATATGCCCGGCCAGAGGGCCGTGCAAAAAGGTTCAAAGTTTAATTTAAGTTGTATACATTCAGATTTGTGCAATGTTCTTGGCTGAAAAGTTGGTTTTATTCCTAAATGAAAATAATTTTGAGTAAGTAGCTATTTTGTAAGCTTCCGCACAAGGTAGTCCCATTACACATCTGTTTCTTTATTAATAAATCTGAACAGTTTTTGTTTAATATATTAAATTATAAGAATGAGGAGAGTATATATTGATTCCATAGATATATGAAACTATAACCCAAATAGCTAATGTATGGTTTCGCTTTCTGAATGATTTATCATGCTAATTTCACGATTTGGCCAACTGTGTTAACTACAATAACCGGTTTATGAAAGTTTTGAAAATGTATTTCAATGAGTTATCCATTCACGTCCCTTAAGTTCAGTTAAGAACATTTGAAATTGACACTAACTCTGATCTAAACCATTCGATATTGATCATTCAGCCCTTCATTCATCAATTTCAAACACTCACTCACGCCATACAAAAACACTCCAAAATCATGTTAAAGATAAGGCAAATGACAACATTCAGAACAAAAAATCCTAACAGAAAACCAAGATTTAAATGACTTAATTAAATTTTGAAGTAGTTCGTGAAGACATAGGGAGATATTTATGTACCTTGTTGCTATATTTTATTGAAGGGAGGTAATTTATATCGCTAATCTTGTTCATTCTGAACGCAATTAGCGACAGTGAATTACCTTCCTTGATTTCCATTCATTACTCATTAGCCTCATTTTATTTCATTCCAAACTCATTCCAGGATCTTTAACCTGGCCAATATCACGATGAGATTAATAGTTACAGATTTAAATGTTATATTTGTTGTTACTTTTGTATATTTACCTACTGGAGACATGTGCAGTTAACAACATCATGCCATTGACAAGGTGTATGATTATGGAGTGTTTTTGGAATGAAATTGAATAAGTAAGATGAGTGAATTTTGAGTGAAATTAAAGGGGGTAATCTAATATCGCTAATTTTGCTACATTTATAACCTCCCTTAAATAAAATATGCAAACAGATTCTATATAAAAGCTTCCCGTTTCTTCAAGGACAAATTAGACGCTTATTATGTGATTTATGACAGTGAAGTCGCGATTTTTTCTAGCTATATTTATGTTGAATGTAGATGTTGATCTTAACTCTTTAGGTGATATAAGCGCGTTTTTGAATGGTTTGTTTGAATGATTTGGATGCTTAAATGGAGCGCTGAGTAAGCGATTCAGAATGGTTTTGATTGAGATGAATGTCAATTTCATGATGTAACGCAACTAGCTATGTTAATTTTCTATCCTTTGGATTTATTCAAAACTCGCTCATCGCACTCAGTCAAATTTTATTCTAAAATCATTCCAAAATCATTAACACTGTCAATATCACCAAGATACAAGGATAAATATATTCAATTGACAATTTAGGCAACCGGCTAATTATACACAATCATAATCATTAATTGCATGTAATAGTGATGACAATTATACTAAATTTAAAAGGTTAAACAAGATCATATATTTTCAAAATACAGATATATTTATTCACAGGCATGAAATTACTTCTAGCTTTTAGTGCACTCTTAATAAATCTAGCTATTTTTAGAACATCAGATTTTCTCGAGGAATTTAAGATTCTGTACATGTATTGAGAAAGGCCGGGAGCCAGGAAAACAATACTTTCGCATCTTTAACTCTTCCCAAACAGTAGAATTTCATTTACTCCATATTTTCTTCTACGATCGTCAAAACAATGGGTTATTTGAAATAATTTTAAAGATGGATTATTCGAAAAAGATAACGAAAAAAATGTTCATGAACAACAAACAATGGCTGAAAATTGAAAACTGTGGTTTATGAATTTTAAGGTTCAGTTACATTTAGAACGTATCTCAAAGTTGTGTGCCGAATGTTTAACCCCTGACCTGTAACGCCAATCGGGAACCTTCGGCGATTCAACGGATTAGACCTCGGGAATAATACGGGCGCAGCCATGAAAGCGCGTCATTTCGCACGTGGGTTTATATGACGTCACAAACACAACTGGGGATGACGCTGCGAAAAGCGAAATCAACGTAAGGTAAAAATGGGAAAAAATTATGATTTGAAAACAAAACGAAGTGTTTTACTGCGTTTTGAAGTGAATGAGATAAGAAATATGAATAAATTTGGCATTGAAAGAAACATTTCCTTTCATATCCGAGCCAAATGACATTCCAAAAACCACTTAAATATGCCCGGCTAAAGGGCCGTGCAATAAGGTTCAATAATTTAAGTTGTATACATTCAGATTTGTGCAATGTTCTTGGCTGAAAAGTTGTTTTTATTCCTCAATGAAAATGATTTTGAGTAAGCAGCTATTTTGTAAGCTTCCGCAAAAAGTAGTCCTATTACACATCTGTTTCTTATCAATAAATCTGAACAGTTTTGGTTTAATATATTAAATTATAAGAGTGAGGAGAGTATATATTGATTCCATAGATATATGAAACTATAAACCAAATACCTTATGTATGGTTCCACTTTCTGAATGATTTATCATGCTAATTTCACGATTTGGCCAACTGTGTTAACTACAATAACCGGTTTATGAAAGTTTTGAAAATGTATTTCAATGATTTATTCATTCACTTCCCTTAAGTTCAGTTAAGAACATTTGAAATTGACACTAACTCTGATCTAGACCATTCGATATTGATCATTCAGCGCTTCATTCAGCCATTTCAAACACTCACTCACGCCATACAAAAACGCTCCAAAATCATGTTAAAGATAAGGCAATTGACAACATTCAGAACAAAAAATCCTAACAGAAAACCAAGATTTAAATGACTTAATTAAATTTTGAAGTAGTTCATGATAGACAGGTACTATTTTTCAGGAGACCTCGAGAAATCACTTTAGGGAGGCCCGAAATGTAATGCAAAGTTATATAGTGGAAACTGTTCATCAACCTTTGCCAAACAAAATCTGCCCTGTCTGCAGTCCAGGAAATGTCTATTACGCAAATTATGGAGGTCAAAGGTCATCAAGGTCATTTACGCTATTAAGGCAATATATCACTATAAACTGACTGTTTTGTGATTTTGTTTCATGAATAAATGATTGAAATGGTTTAATAATGATAAGATTCTATAAAACAAATGTTTACACAAACAAAAATAAGCATTTTGAAGTCTTTGTTGAAATCAAAGTACTGAAAGTACAGGCATTTTAGGCATTAAAGATTGTTTGCATTTTGTGTGTTACAAGACTGACTTCAAGCACATTTATTCATTATTTTTACTGATAGTTTAAGTATTAAAGATATTTTGAATTTGTTTTTTATCATATTTTGTAATACATGTATAAACTTTGATCATTTTTACTTCATACATATGCATACATGTATATGTTATAGTCCTTTTAGAGTGGCAAAAGTTTCGACCCTAGTAAGTCTGCTCAGTGCATGAAGGATCACATATTATAATCTGCTTTTTTTTTCTTCCGACACATTTTACATAAATATCAATTTTACGCAAACAGCGAGTAGTTAAGATTATTGTTTGAAGCATTAATAACCTGAGCATTTTCGAAACTTAATAGAAAGCCTCAAATTATAAATTTACCTTCATATGTAAAAGGTACCCCTGACTCCCTCCGTAAAATTGAATCAAAACCCATTCCAAATGTTACGTTATTGGTCTCCATGGCCGTGACATCACTCAACGCCAATATACCATACAAAGTTGTCATTGAAAAATGCAAAGAAGTTTGAAGCACAAGGGATACCAAAGATCCACCAACAGACGACTTGATATAATTGTTAAGACTTATCTTTAAAGGCATACGCACTTAAGGGATGCACCACATAGGGATAAATTAGAGGGCCGAGTGTATTTTTCTCTGCGTTATTTGGAGTATAAAGTGCAAATGTCTTAGCACAAGGCAAATAACGTCGGTAGGGCGTTATGTTTAAGCCATGTGCTGAGGAAATTGAGCTTTATACTCCAATAAAAGCAGTGAAAATTTACAACCAGCCCTCATAATTGCAATCCATTAGATCTACATGTAAGAAACAATTAAATATTCGGCGAAATAATTAAAGGTTCAAGTCTACTTTCTGTGCGTATATAGATCACAAGATCTATTTTTAAGTCGCATATTTAACGTGTTTTGTTATTTTGCTATCGGAGTTTGCTGGCATAAAGTTTTACAAATGTGACACAAATAGACGTCAATTTTATGTTTTTAAAGTTATCTATATTCATCAGATTTTTCTGCCTAGCACTGCTTCATTTTTAAAACGAAATCGGCTAGATCGACCGTGGTTGAGAACGTTGCCTGATGATCTTCGTCGACTTGCTGTAAATCAGAACTGTACGCTTCAAATCAAAGATTCTTTTACAAATATTTCAATTCTGAACTGTACAAATAGCGGTGATCGAGGGATTTTCGAGTTCCTTCAATACTTGACTTGCAGATTGATGGTCTTGGGTTTTCCCGAAATAGCTATAGCTCTTTATACAGAAAAAAGGTTCAACGGAATTCCCAACGTGATGCAATTCAAACCAATCAAGTTTCTTGATTGTGTTGGATTGCACTTATTTCAAAATCAAGGAACATAACTCAGATTGTTCTAAAATTGATTGAAGTGATTGTGAATTTTTACTGATGATTTCCAACCAGCTAGACGGCATTATAGTTGCTACACAACATCGCAAAAAGGCGCACTTTTACAGGTTAAGGTAGAGTTTTATAATATGAAAGAGTCTTTTAGAGGTAAATGCTGTTGAAATTAGGCCTACCTTCTGATTCTTTTGTGAAATAGACTTTTTGTCTATCAATCAATGAGTAAACGGTTGATGCTAATTGAATATGAAGTAAAGAAAGTTAATCTAAAGTCTAACAAGTTTGATGCTAACACGTATGATTGAAGATCTATTTAGTTTTATTTCTGGTTGTTGTTGTTGTTGTTGCTTGATTTTTCCGGTTATTTTAGACTTGGTCTATTGGCCTAACCTAACAGATCTTATGTTAGATGAATCGTAAGGTTAACAGTTCCCGTAAAACTACGCGATGACTGCATTGACATCTTACTGTTATGAAGAAGTTGACACCACTCAAATGCCTTCTGAATCACTAACTCACGGCTTCATTCTTGGTATTCCAAACCATCCCAATAAAAAACGCTCCGAAATCGTTCTAAGCTTTCCGGAATTGCTCGCAATCATATCGAAATTTAAAGCACTCAATTCATTCAATTATTTCATTATATGTCTGATTGGTATATTTTATCTAAATCGATAAAATGGTGTGAGAATCTAACGGTAAAAAGTAGATTTTAAGGCTCACCACGCAAAACTTACCTATAGTGACTTGCATTTCACACCCTTTTCCGGATCATTTTGTCATACAGACAGGTCTATTTAGGTGAGATCATGTGTTTCAATAGGATATACCAGTTTCAACCAAAAACATTGAATTCATTAAAAATCACTCATCCAATTCATTTCAATCCTAAATCATTCCTTTTGTCAATTTCACGATGTTATTAGCCGTAGGACGTCGAGAGATAAAGGTTAACAGGCGTAAGGCAAGTTTAAACTGGGCAAAATGGAAGGTACATATTCAAAAGAGCGTAAACAGAACAGAATTTATTTATTTATTCATTTAATTTTATTATATTATAACTTTTCGAAACCATCAACTAAGAAAAATGCGTGAAATACACAAAATTACTGTTTTCCTGATGACAGCATTATTACAGGCCTACCTCAATGAATTATTTTGTTTTATCGTCTTATTTGGATTTTATTCCAAAACGAGGCAACATATATTGTAAGATGAAAGCAAGCTGGGCTATATGATGAAAGCGAGGCTGCAGACCCGAATATAGATATCACCATATTTCGCAGCCTTTTTGATTTACCAAACCATCTGTTCGGAGGTATTGAAATAAGCTTGATCTTGAGTTGATTCTTGATTTCGTCATTTGTTACATAGACTAGCAAGTATAAGAAGAATGCAAGTGATATAGAGGGACACAAAATTGTTGTTGTTTCTTAATTTTAGCATATCTTTTGCTCACATGAAAAGGTACATTTTCAAGCGATGACGGTAGTCAACCTGTTTTATGTTGATTACACTTTATAACCAGTAAGCACCTATTGACTTTACGCATGAAATAAACATTTCACGTGCATTCCTATTTTTAGAACAATTGTTTGCTTCAATTTCAGCATGTTCATATTGTTGTATTTTCAAAACTGAGCTCTGACGTAGGCGCCGAGTCCATTTTCCATAGGTATATCGGGTATCTATTATAAGCATGTGATAGGATTTGAACCTAAACCCCTTGGCTTCAATTGTGAAAGTACATTGTATGAGTAAACCTAACGATAGAGACAGTCAAAAACTTTAATCTGAAAGGTAAATTTTAACCTTTTTTAATGTGTTGCTTAAACCTGTTTTATCTAAATCGATAAAATGGTGTGAGAATCTAACGGTAAAAAGTAGATTTTAAGGCTCACCGCGCAAAATTTACCTATAGTGACTTGCATTTCACACCCTTTTCCGAATCATTTTGGATCTATTCTTTTTGTCTTTCTCAAATGCCGTAAATCATTAATTGATGAACCTTCAGCGTATGTTGTAAAATAGATTTTATTTAACACGATAGAGTACATTACTGTATTCATTGAGTTCCTACCCTGCAGAACCAGTCTATATTTTGAGTCGACTATCGCCTCGTCAAATATAGACTGGTTCTGCAGGGTGGTCATCCAATAGAATTCAGTATTGTACTCGATCATGTTAAATAACATCTTGTTTGAGTGTGAATATAATCATGTAAGATGTATCACATGAATTTATCCGTATGCATGCTAAAGTTATATTATATGCTGCTTTTACCCAAACAATCTCCGTTTGCAACTTAAGTACTTTTAATACTTTGATCTTTTATTTTTGGCTTATTTGCTGCCATTTTGCAAGTAAACAATCATGTGAATATTATTTGCATATGTACAGTTTAAAAATACCAAAATCCTGGTTTTATTTTGATCATATAATAGAATATAGGTGCATTTCTACATTTTTTTACTGTTATACACCCCATGACCTTTGACCTCTGTAGAGACCTACAGAAGGGATTTTGAATCTGCAGACAAGCATAGCGCTGTTCCTCAGAGATTGGGCAAGCAAAATATCATTGTCTGCATCCATTACAAACCGGGCCTCCCTGGTCTCAAAATTTGAGATTGGATCACTAGTCTATGAAGACATAGGGAGATATTTATATACCTTGTTGCTATATTTTATTGAAGGGAGGTAATTTATATCGCTAATCTTGTTCATTCTGAACGCAATTCGCGACGATGAATTACCTCCCTTGATTTCAATTCATTACTCATTAGCCTCATTTTACTTCATTCCAAACTCATTCCAGGATCATTCACCTGACCAATATCACGATGAGATTAATAGTTACAGATGTTAATCTTATATTTGTTGTAACTTTTGTATATTTCTTTAATGATTTTCGGTGGTTTATCGAGAAATAACGGTAGATTATCACTTGATAAACCCACCGCAAAAGCAGTGAAATTTTTCAAAAACTTATACCCTGCTTTTGTGCATTTCATCCTATCTGACGTCATCTATGCGGGGCGAAATATGTGACGTCACAATGAACGTTGCATAGCAATCACGCGCAAAATGACGCGCTTTACGAAAATATGTCCTAGAAATTTCACATTTTGTCTCATTTTTGCATTAAAGAAATAGAATAGTCGTTTGTTTTTCGAGTAAGATCGATTAATATTTCATTTCGTGAAAAACAAAAGCTATATTTTCACCCGTGGCTCTGCCACTCGTGAAAATATAGCTTTTGTTGTTCACTCAATGAAATGTAAATCGATCTTACACTTAAACAAACGATTATCCTCTATTTACCTACTGGAGACATGTGCCATTAACAACATCATGTCATTGACAAGGTGAATGATTATGGAGTGTTTTTGGAATGAAATTGAATAAGTAAGATGAGTGAATTTTGAGTTAAATTAAAGGGGGTTATCTAATATCGCTAATTTTGCGACATTTATTACCTCCCTTATATAAAATATGCAAACAGATTCTATAAAAAGCTTCCCGTATCTTCAAGGACAATTTAGACGCTTATTATGTGATTTATGACAGTGAAGTCGCGATTTTTTTCTAGCTATATTTATGTTGAATGTAGATGTTGATCTTAACTCTTTTGGTGATTTAAGCGCGTTTTTGAATGGTTTGTTTGAATGATTTGGATGATTAAATGGAGCGTTGAGTAAGCGATTCAGAATGGTTTTGATTGAGATGAATGTCAATTTCATGATGTAACGCAATTAGCTATGTTAATTTTCCATCCTTTAGATTTATTCAAAACTCACTCATCGCACTCAGTCAAATTTTATTTTAAAATCATTCCAAAATCATTAGCACTGTCAATATCACCAAGATACAAGAGATACAATATATTCAATTGACAATTTAGGCAACCGACTAATTATACACAATCATAATCATTAATTTCATGTAAAAGTGATGATAATTATACTAAATTTAAAAGGTTAAACAAGATCATATATTTTCAAAATACAAATATATTTATTCACAGACATGAATTTACTTCGAGCTTTTAGTGCACTCTTAATAAATCTAGCTATTTTTGAACATCAGATTCTCTCGAGGAATTTAAGATTCTGTACAGTTAGTTACATTTTGAAATTGACAATCACTCCGATCAAAACCATTCATAATCGATCACTAAGCGCTCCATTCGTTCATTCCAAACACTCACTCAAATCGATCAAAAACGCTCCGAAATTATAAAAAAAACATTTAAAAATCGTTCAAGACTTCCAGCAATGAATCCAAATCGATCTATTTATTCTACGATTTTATTAGCTGGTGTAGACTTGCAAGTGTCTGATTGGTCCACAAGGACGTACAAACAGGAGAGTTCGTTTATTTTGTTAAAGGGAGGTAATTAATATCCCTAATTTTGTTCAGTCTGAACAAAATTAGAAATATTGGATTACCTCCCTTTAATATCAGTCAAAACTCGCTCCACACACTCATTCAATTTCATTCCTTAATCATTCCAAAATCATTCACCTTGTCAATTTCACTATGTTGTTAACTGTAAAAAGAGTGTTGTTCTTTCATCAAGCCTTAGTTTTGAAAAATGAACAATTCTTAGATTTTCCTGTTGTTGGCATTTGAAATAGAATTGAAACTCATCCTCTACAATAAATATATTTTTGCTGGCACAAAAAAGGCTTCTGTTTTGGTACAGATTGAGTGCCCACCTTTTTCAAACATTAGTTCGTGGTTTAAACACCAAAAATCCACTATAGCTAATTTCGTTCAAGATGAACAAAAGTAGCAATGTCCCCCCTTATTTTTTTTTTATAAAATATACATACAAGTTATATGAATAGTTTTTATGTCTTCCCGCACAAATCAGGCGCTTTCAAAATTAAATTTTGTAAATGAAATCGTTGATTTTTTCTAGCCATTTCTTTTTTTTTGATGTAGTTGTGTATTTCATCTGTTTGATGATTTTTGGCGTTTTTGAATGGCTTGAGCGAGTATTTTGATTTTTTCTAGCCATTTCTTTTTTGGATGTAGTTGTGTATCTTATCTGTTTGATGATTTTTGGCGTTTTTGAATGGCTTGAGCGAGTATTTTGAATGAATGAACGAAGCGATGAGTGAGCGATTTAGAATAGTCTTGGTCGGAATAACAGTAGATTTCACGATGTTCTTATCTATATTTACCGTACTGAAGACATGTAGGTTGGGTCCCACTCCAGTTTAAGTCAGCTTGACATGTTCTCTTCTCATTCCCTCGTTTGACTTTGTACTTATCTTTACAAACGTAGGTAACTTCTGAGCCGACGGTTCTTTGGTCTGTTCCATGGACTTCGCCATTTTCAATATCGGAAAGCATCTGACACTCTTTTGAATAAATCATGAAATGATTAACAAATGCGATTACTCGTATAATCTAAAAAAAATCAAATGACTGAAAGTATCGGCAAAATCGCGTTTCAGGACTTTCAGTCATTTGATTTTTTTTTAGATTATACTCTGCATTTGAGACACAATAAAAACGTTCAGCTTGAACCTACAAATTAACTTGTACAGATTTCGTCCTAAGAATGTGAATCTACTTTCAGATTTTTTGCATTGTCCAAAATCGAGGCTATAGGTAGACTTGATTGCTTGATCGCTAGAATTATGAATTATATAATTACCTGGTAGCGGGCATACTGGTATTCTGCCACTCCAGAGGCCGTTAGACTGACAAGTTCTGATTACGTCAATGTTGATATCATTTTCTTGTATGTCACACCTGTAGAGAACCTTGGAATTAACTTTTAAACTCCCTGAACCATAGACTCTACCATTCTGGATGTCATAAACCGGATCACATTCTAAAAAAGTAATTTGAAACATACAGCAAATATAAATACAAGTTCCTGTCCATTTGAACCAGTTTAGAAAATGGTGCGTAACCTATGTATTACAACTGCCAGGGAGAGTTTCAGAATACTTTTTTATCTGAGAAATGCTAAGTAAATGATCTTTAGATTACTTATTTTGAGACAAAGAATAAGACTTGCAAAAGGATTGATTTTTGAAACAAAAATCAACAGAAAAATCTCTACAGATGCTATTTTAATGAATTTCGGCCCATACTATGTTACAAATAATATCCATACTTCAAAAATTTATTTAGAAGGTACCATTTGAATCTTGTTTGTGACGTCACATAAACCCACGTGAGAAAAGACGCGCTGAGCCCGTATTATTCCCGAGGTCTATTCCGTAGAATCGCCGAGGGTTCCAGATTGCTGACACTTCTTACATAATTGCGTCATTACTGCGGTAAAAAAGAGATAATTCGTTAAGTTAGGCAAAGTTGAGCCGCTTGTGACGTCTGTACGGCAAGGTAACTTCATCGGAAAAACGTTTGAGGGTATGGACTCTCAGTTAGTCGAAATATTGTTAGAAATCGAGTTGGAGCTAGCAGGGTCTCAAGATCGGTTAAACCTCGTTGCCCACAGTGGTCCAAACTTTACCTCTACTTCATTTCCTCTTCTTTCTTAAGGATAAAGCTAATCTAATCCGCTTTTGTTACTTGTTACAGGGGAATTTTTCATGATATAATGAGTCAAAACTATATCCCTTTCAGCTTTTCTCGGTATTTATTCAAAGAGAACCTTTGCGTTATGCATTTTGGATAAAGTTACCGTAACCATGTTCATAGGCCTCTGTTTAGGAATGTGAAGTTGCTCTTCCAGAATGAAGGGGGGTTATTGTCATTGTCCAATAAGGAATAGACCTGGTGCTTTATTTACCACTCAATATGGTCGGTATCCTGATCGCCCCTGAATGGGTGGTGCATAACTTGGAAGCTGGATAACTACTCTACATTTTCCGATTGAAAAACAGTTCTTGCGTTTACCGAACCGAAATAAATTAGTCTTCAATATGATGGAAGCTTAACTTGAAACATACTGTTTGAAAATTATTGCCCTTTCTTGGTGCGTTTTTATTAATTCACGTCAGTATACATTCGCGAATTTTCAATTATCCCTATACAATATTCAAAGCGGTTGACCCGAAAGATATTATTGCACTTTCTCTATGACAGAGGCGGTTTCAATTGACGTCAGTATAGTTTCGTGAATTTTCAATTACTCTACGCAATATTCAAAAGAGTTGTCCCGACATAGATTGTTGCCCTCTCTGTATGACTGAGGCGTTTTTTAATGTTTCATGGATTTTCAATTACTCCTACACAATGTTAAAGCGGTTGACCCGACAGAGAGATAGGAATTGCAACAATTATAACGACCGTTATGAAAGATTTCGTCGAAGTGTTTACAGCTCTTAGACCAATGCTTGTCAATTTTTAACACCCGTACGGCAAATATATTGACGATAACCAGATGGAGTATAGATGGTAGGATGATCAGTTTATTAATGTATGATTTTAACATTTATCTTACAACTATACAAATATCCGTGTGATAACATCCTGTATGACTTTTTTTATATAGTATTACATAGTTATTTTAGAACAATGATATAATGCGGTTATCTTTAGAAAAAATGCATTTCAGTTAGTAACATCGACGAAAACAAGACAAATAGAGGTTATAAGATAATTAAAATACGTACGTAGTATATTGTACGAAAAAATATCTTACTTGGTTGTGGGAATTGATAATTGTGTTGGCAGTGCATCGACAATTATCAATTCTCCAAACCTCGTTAGAGATTTTTTTCATACAAAACACTAAATACGTATTACATATGCCAAAAAATGGTTGTCACCCCTATTACAGTTAAGAACATCGTGAAATCGACTCACATTCCAACCGAAAATATTCTAAATCGCTCAAACAGCGCTCCGCTCATTCATTCCTAAAACTCAATCTCACCGTTTAAACACGCCCAAAAATCACTCTGGTGGATATGATAAACGACAATATTCACATTCTAGAAAAAGCTAGAAAAACAACACAATTTCACTGACTTAATTTCTAAGCGTCTGATTGGTTCTTGAAAAAATAATAAGCTATTTATAGAACTTGTATGCATATTTTATTGAAGGGCGATAATAATTACTGCTATTTTTATTCATCCTGAACAAATTAGCGACATTCGATTACCTCCCTTTAATTTCACTCAAAATCCATTCATTTCACTCATTCAGTTTCATTCAAAAATCATTCACCTTGTCAATTTCACGATGTTGTTAACTATGTGACTGATTTGACCCATCTTAACCACTTACCTTGCTGCCTGCATGCATTACTGTTGGTATTGTTGACGCATGTCTCTGTGTATCTGCATACAATTCCTTCGCAGTACTTTGATGTTTTCTGAATAGTAAACAGTAAAAAATAATATAAAATGAGCCTGTGCGTGACATTTCCAACAATTTTAAATGTTCATGAAGGACAAACAATGAGTAGCGTTGACAGCCACATACTGTAAATATATAGTAACTAGATTTTTTTCTACAGTTACTTTGAGATATTATCTATCTAATAAACGCATAGTGAAAGCTCTGTTCAGACTGTGCGGATGCACAGGCTGGTCAGAGTCTTTGCTTTGCGCATATTTAAAATTGTTGGAAATCTCAGGCACTGGCTCAAATATAATTGAAAAAAGTCACATGAGTAAATTCGAAAAAAGATTACAACAGAGGTATTAAAACATGAATTTTCTCCACTTGTCCAAGGACAAGTAAAAGTCGATTTACTACTTGTCCAGGATCAAAATTAACTTGTCCGCAAAAAGAGGATTGTTTAATATTGAGGAAACATTGTTTTTTTTTAAAGACAATATTTTCTAACCCTTTGTACATGGATGTCTATTCTCCTTGATCTTTTTAGTACTATTCCAATATTTACTATGGTATTTACTTGTCCACGGACAAGTGGCATAGAAAAAATGTAAATGCCCATAAGATGTAAAGCCCATGTCGGACAGGTCAGACATGAGCATTCCACACCCCTGAGTGATTACATGTATAATCGGGCTGTCACACCACGGCGTATGACATAAACGTATGCGAAAGTATACTTACGCTTACATGTATGTACGCTACACATATTCACTCTTACTCAACGTACGTTACAAGTATGCTGGTAAACGTCGGTTAACGTTCTTATACGCAGATGCCTAAAGATGTTGTTTAACATATCACATACATTTCAGCGCATGCCCGCATATAGAAAATACGCTTATCATACGGTGTGCATACGGTCAATACGCCAGATTGACGACCGAAATACGTAACTCATACAGTTAAAAACATCGTGAAATTGACAAGGTGACTGATTTTGGAATGATTTAGGAATGAAATTGAATGAGTGTGTGGAGCGACTTTTGAGTGAATTTAATGGGAGGTAATCAAGTTTGCAAATTTTGTTCAGGATGAACAAAATTAGCAATATTGATTACCTCCCTTTTAATAAATATGCAGTCAAGTTCATTAGATAGCTCCCTATATCTTCAAGAACCTATCAGAGGCTTACAATTTCAATTAAATAAGTGAAATCCCGACTTTTTCGCTTAGCAAATATCATTTTGAACGAAGTTGTTGTTTTATGTTTTTCATTGAGTTTGGAGCGATGTTGAATGGTTTGAGTGAGTGCTTGGAATGAATAAATGGAGCGCTGAGTGAGCGATTTAGAATGGTTTTGATTGAGTTGAATGTCAATTCCACGATGTTATTAACTGTAGGTCAGTTTCAAATACGCTTGTCAAACGCTGGCAGAAACTTATCGTTTTGGCTTGAATAAAAGTCTCGCTCCTGTTTTCGAAGGCTGTATGACATTTTTTTCTGTGGAGAGATTTGGAGACTTTGCTTCAAATGACGTTGAAGTATCAGGCGCCCGACCACAATCGAGACGAGAGAAATAGAGACCTGTGAACTCCCTGTTTAGCAAGTTGTATTTGTTGCGTGCAAGTGGTCTTTTCAATCGGCCCTATAAGATCTGACGTAAGAGCAACTTCCATTTTGGCAGCTGAAATACACGTGTTCGTCCTTGCGTTTGTCTATCATTCTTAAAACATTATATCAGAATCTCAATAGAGTTATAAGCTCTTATTTGATTCGCTTAAAACTTATACAGAATGAATGTATCATCGTACGGATCTATCCTTTTGTTAATTGCTGATAATGATGGAAATATTTCTTCTCCTCGCAAACCACTAGGCCAATCAATCTGAAACTTTGCAGGGATGAGCTTTGAGTGATGGTCTTCCATATTTTTCAAAGAATTTAATTTCATCAAAAACTCTGGTTGTCATGGTAACGGAATGTCTGAAAATGGCCGAAAATATTAGAAATAGTCTTCTCCTGACAAACCACTAGGCCAATCAAACTTGGCAGGGATCATCTTTGGGTAAAGCTCTTCAAAACTTGTAAAAATAATTTCATTTCTTCAATCACTCTTATTTCCATGGTAATGGAAAGGCTTAAAATGGCATAAAGTGCCAAAAATCTTAGAACAAATTCTTTTCCTCCTCAACCATAAGGCTAATGAATTTTAAACTTAGCATGGGTGTTCTTAACGTGTAGGTCTACTAAAGTTGTTAAAAGAATTTGCCATGGTAAGAGAAAAGTTCAAAATATACGAAAATTAAAAAAAATCAAATTGCAGTAGGACGAAATCCAACCACCCCAAATGCACATCGAACAAATTTTGGTATTCATTACGTGGTTGACAAGTGATGAGTGACTTACTCAGATGAGCGATATAGGACCATCACGGTCCTCTTATCTTGGCAAATAAAGTGTTTTAAATTGGGCCTCAAACACTTTACATAAAACTTAAATGACATGCTTTTAACTGAAGCATTTTGTATATATTCGGGTAGTGTGAACAGCGTAGCGAGAGAATCATGGCTCATGACCGGCTCGAATTTTGGTCTATGTTCCCGGCGAGGCGCCTTAAGGAAATGATAGCTGTTATATCGGAGTGGCAGTCGATATCAATGTTTATCAGATCAGCATTAGCCAATGAAAATGCTAGAATTATATTTGCAGTATAAAAAACGTTGCTCATACGTTCCACTTCTGGTGCGCATACGCCCGTCATTTGTCTAAGATGATGCCGGTTATACATTATAAGGGTTAAATAGGCTTTTTGCTTTTCGTTATACGCAGGCTATACGATACTCGCATACGATGTCGTGTGACAGTCCTTCTAAACTAAAAACAAAAGTTCTTATTTGTATAATGATGTTACAACCCCTCCACCCCTAACACCTCTTCATCAAGCTAAGAAATATTAAATTGGATATTTAGGACATGATGTAAAAGATTTTCTTGAATTATGTTTTCTGTTTCTAAGAAAGGCTAATCTTTCCAAAACAATCAAGTCAGGCCAACTCAGCGCCAACATATAAGGCTGTTAATCCTTGAGTCTTGGGTTCGCGCCCGGTTTGGCCAACTTTTATTCGCCATGTAAAACAAAAATCAATGTGACACGAGCCATTTGTCTTCTGTTTATGGTAGGTAGCACGCGTACGCGTGATGGGCAGCTAGTGGTTCGGATGCTATGGTTGTACAGTTTCGAACATAGTGAAATTGTCAAGATGAATGATTTTGGAATGAAATTGAATTTGTGTGGAGCGAGTTTCGAGTGAAAATCAAGGGAGGTAATTCAATGTCGCTAATTTTGTTCAAGATTAACAAAATAAGCTACATTTATTTCCTCCCTTTTATAAAATAAACGTACTCTTCTGTTTGTGTTCATGGACCCATCAGACACTTTGGAATTGACACAATCCAATAAAATCGTACACTTTTTATTTCGATTTGAATTAATTGTCGATTTCATTTTTTTCTTAAGATTTTCGAGCATTTTTGATCGACTTGAGTGTTTTGAATGAATGAATGGAGCGTTGAGTGAGTGATTTAGAATGGTTTTGATTGAGATGAATGCCAATCTCACCGAATTGTCTGAGTATACCCTACCTGTTTCCAGTTCGCCTTTAACGTATACACATAACCGGCACAACGTTCCGGTCCAATCCAGACCTCGTCAAAAATATGTAAGCGGCAAATATTTGCCTGTAAGATAGTAAATAATATAGATAACCTCATATCCATCTAGCGCAAGCGAGCCTAGTCTGGCTCCCAGGCTGTCAGTTAGTTTTAAAATTAATAAGGTAGACCACTAATGTGTAACTATTCTATTTCAAATAACCTCCCATTTTCTCAAAAACAGACAACTGATCGGCCAGTCAGAGACTATAAGCTGATAAGAAATTTTCTTTCTCTAGTTGAATTTTGCTTATTTTTTCACAATACTTCAGATCAGTGGGACGGGGGCCAGTCTAAAGTCCATTGGGTAAACACATTTTCGAAAGAAAATTTTTATGAGTCATGCAGGAAAAGCTTGTAAAGTCTTTCTAAAAGACAATAATTATGTAAAGAAAACATGACAAAATTTTCCTTTCTAGGTTTTCTTTTTTGCTGAGCTTTTATAACGTCGTACAATTCTAAGTATTATGTATGCTAAATTTATCTAGTTTAACGGAAGTTGGAATCAATGGGCATGTCCAATTGTCAAACTACTTTTAAGTTAAAATGTATGGCCGTTGCATAAAGGAAGATGCATAAGCCTCTTAAATTTCAGGCTATTTTATTTTTACCATTCCCGTGCTTCTTACAGCTCATTGCTTCTGTTAACTAAACTTTGACCGACAATATGGACAAAGATCAGGTTGTGCAGACGTACAAAGTCTGGTCTTAGCCTCCTTGTTTGCATTCTACGTAATTATTGTGGTAAACAAGTCAAGACTGGTCAAGATATCGCAAAAAGTGTAACTTGAGGCAAAATATAAATATAGCATGGCAGAAGTAAAGCGATAAAATAGATTATTTTATCGTATAAGCATTTACATCGAGACTATGAAAACAACAAAATGGAATTTTCTGAATTCAATAATCTGCAAATGGGTGTCTTAGCACTCTAACGCACATAAAAAGACTTTATAAACATATATATATATATTCTTTTCCTCTGAATTCTTAACCGGTTTTTAATGACAACTATATTGTAAAAGCTTAGTGTTATTTTGTATTGTATTCGTTTGAGTATAAACTACAGTTGCCATACACATATTTGTCTTGTGCCTAGAAGACAATTGCTTTTATCAATCCAATACACACAATTAAAAGAGACACAATCCGTTATGTAATGATTATTTCAAACAGGTTGAAGTGACATGATAAAAACTGAGGTAGATTGTTACAGTCCGTATTATCAATCAACTGACGACACACAATGTCATGATTTGGGCACGTGACAAAACATAAAAAACGAAGAAGCCGATCTAAAGGAGGGACATATTTACAAACAGGTCAAACATATTTGTTACACACTTTATCTGTTATGAATGTGATCATGTACGTAACAGATGTGTTCATATATGAGTTGTTACAGATATGATCTAACAAAGCTTTGTCAAACAAAAATGTAGCGGACGAAAGAAATGTTATTAAACGCTGCTAGTTTGATGGTTCTGATCACAGAAAAATCTAAATTTTAAAAAAAAACATCGAAGGAATCTCACATGTGTGAATCTACAAATAATGACTACAAGATAATCATTAGGATTTTACTTACAAAGCTTGAAATTCTGTGCTACCACTCTTCCAAAGATATACACTTTTATTGAAGAAATATAAGACCAAATCAAGGGGGTTACGGGTTAACTACCATACCTTGCCATCAATACTTGTGTTTTGTCCATAAAATTAACAGGAGATTGCATTTATAACAAAACTGTAGACTCTTACTTGAGTATCATTCTTCCAAAGATATACACTTTTATTGAAGAAATATAAGACCAAATCAAGGGGGTTACGGGTTAACTACCATACCTTGACCATCAATACTTGTGTTTTGTCCATAAAATTAACAGGAGATTGCATTTATAACAAAACTGTAGACTCTTACTTGAGTATCATTTATTCTGATTTATTTTAGAGACCGGGATATATAAATCACTACAAGCTATATAAAAGCTACATGCTGAAAGCATGATATTGTTTAGCTAATTTCGATTCTGTTTATTTTCCGTGAGTAAATCGGTAATTCACCGATCATCGACGATTTCCGCCAATTTGCAATAAAATCCTTTTGTTTACATGGGAAGTGTTTAGTACTCAGGCCAGTGTTGTGGAGGTTACGTTAACCGCTTCTGATACAAGAGTTCGTACATTTAGTAACATCGTAAAATTGACATTCATCTGAATCAAAACCATTCTAAATCGCTCACTCAGCAATTTACTCATTCATTCCAAACACTCACTCAAACCATTCATAAACGCTCCAAACTCACTGAAAAACATATAACAACAACTTCTTTTGAAATAAAAATAACTGGGAAAAATAATCGGGATTTTACTGAATTAATTGAAATTGTAAGCATCTGATAGGTTCTTGAAGAAATAGGAAGCTATCTAATGAACTTGTATGCATATTTTATTAAAGGGAGGTAATCAATATTGCTAATTTTGTTCACCCTGAACAAAATTTGCAATACTGGATTACCTTCCATTAAATTCACTCAAAAGTCGCTCCACACACCCATTCAATTTCATTCCTTAATCATTCCAAAATCATTCACCTTGTCAATTTCACGATGTTGTTAACTGTAAGTTCAAACATGGAAAGAGAAAGTAAACTTTTTCTGACTAACTTTTTTCTTTTTTCTGTCTAACAATCACCTTGTTTTTTGTGGTTTTTTTTGGACGGAGGGTATTTTGGGGTCTACCCACCTTTTTGTAATTCTGAAGAGATATACAACAATGTATTTTTTAAATATTGAGCTTATTTTTGATAAAGCAACAACAACACCAAAGGTGGTAATGCCGCTACCGAGTGCCATTAGGAAACTTTGGCATAAGCGGTGTTTGCTTTTTTGGTGAACGAAATTTTCTTTCACTACTGTTAGCATGTAAGAAACACCCTGTAAGATCTTAATATTTTCGAAAAAAAGTAGTGCCCCTTTAGGTTCAATTAAGTATCTCTCAAGATCACAAAACCACTGTTTATTTCGTAAATGACGTGATACTTGAATTTTTCATCAAGCGAAGATGAAAAATCCCCTTTAAAAACACAAAATGAGGTTACAATGTTTAAAGGGGCGTATTGATAATCCGCGTTAGCTTGTCGGGGGCTTAGAGCAAAAACAAAGTTTGTGTCAATACATCGTATAGATAGAAACTATGTTTTTGATCTAAGCATTCTTTATTGCAATTGGTAGTAATTTGCTGGAAATACGTGTTTATTTAGGTCGTGACCAGTTGAACTTGTTTTTACCGTACACATCTACACACTTTGTTAAATTAGAAACGGTAACCGACTAGTGACATCTGTGGTTTGTCTATAACTTTTCAACACGCGAGTCAGTCTCGAGATGGGTTTTAAGAATTATTCGACGCGTTCTTTAAATTTACATTTCTTGTACCTTTTATTTTAATATGGATGAACGCCGCCTTAACAATTTTTCTGTAAAATGGAGGTGGTTGAAGCACAGCGATACTTACATAATCTGCGTTCTGCCATATATGTTAATATATAATGACCTTTAAGTCAAAATTTAGATTGAGAATCAATCGCCTGTGGACTAGAGCACCTAAACATGGAATCGGATATTTCTCGCACCAGAACTATTTCAGGCATACATCCTTACATAGTTGCCATCTACTACCCTCTTAGGTTTACGATTATCCACCGATTGGTAGAAGCGAATATACCTTTGAAGACCTACATAAATCGTTTAATTTTTCTTTCATTCTTTTTAAGAAATGACATCAGATAATCATTCTTTCAAAAACTCTGCATATTACCGAAAGAGACCAAAAACCTGTAATTACAGCGTTTTGGTTGAAAACGAAACAGCAGTCTCTCAATTTTGAGGACGGATGGCCCCATTAAGGTCGTTAAAGTTCCAGAGCCATAGCGGATTACGTTTAATAGTCAAAATGCAGATAGACTGCTGTTTGCTTTGGTAAAATAGGGATTCCGCGTGTGGAAATCGAATTACCTTTCTGACTCCTATTTTCTTAGTTAACCCTTTGCTGTTTAATTCCTGCTTTTTACGTGCCTGTGATTTTATGATTGAGAAAACATTGTGAAAAAAAGAAGAAATTGCTTCTGACAAGCAATTTCTTCTTTTTCCACACTATTTTCTACCCTACTGAATGGTTATTTTTCAAATTAAATTCACTTTAAATTTTCGTCTGTAAAACCTTTGAATTTGGACAGGTCCAAAATTTTGTAAAACAGGAAAAGGTTAAGAAAAGAATTATAAGTTTAGACACTATAGCTGCCTGTTTTCTTTTCTCTGTCGCTCTCTGTCACTCTGTCTGTCTCCGTCTATCTGTCTTTGTCTGTCACTCTCTCTATCTGTCTTTTCCTCCCTTTCTCTTTCTCTCTCTTTAGATTTACAATGAAATTGCCGAAATTTTGTAGAGACACTTTCCCTTAATTATTTTTTTACATTTATAATTTCTTTTTTTGTCAACGATTTTAATATACCTTAGAATGCCATGAGATTCGTTCAACATCAGTACTTTCAGTGCTTTGATTTTCTGTTGAGAACGGGTTAGAAACAAGGCTTAATCGGAAATTTTTGTTGTATTCTGTAAATTAGGTAACATCTTTTCCCCGTGATTTCAGACAAAAAAGAAGAAGTGTATAAATTCACGTTTATACAAAGATAAAAGACTTTGCATCTTTGAAGTTGCGATATGAATCAGCTGAAAGTGGTAGTTTATTGATTCAACACAAAGAAGTGTGGACTTTTTATTAAGGACGAAAAAAGTATGGGGAAGAAAAAAGGAAACGACCGTGACGGAGACTTGAACTTATTGTTGAGTGATTGAGAGCAATACACCTTACCCCCAATGAGCAGTGAAATCTTGCTCTCACTCGCTGATTATATTGAGTATTTATAAATATCTTACGTACTGTTTAAGTAATAAATACTCGGAGATCGAAGATATACGGAAAATGCACAGTCGCATGCGAAATTAGCCAAGTAATACAGCTTTATATGTAATCATAACATGAAAAAATCACTACCTTGAACACTTTAAACAACTTGTATGTAGAGTTATAAGACATTTTGGCAATTTGTAAAGAGGAAATATTTGAAAATTAATGATCTTGACAATAAGGCCTTGACCGATGACCTCGATTTTGGTATCATCTTGAAAGTCACAAGTAATAAATATTTGAAATATGAAGGCTATATAACTTATCATTACAAACTTATGGACGATGTAAATGTTTAAATTTTCGAAATTCTGACCTTGAGAAATGATCTTGACTGATCCTCTTGAACTTGGCATCAACAATAAGGTCTTGTCACAAGTAATTAACATGTGAAATATGAAGATTATATCTATTACAATAAAAACAAATAGCCAATTCAAAGGTTTATGCCGGGAATCGGAGCGCTTACGCAAAGCTAACTACATTAAGCTTCCTGTTTGACGCGGTTTTTTTGCATTTTTTCAAATAGTTTATGGTCATTGGCCAGTGACCTGCTACAGTTAAAAACATCATGAAATTGACATTCAGCTCAATCAAAACCTTTCTAAATCACTCACTCAGCGCTCCAATCATTCATTCCAAAAACTCACTCAAATCATTCAAAATCGCTAAAACCCATTGAAAAAAAAATAGAATCAAAAACGCCATTCAAAATACATTTTGATAGAGAAAAATCGCGAATATCATTGGCATAATTCAACTTGTTAGCGTCTCATAGGTTCTTGAAGAAATAGGAAGCTAAGTATAGAAATTGAATGCATTTTTATTAAAGGGAGGTAATCAATATCGCAAATGTTTTTCATCCTGAACAAAATTTCGCTCCACACACTCATTCAGCTTCATTCTTAAATCATTCCTAAATCATTCACCTTGTCAATTTCACGATGTTGTTAACTGTAAAAGATTCATTGAATTCTGACCTTTAGACAAGGAGAAATGAGAGAAAATCTTTATTTTTTGTATTCAGGCCCCTTTTAACGTGACGTGGTCTCAAATTCAAAACCGGGAAAAAACACCGGAATCATCATAGGGAGTTCACATATGAAGATTCGTTTAATTTGACCGATGAAGTATGGAGAAATTGCTTCGGACGGACGGATAGACAGAGATAGCCTTGGCCTTCTGGTGAGCATAAAAGCTGAAAAATTATTGAATGATGAAGTGAATAATATGTTAGTGTCTATGAATATCAATGATATCTTGTCTCGGTTGCGAAAAAAAATCATTACGAGGCTAGCCTCATAATGATAAGTCTCCTCACCTCGATCGGATAACATTTATATTTTAAGACAATATATACATATTATTCTCTTTACCTCTACGAATTTTAAAATCGTCGTCTCTCAGTGAAACATTTGTAAGATTGTTTTAGATAACTTCGATAGCGAGACAACGATAAATAGATAGAGGATAATCGTTTGTTTCAGTGTATGGTCGAATTATATTTCATTGAGTGAACAACAAAAGCTATATTTTCATGAGAAAATATAGCTTTTGTTGTTCACGAAATGATATATTAATCGATCTTACTCGAAAAACAAACGATTCTTCTATTTCTTTATGCAAAAAATGAGACAAAATGTGAAATTTCTAGGACATATTTTCGTAAAGCGCGTCATTTTGCACGTGATTGCTATGCAACGTTCATTATGACGTCACTTATTTCGCCCCGCATAGCTGACGTGAAATCGGGTCAAAAGCAGGGTATTACTTTTTGATAATTTCACTGCTTTTGCGGTGAGATTTTCAAGTAATAATCTACCGTTATTTCTCGGTAAACCACCAAAAAGCAATAAAGAAAATATGGTGTTCTTAAAATAGCTCCTGTTTTATTACGATCTATCGCACGGGACGTTATCTTGAATATTTATTGCCTTTCCATTGCTTTTTAAACGCTAAGGATTATAATTATAATGCCTGTGTTTTTATTTGATTGAGTTGTTTGAAATATAAATTTCAATGGCTTTAGACAAAGGGTTTAAACACACAGAAATTTATAATGCAGCGTTATTTACCAAGTACTTAGTAGTAATATCAGAAACGCAATCTAAAAGACATCAATCCGGACAGCAATAAATTTGCTTTATCAATTAAACCGCCCAGTATTTCCTTTATGAATACATGCATATATTTTCTTCGCCAGAATTTGGTTTCAACGAAAATATTGCTTCAAAAGAAAACAAGTAGTTCTTACCATAGAGTTGACACTGACTCCGTTGCATGCGGTCTTTGATCGACATTTCTCTACACACTGCACGTACGATATGTCTTCATAAATTAAATCGTACTTTCCCTTTCTGCACATTTTAGTCCAAAATAATTCCATACCGCCCCTGGTCAAATGAAGCATAAATGATAACACAAAATAAACCTCAAATTGAACCATTATTTTGAAGACATCTTATTTAAGCTTTCGAAGTGTCTGATAATTTCTGATTAGCTTATTTCATAACTTAACGCAATGTTTTAGTCGTGCTAAAAGCATGCTAAAATATTCCATGTGAAACAATCAAAGGACTTTTAACTTATATGAATTATAGATGTCTGCAATATATGTTACTAAGTGTTGATGCAATAAAGTAGAAGCAGCTCCTTGTATTTCGATTTTTATGAAATGCACAAGACAAAGACCGCTTATATCCTACACCACAACATAAAATTAAAGGATGGCTATTCGTTTGTTACAGTAGGGACACAAACATTAGATGAAAATCGTGTGAATATTTCAAGTAAATCGATATTTTTATGTGTCTGACCAAAAAGTGAAGCTCGAAGAATAAGCTGTATCCTTCCATCCACCTTTTCTTAAATACAGTTAAGAACATCGTGAAATTGACGATGAACGATTTTGGAATTATTTTAGAACAGAGTTGAATGGGTGAGCTTTGAGTGAAATTAAAGGGAGATAATCAACCGTCGCTAATTTTGTACAGGATGAACAAAATTAGTGACATTTATTACCTACATGTACCTTTGATAAAAATCCGATCCAGGGGAGGTAAAATCACCAATGGAGGTATTTCACGTAATTATCTCCCTTGCGTACTCTTCAGTCAAACTGACATAACAATGCAAACGAGGGGGCATCCTTCTTTTCCCCACTCTTTATTTCATTGAAATTTCATCCGAATAAATCAGTCGATTACAACTATTTATAAAATAGATCATCAAACTTTTATAATTCAAAACAATACTTCAATGTCATTAGAAACTACTTCGACCGCTTTTAGGAATTTTTATTCTTGAACATTGAAAAAAAGCGACGTTTGATTTTAGTTGGGTGGAATAAATTGCAGAGATAAATCTTCAGTGTTTTTCTACTTGATGAATTTATATTTTTTGGTCGAAACAGATATCCTTCACTGAAAATCTACCGTTTTGAGAAAACTCTTTGATATGATAGTTTGTTTGGATTTCTTTCATTTTGACTATTCATTTTCATTAATTCAATACTAGTAATTGCATATTTGTTCGTCACAACTTGTTGATCGTAATTAATTAACTAGAAATTAAAAAAATAATAATATTATTATCATTTTATTGTTTTACCGCCATGATGGCGAGCATAACATTTACAATGAACAAACATTGAAAGAACATGAAAAGTGACAATTTGACAAACAAGACAACCATACATTGTAGTGAGAAAAATAAAATTTACATTATACAGGTCTCTCTTTGCTATGTAATTGGTCTAATAAGCGATAAAAAAAGAAAAGTTCAATCTCTTTCCATGAAATCAGTTAAATATTCTCACAAATCAAAAGAGAAGTATCAAATGAAGTCTTGGTGACAATGGATGAAATTTG
Source organism: Fragum whitleyi (assembly GCA_948146395.1). Taxonomy (NCBI): domain Eukaryota; kingdom Metazoa; phylum Mollusca; class Bivalvia; order Cardiida; family Cardiidae; genus Fragum; species Fragum whitleyi. The sequence continues at coordinate 47,229,816 of OX411551.1, read as the reverse complement.
CAGTCTAAAAAAATTCAGTGTTGAATTATGCTTTTGTTTATTTGTAAACAGTCAAATAGCAAAGAGAGAACAAAGTGAGCAATCTAAGAAGAATGGATAATAACAATGTTTATATATATAGCCCCCTTTTTTATTCGCAACAGCTAAATGGAGCTTTTGAAAAGGTGAATCTTGCAATTCAACGATAAAGACCCCACATACTGAGAATTAAGTATGTTGCAGATAGAGAGGCTATATCATATCTAATGTTACTTACAGATACAGTTATGGCCATCGTGAAGTTGACAAAGTGAATGATTATTGAACGATTTTGGAATGAAATTGAATGAGTGTGTGGAGTGAGCTTTGAGTGAAATTAAAGGGTGATAATCCAATGTCGCCAATTTTGTAAAGGATTAACAAAATTAGCTACATTCATTAACTCCCTCTACTAAAATATCAATACAAGTACTATGCAATTTCGACACATGTTTATATTTTAAACTCTAACGAAAAATAAAAAAAGCGAAAACATATCGAGAGATAAAGATAATGTGAAAAGGGGAGAAATAATTCAATCGCAGGTTTATTATTACGAGTTGCTATTTCATTTTGTTATTGATTCAAATTAAAAAAAAAATGCTTATATTGGGAAGGGCTTTTAAATACATTCGAAACGTGCCTTTCCCTGTTTCAAAATTAAGGATTTTGTAATTTGTAGAACTGAGTTTATCCTTCTTTTCGCGCAGCCTTTTTTTTTAACACTCACCTCTTACGAATCCAATTAAATTTCCAAATTCATGAATTATTGAACGCACAAAAATACCTTTAATGAATATATCTTCGTCATGAAGATGTGATAGAAGTTAAATAAGATTACGTAATACCGTATGTCACATAGGACGCTTAATTGTCACCAGTACAATGTTTATTTAGCGCACGTGTTGTAACTTATGACTGCTGCTTTAGTGTTCTACCGCTCTTTGATCTGGGGTTTATGGTATATCGAAAAACCCTTTTTAAAATCATAAACACACATGAAGATTAAAGTCAACCCTACATGTTTCTTTACACTTAAGTTTTTTCAAGCGATTCGAAAAACAACAGTGCTGCAAGAGACTTGTGCTAAAATATTTCAACGATTCTAATGGAGAATTAGATATATGGCCCCTATACGATTAATAACATGAACATTTCTTAAACTAAGACTGGTCTTTCTGTGCTATTTACAAAATACGACGTATTTATCTATTTATTACATGTATTATTATTTAATATCTCCTAAGTATGAATATTTCTAGTGAAAAAAAAAAAAGAAAAAAAACGCTAGTGTAAAAAGATAACATGTTTCACAAAGAAACTTATATTGCTCGGTCAAAATATCACATAGGCTTACTTTTCCACAATCATGATCCAAAAAGTGAAAGATCGTTAATGTGTTGGTTTCAGTTTTCTCTTTTTTCCACGAAGTTTCAACAGCGCGGTGGTGAATTTTTTGGAATATGCGCTCAACGGTTTATTCTTTTTTTATTTTTACTTTTTTCAAGAATACATTTCCTTGTCTCAGTGTGTTGATAACGATATGATGGTAAATATGTTCTATTCAGAGAAATTTATATAATACTATAAAAAAATAAAAAGAAAAAATTAAGTAGGCTACGTATTTTTTATTTTTTTAATGATATTGGGATTTTAATGAAAAGAGCAAAATAAATGAAAAGTGTGAATAAAAAAGGGGAATAATGTATGAGTAAAAATAATTCAGAGAGTAACTATGAAGCCAACATTAAAAAAAGTCAGTATAATGAAAAAAATCAAAATACTTCTTCATAGGTCAGGGACGCTAAATAGAGTTAGATAAAGATATGTTAATCAAAAGCAAAAAATAGAAAAAAGACTAAAAAGGCATGAAGTATTTAAGCATTAAAACTACATTCTAATTATGTGTAATAATAACTTTGATATCGTTTGTAACGTCTAGTATTTTGTGGTTTAAAATATACTATTTTACTATAAACTTTTATTGGACTAAAATGACATGCCCCCTCGTTTGTACAAGGGGCGGAGTCGAGAGATTTCCGAGGATGCGCAGACTTATGTGAAATAGGTCTATTCCAAGGTCATGTTATGCATGTTAAATTTGCTGCCAAAGGTTATTACATCGCAAACAAAGGGTTCTTTCAATTCCTGTAAAGAATGATAATTTTACATCAGAAATTGTCGTGCAAGAGGTATTTTGTGAAGAAAAATAATAGATTTTGCGGTTTGTACTTAATTAGCATACGATATCACTGATAGCGCTTCGTGTTTCGTGTGATTTAACAGTCTTGCCATACAAAACCCCGTTTCCCAATAACTTACAGTTGAAAAAATTCATTTTAAACATAGTCTGTCTCCGTAAAACAGTTTGTCTATAGGCTAGCATCTCGTGATTCATTGTAACTACTTAATACAATTTGCGGTCGGCAGCACATTCGGGTCAATACTTCGCAAACTGCTTTCAGTTATTGCACTTAAAAGAACATTCCCACGTTAATAACATTACATACACGATTTTGTGAAATTGATATATTCAAATGTGCACGATGGCTGATTTTAATCTGAAAGTTTGAGCCAGTTGTCAAAAAGATCGATTTCATAGATTATATGATATTTCTGTTTGTCTGTCTTTCTCTTTGTTTTTACATCCACCTGTCTATCATTCAATTTATCGAATTGTATTGAACGAAAAGGTCTACTTTGATTTAAAAAAGGCATCTGCATCTACCATTCCTGACCGACTGTTGAATCTTTATGAGTTAAGTAATTTGATTCGCAGTCACAAATAACTTTTTTAATACCTTTCCTGCAGTCCAGTTCATCTTCTCACGTCTACTAAGCGACCATTTTCACTAAGCTACCGTAAAATCCTCTTCTTTAGATTAAAATACACCAAAAAGAAGATTTCAAAGCCCTAAGAATTATTGTAAATGAATCCTATGTTGTTAAAACTCATAATAATCAATTCAATGAGACGTTTCTATTGAGTCTTGATAATAAAAGAGAAATTTGTAATAACATACATAACCAATCAAAAATTGTTTTTGATGTGTAAACAAAAACGTGTACTAAGCGACCATTTTCCGTAACGACCACTCTTTGGTGGTCCCATAAGTGGTTTTACTGAATAATATTTTTCAACAAGCGAAAAAAAATTGAACAGAAAATATTTATAACAATATGTGCCTTATGGGACGTATAAAACTAGTCAATAAAATGCTCTCGGATGTTCCGTACATAAATATTTTGTTCATGTTTCATCATCTAAAATAATAGCAACCAATCCACTCAATCTAAGCCGTTATGGTAAATTGATAGAAACCATATCAATTGAATGAAGATTTTCCTGAATAGAAAAAAAGTATAGAAATATGCTTTGTAGTTTATGAAATTGTGTTTTAACCAAACGTTTCGGAGACACAAACTAATCGACAATAGTTATAATAACATATATCTGTTCTGCGCAAAGAAGGAATCGGTACAATTACGGAACTGTCCTGGGCAAAGAAGGATTTCTCACTTTGTACGGCATAGTAAGAATTCTTTCTGTGGGCAGTGCGATTCCAAGATTGTCAGTGCGCCAAGTAGAAATCTGAACAAAGTATGAATATTTGTGATTGATTCATCGTAAATTAAGACTTCTTGATATTGTGAGTATTGTTGAAATGGTATATAATTATGCTTGTATATCCTTTTGTTGTTGTTGTTGTTGTTAGGGCAGTTTATCTCATGTTTTTTATATAGATTTTGTTAATGAGCTAAAACTAGTAGAAGAACAGTAAAACAAGTGAAAAAGAAGTCATTTATATCTAGTAATATCTGTAGTTTAGCCAGTTTCTCGCTCATTTACAATTACGAATGACCGCAGTAAGCCATTAAATACCCTTATGAAAGATTTGATTTGTCTTCAAAAATACAAAAAAGTGAATGTTTTCAAATAAATAAAATATATATAAAAACATGAGATATACTGCATTTTCAAGGTCTTCATCTAGATTGCCGTGTTAGGTATTAAACAATTCCGGAATTCCTGCTCTGTTCGCCGACTCTAGAATTGAACTGGACAATTCATGTAGTACAGCATGAAATGTTCAAATTGATCATCTATCATCATGCCAAATATATATGAAATTTGACTCTTCAACTGACTTTGTTCTTTGTTTTGTTATGCTTAAGCTCACCTGAGCGCAAGGTGCTCAAGGTGAGCTTTTGTGATCGGCTTTTGTCCGTCGTCAGACGCACATCTTCTCCTCAGTAACCAATGGGGCGGATTTTAACCAAACTTGAAAGAAATGTTCCTTGGATGACCCTTCTCAAAACTTGTTCGTGGATTTTTGACTGACCCCCAAATGTGGGCTGGCAGAGTGGGGCTTCCTTTGGGCTTGAAATCTTTAAATGTCTTCTTTTCAGTAACCAATGGGCGGATTTCAACCAAACCTGGCAGAAATGTTCATTTGGCGACATTCTTCAAACGTGTTCCTGGATTTTTTATCGATCCACAAAATAGGCGTGGCAGGGCGGGGATTAGCATGGGCCCGAAATCTTTAAACATCTTCTCCTCATTAACTAATAGGCGGATTTCACCCAAACTTGGCACCTTAAGTTCCTTAAGTGACCCTTCACAAAACATGCTCTTTGAATTTGATTAAAGCCCAAAAAAGGGCAATGCAGGGTGGTACTTATTTTGACCCTGAAATCTTTAATCGTCTTTTCCTTGATAAACGAAGGGCGGATTTCAGCAAAACCAGGCAGAAATGTTCTTTGGTGTTCTCAAAACCTGTTCGTGGAATAATGATTTACCACATACTATGGGCATGGCAGTGTGAGGTTTGCTTTAGGCCCGTAATATTTAAACATCTTCTCATCATTAACCAATGGGTGGATTTAAACCAAACTTGGCAGAAATGTTTCCTAAAATTCAGGTGAGCGGTTTAGGGCGCTTCTGGTTCTCTTGTTAATGTGTTTCTTAGATTATGCGGTCAAACAGACAACGGTTATATTAAGGTGATAAATGCATGAAAATTTTCATTGGTATTATACAAAAAAGTGAGTAAATCAAGAATTGTCTAATGTTACCAAGTACATAAGACTATCAGTACGGTGAAATGTCTCAAAAAGATTCAATCATATAGAATTGAAACAAGAGTAAATTCGATAAATTCAGACAACTTTCATCTAGCTTATATTCTTTTTTTTTGAACCGGTTTTCTCCGAAAATCCCTATGAAATGTGATTTTGGACACCATCGAATTAATCCTCCGGTCCCACTGGCCACTATTTGATCCCGATTTCAAAATTTCAAAATCGGCATGAAATCCGCGCGCTTTTGGATGGTCATAGTGCTTCCTCAACCCCCCGGTCTCACAGACCCCGATTTAATCCCGATTTCGAAAATTTCAAAATCGGCGCGAAATCGGCTAGCTTCGGGAGAGTCGTAGTGCCTTCTGACTCAAATCGGCATCAATTCGGGATCGAAAATGAATCGGGACAAAAATTGCAACATGCGCAATTTTTTCTCCCGATTTCGAAAATCGTGCATAAATCGGCGCACCTCGGTGTACCTCGTTCTAAGTCGTCGTTGATCGTAGTAAGCAAATCGGCGTTATTCGGCGACAGAATCGGTCCTAATTCGGCGAACCTACCTCGGCGATGAACCCCGAATAACGCCGATGTATGGTGTACCGTTTGGGTCGAAAGTCTGCAAACAGTCGTGCACGCTTATTAATGGGGGTGCACCCGTAAATAATAGGGGTGCACCCGTATTAATTTTGGGTGAACGTCTATATTTTAGGCGTGCACCCGTATTAATATGGGTGCACGTCCATAATTTGGACGTGCACCCCCAAAAATATACGGGTGCACGTCCAAATATGGACGCGCACGCCTACTTTTCGCCATAATTTTTACCAGCCAATCAAAAGTACTGTCTTAAACCTATATTTTTGACTCCCGATTGGGGAAGGCCGGAATATTAAAAAGATATTATTGGCATTTATATTTTGTCTGTTATCATTACCTATATGATAAATATAATCTAAATATCTAGTTATGAAATTTAAATGTAATTAGCTTTCGATGAAAATGAGTATCGTACTGTTATTTGACCGCGTAACAAAGCAGTGGTTATAATCCGTTTTTCAATCAACACGTTTTGTCGATCGGTCCATTTCACAATATAGAGAAAAGGATCTGTTTATTTTGAAATGGTAATCGAGTGTTTTTTATCTAAAACCATTTTTTTAATCAATGAATTTAAAAAAAAACTTGCTTAAATCTACATTATTTTTTATGACTCTCGTTTAAGTTGTTCTTTGTATTTCAAATGTAAAATTCACATGACGTGAAAAAGTATTCTCACTTCTCCGAGATATAGTATTCCAAACTTGCCTTTTCCCCACTGAAAAAAAAAAAAAAAAATCCATGGAATTTGATTTCTTTGAACACATCATACTGTGATACTGTAATAGGGATGGTATATCTTGAATAAGTTTACTGAAAGGTTTAGGTTAAGAATATGAAAAATATCAAGAAACCACTTTTCGGCTTTATAGTTCCATCGGTGGTGACGACTTGATTACCCGTTTGTGTTTCATGTGTGCTTTCATCTAATTCCTTTTAATAATATAAATACGATCAGGTTTTACTTACAGCAGTTATTAAAAAAATGTACATTAGTCCTAATTGCCCGTCCAGTATCACTATTTATCACTGAATGCATTTGTTAACCTGGTTACTAGTATTTTTTTCCTATATTTGAAAAACTGTCAACTATACAGGATGTTTAAAATTCGATACCCAGTGTCAAAAGAGATAAGATAATTTGCCTCCCTATCGGATTCAATAAAGCATGACACGTATCTCCAGTGTGTGTGTGTATTTCAGTTTGTATATCGTCGCTACCGTAGCACATGCCCATATGAGCGACGCCCACTAGAAGACGTTTAGTTGTTAGAAATGTTTACATATGGATTAATTTGTACTACTGCTATTTTTATGAATTACAAACAGGTCATATACTAAGACAGACTTATTCATACTGAATACGGAAGAGAATCAAGTAAAAAAGTTTCAAAATTATGTACAATCAAAAGATAATAAGCATTCCTATTTTTAATGGGTAAAAGTGTAAACTTTCACACCTAAGATGATAAACCAAAGATCTTGACAAGCATAACAAATATTGACACATGATAAGGTGTTAAATCCTTTATACAAAATTGAAAATTAAGAAATTATCAAAGTTCATATATCATGATTAAAATAGATGTTTTTTTAATGTACTAGACCCATAACTAATTGGTAAACTGTTACTTAAATGTAGGACTTACTTTTTTGGTTACTCTTTTACTTTATTTTTTCCTGTTACATTCTTTCCTACAATCCTTGTAAATATACACTTCTGTTTGATATTAGGTGTTACTTTCTATAATTTTATCCGATCGACAAAGTAATGGTTATGAAGCCTAAAAAATAATAAAAAATAATAAAAAAAATAATAAAGAAAGAAAATATAAAGCTAAACAAATTTAAAGTTTCAAATTATTTCTTTCACCGCCGATTCAGTTAGAAAGGTTAGTTCGACAAAATTGATCGTTCATTACTTTTTCAAAAAATAATCAACGAAAAAGTAAGTTGTAAATTTGTCAAGTCAATTAAATCCATGTACAGCGTAGTTAAATCTTATGTGCGATACAGATCGGGAGAGTGGGATTATGTTTTCACTCTATCTTTTCTATTCATCGCCCTGCCTCTCTCTTGTCAAATCCCCTCTTTCTTCTTCTCTTTGCTCTCTCTCTCTCTCTTTTTTCTCTCTATATCTTAGCTGTCTGTCTCTTTCTACCTCTCTTTTTCTCTCTCTTGAGATTTTACAATATGTATATTTCTACTGATGCTGCAGTCAGTGCATGGAAATGGAAGACCATATGGTATAACGTTACTGGTGACAATTAATATGAAGTTAAACATGGAGTTAAACCTTTTTTAATTGAATAATAAAAGATAAAGATAAGGCAAGAATGTAGGGCCCTGAATGGTCTTTTAAGTTGGCAATGGTCAGCAGCCTCTCGACACTTTAAATCGGGAGTAGGTTTTCGTTTATTTTACGGCTCTCTTTAGACATTGTTTAACAAGATCGGTTTTCATAAGATTCTGCTTTAGGAAATAACGTAGAGTAATTATGATACAATTTCATAACTTAGCTTCTGCTGAAATTTGTACAAAATAAAAGAAAAATACAGTTTTTAAACATGGCGAAAAATAAGAAAAAATCATTGTGTAATTTCTTAAAAATAGATCTTTGTGGACCCCCCCCCCCCCTTAAAGAAACAAAAACTGATGCACTTTTACGTTTTGATTGGCATATTACGCAAATGCAATTGATCAAACAGAACTGTCCTTGGCAACACCCATTGTGGACATGTATAAGGTCTATCAACATGAATGTGTTTTATAGCTATCAGCGGGTACTGAGTTCATACTAGACATAAAAAGAATATAAACTTTCTACCGGAAAAAAATTAAATTGTGCATTTTACCACTTTCAAATACCGAGCTTTACATATTGATGCAGGAAACATTTTTCCGAAGGTCTTCGAAATTTTGTAAATCATAGAAATAGTTTGAAATTAAGGTTAGGATTGCCAGATTCTAAAAATATGCTGTCAAAAATAATTTCTTGGCTAAAGTGTCTCATATTTCTGACCAGATATGCTAGGTCACATGTGTAGGAACGCTCTGTGAACATCTCATCGAATTGCGTCCTTAATTTTAGGAGGAGTTTCGTTCACACGAATAGGCCGGTCGGCCGGCTGCATGAATTTAAAGCCCATTCGGAACATCGCCCGGACTTTCCATAGAATTGCCGAGGGTTTTCGATTGAATTAGGGCCTACAGACGTCCAGAACGACGAACAGACGGAACGAATAATACCAATATACTTCGACTTGTGGGACGTATAAAAAAATCACAATAATATGTGACATCATGAAACTCGAATGAAGCTTTGAATTTCGAATGTAAAAATCACATTCTCTAATTAAAGCTAATCGATATTCTTGGATATATTTCTTTCTTTTTTTTATTTTCCATTTAGACCTTAGTTTACGATAGTCAAGCAATTGTCAAAAAAAAAAAAAAAAAAAAAAAAAAAATAAGCAGATTCTTTCTATTAATTTTATTTAGGAAAAAATTTCAGAATCGCTTCAAACAAATATCAGGATCATTCATTAATTTATCTGTAAATAGAAAATCTTTTTATTTCTGATGAGAAGATGATCTCAAACTAACTATAATGACTTAGATTAATTATGGACCTATCGAACTGAAACAGCAGGTTTTTCCCTACCCAACTTTATTGAAATCCAAATTGCTGCAGTAATTTTTTTGTATATAAATTTCCCTTTCAACTCTAGAACATTTGAATTTGTGCGTGAATGTTTATAAATTAGATATTAGTTTAAATGTTCTTTTATATTCACAAATAATCTTTAACACTAGGATATAGGCGCAGATGTATTGGATAATAATGTTGACCAATAAGGGTAACTGTCATATTTGGAATAAACATAGTCATTAACACCTAGGGTAGGCTAATTAAGAGTTACACAATAGGCTTATCAATAGGAACCCGAGATAAACAACATGCCTTTTACTAGTTCTGTAAACATGTAAAATGAAAAATAAAGCTAGAAATAGACTAAGAGTCTGTAGGCGAATCGTACCGCGTCGGAATACCAAGTAATTTCAAATTGGCCCGATATTCTAAAACGGTTTATAACAAAGGTTAAATAGATCCATTGTAAGCTTGTATTTGATTGGTCAATGTGGTTTCTTTGAAAATTTAAGGGTGCACCCCAAATTTCTCGGTGATCGTATAAATATAAGGGTGCACCCGTAAATTTTACGGGTCCACCCTAATATTTTGGACGTGCACCCCCTAATAATAGGGGTGCACGTCCAAATTTAGACGTGCACGACTAGTAAAAGGCTTTCGACCCATTTAGTGCGCCATACCGATGCACTACGAGTAACTCCCGATTCTCGCCGATGAAGTACGACGAGATACGCGACTAGCAACCCGAGCTACACCGACCTATACAGAATAACTAAGAACTTCTAAGATATCATCCCGTAGTACTACGAAGTACCCCGAATTTCGAGGAGTATAAAAAGGCGAATCACTTTTGAAAACAATTCATTCAGTTCAAAACCTTTGAACGAGACGTTTCCCTATACTTCGATACAATGGACCTAAAAACAGGCAGCTACAACAGATATGCCTCATCCATCGAGCGACCAAGCTCCAACATTAAGCACAGAGAACCAACCTGACCCTATTGTTATGCCGGATCAGCCAGTTGTCCTGCAAAATGAGTTTGAGGCTGACGTCGACACACATCCCCCTGTCATAAAGAAAAAGAAGCCGTTCAAACATGGCGTCCTGACAGAGTATGAAAAGGACACGATCCTTCTCGAATCTCTCACTGTCACTCTAATATCCATATGATAACTGATTTTGTTGCTGTTAAATCACGGAATTTATATACCCAGTGTACGAAATCGGGGCATAATCCTGAAAAAAGATTTGGAACTCGTAGTCGATTCGGATCTGTCGGCGCATGTCGCATTTAATTTTTGTGCATCGAAGTCCATCGTAGTAAGTCATCGGGACAGTCGGTCTAGATCGTACTGTTTCGTAGTAACTCGGCTCCTTAACTCGGGGTACTTCGGAACAAAATCGGGACAAAAGCGTAGTATATCGTATCGCATCGTAGTTTTTCGCAACCCATCTGGAACACACCGCGTGTATATCTAAAACTATGCCCCGTCCAAGGATGATCAGAGAAAAACGGCCCGAATTCGTGGTAAATCGGAGAAAATGCGTTCTCCCGAAGCACTACGATTATTTTGGAAATCGGGGTCTGTGAGACCGGGGCGTTACTGAAATCAGCATTAAATAAGTTTGTAAATAAACAAAAATCAGTCGGAGCAAAAATACAACATGCAGCATTTTGTCCCGATTTCTAGAATTGTGCCGAAATCGAGGCAAATCTTGCCGATGAACTTCGAAGAGATACACGACTAGCAGCTCGAACCACACCGACCTTATTTGTGAAATTTGGTGTAATCTTATTCAGTAGATTTCAGAGAAGAAGATTGATTAAGGTTTGTTTACGGATGGACGGACGGATGGACAGACTGGACATTCATTTGTAACACTAGCTTACCTTGAGTGCTTCGCGCTCGTGTGAGCTCAAAACAGCGCCATTTTGATATTAGACCGACACAATGCCAAAAACAGATGGAGTCATATATAATTGCTATTATTGTTTGCTATTAACCTCTGTCGACACTTTAAGGAAAGGGTGTTTCAAGCCGTATCGGCTGAACTGAAGTACCCGATAGAGGAAGCATATTTTGTTGAGGCTGACAGGTTTTTTTGTCGAAGGCGCCCTTTTTTGTCCCAATGTATCTACGTACATACGGAGGGAAGCATCGAAATATAGGCATCTAAATGCAATTATTGCAAAAATGAGTTTTTCTGTAAAATACTTTTCGGAATTCGAAGTAACTTGAAGGATTTGGAGATTATATCGCAACAGTTCGTAATTCATCAGTGTAGATCGTCGCAGTTCATTAGTACTTCTCGTTTTATAATGGCAATATTCGGGTTTCATCGCTGAAGCAGGAATGCCGATTCTGTCCCCAAACTCCGACGAGTTGCCTTATTCTGAACATCGCTTTGGTACTTTGGTTGACACGTGTGAAGAATAGCAAATTCCTTACATGCTTTCCGACCTTCTGTACAGATTTGTTGGCATATTATGATTTGAAAACAAAACGCGTTTTATTTTGCAAATTATCATATGCCCAATAATAATCTTTCTTGGCTTTGTTTAATATATAATAAATAAAATTAATGAAATATTAATCGATCTTACTCGAAAAACTAACGATTATTTTAGATCTTCTATTCCTTTATTGCAAAAATGAGAGAAAATGTGAAATTTCTAGGACATATTTTCGTAAAGCGCGTCATTTAGCACGTGATTGCGAGTAATGTTCATTGTGACGTCACTTATTTCGCTTTTGCGGTGAGATTATCAAGTGATAATCTACCGTTATTTCTCGATAAACCACAGAAAAGCATTAAAGAAGTATGTGATATTACACATGTGTGAGACAAGGATATCTATAGCTATGCAAGAATGGCAGCTATGCAAGAAATCGTTCTCGTAAAATAACAGAAGAATGATTCAAGGAAATATGAAAGTTGCTCCGCTGTTGTGACCGACACCAATAGAAAGATATTTGAACTTTGTTGTTACTTCACAATACTTCAGAAACATTGCACTTCGGTTATAGACCAATCCTTTACCAACCTGGAATGTAGAAATAAATATACGATGATGTACTTGTGGCATTGTATACATGATTGGGAACCATGATCATTCAAAATTCCATGTATCATGATTCTCCTACTAGACTTAACCTTGGAAGGCGAAAATTTGAAGACTTTTGAGATATTTATGACATTTGCGTAGACCCGAAAAATTTTTTATCGATCGAGAGTTACGTGTTAGGTAAGTTGACATCGTGATGATGTCAATTGATAAGAATTGCTGCAATAATGACACGGGTAACTCGACCAGAAAGTTATTTTACAATAAAAAAAAATTGAAAGGTGAGTGCTATTTTACCATATCGTAATCGTTTCTCGTACGTCTATATTTTGAATCTACTTGAATTGATCTTTTTCTGAATGAAATCGTTTATCATTTCAATTCCTCCGAGCCACGAAATGTTTTTTTCTCCAGCTAGTAACTTAAAAAAAATCTAAGTGGTTGCCCTAGGTAATCTTCTTTCGAACCGGCATTTTGATGTTTGACCTTACACTGTTACTTTGACCTTTGTGCTGTTTGAAATTCCTTTAAAACAACAAATTATTACAAGTTATTTCAAAATTCACCCATAAATGTAAGAGAAATCGTTACGCCAAATTCTCACGGAAGAGACAGCTACAGGGGGACACACACGGACATACAACGCAAGCAGGCTCCACAAAAATTGATCGAAAAATCCCCAAAAACTGTTTTCTAACTAGTCGGTAGATTTTAATTTAACTGTAATGTTCACTGTTATCCAGTCAAAATAGCGAAATTTGGCCTCAACCCAAAACAAATTGCAACAAAAACGTTCTTGAGTTTTTTGAGTAGCTTGACCCTCCCTAGATGACATACTAAAAGTAGGACAAAATCGGAAGATACGTATTTTGATTTTTCAATTCATTTTGATACCCACTAGTAATGCCTGTAGTACAACCAATTTAATGAGAATATTGTGTAATATACCTGGAATAAAACTGATTTGTGCAAGCAAAACTCATCAAATATCCTTTGAATAACCTCTAGAAATTTAACCACAACTTTTATTAATGGTTTGGGTAAAATGTTTGGCATTTTAAACATAAAAAGACAAATTCAAATTAATCTTACCCCACCCACTTGATTTAACATTAGAAGGGATAGAAACATAGCTTCTGGTATTGAAAAAATTTCATATACACCCTAATCAACAAGTTCAAAACAATATTGTTTTATTGGATTGATCTTTTTGTATGTCTGCCTATCCCACATGCAATTGTTTCATGACAAAAGACCATGTATCCAACATCTGCTCATGTAAACTCATTCAGTAGTAACTGAATTTAAATTTTGATGATTCCTTAAACTAATAATTATTTTGACAACATTGTCATCAGCTTATTTTTTCTTGATAATTTTCCTTTTCATTGTTACAAGATTGTGTAAAATATGCTGGAAATGGTGAGAGTTGATGAGGTATGGGACTAGTTTGACACCTTGTCTTATATGATAATGCACATTTGTGTATTTGACAAAACTTGGTTAATGAAATTGCCTGTGATCTGTCTGTCTAAGAATAATTTTCTGAAACTTAAATTCCAAATAATTCAAAATGAAGGTATATATGTCACTAACCTAGTGCTACATTTCTTTTTTAATTCAGTATAACAATGACACATAGAAACTTTTAAAATTCTGAGATTACCTTACCTAACACTTTAAAAGAGGCTTTGCAAAAGTAAGATACGACATTGGAACCCTGGTCATTTAATAACCTTAAAGAGGGCTACCACAGCTACATTACAATAAAATTTCATAGAAAAATTTGTTTTAATTTCAGATACTTTAAAAGTCCTAAGTTTTCGGTTGTACAAACTTGTCTAATCTTCGTAATAAAATGTTTTAAATTTGACACATTGAAGCTTAAAAAACGATACAAAATTATGTGTCCTAGATTGCATTCTAATAAGGTTAACCCAAATTGTTCTTTATGTTCTCTAAGTGAATCATTTTTGGTTAAATTTTGAATTTTTCATAATTATCCGTCTCTTTTCTTACATTAATTAAAATCAAAGAATAATATGGTGGAAATTGGAAATGGTTTCTTACAACACCTAATTAACATCATTTGTTTCATGTCAAGACACGTTATATCAAGTTTTGTTTGTTTGAATGGAGGTTTATGCCGTTTTCAACAATCTTTCATATATATCGCGGTGGCGGCAGCACTTTCCAATGGATTCCTGGTATTTTCACACTAGCGCCACCATTACATCCTTTCCTGGCCTACAGCCTACTATAAAATTAATACAACTTTATTTACAAAGCTGGTAGATTATCGAGCAATGTTATGGTTAGGGTCCTTGATATTTTTTTCAAAAATTTAAAAAAAAAACTTTTTTCTTTTTTATCTTGTGGAAATATACTACGCATATTGGCTAGGGGGTCAAATTCAAAAACCTGTTCAATTATTTCCTGATTAATGTTAAATTTTTTAGCCAATGATCAAGTCAATTAATTTAAAACTAAGATTGCGGTTTCCTGATTTTTTTTTAATAAAAGCATTTTAACCTATTTCAAATCTTATACCTCGTGATATAAGGGACGTTTATAATCGAACTGCATGATGTACTAGGAAAGATTCGTTAGACAACTTCAATTCAAATTAATATTCATGCCTCACATAGTCTGTCATTTTAATAATTCAATATAATTTGTTTGTGAACATTCACTTGTTGAAAAGTTTTGAAGCACAGGCTTGTTATCATTTGTTCTTCATTCATTTTTAAAGGATAGGCTTGCATTCTCAAAATGTTTTGAATAATTTCTTATTTTTGCTACTAATAATGCATACTCTTTTTGTATAAGTGTTTTAATTGATGACGAATACTTATCCACATCAAAATAAGTTTATTGAGTCTTGTTTTATATAAAAATCAAAACTTCCAATGAATTGGCAATCGGAGCACTTCATTTCCAATGCGTTCCAATGCCATTCTTCAATTTAATGTAATGTTTTGAGAAATGTTTTCGAACCTCGTCAATGACAAAACCTGTTTCCTAAGTCATTGATGTGATGCACTTGTTATAAAATTTTCAATTTGATCTTTCCTAAAGCCTAATATGAAAATCGCAAAATCTATAACGCAAATTTTTGACATTCACAGTTTACCTTACTGTCAGTTTGTCAATTAACCTTTAAAGTATGAATTGAATGGGGCAAACATCACATTGCATTCGAAAGAACTAGTACTAGACAATTCCAGTGTCGTCGCAGCCCAGATGATTGTGCGCTGGGATTCCAGTTACGTATTCCAGTTACGGGGGAGCCTCCACCATAGCGCAGTTGGTAGCGCGTCAGACAATCAATCTAGAGGTCCCGGGTTCAATCCATCAATCAAGTAAGGGTTTCAAGGTTTGATCTCTGACAGCAGCACACTCTGTCTGACACTTGTCTCCAACCAACGGGTAGAAACTTTTAGAATATCTGGGATTAGAAAGATGTAGCCCGGGGAGGAATTTCCTGGTAGTAGCGATGACAAAAGTACCAGGAACCATGGTTAGGTGCTCTTTTTTCAGCGTGATTAACAGATGTTAAATCATTTCCAAACAAAACAGTTGATTTTTTATCGGCTTTGAATTTTAAAAAAGTATCAAATTTGTGTGAATCTTATGTTTCCGAAAATATAAAACAGCTTTAAGGTTAAAATTTGTGAAAAGAACTAAGATTATTTAAAAAAAATGTATCATCCAAAACATTCAGACCTAAAGTTTCCGCATATCAAATCTAGCAATTGTAAAAAATTTTCAAACGGTCAAACTAGTGTGTTTTTGCATCATTTTTTTCACATAATACTAGCATTATCCATACCAGGCTCTTTGAAAATGTGTGTGTGAAAACTGGGCTTTTTTATCATAAAGTTACCCCCCCAAACTTCATATATATGAATGTCTTTGTGCTTTGTATAGCTCTTATTCCATAATAGGTTGAGGCAATAAGTCAAATCCATGGCACTTTGTTTTCTTTTCAAAGTGCAATTAAACTGTTATGTACAACAGACGGACAACCCATGAAATACATGATTTCTTTATATATTCTAGAGAACATGTCATCCCAAAGCCATATCTACAGGTTTAGATAAAATCAAATCTTAATTTTGGAAAGATTTCTTTTTTGATGTGCTTAATAAGACTGGTGATTATATCTACAACTATTTTTTGTTACACTTGCTCACCTAAATTTTTTTTACATGAGGGAGGAGGGGGGGGGGGTAAAAAAGGTTCAATTCTGCTTTAAGTAGGACATTAAAAAGACTTTGGACTGTTAAAAATGTTTCAGACCTATTTCTTGTAGCCAACGCCCCTTTTTTACCAATGCGACCATTTTCTACTTCTTTTCAATGTTAATGTGAGTGGGTGGGGTAAGATGTTTTACAAATTATCTCTAAAACTGACCAAATAACAAAGAATATCCTATTTTCAATCAGCCAATGACTTATTACAATCCACTACATGGATTTTGATATACCAACAACTTCTAATTTAGAATTAAACATGTTTTCTGTCTAAAAGTCGTTACAGGTCTAGTTGGGAAAAATCTATGTTAAAAATCACGAAAAAAATCAAAATACGTATCTTCCGATTTTGTCCTACTTTATATATGTTAAATGGGTATGTCTATGGATGTCAAAAAACACAAAATTGTTTTTGTTGCAATTTGTTTTGGGTCCTACCATAATTTGACTGGACTACTGGTGCGTCGTCGATCTTGGGAAAAGCAAATGTTTAATCGACAAATGCACCGAACGATCTACGATTTTTTACCGATTACAGCAAACGTCGGCAGGCGTTGCAGACACTGCGCACTGACCTGTGTTCAGGATGACAAAAAGGTGAAAACTCTTTGCCAATTTTACCCAGCTTTGCACGCAAGTTCACGTGCAAAGCTGGGTAAAATTGACTAATAGTTCGCACCGTTTTGTCATCCTAATCGCAGGGCTTGTTTTTAACGTCGACAGAGGGAATCAAATGTTGTGATACTCGAACTTTTACGTTAACTGACGGTCATCGGCTTCGGGATATATTTAATACGTATTTCGTGTTTTGTATGAGAAAAAATATCTAACGAGGTTGGGTGAATTGATGATTGTCGAGGCTCTGCCGAGACAATTATCGATTCCCACAACCGAGTTAGATATTTCTTTTTTCATACAATACACTAAGTACGTATTATATTTATCTTAAAACCTCTATTTGTCTTGTTTTCTTCGATGTTTCTTACTGAAATGCAAGTTTCTAAAAATAACCGCATTTTATCATTGTTCTGAAAATAGCAATGTGATATCATATGGTATGTTCTCACACGCATATATGTATAGTTTTAAGATAAATATCAAATGTCATCGGATAACATATGTTTACTCACCGCAATACAGTTGTATGAAGAAAATATCCAAAAATTGCTGAATGTGTCCGGATTTACAATCTCCTTTTCCTGTAAATAATGTGATGGTCTAAGAAAAGGTGTATTATTTTTATTGAAAAACGATTGCCAATATTCAAAACTAATATTTGAAATCGGGAATTTGGGCAAACCTTTCGATAAAAACTAATTACTCCAATTAACCAATAATGAGCCTGTGCACGACATTT
Source organism: Fragum whitleyi (assembly GCA_948146395.1). NCBI lineage: Eukaryota > Metazoa > Mollusca > Bivalvia > Cardiida > Cardiidae > Fragum > Fragum whitleyi. The sequence continues at coordinate 47,211,784 of OX411551.1, read as the reverse complement.
CCAACAATTTGGTGTATACGTTGTTGACCGACACTAAGCTACCAAGACAACCCCGCACTGCATCAGAAATGTTCTGCGACTTCAGCCAAATCAGATGCACAGGCTGATGTGAGTATAAACTTTTCACACTTGTGAAATTGTTGGAATGTCATGTACAGGCTCAATTAAATCACACAACATTTAGTATGAACGATTTGAATGTCGCTGTGGGGCCATTTAAAACATTCACTCGAACGGCTCAAAACATTCTGCAAATTTATTTCAATCGACCACAAAGCTCCACAGCGTCATTCAAATCGCTCATACCAGATGTTGCGAAATCTAATTGAGCCTGTTTAAATATAAAGTTACCTGCTGGCCTACATATACTTTAAGACCTTATATATCTACTAAACGCATAGTGAAAATTATGGTCAGACTGTGCGGATGCACAGGCTGGCCAGAGTCTTTGCTTTACGCATATTTGAATTTGTTGGCAATCTCACGCACAGACTCAAATGTAATGAAACGGTACAGTTAAAAAAGTAAAATTTACATGCCGAATGATACTGGAAGTAGAGTAAAACTGTCTTAGAAGAGGATAAAAGTCTTGGGGATAAATTTGTAAAAGATAAAATTATGACCTAGAAATCTTGTAAGGGTAAATCGGGTTGATAATGGAGTCATGAAAACGTAAATGATGCTAATCATTTTTTTTTAAATCTATATGAATGATTCCATTTTAACCCTTTTCTTCCTACCCACTAGATCAACTTTTGAAGTGCCACGGTGTTACCGTAAAAGAATCGTTCCCATGATTATATAACCTGAGTGCGCTGGTTAAGTCATTAGGTCGTTAGAATCAACATGTGGCATAATTAATTAAAGCACATAATCTGGGGGTGTATGACGAATTACAACATCAAAAGTATCGCACTGTAAATGAATATATTACTGTGAGAAATTCAACTTTATTGTGCTTTGCTGAATCTTGTATTTGAAAGCGACCCTTTGTCAGCTAAAAGTTAACTGAGCTAAACCGATCTTCTGGTTTGACAGAAAGCCGACTAAGTCAGGTATATATCAGTATATTTTAACTTGCACATATACATTTGTTACATTTACACAATCAGGAGAAAAACATATAAAAACCGATAATTCCATTATGCATATTACAGTTTTTAAGCAGAAGTTATACATTGATTTTTTTTTTTTTTTTTTTATTACCAGTCACATTCGAATTTGAAAGATTCCTAAATGAAACACGAGTTGTAATGATATCTGTAACTAACTCTTATGTAATTGAAATACCTGTTTTAAAAAGTGACAAATGATGTGAACAGATAGCTCGAAATAGGTGCAAATTTAAGGAAAGGAGTTCAATACAGTACAGAAATAAAACCGTTACAGACATTCCCAGCCAATTGCAGTCTGTTCCATATGTCAAATGAGTTTCTCAGACTCCAATTAATTTACGTCAATAATGGGTTTTTAATGCTGTTAGATATGCGTTTGAAGAAAACAATTTTAACGGTTGTTTTCTGGGAACTTGATGATAAGAAAAATCACAGTTCTCGTGATGGAAATACATTAATTAAATAAATATATACGTTATTATGTGGTCATGTTGCCTTTAACCCACAACCCGGTCATTTTTCCTGAGCAACTTGGTAAAATTCTTATTATTTAAAGCTTGAAAGAACGTTGTTGGATGCTACTTTAGGATCAGTGATCTGTTTATTTGAAAGGGGTTTATCGCCACTTTCAACAGTATTCTTTCATATTGCGACGTCTAGAGCAACTAACGGTGGATTGCTTGGTATTCCTCTGTCCAGTGCTACCCCTGCATCTTTTCCAAGTCTCCATCTGCTCATCCCACTTAGAATTATGATTATCCACCCATTGGTGGGAGATAATTATCGGGAAAGGTATTGTCACGGCTAGGGATCGAACCTGATGCTGCCAGTGAATATCGAAATCTGATCATGATATACTTCAATAAGAAAAATACTTTCTCTCATATTAATAATTTCGGCATTTTGTCTCTTGGACTGCGAACGTATATATGGATTAGGCATAAATAAATCACGAGTAAACTGATTTTGTTTATCTTACTTCTCTTGCCAAAAAGATTTTGAATCAATTCCATTCACAAAGTCAATATAGTTGAGATCTCACTTGCTTCAGACGATAGGATATGTTTTGAAAATGGAAAACTCGAGTGCATTGGTAAGCGGTTAGGGGTAAGACTTTATCATTAAGTTTAATTTCTTTCTCTTTTTTCATCTGCGAATTTATTCTGAACAAATAAGTTAATGACTGGAATTAAATTTATCAGCTGTTTCTTTGTGCAACAGCATGAGAACAGGATCCGGATTCCCACGCTTTGACTGTTCGATTCCCTATAAAAAGCGGCCTTTGTAGACAGCTTGTCACACTTTGATTCTAAAAGGTTTAAAGTAAAAGATGGATCGATACATGAATAAGTTTTTGGATATGTCAAACAATATGTTTGAGTATTCTCGCGAAAGTTCTAATGATTTGATTCGAAATATGAGAGCTGAAGTGGATCGGCTAAACCAAGATTTGTACGAATCCCGTCAAGGTAATTTGTTTTCTTTCTTATACTCTATCATTTTAATATTGTTTTAAAGATTTTGTAAGTGCCGATGTCTTGAAAATATTTGAGTAGTGTAGAGTTAGATCAGACTGATTAAATACAAACTCTAAACTACATTTCTTTACCTACCTTTCGTGAGAAGTATATTTCTTTCTAAGAGTTTCTGTTTTTGTGAATTCATCAGACTATAGAAAATATATGAGTCTGTGCGTGACATTTCCAACAATTTTAATTGTGCATCAAGTACAGACATTTAGCAGACTGACCGATCACACAGTGCGTTCAGATTATTGGCTGATTACCTAAAGAAAATTTGACTCAGTAGCTACCTACAGAGTGCAAAGTGAAGACCCTGATCAGACTTTGCGGATGAACAGACTGATCCGAGTCTTTACTTGTTACACCCGGAAATCGTTGGAAATGTCACACACAGGCTCATATATTTTCTATATTTTTTTATTATTATTATTTTGACAATCAAAATATTTGTTGTGTTTGATTAGAAAATGAATATACTTTTACAAAATATTCAATGAAATATAAAATGTTAAAGATAAATTCTTCATTTGAAAATATCGTCGAAAAAATATTTTGTATTCCGGGTGAAATTAAGAGCAAATTTAACAAATTATATTTTCGTTTTTCCTTTCTTATGAACACTTCATTTAACTATTTCACTGCGAATTGTTTTACATACCCTAATTTGAAAACTATTTAAAAACATATGTTTACTCATAATTCAATTATTTACAAGCAAATTTATTTATTTGACTGATTTTTTTGTATTCATTGTTTTATATATGTATTTTCATACATTTATTCAAGAATTCATTGGCATATTTCGGTCCTTTACTTATTCATTTATTTTGATATTTTTCTTGATTTTGTTATACTAAAAATTATATTCAAAACATTCTTGTTTATTTTACAGACTTGATAGCTGCTTCAAGAGAGAGAGACACATTTCAGAGAGAGAGGGATGACATTCTCACAGAGGTTCCACTCCTTAAAACCACAATGAGAGAAGTAGAATTAAAAGTTCAATTATTGGAATCTGAAAAGCAAAAACTTGAAAGGGACAACTCAAAATTTCGCAATTCTATCTCAACTCTGACAGAGGAAAAAATTAGATACAATGTTTTAACTAAAAGATTGAAAGATGAAATTTCTTCCCTAAAAGAAAAGGTGGAAGAACAAACACAAATTATCAATCAAAATAAAGAGACAATTAGTATTTGGCAGAACACTAGCGAAATTTATGAAAAGCGATTTTTTAATTTAAGAAACAGCCTAATGGACATAAGAGATACGATAGACGATGGGGAGGCGGAAGAAAACAGGCAAATGGAATATGAAAACATTTCGGAAACAGGAGACAAAAATCAAGAAAATGAAAACATTTCGGAAACAGGAGACAATAATCAAGAAAATGAAAGTGGGAATAGTGACGATGACGTCATATATGTAGCAACAAAGTGTTAAAGTTAAAATACAATATTAGTTAGCATAAATTCGGAAACAGGAGACAATATTTAAGAAAATGAAAGTGGAAAGAGTAAAAAACAATATTAGTTAGCATAAATTGAAAGCAGGAATTGGTGTAAACATAAAGATAACACAAAAAATGGTTAATATACATAAAATATTTTATGACATTGATTTTTATCAATTTACCATTATCGTACTATCCGTTGGTAACTTTGAAAAAAGAATTGAAAGCATTGTTTGAAAGGATAATTGAAAGCATTGTTTGAAAGGAGAAACGACTTGCAACAAGCAAAGTCTCTTTGCTTACAATGGATTCTTCCATGTACGTTACCTACGTTACATTCTCTTTTTTGTTGTCTGTAACTTTTCTTTGATTGGAGTAGTGTAAAAATTATATCTGGTAATTGGAAAAGGACTGTGTAGAGGGAACAATTTTACGTAACTTCGAAGCGTTGACAAGGTATATTACATTATCTTAATTATCTTATTTTGTATATTATTTGTGTTGTTTCTCTTTTGTGATATAACTCGCCACTTTGGTGGAAATAAAATAATGTATAAACCGCAATTTTACTGAGAGATTATTGTGTAATTATATGTCTTGTGTTATGTAATTAGATAATGTATAGAACAGCATAGCATATTTGCATGACTTTGAATGAAAATATGTATCATACAAATTAAATATAAAACCATTGTGTTGTTATTATCATTTTTATTTTTTTAAACGATATTTCTACTCAACTCGAGTGGTTGTTTGTTTATTAATACCATTATCGTGGATCCAGAGTTCCGGAACCCACCCCTCTTGAAATTTCAGAAAATATGGTTATAAGATTTGAACAAACTTGAAAGCAAGTATCATATTGTCAGTGAGCAACTAAACACTTGTAACTCCAGCTTTGTTCAAGCTGTAGTTACGGCATTTTGCTAACTGACGAAAACTGTGGAAATTAAATATTTTCAATCATACCCCCTCTGAGGAAATATCCTGGATCCGCGCATGAAATCTCAAACCGCAACTACATCAAACAACTTATAACCCGAGACGATCCATTAAGTCGATCCTTTACTTACTTTAGTACGACAGGGAATTAAATAAAAGAAATTGCTGGCGCATTCAAAATAGATATACAATGAAACAAATATCACAGAACATCATAAGATAAGACGGAATTTTCTGGGAGTTAAAATGTTCATTTTTGTCAAAGAGGGGATTGTGTGTAAATAGGTTAAGTTATCGCCTCTTAAATACCTATCAAATCCCAACATTTTACGCTGTAATTTCTCATTTTTACAAGCGTGCTGTTAATAACCCCCCAACAAGACTCACGCATCTGTTTTATTCATTATTATAGAAGCGCGTGTCGCTATTTTGATAGGCCATCAAACGATAGCGGTAAGAGTACCACATGTTTTGCTGCGTTTTACTTGTCAACACGCGTGACACATGTTAAATCATTGTAGAAAAATGCGAGATCGGACCCGCTCGCCTTTGATACACCCATCTGTTTTGTTTTTCATCTGTATGTCTGCCTGATCAAAAAATCTACAACTGTAACCTACGAACTTAATATTTGCCAGTTCGGAGGATGTGGTACATTATAAATTTCACAGAAAGGCGTGGTTTAATATGGTCCTTAAAGTCTGTCCAGCATTGATACATAGCATGGTCCGTTCACCCATTCTTCCACTCGCTCACCTACCTATATTACCCAAAACTTAACGCTAAAACGTTGATCTACGAACGAACATTAATCGTGAAAATTCGAGTAGCAGGAAATTTTGAAAACCATGTCGGAGATGAAGAAAAATACATGTGTCAATATTTTCGAAAATGTTTGTCAACCTTGCGTTTAGGAGGACAAAAAGCTCACCTACGTTTCAAAATGGTACCAGGTATCACACGTGAGTACACGTTTTAAAACGTTCGTAAACGTTTTGTTCTCCTGAATGCAGGACAGAATACATCTTCGTCTTGTGAAAAAAATAGGTGATTGTAAAGACATAATAACTTGTTGGCGATCTAAGTATATTGTTATTTCAGTTTATTATAATTGAAAAGTCAATATTTTCGAAAATGTTTGTCAACCTTGCGTTTAGGAGGACAAAAAGCTCACCTACGTTTCAAAATGGTATCAGGTATCACACGTGAGTGCACGTTTTAAAACGTTCGTAAACGTTTTGTTCTCCTGAATGCAGGACAGAATACATCTTCGTCTTGTGAAAAAAATAGGTGATGTAAAGAGATAATAACTTGTTGGCGAGCTAAGTATATTGTCATTTCAGTTTATTATAATTGAAAAGTCAATATTTTCGAAAATGTTTGTCAACCTTGCGTTTAGGAGGACAAAAAGCTCACCTACGTTTCAAAATGGTATCAGGTATCACACGTGAGTGCACGTTTTAAAACGTTCGTAAACGTTTTGTTCTCCTGAATGCAGGACAGAATACATCTTCGTCTTGTGAAAAAAATAGGTGATGTAAAGAGATAATAACTTGTTGGCGATCTAAGTATATTGTCATTTAAGTTTATTATAATTGAAAAGTCAATATTTTCGAAAATGTTTGTCAACCTTGCGTTTAGGAGGACAAAAAGCTCACCTACGTTTCAAAATGGTATCAGGTATCACACGTGAGTGCACGTTTTAAAACGTTCGTAAACGTTTTGTTCTCCTGAATGCAGGACAGAATACATCTTCGTCTTGTGAAAAAAATAGGTGATTGTAAAGAGATAATAACTTGTTGGCGATCTAAGTATATTGTCATTTAAGTTTATTATAATTGAAAAAAACACATCGTTTCCAGACAGCAAATGTGCGAGTAACCTCAATCAATGAACAATGGGACATTGATTTGCTTTCTATGATAAATTTAAGTGATGCAAATGATGGTGTTCGGTATCTATTGTTTACCATTGACATCTTAAGCAAGAAGTTAAGAGTGCAACCGTTAAAAAATAAAACGGCAAAGGCAGTTTTGGAAGGTATGAAAAATATAATTAAAGTCGTGAAACCAAGAAAAGTAAGAGCAGACAAAGATTCCGAATTTGTTAATCAGTGGTTTAAAAAATTGATGAAATCGGAAAACATCTACTTTTTCACAACACAAAATCCACCAAAGGCAAATTATGTAGGCAAATTATCCGGAAAGGGTTCAGAGGATGATCAAAACGACTCTTTACCGGTACATGAGGCATCACGGTAGCTATCGTTACATTGGTGTGCTTGACGACATTATTGATAATTATAACAATACTCCGCACAGAAGCCTTAACCCGTTCGTTGATTCGTGTACCTGTCTGACCAACACCTCACATTAAAACTTTGAACCAATCATTAATAGGAAAAATTTCAGTAAAATATTGGGAAAGTATAGTATAAGAAAATTTAGAAAACAGTGTTGGAAAAAGAAGAAAATGCTCTTTTCAATGGTTGGAATACCCTAGTTAGAAGGAGGGGGTTGTAACGGTAAGGGTAAATTATATATCAAACTTCGTAATATTATTTAAGACATTTATTTGTATTTTCTAACATATATAATATAATGTAAAATATGTATACAATGTCTAGTCGTTATATGGTTTAATATAAAACACATCTCCAGTTTATATATGTACATGAAGTACATTTAACACTTTTGATATGCATTTTAGTCTTAACAAAATAAATCAGGGTAGAAAATAAGTATTTATTATAATACTTTTGGCAAAAAAGTCGGTTTCAGCAAACAACAAATGCACAATGTGTATATTGATAAAACATTATCCAGTATGTTTTATGTTTAAGTCAAGGCTAAGGCGACTTTATTTAACCCATAGTTTTGACCTTTGAGTCCAATGTTCACACACTAAATAAAACCTCGTCGTCAGGAAACAGAGAAATGAAATAAAATCCCATAAAACACAGAAAAACCCTGATAAATTACACTGTAAATTTGATGGTAATTGAATCCAAATACACGCGTTAACTAAAGGGAAACAATTATAATCCAATTTCGCTTTCTACCCACTGGAGTTATATGCAGTGTTGTATGTAGACATTGTATAAGCGCGCTAATATACACATATGGTTCTTAAAACTTTATGTTTTTCACTCTCTCTAATGTCGTATCTTTCATAGTAAGATTTTCTAGCTCACGTAGATTATACCTATCACACCCCATAATGAGGGAAGCAGTTAAGTTATCTTGTATCGCCACAAATGCCATTGCAAGCAAATCTCGACAGTTTTCGTTGCAATCTTTAACGACGTCATACCACGAAAAAAGCAGCCAAAACGTAAGACTTGACGCATCTTGACTGTTCTTCTTTAATGATTGAATTTTGTGTCTATTAAATCCAAGCACAACTGCAACTACCTCCCATTCAGTTATTTCACGAGATAGGTTTATGAGTTCACCTACTGTGATTTTGGATGCCATGTCCTCCCTGCAAAAGATAGATTTCTGAATTAAGTCAAGTATTTCATGTAACACCCAGATAAATATAATTATAGAGTCTTAGAACTTAATTTCTCTCACTTTATCCATGGTAGATGGCGTCATAGTAACGTGTTTTAACTGATCACTAGAACCGACTATGAAATATGCCGTTCTATTATCTTTCACCGCCTGAAAAGCTTTAGCGAGCAGATATCTCCAACTATTGTCGTAATGTTTTACAACCTCGTACCAAGAGTAAAGTAACCAAAATAATTGTCTTTCAAGTCCATGTGTATTTTCTTTAAGAGCTAGTATTTGGCTTCGACAAAACCCTAGATGAACAGCTACTATTTCCAAATTTGAGCCAATTCTTTCCTAAATCTGTACGAGTTCACATGTAGAAAGCTCATTATTCATTGGATTTGCCATGTTTCTGAAAAGAAATGGTTTAAACTGAATAAACATCATATAGGTTTACCATAAAATAATAATAATAATAATAACAACAATAATAATAATAATTATAATAATAATATTAATAATAATAATAATAATAATAATAATAATAATAATAATAATAATAAAAATAATAACTAAGAATATGTATCTTTATTGTATTTTTATTGTAAACAAACAAAAAAAAACATGTAGCATACAACTCAATAAACCTCTTTAAAATGAATTGATATATTGGAGATACATGTGAAATTAAAATCAATATAACAGTTTATAATAAATCGACTTACCGTATATTAATTCCGACTCGTAATTAACCCTATATTCAAATCTGTTTCAATGAAAGAAGTTCGTTTCTTTTTAAAATGCACTTTTTAAGCAGACGCTTAAAAAAACATCAGTAGTATAGTATGCGCCCTCACACCTCAGTAGTATAGTATTAGCACTAACACCCTTTATATGCAAAGTCATAGAATTAAATATATGCTAGCACTACTCTTAGTATTTATATATATATATATATATATATATATATATATATATATATATATATATATATATATATATATATATATATATATATAGATATATATATATATATATATATATGCTTGATTTAGTTAAATACGTAGTAATTGCAACTTGGGAAAACCCATTACCTACTAAGCATTGATACTGATAGTTAATGCTTTCATCTGCAGGTGTTGTTCATTATGAAACTAATAACACGGTATGATCTTAATGTTATTCCTAAAACATGTGGTAAAATGATTAAGTCCTACGTAAATATGTTTATAAGATAACATATATGTTTTATCATTTTTCTGCAGCTGTTATGAATTTTTTAAGTCGCGACATAAAGATGCTATCAGTAAAATCTAATTTAAAATTCATTTAAAAAAGTAATTAACATTAAAGTAACATTATTATCAGAGCGATTAATTTTCTTTACGTTATTTATGTACTTTCATCCTTTAATCTGCAGCTGTTGTTAATTACATAGTACATGGAAATAATGAATACAATCTCTTGATAGCGTGAGAAATGTTTTTTGCGTAATTGCTTTTATTTATCACCTGCAGCTGTTAACCATTAGTAATAGACAGGTTTAAAAACTAATTAAATTGTTCCACTTTCGTGGGAACAGGGTTTTATGGCATTCTAATAACCAATCAGAAATAAGTACAAGTATTTGTGCTCGACCAATACGGTGAGTGCAATGAAGTATATATGGGTGTTGTATTTTATGGAAACTATTATTCGCTACAAAATCTTAGTACTCAGCCATGGAACCAACATTCGATTCCGAGGGATTCTTGCTTAAAGTGACTGGAAAGTTTGGATACGGAAGAGAAGTGGCTCTCACAAAATGGAATGATTTGATATACTTACATATTAATGACAACTCTAAATGTTGGAATAATGGACAGTTTGACAAAACCAAGTCAAAGAGTCTTTCGTTCAAGTGGAGTGATGTTGTGAATTTGAGGGAATGTTTAAAAGAGCTACAACCCTTCGCTGAACAAATAGAAACTGAGCAGGTATTTATTATTTTCAAAAATAATTACCAAATGATTTATATTATTCATACATTTGTTCATTTATTAACATTTAACGCGTTAACCATAATTTCAAATTCATTTAAACATTACTTTTATCAAAATACTTTATTTATTTCAGCATATTGGAATACCTATGCACCAGACCCAGGCGTATCTAGATGAGCCCTTTGACACAAATAAAGAAAATAATCCTACAAACTTGGATAACGTAGCAAGCAGTTCTCAGACTCAACAACAACAACAGAGAGAGGTGTCAAAAGTGTTGCCCATTCAACCGAAATTTCGTCGCTATCAGGCATACCTGGATGAGACCAACGCAGAAAATAATCCACCAGCCTTGGATAATGTAGCAAGTAGTTCTCAGAGTCAACAACAGAGCGAGGTGTTTAAAGTGTTGCCCATTCAACCAAAATACCGTCGCTTTCAGCCTCATTAGAACTTTTTTGATATGACACAAGCTGAAATTGATATAGTTAAAAGATTGTACCAGGAAGGGGAATTTAAGCAAATACACTTTAATCTAAAGAAAAAAACCATAGTATGTGAAATAAGTGCTACTTTATCAATTGTGCTGAAACAAAAACGAAGTGGTATTTCAGTTACAATAAAAAACGCTTCAAAATTTGTTACATTTACAGAGACAGATTTGCGTTTTATTTCTAAAGCCGAAGTCGGCATTTTATTCTTGTGTTCTTTTTTAAAAGAACAGTGACTATGGAATTCATCACAGAAGAATCACTAGCAAAGAAAAAAAGACGCTTTCGAAATTTCTTTTGCTCAACGTGTGATATTTGGATTTCTGAATATTTCTTTAGCTGCCATGTGAGTAGTATTAAACATTTAAAACGTTATAAAAGGCAAATAACTGTCAAGGGACCGCAAAAAAGTCGTGTGAAACCATGCCTAGAAAAACACGAAACGAAAAAACGTTCCATGAAAAAATGCAAACCATGTCATAACGATGTAGTCAGCACACCTTCAAAACATGAAGACGAGTACGTCATTCAAGGGAGTACATTGAAAAAACATTGTTCGAGGGAGATAGGTTCTGAAATAATAACTTCACAAGATACGTATGATAAGGTAAGGCAAAGGTTATTCGACCAAGAACAAAGAGAAGAAAATCAAAAGATAAATGAAATACCACAAAATCAAATGGGTATCCTAGATGATCAAGATGTGTGGGACTTTCAAAGTGCTGTATTTCGTTTGCAATCAAATACCCCTGATAAAAATGGAGAATGTGTGGACGAAAACGCACAGACCGGCTATGAAACTTATCCGTTTCCCGTTGAGCTCCTAAGTGGACAATTTCCAAATTCAAGCTGCAACAGTCAACACTTGAACCAAATTTCGTTATTAAAATGTGAAAACTGCAACCCCATGAGTTATTTAGATTATGAGGACTGGTGAGTTCACAACCATGGAAAACGAGCAAGAAAATTGGACTTTTCTCGGAGCAGACGTTCCAAAAACCGAAATTACTTTTCTATGTCAAGTATTAATAGTTTATATTATTGTAATAACTTCGATTGTGAATCTTTCAATAAAACATGAAAACACAGAACTGTGGATAAGTTTATTATGCAGCGCTATTGGGTATATTTTACCATCACCAACGTTAGATAGTAAAAAAGAAAAGACAAAAAGAACACAGAGAAATAGAGTCGCTTAAACAGATCCTATAAAAGCTTTGATATGAATTGTAAACATTTACTTTTAGAGTAGCTTTGGTGAAATTCACTACAATATATCATGGACGTGTCTGACTCATTACACACGAATTTAAAGTTCAGACAAACAAAATATATGCTGTTTCAAGACAGAGTTTCTACGTTTCATACTTGGCCAAAACAATTACGTCAAGACAAGTTTTTATTGGCTGCTGCTGGATTTATTTACACGAAAGAGGGAGATGTATGTGAATGTTTTGCTTGCGGTTTGAGGTTATCCCAGTGGGAGTACAGTGACAATCCTTTCGTGGAACATAAAAAATGGTCAAAAGATTGTGTTTTTCTAAAAATTATTGGATACGGAGAAAAACAGTCAGAGGATAAAACAGACGTGGCCAACTTTTTTTCTTTTTTCTTTGATGAAAAGAGGGATTTGAAACTTCCTTGGTGATGGATAAAACATATGTATCTTTATTGGACAGCTATTATGACTTTGTTTATAGTGAGGAAATTAGAAAAGTCTTAGTGGACGTACGTAGAGCTGGATGCAGAGGCTGTGCAAATGGGGAACTTTCTCAACGTAGTCACTCATGTTTAATACTTAGTACTGAACAACAGTTGGTGCATTATTGGAACATCATTTTACAACGAATAAAAGATTCTGATGTTATTTTTAAATGGAGTGAGGCTGTACTCGCTTTACAGCATATACCAGTCACATTAATTGAAGTGTACAAGCTAAAATTGAACTGTCGCGATTACAGAGAAACTATGAAAACTGAAAAATGGAAAAAAAAGTTAATTAATATGATTTGTACAATTGAAAAATTGGAACAACGACTTTTTGAGGACAGAAATAGTTCATGTAATTTTCTTATATACTGAATCGTATTTGCATGCTTTATGTGTTGTGTTATTGTCATAAATATTGTATAACCAAATAAAGATAGAAACAAAAAAAAACTGTTATTTCCTCCTTTCTTTTATATAAAGCGGGTCACTTCTCTTTCAATACCATTGTAAAACAAGACTTCGAGCGATATGGAGAGTATAATCAAGTTACAAACTGCTGCAACGGCACTTGTTATCGGTATGTAACTTTCATTGAACAGATGACTCCTATGTATCAAAGAGTCAAAGGATATTTTGTTTCATTGGTGTTGTTCTGTCCCCTCATTTTCACATGTCCCTTGAATCAAAAGATAATTGTTTTGCTTTGTCTTACTGTCAGCATTATTCATTCGTGGCTATCCCTTTTACATTTTTCTTTTTAGTATCATTATTATTTGAGAAGTTTGTAACTAAGAAAATATTCCTTTGCGTAGGGCCAAGTAATTCGGGAAAGAGCAGACTACTCTTCGAGATTATGAAACATGCTGACGGCATGTTCATTTCCCCCATAAAGAAGATTTACTATTGCTACGGCGTATACCAACCATTGTACGATCAAATGAAAAGAGATGTGCCAAATTTAACATTTGTGGAAGGTTTACCCTCCAAACACGACCTTGACACTTGACATGAAGAAGAACCAGGTCACAAGTTGATTATATCAGACGACAGCATGGCTGAAGCCAGTTCCAGTCCAGTAATGGCAAGTTTGTTTACAAAATATGCGCATAATTACAACTTCTTTTGCATCCTCGTGTCCCAAAATGCCTTTAGTCCTGGTAAAGAATTCCGAACAATAAGTCTAAATACACATTATTTCTTTCTGTTCAAAAATAGACGTGACGAATTACAAATACAAACACTTGGACGACAAATATTTCCAAGAAATTTAAGATATTTCATGGACAGTTATAAAAAGTCGACTGAAAAGCCATATGGTTATTTACTTGTTGATCTGTCCCCACACTCGGATCCTAAATATAAATTGAGGTCCAGAGTTCTACCCCACCAGACTATGATTGTGTACGTACCAGAGAAGGAAGCATGAACGTTTTAAAAGAGAAAGAAGGTGACTTTTTAAGGCTTTTATTATTTACCTCTTTACCACAAAGGCGAGCTATGTTAAAAACCATACAAAAATCGCAGTTACAAGCAATTGTGCAAATAGTGTTTAATATTTTGATGGGTAACAGACAGCTTCCCGAAAAAGATAAAAATCGGTTGAGAAAACATAGAGTCGTTATTCGGAGATTCGTCAGCAAACGTCTTTCACAACGAGAGAGGAAAAAAATTCTTATAAGATATTCGGAAACCATCTTGTCATTGCTACGTGTAGTGAAAGAGGAGTTAAATTAAAACATGGCACAAGAAATGGTTCTTATTTCTAAAATAAGATACGAACGTTTGCTGAAAAATTCGACCGCCGACGACCAAGAAAATCATTTTGATGAACATTTGAATAATACAAGGCTAGAGGATCGAGACAATAGAGAAAATCAAATACAACAATCAGAAAACAAGGAGATTAAAGGAAAAGTAATGGAGCAGTATTCCACGCAGCAACAAGGAAAAGGGGTTGAAACGACCACAAAACCACCTTTCTTCGTAAAGAAAACATTGTCTGAAATGGGATTTGGAACGAGGAATAAAGCAAGACGCCAGAAAAAACCTATCCTAAAAAATCCACCATCAAAGGATAGTAAAAGAGCTGAACTAGAATGGATAAATTATACGATTTAAAAAGTGAGTATACTTTCTACAAAAATTGTGCATAGCATTACATGATATCTGTATATAAAGTATTACATAGTAACTTTTAATTTGGTACCTTTCTGCATGACAGTATTACTTACCATGGGAAACCCGTTTATACAACTTTCCCACGGTTCTGACTCGAAATGAATACTGTTTAGAACTTGCTTTCAAAAATCATTAAATGTTTTTTACATCTGTTATTATAATTAAACGCCTTTTCATTTTCTTTTATGTATCCGGTGGATAGGTTAATGGGGTTTTTTTACATATGTTAGTACTATCAAAGGATTATTCAATTTCTTTAATGTAGTCGGTTAATAACTTTCAGCTTTTTTTCCATCCGGTCTTTATCTGATTCAAGACGGTTTAATAATCTTTTAAATAAAAAACACGTGTTGTTACGCGTCATATCTAAATTAGTTCTGTATTTTATAAGCATTTACGTCACCATTACAGCTGTTCTCATTATTCATTTCGTCATGCTTGTAGTTTTTGAGGTTTATAAATGTATCACACATGTTTTATCGCTAAAAGCAATTACCGGTATAACATGTTGTGAGTTTTTTCTCTCATGTTCATTTTAATTGTTTCTCAACAGTTATATGGAAGGAAGCTGTACACTAAGAAAATAATTATATCAAATCAAGATTTTGGAACATATACAATCATGAATGGACTTGATGAAATAATTGGAATAATCAATTGGATATTAGTGTATAGACAATGTTAGTGTGTTTCTGTGTATAAAAAAGTGATCACTCTAGTATTGGTATCTATGTGAATGGAATTCAATTTTGTAACTCAGAAATGTTATCGTGAAGTGAGTACACTAGTTGAATAAAAGCATAATGGCAGAGCCAGGGAAAGGTGAGGAATATTTGAAAAATAATGACGTACAGTGTGAAGTTTGCTTTAAAAAGTTTAAATCAAAAGCACTTTTAAAGCAGCATATGCAGATACATCAACGTAAGCATCAATGTAAATATTGTGGAAAACTGTTTAGTTTTCGATCTAATTTGAAAAGACACGAAAATGCAACTCACAAACAGGGTGACCAAACAAAACAGATTTTTTTCTGCAACATTTGTAATAAGTCATTTACTAGAAAAGCTCACATATCTCGTCACACAGCCGCTGTACATCGAAACAATTTAACACAATCATCAAATTCATTTTCATGTCGTCATTGTAATCGGGAGTTTTCATCCTATCGAAATCTAGTGGAACATGTCGAACATAGTCATCCATTAAACCAAGAGGGTGGTAGACAAGAAGCGTCATCAAAAACACTATATGATGATGATGTAACTAAAACTATCACAAACAGAGGAAACCCCAGCGATAAAGTACTTATTGGGTCGCAATCAAAACCCCAAGAAACTAACGAAGAAACTAACGAAGAACTTCGTCATGATGACGAATCGGCTCTTAGAAATCGTGTTGAAAACAGAAATATATATCCTAGACATAATCAAAGATATGACATACTCTCATTTTTTGCGAGTGCATCAGATGAAATAAGAAACTATCTCAAGTCAAGAGCTCGTCAACTTGGAGGAATTAAATGGAATATGTGCGTTCAAATTGAAATGCAAAGAGATGATGGGGATGAAATGACTATCTCAACCCCTTACTTTCGGAGTAGAACATATCGTGTTTTACCCGACGAGGACTTGCAAGAGCATGATTTGAATGAAGCGTTTCAAAAAATGTTTGCTGCATTAGAAAAATATCAAAGAGAGGGATCAAACTGGTTCGTCAAAAAAATAATTAAGCTTGAGATCCATACAGTGCTGTATAGACCGATATCTGGCTCAACATATGTCCCATTACCAGAAACACTCTTGCGAAGTCAGAGTATATTGAACATTCGAAACAATGACTACAAGTGTTTCCTTTATTGCATACTGGCATCTCTTTATCCCCAAGAGAAGTTCCCAGATTATCAAGACTCATATGAAAGATACGAAAATGAACTCGTGATGACTGGAATGTCATACCCAGTGTCTATAGCAGATATTTCAAAATTTGAAAGGCAGAATGTTAGTATTTCCGTCAATGTTTTTGGGTTTGAGGATGGAACTATTTTACCGTTACGGGTAACAAGCCACAGCAGCCGAATTCATCACGTCAATTTACTATGGCTGACATCAGTGGACACATCACATTATTGCTTAATCACTGATCTAAATCGCTTTCTTTCTCGAACTAAAAAACACACACGAAAAACTTATTTTTGCCCTTACTGTCTACACGGCTTTATTAGAGAGGACCTCTTAGAAAATCATAAAGAATATTGCTCCATGCATGGACCTCAAAAGGTTATATTACCAGAAGATGGTGCTACTCTCAAATTCAAAGAGTACGAGAAGACGCTGAAAGTTCCTTTTGTAATCTATGCCGATTTTGAAACATTGAATGTTAAGCTCCAAACGTGCATGCCGAATCCAGAATACGCGTCGACCACTCCTACCACAAAATTAGAAGTATGTGGATATGCATATAAAGTGGTGTCGGAAGACTCACGATATACGAAACCTACAGTTGTTTACCGAGGTCCACAGGCTGCCAAAAGGCTTATTGAGTGTTTGGTGGAAGAACAAAGACAAATTCAAGAAATTTTGTCACACATAGAACCCATGCCAGAACACGAAGGATACATTGATAATGCAAAATATTGCTGTCTTTGCAAGAAGCAATTTTCTTTATATGATAGGACATATAAAAAAATAGTTGTCCATCACAATCATTTGGATGGATCGATTATTGGCCCTTCATGTCAATTATGCAACCTTCAATGTAAATAAGCAAAATTCACATGCGTCATGTTTCATAATTTACGCAATTTCGATGCACACATCTTGTGTGAGAGCTTGGGAGAATTCAAAGATTTTAAATTAAACTGCATTTGTCAAACTTCTGAACGATATGTTTCATTCTCTTTAGGGAATCTTAGATTTTTGGATAGTTTCCAATTTCTTCCAAGTTCATTGGAAACACTGGTAAATAATCTTAAACTAGATGGCATTGACGCGTTTCCACACCTACTCTCAGAATTTGAAGATAGGAACCAGGTCAAGTTACTCGTGCGCAAAGGCATTTACCCATATGACTATGTAGACTCGTTTCATCGATTCGAGGATAAAGACTTACCACCACAACACGAATTCTATTCTTCTTTAAAGAAAGAGGGCATTTCTGTTGAAGAATACGCCCATGCACAGAAAGTGTTTGAGGAATTCAACTTGTCGTCATTAGGAGATTATCACGACTTATACGTAAAAACGGATGTATTGTTACTGGCTGACGTCTTTGAATCTTTCAGAAAAGTTTGCCTTGGGCATTACGAGTTAGATCCATGTCATTTTTACACTTCACCCGGCTTATCCTGGTCAAGCTTACTTAAAATGACGGGTATTGAACTAGAATTGCTAACAGATATTGACCAGATACTTATGATAGAAGCTGGTACTCGAGGTGGGATATCTCAAATTTCAAATCGTTTCCAAAAAGCCAACAATCCGTATCTAGAAGACTATGATCAGTCAGAAAAAAACTCTTATCTCACGTATTTTGATGCAAATAACCTTTATGGGTGGGCCATGGTGCAACCTCTGCCTGTTAGGGATTTTAAATTTGTAGATAATGTTGAAGAATTTGATGTTATGACAATCAAAGACAATAGCCAAATCGGATATATATTAGAGGTGTCTCTTCAATATCCTGCAGAACTCCACGACCTACACAATTGTCTTCCTCTTGCACCTGAGCAAAAGACAATTACGAATGAACAACTTTCCCCCTATGCACAACATTTATTACGGAAACTACATGGTCTAAATGATGAAGATCCATTACCGTCAAGTGGAAGGGTAAAAAAATTACTCGCCACTCTAGAAGATAAATCCCACTACATTCTTCACTACAGAAATTTACAATTGTACTTGAAACTAGGAATGAAACTAAAGAAAATCCACCGGATTTTACAATTCCGACAGGAACCATGGATGAAACCCTACATTGACTTCAACACAGAGATGAGAAAACGAGCTAGATCTCCATTTGAGGCGACATTCTTCAAAATTTTAAACGTCAGTGTCTATGGAAAGGTGAGTCTAGAAGGAGGGTGTGGGGCTATCTTTGATTAGTACCTAATTTTTATCAATTCTATTTTTTATCAATTCTTATTTTATCAATTCTTATTTTACATAATATCTTTCAATCTAACTTCCAAACAAGAGTGCTTAAAATACAATATTGATCCATCTCGAAAAATCTATTTTAGCACTTTTTTATTATCATTATTTCCCTCCTGGAATATATATTTCATTTATCATTTTAGACCCTTCAGAATGAACGCAAATACAAGAACATCGAGTTGGTACATCTAGAGGAGAGATTACGGAAGCTATCAGCTAAATCAACATATAAGACCACAACCATATTCAATGAGGATCTCGTTGCAGTGGAACTACTGCGATCGAAAGTTAAACTTTCCAAGCCTAGCTACTGTGGAATGTGTATACTCGGTAAGTTTCATTGGATTCGCTTTCAATCAAATTTACTAACTCTAGTTGCTCTTATATAACTTTATATCGGTAATTAGATCAGCTTTTGTATTCATTTCAGATTTGAGTAAATGTCTTATGTATGACTTCTGGTATGGGTATATCAAACGACGGTATGGAGAAAAAGCTCAACTTCAAATGACAGACACGGATAGTTTGCTTTTCCACTGCGAAACAGATGATATTTACAGGGACATGCTACATTCCATAGACTTGTTTGACACATCGGACTATCCCATCGACCACTTTCTTTATAGTGAACAGAATAAAAAAAACTCTAGGGAAAATGAAAGACGAAATGAATGGCAAGCCTATTGCGGAATTCGTTGGCCTTCGCTCTAAACTATATAGTTTTAAGTGTAATAATAAGGAAGAAAAGCGTGCTAAAGGCGTTTCAAAAGTGGTAGTGAAAAAGGACCTCCGACATGAACATTACAAATCTACTTTGTTTAATGAAACTAGAAAAGTATCTCTTATGACATCTCTCAGAAGTCATAAGCATGTACTTTTTTGTGAAAACATCAATAAAACAGGATTATCTGCTTTCGACGATAAGAGGTTTCTTCTTAATCCAATAAATAGTTACGCTTATGGACATTACAAGATAAATCAAAGTGGCGAATATATGTCAGATTGTTCTGAGAAAATGATTGAAGGGGCATCAAAACAGGTGTGTGACAATCTCAACGAAGTACCAATGGAGGTTACGCTTGAAGACAATTCGCCGTACAAAAATGTTGGAATAGTACATATTCAAGATGAATCTTTGATTTTCGATGACCGGATATTTACTCCCAACGAAGATCAATGTTTCTTCTTGAATGATTACAAGATTACTCCATATGAAAATCCTAAAAATCTATAAAAACAAAATATAACGTTTTGTAGTTATATAGCATATATAAATAAAATGTATAAATCAACAACTTGTTTATTCATTTTCTTTTATTTACACACTGTTTTAGTTACATAGAGAAAGTGAGACACATGTCTGATTATATACTGCATTATTTGAAATACATTCTGGAAAAGAAGACAAAGCAAGGTTTTCAACATATGCATCATTATGGTCCATATTTGTACTAAATAAGGCAACAAAGTCGTTCATGCAAACTCCTTTCAACCTTTGGTGTAAGTAGAAAACACAATAAAGTCCACAAACTTTCGAATGGTTGCTTTGAATCTGTGTTCTGTTCATGGTTAACAATTTTTGCTCTTTGTTCAATCCATTGCGCAACATTAGAACTATTCTCTTTTGGGGTTCTACCATAGCTATCGAAAAACTCCATATTCCCATTCCCATCGTTATAAATGGCACACCAATGTCTTCCCGGATCGTAGGAATTGTCCGTATTTACTACCAATCCATATCTTTTATATATGCGTTGATGAGGTAAGGTATCGGAGGCATATACTCCAAGAACATAGGGTGACAAAACCGGGTCACATTTCATAAAGCATTCTAGTTGAGATGTGTTCATGCTTGCAAAATTAAGTCACGATCTTTCGTTATCTCTAGGTACGCCGGCTGCTCTGAATATACGATACAAGTCATTGGTTCTGTAAGATAGAAAACATACATGCTAAGGTTTTAATATGAATAGATTATAAATTTTGTCGACTAAAATGGGTTATGTTAAACAGATATGAATATTTTCAAACTATGGCCGACATGAATAGATTATGTCTGTCTAAACACCCATATAAATATTAGTATCAGAAGAAAAGCTCACCTGAAAGTACTTCTCCAAACTGGACAACTAATTGCGAATTTCCGCTTTTCACCAAGGATAGGTATTCACCATGATGAGAAAAGTTAGGCTCCGACTGAAATACGAATAAGGTACTGCCAGACATAAAATGAGGTCTGTCTATAGCAACGCCTTCGTTTCTTTTCCATTTATCAACACTCTGAATAAGATTGGTATAGGCTCTCGTAACAAGGCCTCTTTTATTTGAGAAGTCTGTTTTTAGGGGTGTTCCACCCACCGGCAGTCCGTCGTTATAAACCACAATCTGCGTGATATTGCAATGTTCAAAATTGTAAGGATTTGTTGTGTAATCCCCATTTAAAGCTTTACTCTTTACAAATCCAACAATGACTTTTTCCGGTCGCTTCCCTTGGAACATATTGTCCCAAATAAACGAACTGCTTCCTTTGGCGATAGTCTGAACTCGAACATCTTTCTTTGTATAGGGGTACAGTGCATTCTGCTTTTCCAGAATCTGAGCATGGCCATAAATAACTGCAGGATTAACCCTGATCTTCCTTGCAATGACGTAAATGTCCTGTATTACAATTTTAAAGTCTGTAGAATTATCAGCTGCAAGAAGCGCAAAGCTGGCTGGATTTCGGTAAAACTTGATCTTGACATCCACTTGATTCAAAATATATCTGTCCAAGTCACATAAGTCGTGAAAGATGGGTCCTTGCAAGTCCAGTGTTTTCGATGTAGCAATCCATTTAGCTCTTTCATACAACCCACCATTAGCACCACTGGGATCACTGTCTCCTGGTGCAATCGCATTGTCTATTACCCATCCTTGGGTCACAATTTGACTCGATAATGCATCATGTCCGTATTTCAACAAAGTCGGGATGTAAGCTCTATACGAGTTGTAATTGCAAGTAATAGTAGCTTTATTTTGCAATGTTAATTCAACTGTAGAGAACAAACTTTGCAAAAACAAATTTGCTGCACCCACTTTTTCTGATGTAAGTTCAGATCCATCAGCTTTCTCCACATTGAGCCTCACATAAATTTGCGAATTTTTCAGATCTAAATAGTCCAAAGAATTCTGTGCATTGATTCTAAACTCAAATGGTCCGTCTGATGACACTTGTGATATAGGTCGAACTCTAAATTCTTTCACACTTGTTTGTGTACTCGGTAAATCATACAGACTAAGTTCGGACACTAATCCTTCCTTGAACTGCTCTTCGTTAAATGTTGACATAATTAAATCTCAAATATGTCTCTCTTCTTAGTGGTATTCCTCCTTGTAGAACGCACTCTTTTTCTATGAGAACGTTTTTTACCTGCACGCCTTTTTTTCCCCGCACCACGCTGTCCTTTTGAATCTACGCGACCACGTTTTCCACGTTTTGAGTTCAAACGACGACGTTTTGATTTATGAGTCGAAATTAATTTTGACTTTCTCTTTCTTGAACGTCCAGAGGTAGACTGAAACATTTTTTCAACTGCCTCAGGATTTATATTCTCTCTCTCTAATTCCGATTTCGCTTGTGCAGCTGTCTGTTCGGACGGTAAAACAGCTTTAACAGATAACTGCTTGCCCTCCACCGGTTTTAATTGGTCTACAGTAATAACTCTTGGTTTTCTTCCTGCTCCTGATTGGTTTATAGTCGTTTTTCCAGTACTCACACGATTGAAGAAATCGGTCCACTTTTGTGGATTTGGTACATAAAGTTTCATCTTTAAGATAAAAACGGGTACCGCCTCAAATGTAACGTCAACCGGACTGGGTCTCGTAAATCTAAACTCGATGAACTAGTTTCGCCTTTTATATAGATGTTGAATTCCCGCACTTCGTTTTTAGCCACATTAACATTAAAAGGGGTGCTTAAAATGTAATCCCACGTGCTTTTGGTACTTTTTTCTAATCGTCGTAATAATGGACGTTCCACGCCTTCAACGATGCTTTCTTTACACAATTCTGAATAAATGTACAATCCATCGTTCGCTTTTGATTTTGTTTTTTCAGTTGCATGGAATTCAACTAAAGCCACTTTCCATATTCCAGGAAGTTGTAACGGATATTTCAATTGTACTTTGAAATTTGTTACCTCGTTTCCTGTAAAAACGTATTACTCTCATTGCTTTGCACGTAAATATAACGATCCATGTTTACTGCTCACTCTTATCTGTGTCTTTAACGTCACTGGCATCTACCCAACTATTAAATGTATCCGGGAAACCTTGCCATTTTACAAAATACTCTAACCTCTTCTTTCTTTTTCTTCGCTTAACAATGCGCTCAATAAACCAGAGACTGTTCTCGTCTTTTTCCACTTTCTGCAATTCACTCGTATAAAAAAAAACCTTTTATATTTTCGTCTTTTAAATCCTTTAAGCGATACATTGGAATTCCCTGCTTTAGTAACCTACCCGCTATTTGAAACACCTCTGCAGTGTACTGCTCCTGATAGGCTCTTCGAAATAACGATTTCGTAAAGCTGACGCGGACATATTCGCCCAGTTTCAAAGAGTAAATAGGTTTTTTTTTATACTCTTGCGTTTCTTCAAATATATGTAAGCCCAAACGTCGGCCTCATTATCTTTATTTATTTCATTCGGTGCTAGATCATTAAGGCTTCTGTGCGGAGTATTGTTATAATTATCAATAATGTCGTCAAGCACACCAATGTAACGATAGCTACCGTGATGCCTCATGTACCGGTAAAGAGTCGTTTTGATCGTCCTCTGAACCCTTTCCACATAATTTGCCTTTGGTGGATTTTGTGTTGTGAAAAAGTAGATGTTTTCCGATTTCATCATTTTTTTAAACCACTGATTAACAAATTCGGAACCTTTGTCTGCTCTTACTTTTCTTGGTTTCACGACTTTAATTATATTTTTCATACCTTCCAAAACTGCCTTTGCCGTTTTATTTTTTAACGGTTGCACTCTTAACTTCTTGCTTAAGATGTCAATGGTAAACAATAGATACCGAACACCATCATTTGCATCACTTAAATTTATCATAGAAAGCAAATCAATGTCCCATTGTTCATTGATTGAGGTTACTCGCACATTTGCTGTCTGGAAACGATGACGAACAGGTTTCTGTAGTGCGTAAGAATCCTGTTTACTCAGCCACTGAGAAATGTATTTATGGGTAAATACACCGGGGTATTTTTTCTGAACCACTTTCAATAACTTATCGGGACCCCCGTAAGCAGCGGCATGTTTAGGATCAAAATAATATCTTTTCAAAATAACGTCTTTATCCATTGTATCCATTGTATTCATTGTATCCAACATTTATTTTCACATTCCAAACATAAAATGAGTCATTTCAAAAACAATACGTTACTTTTGATGTCGTGAAAATATTCATATAGATTTTCAAAAAACGGTACGCTAAACATCATTTACGTTTTCATGGCCCCATTATCAACCCGATTTACCATTACAAGATAATCATGGGAACGATTCTTTTACGGTAACACCGTGGCACTTCAAAAGTTGATCTAGTGGGTAGGAAGAAAAGGGTTAAATTGGAATCATTCATATAGATTTAAAAAAAAAATGATTAGCATCATTTACGTTTTCATGACTCCATTATCAACCCGATTTACCCTTACAAGATTTCTAGGTCATAATTTTATCTTTTACAAATTTATCCCCAAGACTTTTATCCCCAAGACTTTTATCCTCTTCTAAGACAGTTTTACTCTACTACTGGAAAGATGTCGGAATGAAATGGAAGGAGTGTTGATGAGTAAATTTTGAATGAAATTAAAAAAAAAAAAGATAATTCAATATCGCTAATTTTGTAATGAACGAAATTAGCAATATTAATCATTCCCCTTAACTTATATAAAAATACAAATTTAATGAATAGTTTTCGTTGTTTTGACGAACCAATTGATTGCAGACTTTAAAAAAAAGAAAATAAAAACTTAAACTAAGTCGCTGGAAATGATATGTACGGGATCATGTGTAATAATTGTCCAATCTAATTTAATGATTTTATGATTCTACAGAATTGACAAATACTTACTTCGTATATAACAAGATCAACATTGCCATATCGTAGCGAACTTTTTGTGTTGCTCCAGCCACCAAGAACTATTTCAAATGTGTTGAATGAGGCGAAATTGTTTCTATAGATATGTAACAGAATGTGCACATTGGAGTTTGCCTTCACCTTGAACGCGATGCGGTTCGTATTCACAAAACTGATGTCATTAGCATACAAATCAAACTCTGTGTACGTAGGATGCAGATTATACCACGGTAACACAAACTCTGGAAAGAAATAGGTCGTTAAAAATTTTGGCTGGAATTCAAAAATTGCATTGATATTAGAAAAGGCACGTGAGAGCCAGAGACGCTCTACTGACTATTGCTTTTTTCCTTAGTTTCATTTGATATTTC
Source organism: Fragum whitleyi (assembly GCA_948146395.1). Lineage (NCBI taxonomy): Eukaryota > Metazoa > Mollusca > Bivalvia > Cardiida > Cardiidae > Fragum > Fragum whitleyi. The sequence continues at coordinate 47,186,245 of OX411551.1, read as the reverse complement.
AGAAGCTTTATCGTTTAAAAAGAAATTTATAGAAAGCAAAAAGAAATATTTAACAGAAGACCATAATGGTCCTATATCAGTCAACATATTTAAAGATCATTTAATAACCATCAATTGCCGAATTTTCAGGAAAGTCGTTATTGTAATGTTATGATCGATTTCATGGGATGACACAATTTTCACTATGTTTCACCCTTGTGACCACACAGACATTGTGACCATGAACATAGGACCATAACTGTGGCTCCCGGAGTCCAAGAAGGAAAATTGCCATTAAGTATCACACATTTACATAACAGTTATTGTGTATGTTCAGTTTATATTTTGCATAATGATGGTGAATGCTTCGTTTTCGAAAGAGAAGACATTCAATGTGAATGTTGACTGTAGTCTTTTTTATCTCCGAGGAAAACATATCGAACTGCACAATATTACAGCATATTGAATGTGTGGCCATATATTTCTGGATTTATTAAACGAGTCATCTACAAACAGATTAAACGAGGCAATCGGGAACCCTCGGCGATTCTACAGAATAGACCTCGGAAATAATAAGGGCGCCACCATGAAAGCACACCACTTTGCACGTGGGTTTATATGACGTCACAAACACCAACGAATCCGCTAAGGATGACGTTGCATAAAACAAAATCAACGAAAGAATAAAAGTGGGCATGTTATAATTTGATTACAAAACGCAGTGTTTTACTGCATTTTGTTTTCAAATTATAATATGCCTAAAAGTTTTCCACAGACAGTCGGAAAGAATTAAAAGTTTTCCACAGACAGTCGGAAAGAATTTAAAAAATGTGATTTTCTTCAAGCATATTAAGTAACCGAAGTACCACCAGAAGCCGAATTACCTAACGAATGACCCTAAATTACTACACTTACGTCCGAGGTACTTTCCAGCTTACAGAAAAGTCAAAGCGATGTTCCGAATGTAAACGAGGTTCTGCGTATTTTGTATCTGCTTTTCTGAAGGGTTTTGCAAACTTAGTATTATAGTAGCACAAATTCAATATTCTGTTCATATTTTTTCCCGAACCCTTTGCGATAAATCGATTTAATTAGACTTTTTTTTTCATCGTTGAAAATTATCCGCGTAAAATCCTACGCCGATTTTAAAATGATGTCATCAGGCTTATTATGTTATCATCTTGATTCTTTCGTTGGTCCACATACTAATCGCGAGCACCTACTAGATGGAAACTGGCCGAAATTTTCCCAAAATCCGCCATTCTTGACCACAAAAATCATCAACAAATATAACTAAAAGCCAAATTCCTTATAGCTATTGAACTAATCAGGGTATTTGCATGACTCTTGATTACTGAAAATTCATGTTCGCTATTACATACTCAGAAACCCTACCCTTTTAGAAAGTTGCGTAACTCCTAGGCTTGCAGGAGGAAAATATTTACCACTCTCCTTCATTATACATTTGTAGTAAATATGAGAAACGCGAACTCAAATTAAAAATATGCAGTGAACATTTTTAAGAAGTATGATCCAACTTGATGTCCTGGAAGTTTCAACCCCCTACATTTAAAACTGAATGAGATATGATCAGAAATAAATGGTCTCGTACTGACGCGATAGGATACGTGGGATAAAAAAAAGCGTACTGTGGATTTCATTTTGTCAGCAATTTGTTAAACGGGTTTTGACAATAATTCTCGAGCTAAAAAACCCTTTTATTATAAGGTGGACTTTTCAAATACCACATACCAAACGATAAACTAACTTCATCATGGCCCTTGGTGAACAGTCTGCTGAAATGTCGGATGAATATTGACTCAATCGGTTTCCGCAGTCATGACCTCAGATATGACATACCTGGCCATTTTTGACAAGGGAGAAGCAAACAGATTATTGTTTACCTCTGTGAAGCAGTGGGTTCTTTCTGTACCTTAAAACAAGACTTACTACAGTCCTTCTTTGTATGAATATCGATTTCCAAAATCAGCAGCGAAAATAAAATATAAGTCACAGTTAATTCCAAATTGTCTAAAACCTTATTTATAAAATTGGATGAGTATCCTAGATTGTGCACTTGGGAAGCTAGAAAATCTAAATATTAGAAAATCTACGAAATCCATGCCTAATCTCCATATTTCATTATTGCATGATATATATTTTTAAATGTATTGGTTCTAGTAAAGACAAGTAAAAAGGTTGAAATTATGGACTTATAATAATGCCATTATAATATTTACAGCAAAGTGATGCTATTCGCTGCCAACTCATTTACACAGTAAGTACACTAGTGTAATAAAACCGCGAAGTATAACAAGGTGCCAAATTGTCACAAGATACGCCCGTCACACTGCTTAGTATTAACTGGGGGTTTGAATAGAACTGAGGTTATTTTGAATGAATATTTTTTGCGCCCATGTAGTTTCATTATCCTAGCTATTATACTTTTACAGATATACTCCGGACAAGATTCAAGTCTGAAAAACGACAAAGGGCAATAACTCAAAAAATAGGCCAGGTAGAATTATGGTTATTGTACACTGCACTACCCCTTGGTTAGATCTATACACCCATGCAGTTTCATGATCCTAGCTATTATACTTGTAGAGATATACTCCGGACAAGATTCAAGTCTGAAAAACAACAAAGGGCAATAACTCAAAAAATAGGCCAGGTAGAGTTATGGTTCTTGTGCACTGCACCTCCCCTTGGTGAGATCTATACACCCATGAAGTTTCATGATTCTAGCTATAATACTTTTACAGATATACTCCGGACAAGATTCAATTCTGAAAAACAACAAAGGGCAATAACTCAAAAAATAGGCCAGGTAGAGTTATGGTTCTTGTGCACTGCACCTCCCCTTGGTGAGATCTATACACCCATGAAGTTTCATGATTCTAGCTATAATACTTTTACAGATATACTCCGGACAAGATTCAATTCTGAAAAACAACAAAGGGCAATAACTCAAAAAATAGGCCAGGTAGAGTTATGGTTCTTGTGCACTGCACTCCCCCTTGGTGAGATCTATACACCCATGAAGTTTCATGATCCTAGCTTTTATACTTTAAGAGATATACTCCGGACAATATTCTAGTATGAAAAACAACAAAGGGCAATAACTCAAAAAATAGGCCAGGTAGAGTTATGGTTCTTGTGCACTGCACTCCCCCTTGGTGAGATCTATACATCCATGAAGTTTCATGATCCTAGCTATTATACTTTAAGAGATATACTCCGGACAAGATTCTAGTATGAAAAACAACAAAGGGCAATAACTCAAAAAATAGGCCAGGTAGAGTTATGGTTCTTGTGCACTGCACTCCCTCTTGGTGAGGTCTATACACCCATGAAGTTTCATGATCCTAGCTATAATACTTTAAGAGATATACTCCGGACAAGATTCAAGTCTGAAAAACAACAAAGGGCAATAACTCAAAAAAATAGGCCAGGTAGAGTTATGGTTCTTGTGCACTGCACTCCGCAATGATGAGAAGAATATAATTGCCAAGTTTGAAGTCAATCGAACTTCAAGTGACAGAGTTATGCTCCGGACAAAGAAGTGGACGCCGCCGGACGCCCGGACGCCCGGACACCCGGACGCCTGGACAACCGGACGCCGGACGCCACGGGTGATCCCATAATACGTCCCGTCTTCGACGGGCGTATAAAAATATTCAACGGAGTTAATTTAATACTGTGAAATAACTCGTATTCTACAAAGTTTATGATATATTCTACTGCACTAGCAGAAGATAACCAGTTGATTATATATGGTATTACACAAGGGTTATTACACAAGTATAATAATTGCCATGCAAAATAGCTAAGAACATACATAAACGAAATAGTGAAGATTACGTCATAATTCATGTGATGTCATTTAAAGCTGCTCTTTCACAGTTTTTCAGTGAAAAAATGAAAACGTGTTCTTAGATTTGGAAATGTGTGTATTTTTAGATGATAAAGAATGGCCAAAGGGCAATGGAACTAAATTTAACATATTTCAATAATTTTGTTACTTATTTTTTCGAAGAGGCAAGATCAGTAAGGGATCCAGTCTATTGATTTCCAGTCTATAAATTTCAAAAGTGTTTTTTTTCGTGAATTTTCTTTCATTTTTGCTAGTATTGATATGAACTTTACAGCTGTCAATTACTTTTACCTTAATATTTGATTAAATGAGACAAACATGTGGAATGCACATGCATAAAAAGTTGGCTCGAAATTGAAGAGTAATTTTTAGGCGTTAGTAGTTACTTTATTTTTCATGGATGTTTTTCGCTAAATTCAGGAATATCGGCCTTTTTTTTCCATGCATTACCAGATTGAATCTTATTATTTTAAAGCTTGACCATGATGAGATCGTTATCTCCGACCGATTTTACGAACATTTTCAAAAATCACATTTTCCCAATCTGTGAAAGAGCAGCTTTCACAAACAGCCTTACATGTTTGCGGAATAACTCGACAAGTTTCTACGATTTCCTCAACTTCACGCGAAAATTTGGGTCATATAAAGAAATTATATCATATTTGTGTTAATAAAATACCAAATTCTAAAATTTCTTATACCAAATTAATTTATCTCATCAAAAAAAATCGGCACAACCTCGTATTTATCTGTTTAAAATAGATGACTCGTCTAATTAATAAGGTATTTAATGGCCACTCATACAATATCGTCTATATAATTACCATATTGAAGACATGTTGGTTGAATTCCACTCCAAGAGAGGTCATCAAGACACCTTCTTCTTTCGTTTCCTCGTTTGACCTTGTATTGTGATTTACACACGTAGGAAACTTCTGAGCCGATTGTCCTTTGTTCGATTCCATGCACTTTTCCATTTTGGATGTCGTATAACATCTTGCATTCTGTTGGTATGAGTATGAAAGTGAATGGAATAGGCGTTATACTATTTTCATACATACGTAGTTCCAAAAGAAAGTGTGCAGTTTCGCTTTTTTGTTTTCCTTATTTTTTGCAAAGTTGGGGTAACTCTTTCTTGTAAAATATGTTGCATGTTTAGATATGACCTTTTAGAAACGAGACATGAAATCCGATTTCAAAAAAAGTTGCGTATACTGTTGGCACATCTTCAGCACATATGGTGTTGAGCTTGGCACTTCTAGAATTTCTATTCTGACAGGGAGAAATTTGCATTTATGGTATTTCCGAGTTCGACTAGGGACTCCGTACCATTTCCAGAGAGAAGTTTGAGTTTACGTACAAATGTCACACTAGCGCCAACGTTAGAAATCGCTACGTTGATTTCTCAATAACGTCAGATACAACGGTGCAATAGCGTAATACAATATTAGTTGATACGTAATAGAGGAAGCTCAAGCGTATACATACGAATGAGTGTGTGGAGGAAGTTTTGAGTGAAAATAAAGGGAGGTAATCGAATATAGCTTACTTTGTTCAAGATGCACACAATTAGCGATATTTACTACTTCCTTTAATGAAATATACGTACTTTTCTGTTTGTGTGTCTTCGTGAACCAAACAGACACTTCAAAATCCATAACAGTCATTAAAGTCGTAGAATAGTTGAACCGATATGTGAATAAAACCTTAATCGTCTTGAACGATTTCGAAACGCTTTCACATGATTTTGGAGCTTTTCTAATAGATTTGAGTGAGTGTTTTCAATGTATGCTGAGTGACCGATTTAGAATGATTCTGATCGGACTTAGTGTTAATTTCACGATGTTACTTACTGTGAAAGCTTTAGACAAAACGGCCCCTCTCTTTATTTTTGATGGAATTCATGACCCATTGCCAAGCCATCCCTCTCAATTCAGTTAGTTACATCGCGAAACTGACATTCATCTCGATCAAAACAATTCCAAATCACTCGCTCCATTCATTCATTCATTCCAAACGCTCACTAAAAAAGATGAAAGGAACAACTTGATTCAATATAAATTAAGCCAGAAAAGAGTCGCGATTTCTCTAACATAATTGCAATTGTGAACGTTTGATAGCTTCTTGAAGAAATAGGAAGCTATTTAAAGATATTTTATGATTATTTAATTACAGGGAGGTAGTATCGCGACTTTTGATCCTCCTGAACAAGATAAGCGATATTGGGTTACCTCCCCTTAATTTCACTCAAAACTCGCTAAACGCACTCACACTTTCACCATTCTTAATTTTAAAGTGAGTTGTCACCAGCGAACGAAATGGCAACACATGAGATGACACTCCGGTATTGGCTATATTTATAACATGATGGCGTAATATGCATATATGAAATAGAAGGAAATTACATTATAGGAATGAGTGTCTTTTTCACTGCGTTTATTGGGGTATAAAGTGCAATTGCCTTAGCACATGGCAATACAGGCGTTATATTTAAGCCATGTGCTAAGGCAATTGCACTTTATACCCCAATAAACGCAGTGAAAAAGACAATCGTCCCTTATGATTGCAATCATCTAGATCGAAGAAACTATTAAAATACTCAGCCAAACATTAAAGCTTCAAGTCTACTTTCTGCGCGTATAAATTACACATTCAATCTATTTTTAGATCGTGTATTGTTTATCTTGCTATCGAAGTGAAATGTCAAATAGTAAAACAAATGATACACAAATAAAAGACAACGTTTAAATTCGTAGAGGTTATGACAAAAAAGCTTGTTTCTGCCAAGTTAGCCTGTATTTTCAAACGAAAACGGCGTGGTCGGTCTTAGCTGAGAGGGTTGCTTGAAGGTCTTCGTCGACTCGATGTTTTCTAAGTTTAGGTCGGCTCAGAATCAGAACTGCATTCTTTCGAAAATATATTAATTTATAATAGCAATGTTGCTTTGATGATCGGAAACTAGGTTAATTCCAGTTCCTACAACACAGGCCTTGCAGATCGAATTTCGGGGGTTTCCCGAAAGACCTATTGCATTTTATACAGAAATAAAGTGCAATGGATTTCCCCACGTGGTACGATTTAAACCAATCAGAATTCTTTATTTTATTGGATTGCAATTATAGAACTTTATTCGCAATATGATACATGTATTTGTTTTACTGTGAACACAGATAGTTTAGCCAATTTATAATACTCAACGTCACATTAATGCTTTTGAGCTCATAAACACAAGTCCGATAGGGGAAGGGAGATATATGAAAAATAAAATCATCGTGCTCCGTCCCGGATTTTACCTTTTGCACATAACTCCTTCTCCACCAGGCATACTAGATTGACACATCAAGGGAAAAATGAAATTATTCCATAAACGATGTATGTTGCAAGTAAAAAAACATTACCCTCCCCTCCACCCAGCACACTTCCTGTATCGCTCAACCTACCTAATCAATACTTTCTTATACCAATCGCAAAAGGACGAATGAAAAGAGGCTGCTACGTTTTTAAGTTAATACTTTACCAGTTCAGCTTGAGACGCGGCATTGATGACAGGTTTCCCGCTGTCATCTTTCAGAAACTATCATCCTTGCAAAAGACATTTTTATTAATAAAATGAATTCATTATTGAGGAACGCGAGGTCTTCGTTGAACAAATCGTAGAGCAAAAATCAAAATCGAAAGATAATTGCATAAGCTTCAGCTGACGTTGTCCTCACAGTAAAGTTACCTGGTAACGGACAAACAGGTATTACACCATTCCATTGGCCGTTCGGTTGGCACGTCCTTATGACGTCATTGTTTACGTTGTTTACCTGTCTGTCACACTTGTACAGTACCTTGGATCCAACCTTTAGGTTATTTGAACCATAAACTTTGCCATACATTATATCTTCGATAGGGTGACATTCTGTTATTTTAGATATATAAAAAAGCCTCTATGAATCCTAAGTTTAAAGCCTCGATAATCAGAGAGAACATCAAATCTGCACCAAATGTAATCTAACTCTTATTAGAAATGAGTATCATTTTCTCTTGATCTGCCTTAAATACTATAATAATACACAAAAAATATTCCACAGCATACTGAACAACAAACACAACTTATCACCTTTAAATGGCAAATATTTCTGTCCCGAAAATGACAGATTTGCTGATATGACATTATTTTATTTTTACATGCCACTCGGTAACTAATTGTAGTAAAATTTATTTCTGAGCCCATACTCACTCGAGCAGAGACACTTGAATTTAATAAACATGTTTTCCACTCATGCAGCAGATAGAATGCATCGTTGGAAATTAAAGTTAGTCGAGTATTACAGCATATAAAAGTGGTAACGAAAAGCCATGTAGACATTTATCAGATAAAGCCAAGTTTTCGAGTTTTGCGGTAGCGAAACATTTAGGAACGTCATCGCGCAAAGTCACATTGAACTCATTCGTTTACGTAATTAAAATCAAGGACACTTGTTCCTGCCATGAGGGGTCATAACTCGGACCATTGTAAGGTTAAAACGTCGATGGTGCCGCCATTTGGATGCTGACAGGATGGAGGGGCCGTATTATAAAATGTAATGATCGAAAATCTTTTTTCTCTGTTTGTTTCATGAATTTGATTTATGTGTGAAAGATGTTGTTTTTTTGGCGAATAAAATGTTATGTAAAAATAATCGAAAACAGTTTTCGAAGAACTGATCTACCTGTCAAAGGTCTACCAGACGTATTTACTATGTATCCGAAAGGGAGGCCAGACAATGTTTAACGTAAGAATTTCTTTTGAATCTGACAATGTCCATTCTGTTTTTTGTACGATTTTCCAAGGCGAAGGGATATCGAATTTTTATTTTTTTCCAATATTCATTATAAAAGTCGTGTAATTATGTCATATTAGTGGAATACTCGTAAAACAATGCTTTTATTCACTCTACAAATTTATAGGAGAAACGCATAAGATGACTTTAAATAAAGTGAATCGAACTTTTAAATCGGGTCGATATTAATTGGGTTTTGTCCCTGAATGATTTTTCCAAAATAATTCGACTACTTATCAATTCAGATAGCTAATGAATTATTATTTTTCCACACACACAAAAAAAACAATTGACCGTTTAGAAGTTCATTAGTTGAAAACAGAACAGCTACCTTCATTTTTACATACAGTTCCACCAGAAGCATTTAAAGTGAACAACATCGTGAAATTCACAAGGTGAATGATAAATAAATGATTTTGGAATGAAATTGAATGAGTGTGTGGATCGACTTTTGAGTGAATTTAATGGGAGGTAATCCAGTATTGCAAATTTTGTTCAGGATGAACAAAATAAGCAATATTGATTACCTCCCTTTAATAAAATATGCTTACAAGTTCATTAGATAGCTCCCTATTTCTTCATGAACCTATCAGATGCTTTCAATTTCAATTAAATAAGTGAAATCCCGATATTTTTCCTAGCTATTATTTTTTTGAACGAAGTTGTTGTTATATGTTTTTCAGTGAGCTTGGAGCGTTCTTGAATGATTTGAGTGAGTCTTTGGAGCGAATGAATGGAGCGCTGAGTGAGCGATTTAGAATAGTTTTGATTGAGTTAAATGTCAATTTCACGATGAAATTAACTGTATCAATTCAGATAGCTATTTATTTTCCTACAAAAACTAATTGACCGTTAAGAAGTTCATTGGATGAAAACAAAACACCTACCTTCATTTTTACATACAGTTCCACCAGAAGCATTTACTGAACATGTCTCTTGCTCACCACAATCTGTGTCTTCGCATCCTTCTATTGATTTCTAAGTGATGTTTGAAGAAAAAAATAATGTTTTATTTTATATTGTTTTCGCCGAAGTTTGGTAAAAATATATAGTACTAACCCATTATTTAAGTTTAAACTCATTTTAGAGTTGTTGTTTGTGTAATACCGTAGTACAATTTTGTCATAAATGTGTTATACATTTTAGGTTGTTTGTCATATATCTGATTCTATTTCACAAAAAAGAAATATACGTCTTTGATACAGTGTATAAATTATATCATAAAAACAATTATGGTGTTGTGTTACATCGTACACGAGTTACAAAACCGGTTTGCTAGGTGAAAGTGAAAATATCGTGGATTTTCTACCAAAGCCTCGTAACTACAGCTTTAAACAAGCTTTAGTTACGAGATTTTAGCAGAACACCGACGATATATTGTTTGCAAAGGTGCAGTACTTAAGTCTGGCCACACTGTTTTTTATTGGCAGTGCAATGCATCTGAATTTCGATCAATGGGACCTTACATTAATCTTAACGGAAATTGTCGTGCTTTACCGGTGTCCAATTTTTCTTCTTTGAATACACGTAACCGACGCATTTTTCTGGTGTACCAGATCCTTCAAGCTGAACATGCAAGCGGCAAATATTTGCCTGTGAACGAAAGATACATATACAAAGTGTGAATGTGAATAATTCGACAAGTTCAGAAAATAATATAGCTGTCTTAAAACATACATTGTATGATATCTTTTGCGAATTCATCATCGCTCATTACGTAAAAATTCCACGAAAATGTGTATTTTCTAAAGGACCCTTTGATTCAACCAAAACTTTGCTCAAACAAGATATTATTGCATAAAATGTACTTTTTCGGGTCGTTAAAGGCAAGCGTTAACGGAAAAATCACGGAAGAGAACTTGAAATAATAGTGAAATTCACGTGCGGTCAATGGCCGTTTTTTTTACTTAAATATACTCGGTCTGGACCTATATACTTTATCGGTTTCTGTGTTAATCATAATTAAAGGGCATAGATAAAGAGGTTGGTCCTATTCCCGCGATAAATTTTGTGACGTCATAAATTTACCAAGCAACTTCACTATTAACAAAAGTGACGGTACAGTGTATAATGCAATTGTTCCGGTACAGTAGAAGGTTTTGATATACTTTTAAAGCGTTCCTATGAACAATTTTGCAACCTCTGTTTAAATAAATACTGTAGTCTCTCTTTTTATGCAATATTTGCGTCAATTCATGTTTATCTGGCGTTAACATTTGCAGAGACCCTCAAAATGCTATAACGCTCGAGTGTTAAACCATTTTTCGGGTCTTTACAAATGTTAACGCTCTTAAAAACGTGGATGTACCCTTTCTTCAAATTCATTTCGAAATTATTAGAAATAATTCACCTTGTCAATTCCACGGCTACCTTAACTGCATACTATACGATTGTAACTGTTTCTAATGAATCTATTTTAAAAAAAATACCTTTGTATTGACACTGATTCCAAAACATGATTTCTTTGTTCGACACATTTCGACACACTGCAAATACGATGAATCTTCAAAAAACAAGTCATATTCTTCCTTTAGGCACAGACCCAGCGAGAATTTTTCGAGGTCGCCTTGAACAAAACGTTGCATTAGGAAATATACTTGAAACCCAAGTAAAAACATGTTTTGCCTTTACACAAGCAAAATATCAGTGATCTCTGTGTTCATATTGTTAGCCTATCTCATCTCTAGAAACACATTTTTTTTCAGATTTCTGAAGCAATAAAATAGGCAATGGAATGTCATTAGATAACATGTTTGAATTGAATAATAGATTTACGCAACCGTATACTAAGTGTTGCGTTAATGTATTTTTCCGGATACAAAATGCTCTTAAAAGTATAATTATCTTTTCTGTTAGAATAACTCTTTAAAAATGAGTTTTTATTTTATCAAATATGTCTCAGTCTAACTTGGCTTTAAAACACGATCACGCTTCATTACTCTACAAGTAATATAGTTTGGATAAATGACAAACAAATTCATATGAATAGAAGATATCGAATATATTATATTACCGGAACTACCAAGAACAATATCAAACAGTATTGAAATACAATCAAAATCAAACGGTACAAATTAGAATTTTGTTCCAAATCTAGGCAAAATTAAACCGCTGTAAGCCGAAAGTAATAATAATAAATAGGATGAAACAGACAAATTAGAAATCTGTAATTGCTGGATTTGTCCTAAAGAATCGAAAAACCCAAATTATTTGTTGTAATGACGCAGTTGATCCAGGTAGTTGTAAAGTCTATTATTCGAAATTCGAAAAGCATCACATTAATGTACTTATTATTTCTCAACCGATAAGACTAAGAAATAAATGATATGATTCGAAAATTATGTCTTGACAACAACTCTCTTCAAAACAATAAATAAATTGACAAACTAGCAAAGAGTAATAATACCGTCGGGCACTTTATGAATGAAATTTATTTGAATTTTTCATTATGCGATAAAATAAAAAAAAAACGTGTATGATTTCTATTATTGTATCGGCACAAAAGGCAATCAACTTTTTGTTTGTTGCGCTTAAGTTGTTTTTCAGACCATAAGTAGTTGACTGTGCCGTTAAATGATACAACCGAAAAAAAGTCTATTAACTTAATTGAACTACTTATTTATTTTGTACTTTTTTTATCTAAATATATGTGAATGGAATACACTGTTGTATGCCAGAAAATTCTTGCTCAAAAGCTGTTATCTCTAAGGTTCGAACTGACTGTATCATATGAGCCGGCGGCAGCTTGGCGACTGTGGTCAGCTAAGTGGAGTGGGATATTAGGTCTGAAGCATGTCATATAAATACAGTTAATCACATCGTTAAATTGACATTCATTCCAATCAAAACCATTCTAAATCGCTCACACATCGCTCAATTCATTAATTCCATACACTCACTCAAACCGATCAAAACACTCCAAAATCGCCATTAAAATATTTCGGAATCGTTCATCGATCACCATTCAATTCAAATCGATCAATTTATTCTAAGATTGTATTGACCTTTATGGATTTTAAAGTGTCTAGTCAGTTCCTGAAGACACACGAACAGGAAAAAACGTATCTTTTTTTATTAAAGGGAGGTAAAAAAGAACGCTTATTTCGTTCATCTTGAACAAATTAGCGATATTGGACTCGCTCCAAACACTTATTCAATTTTCTTTCCAAAATCAATCCAAAACCATTCACATGCTGTAACATTCGTCGTCATGATCGCGGCCGCGTTTAGATACGAGATCAAAAGGATACCTTGCGAATGAAATATTTACTTAGCAGCCTGAAATTGTCGACCTTTGGTGTGATTTTGTTCCTCCATGCATTAGGCATATTTGGGCTTCTCACGAAGGACACTTCTAGTTGGGCGGATTACAAGAAAATATCCTTGAAATTTCTGCCACATTGGAAACCAGAACCACGGACATTTGGATAAGTAGTCTGTGTCTCCCAACATATACACCGGCTGACAAAATTACTGGATCTTCTTTATCCATGCATATTCGACAGGAACAAGGGCATCGCTAACGGGTGCCAAAGTGCGTTTCAGGTGTTAAATTATGCCAACAATCTAACACGGAGAAGGGGCATAGTTCGAACAAAAATGCTTCCATAGTTATCTTTAATGGATAGCTCTTGTGATGGAGAACACACACGCCAAGTTTAAAGAAGAAATCTTCAATTTAACAGAGATTCAAGTTTGTCACTCCAACACCAACGACTTATCAAACGCCAACGCTGCCAAAGTGATGATAATAGCTCGACGTTCTGTTCAAAAACACCCGATCTCTAAAGAACATCTTAGTTACACCTGGATTTTGAGTGCATAGAAATCGCCTTTTTATTTTCTCAAACCTGAGATCTCCGGCATTTAGAATCAGTCGGATGACTCCTTGAGCAATTCGATATATCAAAGATGAAAGTGCAAAGATACTTGTACAAATATCCTGAAAATGTCAGTTTTTAGCTCCACTGGCCGAAGGCCAGCGAGCTATTGTCATGGCGGAGTGTCCGTCGTGCGTCCGTCCGTGCGTGCATAAACTTTTTCTTTAAACATCTTCTCCTCCCAAAGCAATGGGCGGATTTTAACGAAACTTGGTATAAATGATCCTTGGGTGGCCCTCTTCTTAAATTGTTAATAGAATTTTGATTGGCACCCAAATATGGGCGTGGCATTTATTCACTTTGAAATCTTTAAAAATCTTCTCCTCCCAAAACATTGGGCCGATTTCAATGAAACTTGGCATGGATGTTCCTTGGGTGACCCTTTACTTAAATTCAAGAAATTTTGATTGGCCCAAAAATATGGGCGTGGCAGGGCGGGGCTTATTTTGAGCCCGAAATCTTTAAACGACATCTCCTCCAGAACCACTGGGCCGATTTCAATGAAACTTTAACAGAATGTTCCTCTGGTGACCCTTTACTTAAATTGTTCAAGAAATTTTGATTGGTCCATAAATATGGGCGTGGCAGGGTGGGGTCTATTTTGAGCCCAAATTTTTCGAATGACATTTTCTCCTGAACCACTTGGCTGATTTCAATGAAACTTTACCAGAATGTTCCTTGAGTTTCTCTTTTCAAAAAATTATTTGCTTAACTTCGATTGGCCCATAAGTATTGGCGTGGCAGGGCGGGGATTATTTTGAGACCAAAATCTTTGAACAATACCTCATCCGGAATCACTCAATCAATTTCAATGAAACTTTACCACAATGTTTCTTGGGTGCCTATTTACTTAAATTGTTCAAGAAATTTCGATTGGTCTATAAATATGGGCGTGGCAGGCGGAGCCTATTTTGAGCCCGAAATCTTTGAACGACATCTTCTTCTGAACCTTGTGTTTTAATCAGATGGATAAAGGGTTGCAGGTTCATTGTGATTGAGTATTTTGGTGCAATATGGACCAGAACCAGTTAATCATTATTAAATAGGTCTGGGGATATTTTGGGGTGTTAATGTATTCATTTAAAGTAAGCTTTATTTAATGAAAGTCTCAAGATTTTAAAGCCAGTGGAGCGATACAGGCCCTCTTGGGCCTCTTGTATTTATTAACATGCAACTCTCATTATCTCTATATGTCAAAATCAAATCAAAGTACTGAAAGTACCAAAGACTGGCAGTCAATACTTTAATAATCGTCAGTTCTTCGTAAAAATGAGTTCGAAATTGCAATTTACTACTGAGATCACCTGAATATAACCAAAATGAATTGAAATAATTCCGAGAGAAGTTTAACATAAAAATTAACTACTGGCAGTACTGAGAGACAAAAAATCTGTAAAATTTTAAAGAAAGAGAACGTTCCTTTCTTTTGATAACTTCTTCTTTGCCAAAAGTTATGCTGTGATAGAAATTACAAACTCTGGTCAATGTTAAACAGTAACACTTTCATAGGGCATAAATAATTCCGCCCCCCCCCCCCCAAAAAAAAGAAACTGAATTAAAGCAAAAAGAAAATAGATCAAGCCAAAATAAAGAGAATAGATACGCTGGAAGTAAAAACTCTTAAAATTATAATAACTATTATTGTGACTACACTAGACGGGTTGTCAAGGCCTTGAAATGCGACCTTGATCGTATATCTAAGTTGTAACATATTCAAAAAGTGCTACATCTTAAGGGGAACATCTGTACAAAACCATTTTGAAAACCATTTACAAATGTAGAAAGTTAATCTCCTGACAAAAAATTGACCTAGATCTTCAGTGTGACCTTGACAAACAAAAAAAAGTTATGTTTTTTTTCTTTGTATGATATTTTCAAAGCGATGTTATTTGCTACGGTGTTTGTGTGATGATTTTTATTAATTTTTAGCAAAAGTTGTCTGTTCGGCTTCTGTGCAGAATTTGCAAAGTCATCGCGCGGTCTGCGGCTGGAGACCGTGAAAACAGTCGAATGATCTGTTGTAGAACGTACGACCGCCATACTTCTCCTTGCAGTGACCGCGAGGGAACACTAGGATGAGACAGGAAAAAAAAAGAGTCGCCGTGCAGTAGACATGAGAGCTTGGCTGATGGGATCCATATGCCACTTAAAAACTGCCCCTATATTAATAAACTAGTAATTGATATTAAAGCCTTGTTTGCATCTGTTTCGGAGTCGTTCCATATCACAGTCACCTTTTTTACTATATTTTCAAGATATGAAAATGTTAAAACCTACGACTGATGTGTTGACAAAGTATTGTGGTTCCAAAACCGAATCTCAAAAACCTTCTATATATCCGTGCGCCGATTGAACAAAAATCAAAAGTTAATCTTAATTTTTTTTTAACCTTTAGATTATTCGACTTGATCGGGTAAAGGCAGTGCGGCTGATCCTGTATGATGACCGCGTGGATATTGTAGGGTGATGAAATAGAAACAAAACATCACAAGGTCACCGCGCACACATCGTTGGGTGTCGATAAGATTGTTGTGCGGTTTATTGTAGTCTTAAACCATGCCAATTTTCTTAAGAATTTTTCATACATTCGTATAACGCGCCGCTTTTGCGCGTCAATTTGAAAGTAATTTTGGTCAAAAATCGCAAGTTTTGTTGACGCCGATATCTTTAAAATGTTTTCAACCATACCACTCACGTAACGAGTCTGATTTCTTCATGTTTGTATTGACCTGATACAAACTATATAATTTATTCTTAGATTCCAAAGTTTTTGGAAAACGCTTTTTTTGCATTTTAAACGCGTGTTATTGATGCACAGCGTCGTGTTTAAAAGTGTATCACTAAACATTTTAGAATAAAATGTATCAAAAACTATGGGAAACATCACGAAAGTAAAAGCAATATGGAATCGGAAATATGGTTAAAAACGAAACAACGAAGTTTCATTGAATTCAGAACTAAGTTTCTTAAAAAGGCACGTTCCACCTTGAACAAGGAGCATTAGCGATGTCGATGTTTTCACTAAAGATTTGGAGGGTAAACGTCATTTTATCTGGCGTCATCCACTTTTTCTCGAAATCTTAAAAAAAAGTACCTCGTATTGAACCTTCGATTGGCCGAATAGTGGTTTTGGATTACGTTTCCCGAGGTCTATTCCATAAAATCACCGAGGTCTATCGATTGACGGTAGGGCTTCAAGAAAGGTTGTGAATGCTCGTATAGACGAGACATAGAATTTTTGCTTTATACACTCATTTCTTTCATATGCTTAAAATTAGTTATGTTCTTACACCGTGTCGATTGCGATTTAATTGTTTTAATTTTATTTTAAAGATGTCAGCTTTCAAGCACAGTATGATCTCTGTAGAACCTTCATGATCGTAAATGGTCCTTACTTCATAAAGCTTATTTTGTACCAACATACATTGTGAGATCGTGGCAAAAACGAACTGGGGTGGTTATAAAAAGAGCGTGGCGGGAGGGGGCGGTTACAGTGGAAAGTAGTCTATCGACAACCAGAAAGCGTGGTGAGAAAATGTAATAAACTGTATAAACGAAATTTTGAAGACCTCCAGCCGAATTAATTTGTTTGCAGGAGGGAGGGGTTATTCGGTTAAATCACAGGCTGGTACACTTTTGTTACCTATCACTTCACAATAATTTTTTCGAGCCACCATTTGCCTTTCCATCATGGGTATAGGGCCCAGGCATACGTAGTATTCGGAAAAAATACCGATGAAGCTTAAACTTCTGTCAAATGTCGGATGTAAATTTGCCGAGCCGGGGTTCAAACTCACCATCCCAATTATTTTTTGCTAAAAGGGCTCGGAGTATCAAAGAATGATAAATCTAGATCTCAGTAAGAGATGAAATTGCTTACTAGATAGTAAATATTGCGAACTAATGCTTACCTGGATTTATTCAAAAGGATACTTATTTGTTTCGACGTCTGTAGAGCTAGTTTTTTGAATTTGAATTCCGATGTTCAATCCGGGATTGAGAACGTACATTTTCCTTTTTTTATAATGGTTTTTTCGTCATTTTAATGGCTCAAAAGCCCTGATTTGTATTATCATGGTGTATGAAAGCTTTAAATGATAAATATTACAAGCAGTAAATTTCAATCTAGTTGAAATTTTCTGAGGAAATAGCTATTTTGTGAAGTAGGCCATTTTTATGCATGTTAAGGGCATCCGTAGAAAAATCGCCTTATGGATATCAGAAAGTCTTCAAACTGGCGAGTGGGCACTTAAATTTTCTAATGAATGTCATGTACAAAGTATTTACGGGTAATTTGATTACCTAAATACTCAAATATCCACTGTGTCCTAAATGGATTAGAAGTAATGCAAGCCAATAACTGGGGAAAAATGAAGTTCGCTTATGGTTTCTTTTTCTGAGATAATACCTGCTTACCGAGGACAGTGTCATCTGCCAATTGTCGGTACTTCGGATGTTCGAATTGCATATATGGTTGGGGGAAAGATATGTATGAAAGATTAAAACTTGTACAATCATTACAATGAAAGAAACTATTTTGTATTGAAATGGGTATTGGGAGGGATTTTGGCAAAGTAAAGGTATAATTTGGCGCCAATCTGTTGACTTTTATCATACAATTGCTCATTCACATCGTTTCGTTCAAAAATGCTCAACCCAATTCAGCAATTTTAACGAAATTGACTTCCAAGTTTAAACGATGAAAGATCACTTTTGTTGTTTAGTATATAAAGAAGATGTATTCAATAAAGATATGATATCAAGGAAGCCCTGTCATCGAATAATCGCTATGGTTCTATTACTTTCTCTTATATCGTATATATATATCATATATATAATACATACTTAGTGTTTAGTATGAGAAAAAATATCTAATGAGGTTGGGAGAATTGATCATTGTCGAGGCTCTGCCGAGACAATTATCAATTCTCACAACCGAGTAAGATATTTTTTTCATACAATACACTTAGTACGTATTATATTTAAATGTATCTTATAACCTCTTTTTGCCTTGTTTTCGTCGATGTTTCTAACAGAAATGCAAGTTTCTAAAAATAACTGCATGATATCCTTGTTCTAAAAATAACTATGTGATACCATAAAAAAAACATACGGGATGCTATCATACAGATATAAGTTTAGTTATAAGATATAATTAAGAACCACTTTAGCAAGGAAATCATGTTCATACATATATAGAAGACAATGATCATTGAAATATGTATGTGGCTCCGCTATTGTAACCTACTCCAATAGACACATATTGGTACTTTATTGTCAGCTCGCAGTACTCGAGAATCTTGGACCACCATGCATAGCTTAATCCTTTACCCACCTGAAATATATAAAGATTCATATTAAAGTCGTATATCTGCAAAACCTAATGACTTCAGCTGATTACTTGATTCTATTCATGATATTCCTTGTCACTGGCAAAAGAAACGACTATGAATAAACGTATGTTATAAGTTAAGACGCATTCTCAATCCCTTTGTTTCTTCGAAAACTGGATATTCATGTTTATTACCAAAATAATCATATAAGTTTTTTTTTGGTTAATTTGTTTAGCCATTGTATTTTATCGGCGTCGCAGTGCTTAAACGGCATGCGCTTTATGCGAAACGTTAATGTTCTCATTATTAATGTAGGGCCTTTGAGTGTAAGCATAAAGATAATGTCAAAGACGTTTCCTTTTACTAGGAACATCACATTTGTTTAAGAAATTGCAATCCTATTGCCATGCAGAAGCTAATGAAACCCAAGCAACTCTCCGAACCTTGCTTGTATATCAGTTGGACGCTTGCAAGGGTGTAGCTCCCATTACGCACATTATGCAAGTGCGTAATAAAGATAAAGCCTACTTCGAAAAATCTTGTTGATGATGAATGATCATAACATCAAAAATATAGCTTGTTTAAGCTGTAGTTATGATGTTTTGATAATTCACCAACGCTAAAATCACAGACGGAGGGCATTCATCTTTTGTCACAGTCCACATATCGCTTTTAGCCTATATATTCTTTGGTTGTCGCCGTCTGAGTGCGTTTAAATTTCGAAGTCCTAGATACGCCTATCGCTAGTACGCCCATCAGTGGTGCTATTTGTGAAAAAAAGTTCATAAAGGTATGATCTTATGTCACTTCGGATCACTACTTGCTATTGAGATAAAAATATTTGTTTATTTTTGCCAGTCACTACATGTATAATTGTATAACTTACCTCAATACAGTTGTTTGAAGAAAGTATCCAAAAATCGCTGAATGTAACTCCATTTACAATTCCATTTTCCTGTTAGGAATATAATCGGAATATAGTACCAAATGGTTGCTTATTTATTTCAAGTTATACGTTTTTGAAAATGCATTTCCCAATAATTTCTCTTTTATTTTTTGATATTATATCATACTTGATGTCTTTAAAATAAGAAAAAGAAATAAGATAAAAAAATAAGAAAATAGAAATAAACAAGGAAAAACTTGAGGTCTGTTTAGAACCAGAATGCATATTTTTAAGGGAGGTTTTGAATGTCGCTCATTTTGTTCATCCTGAAAAAGTAGCGACATTGGATTACCTTCCTTTAATTTTACTAAAAGCTCATTGCACTTATCCAATTTAGTTTCAAAACATTCCGAAAGTCATTTGCCTTGTCAAATTCACGGTGTTGTTAACTGTATATTGTCATTTGTTTCATAAAATGTTACAATTTAATTTATGATTATTTACTTACGTTGTATTCACGAAGTGAAACATGGCTTTGACGTAAGACAGATTTTGTATTACCCCACCCAACGAGAATCACTTCAATTGTCTCTGAATATTTGTAACCGAACATGAACGTCGTTAGTGGCCTTCACCTTGAACACGATAACGTCCGTATTAACAAAACTAATGTCGTTGGCAAACATATCACACTCTATGTACGTGGGGTGACCCGAATGCCATGGCAGCACAAACTCTGGAAAAAATAGTTTGAGACAAGCTGATCTTAACCGAGTCGACACTTGAAATGTTATTATGCGAGCCTTAGAGAGTTGTTGGTCTACAAAAGCTAATTGATTGTTTTGAATCATATTGTAAACAATGGAACCTAACTGTCAATGTTGACAAAACTAAAGTTGTTATTTTTAAAAAAGGTAGAATTAATGAAGATTTCAACTTTACATACCGTGCTCAAAATAATAGAGATTTTAGAATCATTCAACTATTAAGGAGTGGTTTTCAGTAACAAGAGGCCCAAGAGAGCCTGTATCGCTCCACTGGCTTTAAAATCTTTAGACTTTCATTAAATAAAGCTTACTTTAAATGAATACATTAACACTTTAAAATCTTCTAAGACCTATTTAGTAATGATTAAATGGTTCTGGTCCATATTGCACCAAAATACTCAATCACAATGAACCTGCAACCCTTGACCAATCTTATTAAAACATAAGGTTCAGAAGATGTCGTTCAAAGATTTCGGATTCAAAATAGGCCCCACCTGACATGCCCATATTTATGGGCCTAACAAAATTTCTTGAACAATTTAAGTAAATAGTCACCCAATAAATATTCTGGTAAAGTTTCATTGAAATCGGCTTAGTGGTTCCGAAGGAGATATCGTTCAAACATTTTGGCCTCAATATAAGCCCCGCTCTGCCACGCCCAAATTTATAGGCCTATCAAAATTTAGCAAATAATATTTAAAAAGAGACACTCAAGGAACATTCTGGTAAAGTTTCATTGAAATCAGCCAGGTGGTTCAGTAGAAAATGTCATTTGAAAATTTCGGGCTCAAATTAGGCCCCGCCCTGCCACGCCCATATTTATGGACCAATCAAAATTTCTTGAACAATTTAAGTAAAAGGTCACTTAAGGAACATTCTGTTAAAGTTTCATTGAAATCGGCCCAGTGATTCAAAAGGAGATGTCGTTCAAAGATTTCGGGCTCAAAATAGCCCCGCCCTGCCACGCCCATATTTATGGACCAATAAATCACTGAAGGAAAATTCTGTTAAAGTTTCATTGAAATCGGCCCAGTGGTTCAGGAGGAGATGTCGTTCAAAGATTTTGGGCTCAAAATAAGCCCCACCCTGCCACGCCCATATTTATGGGCTAATCAAAATTTCTTGAACAATTTAAGTAAAGGGTCACCCAAGGAACATCCATGCCAAGTTTCATCGGCCCAATGGTTTGGGAGGAGAAGATTTTTAAAGATTTCAAAGTGAAAAAATGCCACGCCCATATTTGGGGGCCAATCAAAATTCTTTGAACAATTAAAGAAGGGGCCCACCCAAGGATCATTTCTACCAAGTTTCGTTAAAAACCGCCCATTGGTTTGGGAGGAGAAGATGTTTAAAGAAAAAGTTTACGCACGGACGGACGGACGCACACACGCACGACGGACACTCCGCCATGACAAAAGCTCGCTGGTCTTCGGCCAGTGGAGCTAAAAATGAATCATTTCTGAATGCCACTAAAACTCTGTCAGGCAAATCACTAAGGGCTTTGGTGCGCTTATGTCTATGATCAGGGGCAAAGAATTACCAGTTAAAATCATGTTAGATCTTTTTGATAGCTTTGTTACTTCTACTCTCACGTACGGGTGCAAAATATGGTCTTTTACAAACACAGACATTTTAGAAAAAAATCATAGGAAATTCTTAAAATGGACACTTAAAATTACCACCAGTAACAGTCCGATATATGACGAACTTGGCAGATACCCATTAAAAATCAATATGCAAGTTCGAACTATCAGTATTTTCTGAAACTTTACTCAATTAAACACAAGAACTGCATAATAGCCACAGAAGTAGATAGTATGAGGTACAGATGTGAAGAACTCGGAGAAAGAAATTGGCTATCTAAGGTTAAGAGTCTTTTAGAAAGAAGTGGTTTTAAAGAAATATGGTTATTTCCTAGTTCGGTCAACATTAAACAGTTCATACCATCTTTTCGAGAAAGACTTATTGATATATTTGTTAAAGAATGGTTTATGGACATGGAAAATAGACCTTCTTTAACACTTTTTAGAATTTTAAATGACTTTCACGCGTTCAGAATACATCGACTTAATAAATACAAGTTACCTCCGAAACATTTTTGCAAAACTAAGACTTTCATCACACGATCTTAACATTGAACAAGGTAGATATAGAAACATCCAGAAAAGTGATAGGAAATGTCACATATGTAACCTCAATGAAATTGAGGATGAATTCCATTTTATTCTAACCTGCCCGTTCTATACCACGCTTAGGAAAAAATATATAAAAAAAATATTTTTTCGTAAAACCAAGCGTCTATAAACTCACTGAACTAGTTAATTCTACAAATAAATCGACCTTTTACAATTTGGCAATATTTTGTGTTAAATCCTTAGAGATTAGGAAGAACCATCTAAATGAAATCCAAACACAGACTGGCTGAGACGGTGGTGAACGCATGCAGAGATGAAACCTCGAGGTACCTTGGTTTAACCTTTGTATGCACTGACCACTAATTGAACATATTCTCTGTTATAATATATTCTCACAAAACTACTTACTCATTTATCTTTATTTCTAGTATAGAGAAAAAAATACGACACTTTCAAGGACCAGTAATTTCACATACCGTATTTAACCCATATGTTTTGTTTTTTTGACTTGTATTTGTTTGTTTGTTCCGCATGTATATTATACTATGTATATGACGATGAACTGAAAAGTTCAAGTCTATGAAATAAAATATTGAACTTATGAACCTAATCTAAGAAAAGTTAATCAGATATCAAATACAATTACCCCTTTTAACTATACCCCTGCAATCGTCAGACCTTATCTAAGAACGGTCACTAACATAACACAAAAATTACCCCTTTTATCTCTGCATTCGCCAGACCTTATCTAAGAACACTCAGTCACATATGAAATAAAATAAAATACGTATAGCGTGATGTTTTTTTCCCCCAAGACTTTTGCGTCATTTTTCATTTACCATGAATATAAACATCGAGCTATTTCTATCGGCCCTTCAAATAGATATATATATATATATGACCAATCACACGAAGGGACTATCTGGATAGTGCGTAAAGAGTTGACCTCACTTAAACTAATCTATTTTTCAAATATTTATTTGATGGTGATCTAAGATGGTCCCTTTTCGCGCAACAGTACACGTCTATTTCTAAATAACATAGCTGGTAAACCTTATAAATTTAATTGTCGATAGTGCTTGCTTCGTCTTTTGATCGATGTGATTCTTGTTGTCACTGCTCATCATCATGCTAATGATCCCAATTTCCATGCAAATTTCATTAAATAATTTAGAAGCCAAATTCATGCTCTTTTACCGTATTGAAGACAAGTTGGTTGGGTCCCACTCCACGTTAAGTCTTCAAGACAGGTTCTTCTTTCATTCCCTCGTTTGACTTTGTGTTGAGCTGTACACACGTAGGATACTTCTGAGCCGATGGTCCTTTGTTCGATACCCTGCACTATTCCATTTTGAATGTTGTATAACATCTCGCATTCTGTTGGTGTATATTTAAAGTGTTAAAATGATCAAAAAGAAAATACAAAAAATGATGTCCACGGTGAATGTCACCAAATTGTCTTACTTGATTGATGTTCGGCAAAAAGCGTTCGCAAAGCTCTCCCGTACATGTTCGCAGTAAGTAGTGGTATGAAAATTTTATCGACATGGTGGTTAACAAATTGTTTTAAGTGCATACAGTCTATTGTAAAGTGGATAAAGAGACGATGATCGATGATCAAAACATCATGACTACGGTTTATCAAGCGATTATGGTTTAAAGAAAAAGAATCGTTTCGGAGAAATTGGGGCACTGTCTTAGTTTCTTTTCTTACCCTCTCTTCACGCAGTTAGTATCACACAGTGTCAGGGAAATACAGTCTGTGCAGTCAAGCGTAAACTTGTACAACTCCGTATCCACACATCACATTAATCGCAAGATTTAGACTTGTGTATAAATATCTTATAATTTAAGTTAGATTGGTTTACAACTTTATTATATACTGATATCTTAAGATGTGAATTAGAAGTTTTTCCTAGTATAATTTACCCTGATAAGAACATTTTATTTACAGAAAATATGATTGTAATTTCAGGAGTTTGTATAAAGGGCTTTGATAACAGTGAGCCACAACAGGGAAAGTCTTACTGTGATTTTAAAATTGCACACCTAAAAACAAACTTAGAACATTGAACAGAAAGCAGACAGCTGTCATATTTGGTATGTAGCATTATTTAGTGGGCCTCTACCAAGTTTGTTTATATCAAGAACCTAGGATCATTTTTGGGCTCCGCAAAGAGAAAAAATCTTTAAAAATCTTCTTCTCTGAAACTAGAAGGGAATGAATGAATGAATAGTTTTTTACGGCCCGTCGACAGCTAAGGTCATGTTGGGCGCAAAATATTTTAAAAAATAAATAATTGGTAAACGACGTCAAGGATACATTAAAACTAAACTAGACAAAACCATTATAAAACAATTCATGGTAAATGGGATAATACAAATAAGTTTAAATTGTAAAAATGTAAAGAGCATTTTCAAGTCTAAAATGAAATTACGATCAAAAGATCACTCAAAATAACTTTACAAATTCACATAAACGCTTTATAATCTGAGAATAATTTAAATGGGTAGAATAAATTGTAAAATTTAAGAAAACTTTTGATTTTGAGAACTAAGAAGAAAAATGGTCATTATAACCTAAATTTAGATTTTGCTATATAAATTAATTGACTTCAAAAAGTCAAATATTAGTTCAAATTTTACAGACTCGAACAACTGCCTCTTACTATCAACTTTAAAATATCTGTCTCTAATAAAAGAAAAATCAATACAATCAATAAAAATATGTTTGATAGTAAGAGGAGCGTTACATGGAATGCACATTGGCATCTCTTCTCCCTTTAAAAGATAGGAGTGTGTAAAATAAGTATGGCCAATGCGTAGGCGAGTCTAAATCAGCTCTTCGCGGCGGCTTGACCTGTAACCAGGCAGCCAATCGCCGAGGTTTTGTCGAACAGAGAATAATTTATTATTCTGGTTTGCTGTATCAGTCCAATAGTTCCTCCAGACATCATGAATAAAACTATGAATAAGTGGTTTAAAATCAGTAAAAGGTACTTCAAAGGGTAAAATTTCAAGTGATAATGCATCCTTGGCAGCTTTATCTGCCTCTTCATTACCACGAATACCAATATGGCTTGGAAGCCAACAGAAAACGAGATCAACATCATTAAGCTTAGCTATTTTATCGAGTAGCCTTACGATAAGGGGATTGTCAGTTTTTTTCGTGCTCGATCGCTTGCATGCTTGACATACAGTCAGTAAAAATGATATAGCGAGAGAGACGTTCTGCGATCATATGATCGAGTGCGAGATCAATGGCCTTAAGCTCGGCTGAAAAAATAGATGAGTTATTTGGAAGGCGGAATTGATATTTTTCGCCATCTAAAATAGTGGCTGAAGCAACCCTTTCGCCATCTTTTGACCCGTCAGTGTATATTTCTTCATCAGATGTGTATTTTTCTTTGACTTCCAAGAACTTTGTTTTAAAAATAGATGGATCTGTTGTATCCTTTTTGTTTGAAGCAAGATCATAAAGAAACGTGGGGCTTTTATATGTCCATAAAGGAACATCGGGAACAATACGTTCTGCCACGTCCTCTAGATCAAAATCTAGAGAGTTAACATCTGCTTCACAACGTAACTAAATGGGGGTATTGCACTTGGTTTTTTATCAAAATCCCGTCTGTGTTTGGGTTCAAACACAGCTTTGTATGTCGGATTCTCAGGATTTGATTTAAGTTTTAAATAATATTGCATGGAAAGCTTTTTCCTGCGTAAATTTAAGGAAGGTTCATTCGCTTCTGTATATAGACTGTTAACTGGAGATGTTCTAAATGTTCCCAACGCCAAGCGCAATCCTTGATTATGTATAGTATCAAGTTTGCGAAGGTATGAAGGGCGTGCAGAACCATAAACAATACAGCCATAATCTATTTTTGATCTAACAAGTGCCCTATAGAGGCGCAATAGAACCTTTTTATCGGCTCCCCAATCCATACTGGATACAACACGTAAAATATTAAGTGCCTTTTGGCATTTATTTTTCAAATTGTCAATATGGGGTATAAACGACAGCTTAGAATCGAAAAGGAGTCCTAAAAAACTTAAATTCCTTAATAACTTCAATCTGCACTCCACCCAGCCTTAATTCCGGATCGGAGTGCATTTTCTTAATTGACGAAATGCATACATTTAGTTTTTGTCTTTGAAAACTTGAAGCCGTTTTCATTGGACCATTTTGAAGATTGTTTAAAACCTGCTGCAACTGTCGTTCAATTGTATACATGTGTTTTGATCTGTAACAGATGCATAAGTCGTCGACATAAAGGAAACATTCCACGCCAGGGCAAACAGTCTTAACGATATTGTTTATTTGACACTAAATAGTGTCACCGATAAAATACTTCCCTGGGGAACACCCATTTCTTATTCATGAGGATCAGATAAAGTATCTCCAACCAGGACTCTAAACTGCCGTTCATCCAAAAAAGCCGAGATGAAATAGGCAAGGCAAGGTATCATAAGCGCTTTCAAGATCGAAAAAGACAGAAACAACATGTTCCTTCTTAATAAAGGCTTCTCGAATAAATGTCTCGAAGCGGACAAGATGATCAAGAGTGCTTCTCTGTTTACGAAAGCCACTTTGGACTGACGTAATAAGGTGGTTCTTTTCAAGAAACCAGACAAGACGATCATTAACCATTCTTTCCATGGTTTTGCAAATGCAATTAGTTAAAGCAATAGGGCGATAGTTTGAAGGATCAGTAGAATCTTTGCCTGGTTTAGGTATTGGAATAACGATAGCTTCCCACCATGATGCTGGAATGCTTCCCGTTTTCCAAACCTGGTTATAAATTTCAAGTAAGCAATGCAAATAACGAGAGGGCAAACGTTTGAGAAATTGATAATGTATATTATCATTTCCTACAGCAGTGTCATGACACTTCTTTAAAGCCCTCTTCAATTCTTTAACAGAAAAGTCTCTATTATAATGTTCCAGTCGACTGAAGTGAAGTTTTGACTTTTCTTTATCACCTTTGAATTTTTGAAATGCAGGTGAGTAATTGAATGATGATGACTTCTTGGCAAACTTATCTGCCAATACATTCGCAATGTCAGCCTTGGAAGAAACGTTACTGAGGTCAGTTCTTAAATGACCAACTCCAATTGACGTGTTCTTTCCGCTGATTTTGCGCACCATATCCCATGTCTTTTTGACAGATGATCTAGAATTCAATCTAGAAACATACTGTCTCCAAGACGAACGCTTACTTTCTTTTATGGTACGGCGCGCCTTTGCACTTGCAATTTTAAATTTGAAAAGATTTTCCATAGAGGGTCTTAAATCAAACGATCTGAGAGCACGTTTTCTCTCAGTTATAGCCTTTTTGCAATCTTCATTGAACCATGGTTTGTTTGGAATTTTAGGATCAGCTGATGTTCGAGGAATTGTCGTTTCTGCAACAGAGTACAGTAAAGATGTGAAAAGCTCTGTGGGGTTTTCACAATCATCAAATGCTTCCTGATTGATAGACTGTTCACAGGCAGTTTTAAATTGTTCCCAGTTAGCCTTATGGAGTTTCCAACGTCTTGGGCGTTCTTGAACCGATGGTCCAAGTTCCGAGACATGGATAGGAAAATGGTCACTACCATGGAGATCGCAGTCGACTTTCCATGTAAGATCTGGAAAAATCCCAGGACTGCAAATTGTTAAATCCAGTGACGAATAAGAACCAGTGGCAGGATGGAGGTATTTTGAACTTTTATTATTCAACAAAACTAGATCGTGTCTTGTGATGAACTCTTCTACAACACGACCTTTGTCATCTGTTTTCGAACAACCCCACAAGGTATGATGAGAGTTAAAATCTCTCATCAAAATAAAAGGTTTAGGCAACTTGTCAACCAAGTCATCTAATTGCCTTCCATCAAAGGTAGATCTAGGAGGTAAATAAATCGAACAAATTGTAACTGTTTTGTATAAAGATATACTTAAAGGTATTGCCTGTAAGTTGGTATCCAGTTGCACCAAGTGATGTGGAACATTATTATCGACAATAATTCCAACCCCGCCTGATGCTTTTCCGTCATTATTCAAGTTTTTAAAATAGCAAGAACGGTGCTTCAAGGAAAAGATGTCAGTGTCATTTAAAAACGTTTCTTGTAAACAAAATGCCACTGGTTTGTGTTTCGACACTAAAGTATTGAGTTCCTCAAAATTGGCTCTCATGCTTCGACGATTCCATTGTATAATGGTGTTCGCCATTGTGAAGGTTAAGGGGAGAAAAATACCAATGAATGTTGGAAGTATGTAATTGCTTATTTTTTATTAGTTCATTTAATAATACCTGCACCTTGCCTAATAGCATCCGGATGTTCACTTGTTTTGGGTTGTGAAACATCCATAGATGTGCTTGAATTGAGTACTTTTGACTCGTGGAGGGTATCCCTCCATGACTCCAGATTGGTGTTCCAATCCGAAGGGTCATGATCTTTTGAATCATCCTCCATTTTATTATCATCTTCATTTTCTTCCTCGTTACCACTCAATTCGCCAAAGCGATTTGAGGTTGGTATCTCGGGAGGATTAAACTTCTCATGCTGTATTTGTGCTTTCTTTCGCGCAATCATATCTAACATTTTTATTTAAATTAAAAGAGGAAGTGTTTTGATTTAATGAAGAAGCCTTTGTAAGTTTTTCAAATGAGGACTTCGGTAGTAATTTTTCAACTTCATCTTTCATTTCTGGAAATTTCTTGAGAAGTAAATGTGCAAGCACAAGGCAGGTATCACAGTTTCCTTGATTTTGTGGAGGCGAGACCACACCAGCATAACTTGAACCAGAAGATGCAGTCCTCTGGTCAGTCTTGCGCTGTTGAATAATTTTTCTTGCTTCAGGAAAGCTCAAATTCCGAGTGTATTTGACAGTTAAAATTTCCTTTTCTTCCTGCCACATTGGACAGTCCTTAGAGAAAGCACTTTGATTAGCATCATAATTAGCGCACTTCAAAGGATCAGTGCACTTTTTATGGCCATGCTCCGATCCCTCGAAAGCACATCTAAAACAAACTGAAGTGTTCTTACATTTAGATATGTGGTGGCCAAATTTTTGGCAATTAAAACAGCGGAGTGGATTTGGTATAAACACATCTACTTTCACATATTGATATCCAACTTTAATGGATGGTGGAGGACTAGGGGAAGAAAAGGAAAGGATATAAGTATTTGTTTGCCTATCTTTATCACCTCATTTTACAGAAATTCTCTTCACCTCTGTTACACCCTGTTTCTTTAAGTTTTCTTTGATCTCGTCCAAGGAGTCACAGTAAGATAACTTTGCATCGGATTACACCTTTGCTTGAGTTAAGTTTTACATGTGGATATATCTTTACATTTGTGTTGAAGAACTTTTTATATTTCAAAAGGTTTGTGCTTTGTTGTTTTGTGAATACCTCAATAAGTAAAGTTTTGTCATAAAGCTTTTTAACAGATTTTGGGGTTCCAAGATTGGCTGCAAGTTGTTTTTTCAATTATAAATGGCGAGAGGTTTGTTAAAGGATCTTCAAAATCTTCGGATTCAACGACAATGAATCGAGGAAATAACAGGGGTGAAGTATAATTTTCTGTTTCGAAATGTTCCGAATCAGAAACTGAAAGACTATGTTTGGCGTCATAGGTTTTGGCTTTTTTGTTTCGGTTGGTCGTCATGTTTAATGTTTTAATTTCACCGGCGATGCTCCGCCACCCGCCCTCTGAGTCCTACAAGGGGACACCTAACCTGGGGAATTCCATCTCAGGAAAGGTGCCGAGGATACATCGCCAATATACTCGGATGAATAGGCTAGATCAAGCAAATAAAACCTCCGATGATTGATTCAACCAAGCATGAAAAAATACCAGAGTGTCTTTTGTCGATCAAACACCAACTTCACCCGATTGACCCATGAGCCACCGCCTTCTAAGGCATTTTAAATGAAAATGTCATGTATTGAGACGGTGGTTTACAAAAAAATGATTAAAGACAAAGTTGTGTATAGAACGCCCTAGGGCATGGCATGACGAGCCGATTGATCGGGTCGGGCCCGTCCGACCTCCCGTTTATCCCAACTCGGGGCCAAAGTGGTGTGTTGCAAGAACAGGGCCTAGCCATTCCCCGAGGTCACTCAACCACCAGGATCCCGTCATCAGGCATTACGGGTCGCAGCCCACGGCAAACGGGCAGGTCCATTTGTTTGGGGTCTTACCATGTACTACATGGACAGCAGCCGACTATTTCTATCCCCCCGCCCAGCTGGGGGCACTGAAACTAGAAGGGAGAAGGCAGACATTTTTCAAATTTGGTATGTAGCATCATCTAGTGGACCTCTACAAAGTTTGTTCATATACCAATTAGTCATAACTGGGCACCGACCGGGCACATCCCTTTTTCAACTCGCCTGAGCACGAAGGGTGAAAATAGGAAATCCTTAAAAATCTTCTTGGATCTTATTTGGGCTCCACCCGGGTGCATCCCTCTTTAAGATAGATTCAAAGAGCAAAAGATTTTCAAATTTTGTCTCTGACACCGAAAGGCTGACATCATTAATATTTTGTTTGTAATATTATATAGTGGACTCCCAGGGGTCAAAGAGACTCAGGTGAGCGATCTAGGACCATCATGGTCCTCTTGTTTTAAACGTGAATATTCGATAGTTAAAGCTCTAGATAATCTGAATTACTACTAAATCAAAAAAATTACTACTTTACTAACTAAAATATGAAATTTCATGAAATTCTGACTATTAGACTAGGAAAAATTAACAAAACATATTTTTTTTTACATTTAGGCCCCTTTCTTTCCATCATGCAACCTTGAATTCTGAAAAATTTAAAGAGCGATCTTGGAAATTTCCTAGGAAGATTAATTATGAAGTTTCATCCAGTCAGGCCCATGGGTTCCTGAGGAATGAAGTCGGACGAAAGGACACGCGCACAAGCCGTCTTTTATATGCTCCCTCCATTTTTTTTAATTGTTATGAGAAATCAAGGTTGACAACTTAGGTCAAGGGCTGCATTATCAGTCACATATTTTCGCAAGCCTATTTTGATTTTGAATACCAATTTTTATTGAAGACAGGCTTGCCTGTCTTTCAATATAGGGATCGTCGCCATCGGATTCTGATAACAAACCTACATGTGTCATTACGATCAAAAAAGTAGACCCATTCATAAAAATAAACGCGGCAAAAATAATCAATGGTATAGTAATATACCGTAAAATTTTGGTGCTGACCTAAATTCTGGCCGGGACCTCACGGGAGTGAACACGTGATCTATGCAGAAGTCGCCTGCATAAACGTGTTTTGGCTTTCGAAAGAGGTGCTGTTTTATGGCGTTTTTGGCTACAATCTTTTGCATTTGCACCAAATATTCAATTGCACCCTACAACTGTTTATGCATTGACAAGCTATTTTCAGTTCCCCGTTTTAGACTCGCTATTTCTCGTTAAGTTGTGCGTTTGTGTGTCATTAAGGTTGCTTTATTTATCCGTCTCCCGGGCCTGTCGAGGTGTAAATGGATAAATACTAAAATAGCACAAGGCTATTTGATTTAACTCGTAAACCCTCGGAATTTCCTAGGTTTGAATTTTTACTTGGATTTACTCAGAAATCATTTCGATGGCTTTTCAAATTACTTTATTATTAGGCCTGTTTTGTCTATCCATATTGTACGGCATTCGGAGCATCACTCGGCCATTTCCGTAAACTATAACAGATCGTGATCGTAGTAATCACTCGGCAATCTATGGGCGATCTCCGAAGTCTCCGATCTATCTAAATGTAGGTTACGGAATCGACCGAGTTGAGACGAATGCCTGAGATTGGCCGAGTGGTGTTCCGAATGGCCTGTACAGTTGTACCACGCATGCGCGACCCCGGTTTTGAGTTTCCGCTTTTGTTTTCGACAATTTTCTGACAATAACAAAAACTGTTTTAGAAACTGGAATGGATTTAGTTGTAACATTCTGGAGTGGACTTTGAAAGAATTCTACTCAAGATGATAAATGCTGTAGCTCGGGAGTCATTTTACGATCTTTCATTTTGACAGTTTTGTCAAAAATGATAGTTCACCGGATAGTTCAATCCGAATCTTGATCTAGAAAAGCAGTCCCGTAGAAAAGGCCTGAAAAGTTGGTTGTCTTAACAGGTTTATGTATTATTTTGTAGTTACAATAATTTTCTTCTAAGTAAAACTATATGCAACACAAATATCCTGAAAAGGAGATCAAAATATCTCAATGGAAAATTAGAAATGTTTAGAATGTTTCACTCCTGGAAGAAACTTAAATGGTATTCATAAAAAAAATTAAGCTACAGCTATTGTACACGAAAATACTTCTTCTTGGTATTGACTTGGACTAGTAAAAGTATGAGAATATTGGTATTACTTTCATTGCTTCTTTTATGTGGAGATATTTAGTCAAATCCTGGACCAGATAATAAATGTAAAAGAAATTTGAACAAATTTCCAATTTAGGGCAATATTCACCATGGCAATGAAATGTTCAGATCTTCATCAAGGGGAAAGCAATGTGTGTCATGTGGATTAACATTTTTATACGCCCGAAGGGTCATATTATGTTATCGTCTGCATCGTCTGTCTGTCTGTTAGCAAATTTGTGTCCGGTCCATAACTTTCATACTTTAAGCCTATGGTCTTGAAACTTCACAGATGTATAGATCTCATAGCTAGGATGTGCAGAGCGCAAGAACCACAACTCTACCATTTGTAATATTTGAGTCATTGCCCGTTGTTTGATTCAGTTAGCAAATTCGTGTCCAGTCCATAACTTTGAAACTATAAGGCCTATGGTCTTGAAGCTTCACAGGTGTATAGATCTCATAGCTTGGGTGTGCAGCGCGCAAGAACCACACCTCCCTCTACCATTTGTAATATTTGAGTTATTGCCCTTTGTTTGATTCAGTAAGCAAATTCGTGTCTGGTCCATAACTTTGAAACTATAAAGCCTATGGTCTTGAAACTTCACAGGTGTATAGATCTCGTAGCTAGGATGTGCAGAGTGCAATAACACTAACTCTACCATTTATATTTTTTTAGTTTTTGCCCTTTGTTTGATTCAGTTTGCAAATTCGTGTCCAGTCCATAACTTTCAAAATACATGGACTATGATGTTGAAACTTCACATGTATGTATAAATACAATATACTATAGTGTTTGCTATAAAATACATCCTAAGGATCAATAAAAAGTTCATAACATCACCCATTTATTTCGGCGCTTCGGGCGTATAATGCCACGCCAAGCGTTGCTCTATTTATTTACGATTTTTACACATCCACTTAATGAGTTTGCCTGGAAAAAGTCAGATTTGGATCATATTTTGATTGCTGGGGATAATCTATACAATTTTATAATACAGGGTTGCAATAATTCATATGAATTTTTAGAATTCAGGAATTGCCACGATATATCTGTACGTTAAATGAATGTTTTTCATTTAGGATATTGAAAACGTACACTGGAGGATGAATAGCAATTATGATGGCAGTTACCCACTTGTTAAGCTTGAAATTGGCTAGAGGGATAAGTTTATCTGGAAGTAATGAGTCTTCAAAGTATAGCATATTCATGTGTAATGAAAGTGTAGTTTCATATGTAACCATCAATGATTGTTTTGAATATTTGATTCCCACTCAAGAGATCTTCTCAAAATGCCACAATTTTCATTCCAATTGTTAACACTCAGTCCTGTCTTCAATTCAGGCCTTTCAGGCCTTTGATTAATAGAAATCGTTTACAATCCGTCCAAAACAACAAGCACACCAGGTACCTGAAACCTTCCTTTTTTAGCTCACCTTAGCACGAAGTGCTCAAGGGAGCTATTGTGATCGATCGTTGTCCGGCGTCCGTCTGTGCGTCACCTTTTTCTTTAAACATCTCCTCCTAAACTTACGGGTCAAAATCAACCAAACTTGGCAGAAATATTCCTTGGGTGGTCCCTTATGACAATTGCTCGAATGGAAAGGATCCGTGCCATATCACGGGAAAAGGGGCCTTAATGACAAATTTCTTGTTTTCACTCTAGAAGCCACAAATATGGTCCAATCTTCATGAAACTTTGTCAGAATGTTTGTTAGGTCATGAGGATGAAGACTATTGAAAATGGGAAGGATCCGTGCCATATCACGGAAAGGGGGCCTTAATGACAATTTTGTCAACAATATCTTTAAACGACATCTCCTCCTAAACTTATGGGTCAAAATCAACCAAACTTGGCAGAAATATTCCTTGGGTGGTCCCTTATGAAAATTGCTAAAGTGGAAAGGATCCGTGCCATATCACGGGAAAAGGGGTCTTAATGACAAATTTCTTGTTTTCACTCTAGAAGCCACAAATATGATCCAATCTTCATGAAACTTGGTCAGAATAATTGTTAGGTCATGAGGATGAAGTCTATTGAACATGGGAAGGATCCGTGCCATATCACGGAAAGGGGGCCTTAATGACAATTCTGTCAACAATATCTTTAAACGACATCTCCTCTTAAACTTATGGGTCAAAATCAACCAAACTTGGCAGAAATATTCCTTGGGTGGTCCCTTATGAAAATTGCTCAAAAGGAAAGGATCCGTGCCATATCACGGGAAAAGGGGCCTTAATGACAAATTTCTTGTTTTCACTCTAGAAGCCACAAATATGGTCTAATCTTCAGGAAACTTGGTCAGAATAATTGTTAGGTCATGAGGATGAAGACTATTGAAAATGGGAAATATCCGTGCAATTTCACAGAAGAAGGCGTAAATGACAATTTTGTCAACATTATCTTTAAACGACATCTCCTCCTAAACTTATGGGTCAAAATCAACCAAACTTGGCAGAAATATTCCTTGGGTGGTCCCTTATTAAAATTGCTCAAATGGAAAGGATCCGTGCCATATCACGGGAAAAGGGGCCTTAATGACAAATTTCTTGTTTTCACTCTAGAAGCCACAAATATGGTCCAATCTTCATGAAACTTGGTCAGAATTTTTGTTAGGTCATGAGGATAAAGACTATTGAAAATGGGAAGGATACGTGCCATTTCACAGAAGAAGGCGTTAATGACAATTCTGTCAACATTTTCTTTAAACGACATCTCCTCCTAAACTTATGGGTCAAAATCAACCAAACTTGGCAGAAATATTCCTTGGGTGGTCCCTTATTAAAATTGCTCAAATGGAAAGGATCCGTGCCATATCACGGGAAAAGGGGGCTTAATGACAAATTCCTTGTTTTCACTCTAGAAGCCACAAATATGGTCCAATCTTCATGAAACTTGGTCAGAATGTTTGTTAGGTCATGAGGATGAAGTCTATTGAAAACGGGAAGGGTCTGTGCCATTTCACAGGAAAAGGCGTCTTAATGACAATTTTGTCAACAATATCTTTAAACGACATCTCCTCCTAAACTTATATGTCAAATTCAACCAAACTTGGCAGAAATATTCCTTGGGTGGTCCCTTATGAAAATTGCTCAAATGGAAAGGATCCGTGCCATATCACGGGAAAAGGGGCCTTAATGACAAATTTCTTGTTTTCACTCTTGAAGCCACAAATATGGTCCAATTTTCATGAAACTTGGTCAGAATGTTTGTTAGATCATGGGGATGAAGTCTATTGAAAATGGGAAGGTACCGTGCCATATCACGGAAAAAGGGGCCTTAATAACAATTTTGTCAACAATATCTTTAAACGACATCTCCTCCTAAACTTATGGGTCAAAATCAACCAAACTTGGCAGAAATATTCCTTGGTTGGTCCCTTATGAAAATTGCTCAAAAGGAAAGGATCCGTGCCCTATCACGGGAAAAGGGGCCTTAATGACAAATTTCTTGTTATCACTCTAGAAGCCACAAATATGGTCAAATCTTCATGAAACTTGGTCAGAATTTTTGTTAGGTCATGAGGATGAAGACTATTGAAAATGGGAAGGATCCGTGCCATTTCACAGAAGAAGGCGTTAATGACAATTCTGTCAACATTATCTTTAAACGACATCTCCTCCTAAACTTATGGGT
The DNA here is from genome assembly GCA_948146395.1 of Fragum whitleyi. Lineage (NCBI taxonomy): Eukaryota > Metazoa > Mollusca > Bivalvia > Cardiida > Cardiidae > Fragum > Fragum whitleyi. The sequence goes on along the minus strand of OX411551.1, from coordinate 47,149,578 downwards.
CAAAATCAACCAAACTTGGCAGAAATATTCCTTGGGTGGTCCCTTATGAAAATTGCTCAAAAGGAAAGGATCCGTGCCATATCACGAAAAAAGGGGCCTTAATGACAAATTTCTTGTTTTCACTCTAGAAGCCACAAATATTGTCCAATCTTCATGAAACTTGGTCAGAATGTTTGTTAGGTCATGAGGATGAAGTCTATTGAAAATGGGAAGGATCTGTGCCATTTCAAAGGAGAAGGCGTTAATGACAATTTTGTCAACAATATCTTTAAACGACATCTCCTCCTAAACTTATAGGTCAAATTCAACCAAACTTGGCAGAAATATTCCTTGGGTGGTCCCTTATGAAAATTGCTCAAAAGGAAAGGATCCGTGCCCTATCACGGGAAAAGGGGCCTTAATGACAAATTTCTTGTTTTCACTCTAGAAGCCACAAATATGGTCCAATTTCCATGAAACTTGGTCAGAATGTTTGTTAGGTCATGAGGATGAAGTTTTTTGAAAATGGGAAGGATCGGTGCCATATCACAGGAAAAGGCATCTTAATGACAATTTTTTTGTTTACTCTCTAGAAGCCACAAATATGGTCCAATCATCATGAAACTTTGTCAGAATGTTTGTTAGGTCATGAGGATGAACTCATTTGAAAATGGGAAGTATACATGCCATATCACGGGAAAAGGGGCCTTAATGACAATTTTCTCGTAAGAGCTCCAAATGCCAGAAATATAGTCCAATCTTCATGAAACTTGATCAAAATGTTTGCCAGGTCACAAGAATGAACTCTGTTGAAAATGGGAAGGTTCATGCCATATAGGAAATGGAGTCTTAATGATAATTTACTTGAAATATCAGGTGAGCGATTTAGGGCCCTCAGGGTCCTCTTGTTTCATGTTTCAGTCTAATTGTTCCATGTAATTTTCAATTACCTCGGCACCATTTTCAAGTGGTTGACCTAATGTTGTGATGGGAATTACAGTTCGAAGGACTGATATGAAAAAGAGGGTAGAAGGGTTAAGACCTCGAACACTGTTGCTGGTCATATTCTTAATATCCTTTGGTTAAAAGTATTTGCCTTACTAGATGAATACAAATTGTAACGATGATTTGTTTACTACAATCGACGTGTTATGTAATTTTATCTTATAACTATACAAATATTCGTGTGATAACACCCCGTATGATATTTTTGATGATATCATAAAGTTATTTTTCGAACAATGATATAATATGGGAAATTTGAGAAACACACATTTGTGTTAGAAACATCGACGAAAACAAACCAAACAGAGGTTATAAGATAAATATAATACGTACTTCGTGTACTGTATGAAAAGAAATCTAAAAAGACATAAAAATTGATAATTGTCTCGGCAGAGCCTCGACACTCTTTAGCTATTTTTATCATACAAAACACTATGATATATAATACCGTATCCCGACCCAATTTGCAACTTTCACAGCGTTACTAAATGAGGTAGGTTATCACCCCTGAGAAATATCAAATTACCTGGAGACGGACAAACAGGTGTACTCTCACTCCATTGGCCATTCGATTGACATTTTCTGATCACGTCATTGATGACGTTGTTAATCTGTCTGTCACACTTGAACAGAACCTTGGACCCGACTTTAACATTGTGTAAACCATTAACTGTTCCATACAGAATGTTTTCGATGGGATTACATTCTGGAAAATAAATCGCTTTTGACATTGAAGCTAAAAGGGATTAACAGTTATTGGGGGAAATTTGACCATACTAGGGATAATTCTTGTTCAGCATATCATGCGCAAAAATATCTCATTTAGCCGAATCGTATGAGAAATTATGAGTTTTTTTGCGAGATATGAAAAACTAAATCCTTCTATAAATAACTTTTAACTTTGATTTTTTTCGCTCATTAATCAAATTCCAATGATATTTCTGGCAGAGAAGAGAGGGAATCTCTTAATGTGATACCCCAAAGTGATCCCTGCAATACTGTGTGCAATGGGCTGTCTTTAAACCGTCACAGCTGGCTAATGATAGGCGAGGTAAGACCAATTTAGAAAAGTTAAATGTTCCCTTACTATATCGCAAAATATACGTATTGCCGAAACGTTTTGGCCGAAAAGTTACGGGACTTTTCTTGGTCAAGGATATTTATTTGACTATACTGACGTAAAAATTAAACGCCTCGGTTTAAATTTGGATTTTATTCAACCAAGTTTACATTATGTATAGGATAGAAAACGAGAGCCGTGGTATATGGGAAATAGACTCGAGCGTTAGCGGCACGAGATTTTCTATCTGATTTAATAGACCACGCTTTTATTACACTATCTGTATTTTTTACTTGAACCTCTAAATAATGAAAAAGAGTAAAATTCAGTGATTTAACATGTTCCACTATCCTGAATCAAATATCTGTGTTGTAGAATGAACTAAATAAATATATCGCTTATCTTCGTATCATTGTCTCATTTAGTAATAGGCAAATTTTTCAGCAAATGTCATAATTTTACTTATATGATTTTAGGCCTCTAAGACTGTAAACAAGACAATTGTCGTTAAGGCCCCTTTTTACGTGATATGTCACTGATCCTTCAGATTTTTAATTGGTACTATCCTTGTGACCTGACAAACATTCTGACTAAGTTTCGTGGAGATTGGACGATATTTGTGGCCTCTATAGTGTAAACAAAAAAATTGTCATTAAAACCCCTTTTCCTGTGAAATGGCGCGAATCCTTACCATTTTAAAAAAAAAAAAAATAATCCTTGTGACCTGACAGACAAGCTGACCATGTTTACATGACGATTTGGTCTTATTTCTAGCCTCTTGAAATTAAACAAGAAAATTGTAAGTAAGGCTCCTTTCCTGTGATATGACACGTATCTTTACCATTTTCAATAGGGTCCATTCGTATGACCTGACAAAAGTTCTGACCAAGTTTCATGAATATTGGACCATATTTGTGGCCTTTAGAGTGGAAACAAGTAAATTGTAAGTAAGGCCCTCTATCCTGTGATATTGCAGGGATCCTTCCAATTTTCAAAAGGGTTCATCTTTGTGACCTGACGGCTTTATCCATGTGAAGTGAAAAACATTCTGACCAAGTTTCATGAAGATTGGACCATATTTGTGACCACTAGTGTAAACACTTTAATTGTCGACGTCTGACGACAGACGACGCCCAACAGACATTCAATGATCACTAAAGCTCACCTTGAGCATGATGTGCTCAGATGTGCCAAGAGACAAAAAGTGCATAATAAAATCACAAAAATCAGACAATGGGGCATGCATTTTCATTGTTGTGTGTTCATCTGCAACAAGGCTGCCTGTGACTGATCTTGTATAAGAGTTAACAAGTAGATATTGTCCATTTTATAGGTATAGCACTAGTGTAGGCGAGATCATGTTCTTTATTTTTATAGCACTAGTGGAGGCGGGTTCCTTTGATATAAAGAAATATAAATTAAAGATCTTAAAGTTGAACTGACAAAAACAGAGAATCTGCCAAAAGCAAATTGAATGGATTACACATAGGGAGGCCTTTAATGAGTCATACCATAAACACCATCTGGAATCTTTTCAAAAAGATATGTACGATTTGACAGTTTCTTTTTTATACTGTTCATACAAGAGGTACATATGCTTTAACGCTGAATTGGGTAGTACAAAAATGATATTTTATTCGCAAAGTGCAATTGATACTATTCATTACTACAATATAATACTTTGTTATAGTAAATAGGCCTCCGGCCCTTCCATATGTATACATGTACAATCACTTCTACAAAGTGACGGGGTGACATATAATATAAAGAAACAAATCAATGGAAACACAAATAGTATCTGTTAAGCGACCGCGATTTCGTTAAGTATAAATAAAAACCAAAAGAATAGACTCAATATGTGTTGCATTTTAAGATTTATCCGCATGTTGTTAGTACTCACGAAAACCGCCTCAGCGATACATTTCTCCCGAGTATCGAAAACAAGGCCTCTACAGAGTTTTTTGTAATTGTAATTTAAATATTAAATGAAATCAATCAAAAGTTAAAGTTAAGAAATCATTCTGTGAAAACGAATATGTTTCCCGTCACAACAAACTGTCCTTCTTACTCTTAAAGGTCAGTACAGTTATGCTTAGCTGCAAAAAACTCTAAATCCGATCAAAACCTTTCTAAATTGTTCACACAGCGCTCCATTCATTCATTCCAGAATTTCCAACTCTCAAAGCTTTTGGACTATGTTTTTCACATTTAATAAACGAGTTTTAAATACTCCAATCCAAAATACGTTATTTACAATGTTAAAGAAATTTTCGTCATCTCCGACATCATCCAAACAAAACCAAACCCGTTAGTTAAAAGTATTTTTTATCAAAGTTGCACATGCATTTCTGCCAGATTTAACACGTCTCGTCAACATTCAGAAACATTGTATAGGATAACGATGAATTTTCATACGAATAAATTTTAACTGTGGGTAAAACATTGATGACGCATAACATTTCGTCTTTAAATGTACTCATTATCATACACAACGTGTGTCATTATTCCGAGAGTTATACCATTATGATCCTCTTGACCCTAATATGTTTCTTGGAGAACAATCTATTCTCTGCCGTCAAAAATTCCAAAAGATTTGCGTAGCAAACAATATAAATTAAAACAGGCATTAGTACATGCATTGAGTTGTACTACTGATATCCAACTAGCCCGTATGGTAAACAAGCCCCTAACCTGGCTGACAAATTATAATTCAATTCAATATTTTTCGAATCCAAATTTGATCAATTTAATACCAATGTTACTATAAAATAATATTCAGCATGGTAGAAGAATAGCAGCTAGTTGAGCAAGTAACCTACATGTCAGGTATAGGGAACGGCTATTCCAGGTCAGAACTCAACAACCCATCCACTTAATTTTCCATCAAACTGAAAAAAACACTTTCAGAATCCGTTTTTACCCAATCCTGGTTTGATGGCTTAAGGAAGAGCAACCCAGGCCTTACGCCAGGAAAGTCACAAAAGCTGTCAATAGTCAGGGAAAAGAGCACATCACATGGTATTCTGGAGAAATTTTCAATGAACTGGAATTTGACCGGCAGGATTTTCGGATAAGACCAAAATACATATGGATTGTAAAAAGGGAAAGTTTAGTGATGGAGTATTCACCACATAAAATTGTCAAAAAGGTTCTACACCAAAAGCTTTCAGCGCAATGGGAGGTGCTGCCGGAATGTGTATACCACCTTCCTTCGCTTTTCCGTGTAAGCGCTGGAATGCAGGGCTTCTACGGGGAGCTAGTTCTAGATCTTCTGTACGGAATCTGGGTGCTCCAATTCAACAGTGATGTTAGAATATCTGGAGCAGCATTTCCTTAAGTTGTCTCCACCGATGGCTAAACGATATTATTATTTTTATGGTCACAAGTCACATTTAAACCTTGCCTTTATAGAAAGCTCCCCTCATACTTCTCAAGTAACACAGTCGTTGACTGTTGGGAGCTTTGGACCACTGACAAATTGCTACGACAGGGAGTACCGAGTCTTTTTTTTAAGGAATTCGGGATTCATACCACTAGAAATAGTATAGCAGCAATATCAGGAATAACTAACAATAAACTTAAAAAAAAAATCCAGAAAATTTAATTGCTGATTTCATGAAGACTGGTATATATAAAAGATGACCTTAAAACCGCCTAATATGTCAATACTCTGTTGTTAATAATGATTTGAAAGTGAACAAAGGCAATGATAATGAACATTCTCCAGTTTTTTAACAAAAAAGGAAACATCGTCCTTCAGAAAATGGAAATCTAATGTCACCATCTAAAGCAGAAAAAATAAGACACTTCGAACCAGAGAGAACTGTAATTCTAAACCGTTCATAAAACAGACATTGGTACCAAATGTAAAACATCAAAAATCCAAGAACCAACAAATAATACCGCAACTAGAAATTTCACTGGATCTACATTTCCCGTTACTTAACCTGAACACAATTGTCTCCTCGTCCTAGACCTTCAGCGATCAATCTGCTATATAAAAATAGTGTCACGTTATCTGTATAAAGCGAGGCATCAAAGTCTGATAAGTGATGTTTGTGTAGAAAAAGGAAATTGGTGCTCTCAATTTAGCTTATGTTCTTGAGATTGTTCACTTTGCGGTGGGGGGATATCTGCCAACACTGAACCCACATAAATATTGTGCCTCAGATAGAGTTAGGGGCTCCACATTCCGATGTCCTCACCGTGAACTGTGTTTCCATATCAGTATAATGATTCCACATACAAATACCCAAATTTATATCCTTTTCTTATTAATTAACTCATAACTTTTCTAAAATAGTTCTACAGTAGTGCTAAATTATCCGTTTTCACTTAGCATGAACTTTGAAACAACATTTTGTGCTGAAACATTACTACCCAGTGATCTACTAATATTGATCTGTTTGATTATTATGAATTATTCTATTTTGTTTTTTTTTTTATATTGTTCTATGTTTCCCTGAAAATTTCTTAGATTGTCTGTTTTGTAATTAGATGAAATTGACTTGATTATATAAACTTTTTTTTCAAAATTTGTCACTAAATATAGCTAATACAAATAAAAGTCCCACATAAGGAAGTTAAAGCCAGTAGCACGGAGGACAAACTACCCCGGGTACATTTGCCAAATCGCTGGTGACTCACTATTTTCACGTATATCGAATAGTCCTCGCATCATGAGTACTGAACATTTTCAAATGCAAGACATCGGTTTTTGCGAGTTGAAAACAGTTTTTATTCACACAAAAAATCAAATCAGTAATTTCTGCTAGAAATTCTACAGTACGGATGCAACCCATTTCCTGATACTAGGTTTTCCTACCATAAACAGACTCTTCCCAAATCATTGATTTTAGAGCAAAAACAAGGATCGCAGACTAAAGCGGTGGTGTGCCGTCTGTCCATACATTATTCTACGCGATAAAGTCCATAAAGCTATGTCATCGGATGCTAGATAGAGAAGTAAGGAGGGTTTCTGTAGTAAATTAGCCTGTTCAGTTGGATATTTGTCGTATTCATACAGAGAGAACATGTTTCAGTTACACACTCTCATTGAAACATTAAAATCACTTTCGTCATATTTCAAATAAGAGTTTCCTAGCTTCATAGCGTTTTTTCCATCCGTTACCTTCATCTCGATAAGATCATAACTTGCAATTTTCTGTCCCATTTTTAACTTACCTTTTTCCAATATGCCTTTTCTGTATACACGTATCCAACACAATGCCCTGGTTTTGTAAATGACATACCAAATGTATGTAATCGGCAAATATGCCCCTACAAATATTAATTTTATTTATATTGTAGACTCTTAGACCGGATGAACGGGGGTCCATCATAGATTTCGTGTACTAATTTTTGAAAAGGATAATCATGTTTTTCAACTTCTTTCAAAGTAACACCCCTGGTATCGTTTTGTATCTCTGGACCACCGACTAGATCATGTGTTGTAGGCTGCAACAATTAAGCTGAAACTTGGTAGGGTGTTTCTTTGGTGATGCAATAATATAATTCCTTTAAAAACCCTGGTTGTCACGGTAACAGAAAGGACAAAAAATGCCGAAAATCGTAGAAAAGGTATTATCCTCCTAAACCACTAGGCCAATCAAGTTGAGACTTGGAGGGATGTTCCTTGGATAAAGTTCTTTAAAAGTTGAAAAAAAAAATTTGATTTGTTCTAAAAGTGTGGTTGCCAAAGTTACAGAAAGGACGAAAATTACCGAAAAACTAAGAAAAATCTTCTCCTTCTTAAACACTAGTTGTTTAAAGAATTTAATTTCATCAATTACTCTGGTTTCCAAAGTATTAGAAAGGTTGGAATTTGAGAAAATAGAAAGCAATTTGATTGTCTGATTTGGATTTGAAGAAACAGGAAACTGTTTCTAGAACTTATGCACATATTTAATTAAAGTGAGGTTATAACTATCGCTAATTTTGTTCATCCAAAATCATTCCATTTTACGATGTTTTTAACTGTAACAGTAACTGAAACAATTCCAATGGAAACAGGGATTATTACCATTGGATTTACACTGACTCCAAAACACGACTTTTTCGATCGACATTTTCCCACACACTGCATATACGATGTGTCTTCATAAATTAAGTCATATTCACCTTTTCGGCACAAGCTATTTGAAAAAATCTCTAGCTCACCGTAGATAAAACATGAAACGTAGAAAAATGCATAATACACTACAAAAATAAACATGATTGAAGTGTGATCTCAACTACATCTCTGATATTGTTCGACCAATTTAGCGTCGATTTTATCAACTTATCGTATCTTTGAATTATCGTTTTCAGATATCTGATGCATGACAAATCCGTTCATATTTTATGTTTTCTATAAATAATTAATATACACTACATTTTCTCAGTGATCGGCTCATCAATTATTACGGAGACGAAAAGTTCACATATAGTTTCTTTTATGCGCCACAATCCTTGACTATGAGACAACACATGGTCAACGTTATGCATGTGTAAAATTTTGAAGAAAAAAAATCTAGACGGAAATTCTTGCAACTGAAAATTGCAGGCTTATCAAAGCTCTTGTCTTTCTGGCATTTCCGGTTGTACAAAACTAAATATGCTTCTCTATGGCTGGATTGAACAATATACGATTGATTCTAGTTATTGAATTTAAACATGAAACATTTAATCACATGTGAAAATGATTGAAAGCATTACACTCGATCAGTTCAGAAATTGTTCAAAAACGCTTCAAAACTGTTCAAAATGCTCAACATTTCAATAAAAACGAACAAATAAATGCAATATATATTTGCCTTGTGCTGTTTTATAAGCGCTTGATTGGTCCGTGCAGCCATAAATTCAGAAAAAGTACGAATATTTTATCACAGGGAGGTAATTACTTATCGTTTATTTCGTCTTATTGGACAAAATTATCGATAGTGTTCAACCTCCATTAAAATCATTTAAAACTTTCTCGTTACAGCTTTACTCCAAAACTATTCCAAGAATATTCAACTTATTAATTTAACGACAATCCTAACTTTAAAGAAAAATAGGTTTTTACGTACAGTCGATGCAACTCGAGCGATTAAGCGATCGCTTTTATTTAGTAACCATCATAAAAAACACTTCAACGAAAGGAACATTTCTAAAAAAAGGTGGAGATTCTGGAAACGATATAATGTTTACCATTGAATCTTTTTATGTTCAAACTCGTTCAAATAGTCTAAGTGAGACAATTCTAAAGGGTTTGGACTTCATAATATTCAGTAAAAAATATACAACACTCTTTTTATACAATTGGCCTTGTTTATGGTATACATGTATCTTTAGGATGTATGAATTGATTGCAAAATAACTAGGCACAATTTTCGTCCATGTGTCATGGGAATAAATTGTTTGGAAACGCCCATTTCTAAGGTCACAGTTGAACGTCAAACGATAAAGCTGGTCTGGAGCAAGTTTTTTTTCATTTATTACTCTGCACCGGTGCCATTTGATTTAACATTCTTTTTGGCACATAGAGGTTTTTTGGAAAACTTGGTGAATTTCGTCAAAATTTCACATCTCGAACCATACTTAGACTAGACGCCTAAAACAATAATAGACTGGCGGTTAGGACGAAACTTCAACCGACTGTCCACAAATAGAAAAAAAAAAAAACTAAGTGAAAGGGTTCTGCTTAAACTTTTGATGGTAGTTACACGCTATGAAAGAGTTTTACTTTATATTGGATTACATATGTCCGTTTCGAACCGTCGATTTATTATGTGAACCGAAATTGACCAAGTTGGTCTTTTGGAATTGTGCGAAACCAGTCTGTTTAAAAACGCGTACAGTTACAACATTATAGCAGCCATTCGACGTTTACGCATGAATCTAAATAGGTATTTACAGGTATTTATCAATTATTTTCTTGATAGTTGGTTTCGATTATTGATAAGCTACCTGTGTGATGTATTTTCGAATCCACCCAGTAATATTGAAGATTGATTGATAACAGGCTCCTGATATCGCGCAATTGACCTGAGTGCCCCGGATGCTAAAGAAATTCAGATACAGCGCATCTGAGGTTTCACTGTTCGACATTGAGGTAATTGCGTAATTTTGCGGTCTTAACTATTTTTCTTGATGATTGGTTCTGATTATTGATTTAGCTGCAATCGGCTTATTATCAATAACTTTTTTGATTATCGGATGTTTCAAAGATCTACTACATCTAGGAAAACAATTTTTTTTTTACATTCCCTCTTTCAAATCCCTTTCAAATTATTCAGGTATGAACAGAATCATTGATAATTACAAAAACAATTGTAAACCAAAATTCTTACTGTGTTCGAGCAGGTAAAATGTTTACCCCTTGTTTGACGCACAAAATAATCAATATTCATTCATTATGGTGCTAACACATAAACCATAAAAAAGCTAAACCAAAAAGGTTCACATGTTTCATTTAAGCAATCTAGTCATTTTACCTCCAGTGTTCACTCTCAATTTTTTTTAGTCATCTTATACGTATATCAACGTACACCGGATATAGCGATTAGTGAGTCGAGGGCAACATCTACGAAGTGGGATCCATGGTTAATATTTCTTTTATTATTTCTGTGTTTGTTGTGATTTTACTTAGTGAAAAACGAATTTACACCACTGACGTAGTCGGTTATGTTTGTCTCTTTGGAAAACATGAAATAATTTGTTTCTGTCATAGAATAAAGGAAAAAAAACGTCAAATCACTAACAATTTTTTGGCCTTCTGCAAAATCGAATGAAAATGCTCATATTTAACGTAACTGGCCCACGATTTACTTTGCTATACTTTCTTTGTTGTCCAAAGATTTTACATACTAAATTTTACTGCGAGATTATTTTTTGTTTTTGGAATATTTAGATTGGAAAAAGTCTATCGGTGTACGGCCTATAGCAGACAATTTCAAATCAGTGTACGAACGATAGAAAAAGTAGTGTACGAATATAGCTCAAGGGAAGGGTAAAATATCCTTACTTACACGAGCGCAAAATAAGAAATTATGTATGAAAACGTCTACATGACTCTGTAGTAACATTTTGGCGTTTTCGATTAGGATTCTTTTCTAGTTTTTTGCGAAAAACGGGGGAATCGTTAATCATATTGATTAAAAGATATAGATGATAATTATTTACAGAACTTTATGAACCTCTGAACATAATTATTCATTACATTGATTGTAAACATATTTTTAGCATGGTTTTCTTAGACAACGGCTAGTCCCGTTGCAGAAGGCAACTTCCTGTGAAACCAAATTGTTTCGTTGAATTCAATTTATAAGCTAAAATTTCGCTTTTCTACAGATTAAGCGTCAGGTTAATGTCAGACTAGTTTTACGAACTATTTCAGAATCGGATAGCAGGTCGATTTCTTGTAATATATCAGAATACTATCATTTAAATTTTTACCCTATCGTCCTATGTCATTGAATAATCGCAGCGTTTTTACCATGGGGTCTTTGATTTTTACAAGATACCTTTCCAATCAAAATATTAAGAGATAGGGAGAAAAAAGATGTGATTTTTAACAAGGTTGTTAAAGAATCACGATTCCACCCAAAACACATGAGCGGCCTCAGACGATTTATGATATTCACATGGTAATAATTAACGCGTATTTTCGAACCATGTTTATTCACGCACATCAATATGACCGATAACAATATTGAATTGACATATATTTCCTATATCCAATATCCCCGAAAAATAAGAACCAACGAATACGTTAGAAAAGACATCATCAAAATCCATTTCAAGCCTGTCTCAATTGTGGTTCGAAATAGAAGCGCTTGGGAACGATTTGATATTCGAAACGCATGACTGGTTGAAATACCGTTTACCTACATCATGCAAACGTTCCCAGATAGGTAGGGGTATACAATAATAGATTTAAAATGGATTGGTCTCTTTACCGTTTTGAAATTGATAGATTAGCCGAAGCCACATACAATTGTTTTACAATCCAATTTCGTTTTGTAGATTAGTATAGTAAACCTACTACATAAAATCAAGATACAATCTCTTGCAGTCGAAGGCTGTTGCTGTAAGAAGTTCTTGGTGACAAAAGTTAGCTTAGTTTTAGAACGGATCTTCACATGGGGGATTTCCATTTAGCATGGTACCGTTGCTTTAACGTTCTGCAAACGTTTTAATCGCAAACATATGACAGGGTTTAGCCAGTTAGTGTATACAAATTTATCGTAATCACAAGTCATGATACAAGGAAACTAGTAAAATTTTAATTACGAATCTCAGGCCTCGAGGTCTGCCCTACCTTCTGAACGAAAACGTTCGAGAAACAATTTGCCAATTTTGCCCAACACAAGCATTTGCGTGCCAAGCGCGGTATCATTTTCGAAAATAACAGGCGTTTTGGTAACTGAACGCAGGGCTGGTCTGACTGCCAAACAGGGACAAGGGGTGTGCAAAACGGACACGGCGGAAGAGCAAAGGTTTAGAAAGCGCTCAAAACCTTCTGAGCGGACGAAATTTGAGTAGGTGGGCCCTCGAAGTAAAGAGCGTATGCAAAGCCTATGGACCGGGTACAAAACAAATTCATGGCGTCTTTTCAGCGTATGTAACAATTTTCGTAAGTTTAACATCCTCAATTCACCAGTAAGGGTAATGCGTCCGTACCTTGTAGAAACATGTTTAAGCAATAGGCTATGTGATAATAATCAAGCCGATGCTGTAATATTCTCACTTTAAATCGAAACCCAATACAATGCCCTAGATAACCTTTTCATCAACGTTTAAATTTGAAGAACTGACCTTTACCAGAGTAAAGATTATTTTGTGCATAAAGATTTGCCGAAATCATCACCATCACATTCGAAAAATATATCGCCGAATTAAGGGTAAAATAGACCCTCGTTGCAGACAGTTCACCAGACTCGATATGACGTTACTGTCTGGATTTCACAGTCACTGCCCCCTATGACCCAATTACTCTATACTTCACTTGGTTGAGCAGAAAGTGGGATGGATATACCTTTTAAATAGTAAGGTTTCATTGGCTAACAAGGTGCCAAATTGTCACAAGATACGCCCGTCACACTGCTTAGTATTAACTGGGGGTTTGAATAGAACTGAGGTTATTTTGAATGAATATTTTTTGCACCCATGAAGTTTCATGATCCAAGCTATTATACTTTTAGAGATATACTCCGGACAAGATTCTAGTATGAAAAACAACAATGGGCAATAACTCAAAAAAATAGGCCAGGTAGAATTATGGCTCTTGTACACTGCACTCCCCCTTGATGACATCTATACACCCATGAAGTTTCATGATCCTAGCTTTTTTACTTTTACAGACATACTCCGGACAAGATTCAAGTCTGAAAAACAACAAAGGGCAATGACTGAAAAAATAGGTCAGGTACAGTTATGGTTCTTGTGCACTGCACTCCCCCTTGGTGAGATCTTTACACCCATGAAGTTTCATGATCCTAGCTATTATATTTTAGAGATATTCTCCGGACAAGACTCAAGTCTGAAAAACAACAAAGGGCAATAACTCAAAAAATAGGCCAGGTAGAGTTATAGTTCTTGTGCACTGCACCCCCCCCCCCTTGGTGAGATCTATACAACCATGAAGTTTCATGATCCTAGCTATTATACTTTAAAAGATATACTCCGGACAAGATTCAAGTCTGAAAAAAACAACAAAGGGCAATAACTCAATAAATATGCTAGGTAGAGTTGTGGTTCTTGTGCACTGCACCTTGGTGAGATCTATACACCCCTGAAGTTTCATGATCCTAGCTATTATACTTTGAGAGATATACTCCGGACAAGATTCTAGTATAAAAAAAACAAAGGGCAATGACTCAAAAAATAGGCCAGGTAGAGTTATGGTTCCGAAATGATGAGAAGAATACAATTGCCAAGTTTGAAGTCAATCGGACTTCAAGTGACAGAGTTATGCTCCGGACAAAGAAGTGGACGCCGCCGGACGCCACGGGTGATCCCATTATACGTCCCGGCTTCGACGGGCGTATAAAAAGGGGGGGGTATGGATTCTAACGTGCTTAAAATCGACTGACTGACTGAATGGGGTTTAACGCCGCTTTCAACATTATTGCAGTTATATCGCGGCGGCTGGAGCACCTAACAATGGATCCCTGGTATTTCTCACACCAGTACTACCATTACATTCTTTCCTGTCTCCGGCTGCTTTCTCACATAGGTTTACTATTATCAACCCATTGGTGAGAGACAAAAAGTCGGAAAGAATGAATGCCGCCGTCGGGAATCGAACCCGGGACCTCTAGATTGACAGTCCGACGCGCTACCAACTGCGCTATGACGGCGGCTTCAATTAAAATCGCATTAAGATCTAATGATAAAATGTGTTAATCTTAATATCAACCTATAACTCTCTTAAATAGCGTACATATTTAATGCTTTGAAAAGTTCATGGTTGGTCGTTTTCGCGTTGTATGATAAAGTTACTTGTATGTTATTAGCTCACCTGAGCGCAAAGCGCTCAAGGTGAGCTATTGTGTCCGATGAATGTCAGTCGTCCGTCCGTCCGTAAAGAATTACAAAAAAAAAATCTTCTCTGAAACTACTGATCAGAATTTGACCAAATTTCACTGATTATAATCCTTAAGTCATACTTTTTTCAAAATACTTCGAAGATTTTGAATCGGGGTCAAAATTGGGTCAAAAGCTTAAATCTTAAAAAAAAATCTTCATCTCTGAAACTACTGATCAGAATTTGACCAAACTTCACAGATATGTTCCTTTAGTAATGCTTTTTAAAAATATTTGAAGTTTTTTGTATTGGGGTCAAAAAGGTCCCAAAAAGTCCAAAGGTCAAATCTCAAAACAATCTTTTCCACTAAAACTATATGTCAAACATTTACAAAATTTCACAGATATGATTCTCGGGTCACACTCTTTAAAATATTTAGGTCATAAAAGGGTCAAAATGGGGTCAAAAGGTCAAATCTTTGGAAAGTTCCTCATCCAAAACTACTGGTCAGAATTTGACCAAATTTCACATACATGATTCTTGGGTCACGCTTTTTCAAAATAGTGCAAAGATTTTGAATTGGGTCAAAGTGGGGGTTCAAAGAAGGATCAAAAGGTGAAATATTAAAAAAAAACTTCTCCTCTTAAACTGAAAAGAAGAAGCAATGGTACTTAATAAAGATTTTATGTCAAATCCCAAAGATGAAAACTGTATCATCCCATCCTGGGAATATTCATAAGGCTATCATGAACATCAATAGAGACTTTTGCTGAAAGATTGGCCTCTGATAGTCATTAATTGAGTCAAAGAGACGAAGGTGAGCGATATAGGACCATCATGGTCCTCTTGTATATTTTTACTTTCAGATGGACGAATCATTAGATATTTCCGCCATTGAAACCACAGAAAATATATGTAAAAAGTGCCCTTACACTACAAAGTTTGAACAGAAAATGACAAGACACGACAAAATTCACAAAACGCCTTGCCCAAAAAGCAGCACTCCATTGAAAGAACCGGTGCCTTCGTCCTGTTTCACAAAACATATTTGTGATCAATGCGGTAAACAATATCAAACAAAATATGGGTTAAATCTGCACACGAGTAATGTACATGACAAAATACAAATAATACAAAATTATAAATGTCAGATGTGCAATAAAGGGTACAACCATGCTATACAATACAGGTTCCATAGCGCGAACCACCTCAAAGTTCCCATGGAAAAGTGTTCATTTTGTGAAAAAACTTTCCAGTCTCCTGGCTCTCTGAAGAAGCATGTGTTGGTATGCAAGGAGAACCCGAACTATGAGAATGCCAAATTTGAGTGTCCCGTGTGTGCCTCCACCTTTGCAACACACTATAGTCTTCAATACCATAGACGTGGCAAGCCCCAAACCCCGAAGTATGTTTGCACCCAATGTGGCAAACCATATGCTTGGTGGTCGAGTCTCAGGGCCCCCGTTAAAAGTGCTCATTCAGA
This sequence comes from Fragum whitleyi, assembly GCA_948146395.1. Classification (NCBI taxonomy): domain Eukaryota; kingdom Metazoa; phylum Mollusca; class Bivalvia; order Cardiida; family Cardiidae; genus Fragum; species Fragum whitleyi. Next base: position 47,133,561 of record OX411551.1, on the reverse strand, counting down.
ATAAATCAGGAAGCTTATGACACAACCACTAGATTTCATTTTGACGACAAAAGTTTTAAAGTGGCAGTTAACAGCCACAAGCTAATGATGAAAAACTCTATGAATAGCCTTAGCGGGAGTGATTGATTACCGTCACTCTCTCTCTAGGGCTGTATATAGATTTTGTGACGGTTAATTGTGTCTATTCTTTTACTGTAATATTTGTACACTTTCACCTAACAACTGTCTTCGCTCATATGGGACAACGCTCGGCTATGACACGAATACGGTATTGTGACTTATGATTACAGTGCCAACATCTAAATATAATCGTGATCTGCAAATATATACATGTTTGCACTTTATCTTAAAAATGCTCGAGGTAATCGGACGTATAAGTACTTAGTGAATTTGACAAGTTGAATGATATTGGAATGATTTCGGAATGAAATTGAAAAAGTTAGATGAGCCAGTTTTGGATGAAATTCATGGGGTTATTACAATATCGCTTGTTTTGTCCAAGCTGAACGAAACTAGCCATATTTATTAACTCTCTTTATTTAAATATACATATCAGTTCTATAATAGTAATGTCTTAAGGAACCAATCATACGTTTAAAAATTAAAGTATGTTAGTGAAATCGTGGAATTTTTTCTAGCGATTTGAATGTAGAATTTAATTTTTATGACTTTTGGGTGTTGTTTAATTTTCTGACTAAGTGTTTGGAATTAATTATGGGGTGCTGAGTGAGCGATTAAGAATGATTTTGATCCGATTGAGTGTCAATTACACGATGTTCATAACTGTTTTGGGTTAAGTTTTGCAGAGGTTTGAACTGGGCAGATGACAATTAATTACCTTGTTTCATGACATTAAATTTGTTATCTGCAGATCCGTACTATTGATATCTATAATCATTACAAACATCAGGGTTCTACGTTGAATGTTCTTGAATAAATTAATTATCTTAGACAAACGGGAGGATAATTGTATATCTCAGTCGGATAGCAGCTGGAGACTAGGAAAGTATGCAATGGTAATACTGATACTAATACGACAACTACGATACCGACAACAAATGGACAATGCCCATGTTTTGGATATATCCATGTAGCTTGGCCATGTTTATACTGATAAAAGCTATAGGGGCATTCAAAATAAAACACAAATGATTCTCACCGAAAGACTGGTCACTATTTACAATAGAAATTAAAATCATATCTTCAAACTGAGTAAAGGATAAAAGAGCAGTAACAGTACGCCTCGTCTGATCTTGATATCCAAAATTTGGAAAGGATGAAAGAGATGCCAGTAATGCTGAGTTTCTTTGCTCTTTAAGTCGAGACAGAGAAAATGACACCGAGGATCTCGCTGATACCAATTTATACATATCATACTTGTCTAAAGCCTGTCTAAAAGCACACAATTATCAAGGTTTGACTATAACATTATACTGAAATAGGTATTCATTTATGGTAAAGATTAAATTAGTCATGACAAATGCATTGGTAAGGGAAAAATACTCCATCGAATGTACAAAAGACAAAAAGATTACTTTATCCATCAAACACGTTTTAATTTAGCACCTAGCCGCCACCATAGCGCAGTTGGTTAGGCATAAGACTTCCAATCTGGAAGTCGTGGGTTCGATCCCCGGTGGCGGCAAATATCCTTTCCGACGTTTGTCTTTCACCAATGGGTAGATAATCGTAAACCTATGTGAAATAGCAGTCGGAGGCTAGGAAAGGATGTAATGGTAGTACTGGCGTGAGAAATACCAGGAATCCATTGTTAGGTGCTCCGGCCGCCGCGATATAACTGAAATAATGTTGAAAGCGGCGTAAAACCCAATTCAATCAATCAATTAATTTAGCACCTAGACAATCCATTTAAGAAATATTTTTTCTTGCTATAGGCCGTACACTATTAACGGGAGATTTGCTATACGACGTACATCATCTCCCTATAGGCCGTACACCGGGAGAAGAAACAACATGTGAATTTATCGGTATATTCACTTCATACAAAAGGCAGGAGTGCTTCTAATGATTTTCTGTGTTATGTTAGGCAATTTATCATTGGTTTTAGTATGAGAAACTCTAAAAATTCAGTCAAAACAGTATTTTCGCGATGGACAAACGGACATCATCGGTGATTAGGGGGGTATTTTTTTAATTGTAGCCGCTTATGGATGCTAACCAATCATTAGCTACATGATTATATCAGTAACGCCTGTCTTGTATGCTTACAGGAAAGTTTTACGTGATTTAACAAAAAAAGGAGAAAAAAGCTCAACTTGTACTACACCCCGTGACATTTACCTCGACTCAATAATCGCTATATACGGTGTACACGGTGTTATATACTATGTCTTTAGTTTCCATTCCATTCCATCTATATTTTGATGTATTTTCCTTCTTCATGTCTGCTCAATATTTTTGAATCCAGCACAACTTGTGTCATGGCTCATACATATTTGAGTCACACTCATTTTTCTATAGTTAGTCCTTTTCCACATAACATATATTAACCGTAATCCACTTCAACAAATAAATTTGTTATCACAAATTTCTAGACATATGTGGAATTTAGGTATATTGAAAGTAAAGGAAAAATGTTGTTTATCAGTATTTGTTTCCTTTCCTTCAAAAAGTTTCAACTTTCTTCAAGGAACATTAAGATCAGGTCTTCTTTGGAGAAGGGTTAATCAGATATTTGCCATAAATCTTATATCATGTTCCAGTTTTAATATTTTTTATCGGTTTATGTTTTCTTTTCTATTTCCTTTGTCCATTTGTGTTCCTTTTGTACATTCAAACTTTTGCCATGTCTCATACACATTTGAATCATTTCTTAGTGTTAACCTATTTCCAAATGACATAAATTAACCATAATCCAATTCAACAAATAGAGTAGACCCCAAATTATTTTTTAGATATACACATGTACTCGTATGTGGGATTTAGGTATATCATCTGGAAATATTGAAAGGAAAGAAAAATGTTGTTTATCAGAATTTACTTCTTTCCCTTCAGAAAGTTTCGACACTTCCTTCTTAGAACATCAAGATCTGGCCTCGGTTTCTCAAAAGTACATTTTCAGATTTAATTCTGAGCACAATACGTCATACCCAAATCACACAAAATGAACATGAACTTCAATCGAAAACCCTTCAACGTTAAAAAAGAGTATTCCATTGAAGTTGAGCATGTACTCAATAGTATGTACGTAAGTTTTAGAGAATCCAGGGCCTGGTCTTGCTTTTGAAAAGGTTAAATCAGAAATTTGCCAGAAAGCTAATGCCACATTTTACTTGTAATATTTTTATCATTTTATGTTTTTCGTATTTCTAATGTTCACTTGTGTTACTTCTGTACATCTAAATATGTTTTTCTTTTTAACTATGTAAAACCTAAGCATACAGACAATAAGATCTAAGTCAATTGACTAACAGACACAAATTAGGACAAAATTTTTGTATGATGCTTCATTATATTCAAATTTAAGACAAAAAAATAAAGGCAACCCTAAAAACAAATAATTCATGCACTTTTTGCAACTCTTTTGAAGGCAAGCCAGACAAATCACAGTTGATTCTTTGGATTTTGAGGCTAATTTCTCTTATTCCTATCTTTCAGCATTTAGATCTGAGAAAATACATTTTGTTACCATATTTATGAAGTCCTTTTATTGACTGTTGAAGATTTTACCCTCGAAAAGACTAAATCTGAGTCAGTTTCCTAAAAAAAGCTCATTTTCTACTATATGTTTGAGGCTTACAACAAGGTATCTGCTGCCTAAAATTTATTGTACAATTTTAGAATACATCAAAAAGATTGTCTCATTGCCTACAAATTTTGTGACAATAACTAAACAGAGATTGGTGAAGACTGCGGACACTTCCTTTTGGTGTTGACTTTCTTCTTAAAATTCCTTTTACCAGTGTTGTGTGAGACAATATTCTAACAAATGAAGTTGATTAAATCTTCCAGACAGATGGCTTGTGAGTATTTTTTATGTACTGGTACAAGTAAAATGCATTAAGTTTAACATATGATCTTGAAACAAACAAGATATGCTGAAAAAAAACCTGCAATAAAATGTATACAAAAATATTTTACAAGTTCTTGACCTTTATATTTAAGGCTGATTCTTCCGTGCCAAGACGTCCTGACTATAAGAGATTTAAAACAACCATGAAGCAACAACCTTTGGAATTCAATACAGATCGACTAGACACTGATTCTGATTTAGAATCGGAGAATGATGACAGTGAAGAAAACAGTCCCTCGTTATTACATTTAATAAAGATCAGACTGAACAAGAAAATGATTAAAATATATTGCTTTTTTGCGTTATTGAAAATGAAATCTTCATTTTGAATAAAACATTAAGTTACTGTGATTTCCCTTGTTATTCATCTTTCGGCCCGGTAAATTTCAGTTCGGTCTGGTAAAAATGTGAGAATTTTCAGACCAACTGACCTGTGAAAAAATAGGTATTTCGTGAAGTCTGGTTTATGATATATGTTCCAATGATTGACGCATATTCACAAATCATTTCAACGATTCATTTTGCTTGTAAAAATCGGAGGGCTTTTTCCATCTTTTGTGAAGTGCCGATAGTTGTTAATATTACAAAACCAATGATATCTGGCAGAAATAATTTATAGTACAGTTGAATATCTTTACCTCGAACGTCTCTATTTACAACCAACTTAGTTTTCCACACATTTCGACGTGTCAACGCAATTAAGTGATTAGTGCGTTAATGTATTGGATATTGATTTTTAACTTGATTTTGTTTGAGTGATTGTCTACTATCTGATAATTTGATAGATAAGGTGAAGTGGAGACGATATTACAGAGGGATTGTACAAAAAATGAAGATGCGTCTAATAGCCATACCACGCTGGATTTGTATGGTTCTAGACCAGGTCGACCAAGGGTATGGCCAGTAACTTTCACCGATGACATGCACAAAAAAGAACCGGACCGGTAACCAATCAAGTTGAAAACGTGGGCTTTTGACAGAAGAGTTAAACTACACAATCGATAAGAAGAATATGCAATAATAGAAGAAGAAAAAAAAAACACAAACAAAACAACAACAAAAGCGAAGTCTAAACAATACTTTAGGTACGTATGATAATATAATAAGAGTAAAAAAATAACGATTAATACAACATCGTTATATCTTTAGTTCGATAAGATATTCATTCTAGTACAAATCATTTATTGACCTTGCTTACCTACAGTACTTTGCCACAATTTTGTTCGTACATGGAAAGTCTTCGACTATCTACACGTCGAACTATCTTTACGTTTAAGTTTTCAATTAAGTCCCTGAGCTTCAGGGTATAGGTATTCAACTGTCATTTGTCGTATATTATAATTAATCAAATTGATAATTCATTTTTGTACCAAGTGTTAAACTGCAACTCTTTATTTTCTTGTATGCATGTGAGGGGGATTAAAAATAATTTTAAACAAATGGGCAAAGGTGTCCCTAAATTGCTCACCTGAGTTAACTGTCTTAAGATATGACCTCTCAACCTGAGGTTACACCCAACTTGACCCAAATTCAAACCAGACTGAGATCAATCAATCTAAGCAATTTCAAGCATGATTGAGCAAAAAATGGCTTCTAGAGTGTGTACATTGTTTTCCTACAACTTGACCGTTTACCTCATTTTTGACCCCACTTGACCAATTTTAAACTTGACCGAGATTTCATCAAGACATTGATTTTGACTATTTTTTTAAATTGATTGAGCAAAAAATATGGCTTCTAGAGGGTCTACAAGATTTTCCTAAAATTTGACCCTGTGACCTTATTTTTGACCCCACTTGACCCAATTTCGAACTTGACCGAGATTATGTATCGATTATCATTCTGACCGGTTTTGAGGTTTATTGAGCAAAAAAAAATTGCTTTTAGAGTGTCTATAAGGCTTTTCTTAAATTTGACCCAATCGAAAGTGATCTAGAATTCAGCAAGGCGTTGATTTTGACCAATTTTCAGAATGATTGAGTTAAATTATGGCTTCTAGAGGTCTTCAAAATGTTCATAGAATTTGACCCTGTGACCTAGATTTTGACCCCTCTTGACCCAATGTTAAATATGATCTAGATTTCATCAAGGCATTGATTCTGACCACTTTTCAGTATGATTAAGCCAAAAATATGACCTCTAGCGAGTTTACAAGGTTTTCCTAGAATTTAACCCCATAATCTCATTTTTACCCCACTAGACCCAATTTCGGCTTTGACCGAGATTTCATCAAGGCATTGATTCTGACCAATTTTCAGGTTGATAGAGCAAAAATATGGCTTCTAGACTGTCTCCAAGGTTTTACTAAAGTTAGACTCCGTGACTTCATTTTTGACCTCACTTGACCAAATTTCGAAATTGACCCAGATTTCATCAAGAAATTGAATCTGACCAATTTTCAGATTAATTGAGCAAAAAAAAAAAATATGGCTTTTAGAGTGTCCCTAAGGTTTTTCTAAAGTTTGACCCCGTGACCCTATTTTTCCCCACTTGACCAAATTTCGAACTTGTCCGAGATTTGATCAAGACAATCATTCTGACCAATTTTCCGGTTGCTTGAGCAAAGACCTTGGCCTCTAGGGTGTCTACAAGGTTTTTTTCTAAGATTTCACCCTGTGACCTTATTTTTGCCCCACTTGACCCAATATCGAAATTGACCCAGATTTCATCAACACTTTGATTCTGACCCATTGTCAGGATGATTGAGCAAAAAATGTGGCTTCTACAGTGTCTACAAGGTTTTCCTAAACTTTGACCCCCTGACCGTCTTTTTTGAGCCAACTTGACCCAATTTCAAACTTGACCGAGATTTGATCAAGACAATCATTCTGACAAATTTCCCGGTTGATTCAGCAAAAACCATGGATTCTAGAGTGTCTACAAGGTAAATGTTGACGACGGACATCAAGTGACCACAAAAGCTTCTTGAACACTTCGTGCTTAGGTGAGGTAAATAACCATTTAATTGGATTTTTTAATTGTATGAAATTCAAACGTTGGTTATCGTCAAATCTGTTATATTATATTTTTGCCTTAATACAAGGCCGTTTTAAACTCATGTTCACTAATCCACATAATTGCATAAAATTAATGTTTTCGGGTCGTTATAGGCATGCGGTAATAAACAAAACTCGTGCGTTAACGCAAGAAAACGTGGATTAACAAGAAAATTCACGTGCATTTAATAGCTTTTGTTTCTTAAATATCCTCGACCCGGGCCGCGTTATAAATAATGGACCCTGATCCTTCCATTCGCTTAGCATTTTTGCTAAAAGTTGGCGACCAATGTAAACTCGTTGAACAACCCGAAAGGGGATTTTTACAGCTGTTAACTTTGTAAAAGATTGGCCTGTAAATAAAAACCAAATATGGTCTTAGTAATATGGATCGCTGCAGGATATTTTCCATCATTAAATCCAACGGACGGGGTCGGCGATGAAAAAATCCAATAAAATGTAAGACCATCGCAGTTAGGTAAAAAGCAAATACAAATGAATTTCTTTAATCCAATATTCAACACTCTGTATTCTATGGATTCTATTTGCAAACTTTATTAAGTTACGATATGGGTAAAAGTTAAACAAAATACATCTTGAATTGTCCTCCGTCCACGGTTCTGCATGGGTAGTTACAAATATATGACCCATTTGTCACGCTTAGTCTGATAGTAAACATGACCTATAATCCAACGGAAGCTATCTGTCCGGCATGTACATTGAATGAAATAAAGGATAATTACTGTTTCGGCATAGATTAAATGCAATAACCTGATTAATTGAAAAAGAAATCAGAAAAGTCAGGTAAAATCTATATAAAAAATCTTGAGTGTAAAAGAAATAATGAAAATAAATGCTAGCAATGGTAAGGTTTGGCATATTAGTAAAGTAAGGGGGCACAAGTAGGCCTATGAATTTGACAAATGAAACGGATGATTGCAAGAGTTAATGTAAATCATGGTGAAATATTGACTTAATACAGACAATTGACAGAGGTACAGATAGAAGGGGTATAGCAAGTCTTTAATGTATATTTCTCAAATAAAACCCAATGTTGTGGGTACACATTTGGATTAGATGAATGCAATAGGTTCCAACACAATTAGATTTATGCTATAACTTTAGAAATACTTGTATGTGTAATCTGTGCATTAATCAACCATTTAATTTTTTCGATAATATGATGAGTCCAGACAGTAATCAGTATTGTCAATGGCCTTATTTCATTTTTTTCCTTTTTCATCTTGTATTTTGATAATATCTGATTAAAATACACACATGAATTAAGTAACTTTCGATGGCCCAGTGCAAAACAGTTGTAACTGCCTATAAACATATAGGCAGTTAAAACTGTTTCGTGCTGAGCCATCAATATATCATAACATTAATCCTGTATAAGTAAAAAAGAATAGGTTCTTCAAGATTCAGAAATGTTCTTAATTGTTAAAGTAAATGAATAACAGTCACCAAATTTTCTGCTGTATTAACGACAACAGTGTTGTACTACAGTGATTTAGACCTATCAGTGGCACAGTCGGATGAACTGGATGAAAGCGTTAAAACAGTCAACAAACAAAGTGGGCACTGATTAAATTCAAAGTTTCGAATAGCGATGTTTATATATATCACCACCTTTAACTGTCAAATTAACATTTCGATGGCTCATCATGAGGTGTTTGCTTTTTACGAATAGGGTTTTAATGTCAGAAGCAATCATACACAAAAACCCTTAATAAAGACTACATACACATTGTACATTGTATTCCATGCATCTGACATCAAAATGCTGCAGTTTGCTGTGGTTTTTCTAGAATGCAACATGCACTTACATTTTCTCAAAAAAAATATTTTTTCTCAAATCATTTTTCTTTGGTATTAAATGTACAATGTATGTGTGAATGGGGCAGGTCATGGGAAAACCAAACTTAAGGAAACTGTGACTATGCCTTCTTCTATCGGGAGACTGTACACACTGATCTTGAACAACTTTATTTGTTTGGAGTTTTGTCTACGCTATTTAGGTTATGCCGAGTCAATTGATTTACCCAACCACCATTTCTGGGCTAGCTATTACATAAGCTGTTAACCAGTACAGTGCACATGCTCCAGAATCTGACAACTGTCTAAAAATCAAACAAAATTGGGAGAACAACCATAGAAAAGATTTCATGATCATCTCCATGAAAGAATGTTGCAGGGATGCGCCTGGGTGGTGCCCAAATATGACTCCATAGTCTTGAACAAACTTGGTAGAGATCCACTAGATAATGCTAAAGAATAAACACGAAAGCTGTCTGCCTTCTGGTTTCAGAGTTGAATATTCCCTATTTTCACCCTTCAGTGGGCCTTTACGCTCAGGCTAGTAAGAAAGGGATGCGCCCAAGTGGTGCCAAAATATGATCCCAGGGTCAAACTTCATAGAAGAACACTTGATGATGCTACACACCAAAAATGAAAGTTGTCTGCCTTCTGGTTTCAGAGAGGAGGAATTTTAGACATGTTCGCTCTTTGATTTTGTGTAAAAAGGGTTGCGCCCGGGTGAAGCCCAAATATGACCCAAAAGTCTTGATATGGACAAGCTTGATAGAGGTCCACTAGATGATCATGCTTCATACCAAAATTTAAATATGAAAGCTGTCTGTCTTCTGGTTTCAGAGAAGTAGTTTTTTGAAGATTTTTCCTTTTGTTCGACCTTTTTGTAAAGGGTTAAGGGAAATTTAAGGGTGGATTTTATTTGTTTGAAAAATATTTCTAGAAAAAATATGATCATAAAAAAAATATAAATAACTTAGGCCTACACCTAAATACTTTACGGCAGGAATGAAGATCCAATTCTATAACGCGTAAGTACCCGTTGCTAATGACGCGGCTCTCCTGATGATTCAATAGTTACGTCCCCTGCACATTTACTCGGCACGTATCAAGTTCGTATCGTATGATATAGTCGAATGACGATATAGTTGGAATAAACGCAAAACAAAAAATATTTTCTAGAAAATTAGTTTGAATGCTCGTTAATTCGCTTTCATTTCTTGAAATTGTCAATTGTAATAGTCCGAGGAAGAATAATCGAGAATGGTTCCATACTGTATAGGCGATACAGATAGTCTATCGCTGGGATATCTCTTAACAAATCGGGAGCATACAATGTATCTATGATTTTTTAAACGGGTACCAAGCTTAAAAATTAGGATAGTAGTTTCGCTGCAGATTGCTATTGATTTTCTCTGAAAAAATTAAATATTTTTGCCTCGGATGGGTTTTCATCTTTTCCTACGCACCCCGGATCCGCAACTGCTCTTTAATAATTTTATTTTTTAAAAGCATGAAGCACTCCAACCGACATCGAATTTATTCATCACAATTTGTTGAACATGATATACCCTTTCTGTGTGTAAAGTTTCCTGGTGTCGTGTTTGGTGCTTCATACTATTACACAGCCGTTTTTGTGAAAAATAAAGCAAAAAAATGGTAAAAATGCAAATATCTGTCATATTCTTGTTATTGTTTCGCCCTTATAGGAAAGGTTTTCGATTGTACCATGGTACTTATGATGAAGTAAGAGTGTTGAACTTTTGTGAAAAGCACTTAAAAGACGTTTAAAAAGAATCTAGTTTTTTTAAAAATACAGGGCCGATTAGGGGGGTTTCTGGATTTGGTCCTTTGGAAGAGTTTGGCCCAAGGAACATCCCGGCCAAGTTTCATCGTGATCGGGGCACCGGTTTAAGAGGAGAAAATGTATAAAGAAATTGTGGACGACTGACGACGGACTTCGAGCTCAATTGAGCTAAAACGCGACAAAATACATTTAACTTTCGGTGTTTGTTTGGAAGAAATAAGAAAGTCTCGTCGGAAAGAACATTAAATGATTCTTTTGGGTCGCTTTTTTATCCGCTGTTCAAAATAAAATCGGCAAATATATACGTTAATCAGGGTAATTACGGTATCTTATATCTGCTGCCCTGTGCGTAATCTGCTCGGCATCGATTAAGAGATGAATGCTCCAGAGACGCAAAAATTCTTTTTATCTTTAAGCGCTTCGAATTTACGGAATAAGATTGAAATGTCAAAGGAAGTATTTGATCTGTCATTTTAAGTCATCTTCAATAAATGGGCCACCATCGATCAGTTTTGCAGCTTTCGAGATGCAAGTTATAGCATATTGATATCGGAAGCCAAGGGCGAGTTGTATAAGATCGCAAGTTGCAAACGACTACACTTTAACGGCTTTCAATTACCTTTTTACATTGAAATATAAAATCCTGTTTCAAATCCTATGTGAACTATAAATTCCCCCAGTACTAAGTACGATAGTGATTGAATACACACGTTCATCCTCGACACAGCCAGGTTACCGGGTGTCGGCATCCTTTGAAGCCCCTAGAATCCTGGGGCCCGTTTTACTAAACGTCGTACGACAAGATTTGTCGCAGGAATATCGTGAGACCGACTTACGACATCTTTTGCGTTTTACTAAAAATCGCAGATTTTTTTCCTCTTGCGATCTATCGCGATTATCGCAGAAATCGGGCCAAAATGTACGACTGGGTCAGGGCAGTCGTAGCTCGATCGCAAATAGCGGAAAGTGGTAGACACAACTTTTAAAACAAGTTATTTAATCTACGAACAGTCAATGAACGCTCTAAAAAAGGCATGAAAAAATAATTGATCTAGAAATATGAATTCTTAAAAAAATGATTTATTCTATGTTTAGAAAAGGTTGATCGGACATCTAGAAATTTATCGAAAACTTGAAGAGAAAATTCAAGTATTTCATCGCGGCTGGATTTTATCAAATAATTTCAATTCGTTTTAAAACGAGTAGAGGCGTTTAAAAAAAAACATCTATATTTTACTTTGGAAACTGTTGACCGTATTTTCTTTTAAAATACTTTTCGGTGGTTAAACGGGAAATAACTGTAAAAAATCACTTGATAATCTCACCACCAAACCAGTGAAATTATCAAAAAGATATTCCTTGTATTAATTCATTTCACTCTATTCATCGATATCTGAGCGGAGCCCAACAAATTTTTATTACGTCATGATGATTATGATGCTAAGTCAATCACGTGCAAAATGACGCGCCGTAAGTAAATTTGTCAGAAAATTTCATTTCGTCCCTTTTTCACCATTTAAGAAATAAAATGATTGTTTGTTTTTCGAGTAAGAAAATAGGTGGGTGATTAGGGTTTTTTCAGGATTATCTCCCCACCCCCGCAATTTTCACACACGTTCTAGAATTTTTAGGCGGTGCTAAGCCTTCAAAATTACCCAGATGGTCAGCAGTTATTGTCAAACATTTTTTTTTCTCATTGCAAATGAGGTATTTCTCCAAATGTGTAGAAACATAAGGTGAAATGGGTAGCCTAAGAATAGTAAAAGGTGACAGATCACTGGACATCTTGTTTGTATAAAATTTGACGCCACTTTCAAAAATTATCTCGCGTCAACTGGTTCGCCTCCTACAGTTTTTGTCGTTTCGAACACCACAAAAAAATAATTCTTCGCACAGGGTAACAAATCACCACGGCGCCATTGAGCGCCATGGAGATGGTACCCTTCATTATCAAGTGGATGGTATCTTTTGCATGTTTCAAACTTGTGGTGCTCAATTGTGCATATTTATCCTAAACGCTGGGCTCATTTCATCCGAGCAACGATCTGCAAATCGCACATAGGCGTATTATTTGCAACTGTTGGAGAAAATTTACGACGTGTGTCACAATGACTTTTGTCAAATGTCGGATGGATAATAGCAGAGTAGTTCCAGGTATTGACATCAGAAACACAAATTTCAGAGCCAAACGCTTTACTGACTTAGGAAATCGGGCCCAATTGAAAATGAATGAAAACACTCACGAATGAGCAGTGTTGGTACCTCTTTTTCTAAGTTAAGCCCTGTTTACATTTCGACGGATATAAACTCGAAATATCTCGCTCGCCGTTTCCATACAACGGAAGTTGAATACGATTCTCGATTTAACGGGGTTTTACGTCTGTCGTACCGCTTAAATTGACAGATCGCTGAAAAATTGACAGGCCAATCACATCATTCATAACACCGGAGATATGTTTTGTTTCGTTTTGTACTGTTTTGTCTATTTTCGTAGGTGGGAGACTGTAGTTACGTATAAATCGCCAACCAACGGTTTTTCTGGCGTGTCGGAGGTAAAGACGTGTATTTAGCGATCGTTTTACGAGAGCTTAGTTTTCGAATCAATCAACAGTGCCCTTAGCTCTAAAGTCGTAAGTGTTGTCACTGGAATTCCGATCAATGTATGGTTTCGAGGACACTCGAGGTATTTTTGAGAATAGTTTGAAGAACTTCAAACCTCTGGGCAGTATAATGCGGTAGTCGTAACACCGCACGATGATAAGCTCGTATAATTCCAAGGTCGTCTATCGACAGCCACCGTACCAAGACCATACGGCGTTTGTACTTCTATATTAGAATATGTTTACAAATCGTAACGTCTCCATAGTAACAATGCATTTACCGCGCTTGCGTTTGGGCTTTTCCTATTTTCAACGGTGAATAACAAACCTACTTGTAGCAGACAATCTTAACGACTCAAATGTCCAATTTTGCCTTCATGACCTAGTACATTACTCAACCCGATATTTGAACTCGTCCATGACATCATGTAGACATACAAGTGTTTTGACAAAGTTTCAAGACATGCTGCTTTGGGTATGTAAGCTGCCGATTGGTCCTAAAGCACTTAGAGTATTGTTTTAAAAGTTGCAACATTCGGACCAAGTTTCAAGCCGTTTGAGTCGTTAATGTGACCTCGCATGTACACAAGAGTTGCGTAAGTTTCGACCCTGTGAATTAGTTTTTAACCAATTTTGGACTTGATTCAAATAGCACAATAAGGTAGTCTTTCTGACAAGAGTCTCAGAACATGTAACAAAAATGTGGCCTCTGGTGTAAAAATAATGTTTGTCCAGAATACGACCGTGTGTCTGAGTTTCTGGCCAAATTTGACCCAATTTTGACTTACTTTAAGGTCTTAAAAGAGACCAAAAAAATTCTTACAGAGACAAAAAATCTGACCAAATTCTGTATAGTTAAGCTATAAATATAGCCTGTAGTGTACACACTGAATATTGAAGACACAAAACGCATGACAGATGAACGACAGTGACACAGCATGATCGCAAAAGCTCACATTGATCACTTTATGCTCAGGTGAGCTGTGAAGTCTGCAAGCTTATTGATGGACAAAGGGACCCAATGGCATACATACGAATCTAAATACAGCAAGGAGATTGTCACAGGACCACTACCGTCGAGCCCGCATTTTTTACCAAAGCTCAGGATAAGACTAATTTTAAGTTTACATTGAGCTTCAGACAATCTTAAAAGTGCTTTCAACTAGTATATCTACTCATGATGTAGAACAATTGTTCCAAGTCATTTTGAAATTCATTCATAAATGTAGGAATAAGTGTCTGTACAAGATCAGGTGGATGAACGGATGGCGTGACAGACACACTAACGCATCCATACAAAGACGTTGTTGTGACAAGCATGTCTTGCTCATAAGAATTGGTGTTAACAAAAAAGGACTTTGAAGCGACCTTGTTTATAATCATAGTTTTCTTTTATCAATTATGTCCTCATATGGTTACCAAAGCGTTTAACTACAGCTAAACTAAGCTGTAGTTAAAAAGGTTTGTATTACCTAGTAGTGATATGCTTTCAAGAACTGCATTTCAGAATTATCCATAGCTGGATTACTAGCAAAACATATTTCTTCTTTTTAGTCTAGGATAAGTAAACAAATACAGTGTTTCATTTGCATTAAAGATATGAAGAGAGTTTTTGTTGATTTCATTGAGATATGAAACTCAAAAGCTAATCAAACTGTATGAACACACGAACTGGACTCATATGCTGGTGTGATTAGGGTTTTAGTTTCATTCCTCTTAGCAAAAAAATGTAAAGATTTGTCAATAAATAATAGACATCTTATGGGACCACTTTATGCAGAAGCCTACAAAATAGATGCATACTTAAAAATTGTTTCATTGAGAAACTAGAGCTGCTTGAGCAGCTGATTTGCTCAACATGCCTTGATCTACTGATATGGTCAGATTTTCAGTGCATGAATGAATGAATTAATTAATATTTTTTCATCCTATCATAGTAATTTTGTGCAGCCTGATAATGGGTCACCAAAAGGAACATTCCAGTGAAATTTGGTTGATATACATCAGTTACATTCTAAGAAAACGATTTTCAATGTTTACACATTATAACAAATAGAGAAATGTCCTCCATCCACATAAACTATATCTTTAATTTGATCACAATCAATTTTGTTGGCTGATAAACCAGGGCTTGTGTTTGACCCTTAAACTAGGTTTTTGACCCCAACAAATCTGAAACTATCCTAATTTGACCCCTAGAAATTTCTCCCAAGGGCATCACTATGACCCCCTTGAAAGAAATTACTAAGGGTCAAAACATGGTTTTATACCTAAGATTTTCATACATTACTATCTTAAGTTCTACAAATTAATTACTTGCTTCATACCATTACAAGACACAGTTAAAGTAGCTCCTAAATAGGCAAATTCTACTTATGATTTGCCTTTTCTGTCATTTTGACCCCTTTAAATTCAAATTTGACCCCTGGAATTTCATAGGCGAGGAGTCAATGACTCCCCAATATCAAACACTAACACGAGCCCTGTAAAGAGTTACTCAAGGATTATTCCAGTTTTTCTGAGAAAATGATTTTCAAAGTTTCTCACTGTATATAATAAGGGAAATGACCTCCGCCCATACAATAAATATTTTTCATCTGATCAAAATAATTTTTTGTAGTCTGAAAAAGGGCACCAAAGGATAATTCATGTTATATTCAATTGGTATCCATCAATTTAGTTCTGAAAAAGGTCATTTTTTACCATATTTGGAAATAAGCCACGCCCATTAAATCCATGTTTTTCATTGGATCAATTTCTTGTACAACTTTGAAAGAGGGTCACCAAGGATCAACTTCATGCGAAGTTGGGTTGAAATTCATCCAGTAGTTTCTGTGGAGGAGATTTTTAAAGAAAAATTTTACAACCGGATTCATGGCTGCATGACAGACACAGCACCATGACAATAGCCCCAGTGGCCTTCTACCAGTGGAGCTAATAAAACTAATTTTGAGCCAATCAGAATGCATGAAAATTAATGGAATCATCTAAAATTGAATTATTTATCTATGGAAAATTTAATTTATTCTGTTCATGAATATGTAGTAGTACAGGGTAATGAAACACACAATGAATGCCATCATGATAAATCTTATACTTAAATGATTATATAATCATTTTTATTAAGTTAATCTTATTTTGCTGTATTCAATTTATCTAAACTTTTGCCAATTTGCCAACTTTTGGGATGTTTAAAACAATTTTTCACTTGTTTTTTATCAATGAAATTAGTAGGAAACCAGACAGTTCAGGTTAAGATCAGACTGTACATCTGTTCAGGCTAATCTTAGGTTTATACTGTCTACCAAAATTTTGTGTACAGTATGAAAATGCAGTGAACAGCATGAGAAAAGTATAAGCATTGATCAATTAAGTGTTTGTATTATGGGGATTAAATAAACCTTTTGACATTTTTGCTGAGGCCGGAGCACCTGATTTTTCTCCCTCCAGTACTACCTTAAAATTCATCCCTGTTTACTTTCTCTCTTGGGTTTAGGATCATCCATCCAATTGTAGGAGACAATTGAAATCAGTATGTGCAGTCAGGTATCTGACCTCAGACCAAATGTTAAGTAATTTGAGGTTCGATACTTTACCAACTGAGCTATAACCAGCTGCTGTTGATGCAATGAATTTAAAACAGTTGCATTATTACTGAAAATCATTATTCAACAACTTTATAAAAAACAAGAGCCGTCAGACGGATTATGCTCCCCGAATAAGGCATTGTCACAAAAACAAGAGCCATGTTGGACATGGTCATCCCCTGCCACGAAAGCTTAATAGTAAACTGAACCCTAATAGATCAAAGATTCTTTTGTACTGTCAGAGATTTACCTCCTATAAAATCTAAGTATCAAAAATAACAAAGGGCAATAACTCCAAAATTATGCAAGCAAGAGTTGTAGTTCTTGTGTATTGCACTTTTCCTCCATGAGATCTATCCACCCAAAATGATTCAAGTAGATAGCTATTATACTTTAGGAGATATGCTCCAGACAAATTTCTAAGTATCAAAAATAACAAAGGGCAATAACTCCAAAATTATGCAAGCAAGAGTTGTAGTTCTTGTGTATTGCACTTCTCCTCCATGAGATCTATCCACCCATAATGATTCAAGTTGATAGCTATTATACTTTAGGAGATATGCTCCAGACAAAATCTAAGTATCAAAAATAACAAAGGGCTATAACTCCAAAATTATGCAAGTAAGAGTTGTAGTTCTAGTGCACTGCACTTCTCCTCCTTGAGATCTACCCATATCTGATCTGCTACTCAAATGTGAAATTTCATCAAATTCTGAGCATAAGACTAGGAGAAATGAAAGAATAACTGTATTTTACACGCTAACGTAAAGGCAACAAACATTTAGCCCCCTTTTTCCATGATATATTTTTTTTTACGTTAATTTCAAATTGTTTATAGTAAAGGGCATCTGATTTGCTACTCAAATATGAAATTTCGCTAAATTCTGACTGTTAGACTAGGAGAAATTTGAGAAAAACTGTTTTTTACCCTGAGTCCCCTTTTCCCATGACGAGGCCTCAAATCCAAAAACCGTCACAGATGCATCAAGACTTTCATAGGAAATTCACATGGTAAGTTTCATTTGATTTGGCCAAAGGGTTATGGAGAAATAGGTGGGGACGGACAGACGGATGGAATTACAGACAGACAAAGCGGTGGCTATATGCTCTCCCTTCGGGGAGCATAATAACCTTATGATAGCCAAACTTGTATTACTGATATTGAATATAAATAATCGGAATACATGTAGAAAACTTACATGTATATTTCAAATTCCTGATGTTCTGCACTACATATACCATAAAAGCTCTAGCAGAACCCGGGTTTCTATTAGAATCACCGTATTTCCATTAGAAAGGGATGGGCCTTTATTAGAGGCTATGCTACATATCAATGGCTCAGTGCAAACAGTTGAAACTGCATGTAAACATATAGGCAGTTACATCTATTTCCAGCTGAGCCATCTATATTTATGACAGTGAAAAAATGCCAAATATGAACATAATCTGTGTAAAAAAATAAACACATTTGATTGGGGAAAAAGAGCCTAAAACCTATTTTGTATTTCTAGCGACCTTGATTTTGTATGTATGGACCTTTATAAAAGGCTTCAAGATGCTATAAAATTGTATCAAAAATGGTTAATCTCATCCTTTGGAAAGGGAGATGGGGTTATTTTAGAGCATGGGGCTTTATTAGAGTTTCTACGGTATGTGTTACACTTACATCTTTGGTATTATAAATTTAGTTTTGACACTGGGTTTCAAGAATCCTTGTTTCTTTGAATTTGGACCCTCACTTTTTGGAAATAATCCCAAAAATTGCAGAACAAACCTTCTATAAGAGTCACAAGGTAGCAAATTGACCCCAGTTTTGAAAGTGAATGGGAATCCTGCTTTGAAATTAAACAATTTCCAAGTGAATTCTTGTGTTGAATGCTATGATCACCTTTGAAATTCAAGAGTCAATGATCTATTGTTAAGCTACTGTAAAATTATCCATCTTATAGTCAATGTTACTTTATCTGGTAAACTATCAGGTGACTTTTAGTTTAGTTTTCATGTAGTCATTTGGTGTTCAATCGGTATGAAATTATCTGACACTGATGACTATCAGAAAATCATGTTGAATCTCTGTTATTTCTATAATCCTCAAAAATTCAAGCTCCTTTCTAAACAAAGAGTGCAAACATTCTCTGGTATGTTGGCATCGCCATCACAGTATACAGCCTTATTAATAGATTCATCTTTGTCAGATCAGTACAGCATGGTAGAAGGTGGAGTCTTTGTTTAATTTTCAGCCAGTGATTTACCAGATATGTACTCCTATGCTTATGGGAGGGTTAATGTAACTGGTATACAATCATCAGTCTTTTTATGTGTCCATCCTATTTCAGAGACAGCCAAGTTCTTTTAATTATGTATTGTTAGCAGCAAATGCTTAAATGATGCAGCAGCCTTCTGACATGCAAGCAAATTCCTGAAAGAGAATGAAAATGAAATTAAAAATATAGTTCTCCTGAAACACAGAATTAATGAAATGACCAATTTCTCATATAAACTAGACATTGACCTTGCTACATACATGTACAATGATTTCTTATCAGCAGAATGAGCAGATACCTACAAATGTGGGTTTACTTTCTATCAATGTCTGGACAGTGTTTATTTTAGATAGGGGGACTGGGGGATCCTCCCACTTTTTTCAAATATCCCCCTTATCTTTTTTTTTTATTTGTGGGGAATTTATCACCATAACAAAGAGCATGAAATACAAGACATTTCTCAGTTGTGTTGATTTTGTGCTGTGCGGAAATCATTTTTCTAGTAGCACATTTACCAGAGATTTAGAACACTATAAATCATGCCTTTTTATTTTTGAAATCTTTCCAAATCTTTAGGAAAAGTTTTATTTGACATTTGACATAATGATTAGCCATTGACCATGTACTGTGCAAGGTAATCTGGTGTATTTTCTGTACTTGGGTGCTTAATTCTTCATGTTGTCATGAAACAAGCAGCAAATCTAGGATCTCTACAAAGTGTGGGGTTAAAACATACAAATAGAGTGTTCCCCTTACCTAGAATGACACACTCTTGACTAAGTTTCTGCATGAAAATGAAAAAAAAAGTCTAAAAAGAGGATTCTTTTGAAATAATCCGATCCCCACACCCATCCCCACCCTCTCTGGATCCACAACTGTAGAACATGAAAAAAATAGCTGCAAGTCTTTGTGAAATATTCTGCATTTTTTTATTTTCACCATTTTCAATCTGATATTCTTGATTCCAATCTGCCTGCATGCACAATATGAAATTAATTTCAACTGAGTGAAAGGTCTTACACCATCTTTCAGGTATCAATACTTCAACAAATAAGAAATTGGCAAACAAACTATAGAAGAAAATAATAAAAGTGGGGCAAACAAACCCAGAGCAGTGGCGGAGACAGGGGGGGGGGGTCAAATACCCTCATCCCTCCTCTTCTTTAATTTTTCTAAGGGGTCAATTACCCTCATCCCTTCTCTTCTTTAATTTTTCTAAGGTAATTCAATCATCATTGTATTAAATACCCAGAGTTTGCAATACGAACGCTCTTTATTCCGCCACTGCGGGGGAACAAAAATTGCAAAAAGCGTGGAATGGGTCGAACGTGATTTGGTGCGAACGGTTTCGAAAATCTATATCATCAATGATCGATCAATAGAATTTTGAAGATAATTGTATTTGAATAATGCAGTAAAAATTAACTTACCTGAACATATATACAGATGGTCAAAACAATGCAACATGTATTTATTTGACAAATCTTCCCGCGAAGCGGAGAGCTGTGTATTGTAGACTAGAAAAAAACTTAGCATGGTGCGCATGCCCAGCGTCTTGAAGAATGGTCGTACGCTTGCGATAAGATTTATACCTGCGATGTGTTTAGTAAAACGGTGTTAAAGATTGTCGTGCGTTCATAAATTATCGTAGTAGTACGACAAAACTTAAGATTTTCTTAAGATCGTTAGTAAAACGGGGCCCTGCTCTGTGTGACGTCATTTTGGAAGTCGGTGAGACAAGGAGATTTTTTTTATTTTTCTTTTGTTTTTAGCGGTAAAATTTTCGACAGAAATTTTGTACTCGTATTAAATTGAATATTGAAGAGATAAATCGAAGACAGAAACTATTCCGCTACAAGGTAATGAAATAAAATGGGATTTTAGTTTTTTTATGTACTTTATCTTTTTTATGTTGTTGCGGTAATTAAAAAAAAAAGATACGGAATATTTTTTCTGTTAAATGTCAAACGTCATGTTACTAAGATTTTTTTATAAGATTTAAAAGACGTCTTGAGTTCTCTTTTTCCTTTCGGGATTCCGGAAATATGCGATTTTGCAAACGCTATTTAACAGAAGTCTCGCGACCTTTTGAACTTGAACATAAGTCATAGAATCAGCGATATCAGGCACCAAAGTTAAACCAAAAATTTCTGAACTTTTCACTGGGGAAAGGTTGTATCGATGCTCGGTATAATTATTTCTTCTTTTACTGACTAGAAAAGGGAGGGTTTTAGTGGGGTAGTGTTTAAGTGTGGTAGTTCAATCGGTAGCAATCTTCGGTGCGTTAAATAGGTGAAGAAAACGTTGTGTGTAATGATGGCAAATATAGCAATCGTTGGGTCTCGGAAATGTTAATTAACGAGACCATGTCAAGTCATTGTTATAAATTACAGGACTGAGACCGGATTATCCCCCCCCCCCCAAAATAAAGGATTTTCCTACCCTGCAGGCAAAGTATTTTTACATCATGCAAATGACTCATTATATCCTTGAATATAATTTTTGATAGATAGAATTGTTAGCACCTTAGTTAGATAACGGCTATTTACATCTATGCGGGGAATCCAGTTTATAAATTCTTTATTGATAAGGTTTAAGTCTAAAAATAGGTCATATGTATCCAATCGAATCACAACACGTCACATACCATGCAAATCAAACGACTGCTACAATTTACCTCATAGACATACATTGCTATTGTCAAAATTATAATGCGTAATGAGATGACTAGATTTATATCAAACACTTTAAATGCTGTGACAGAAGAACGTACAACAAATCCAAGTGAGTTCCAACCCGGAAATCGCAGAAACACGTAAGTATTTGACGAAAGTCCACAGTGACCTCTACGATCTTCAAACCGCGGACTCAAAAATTTTCAACGTTTAAAACTTGAGTAAATCGACTTCGATATTGAAATTGTACTTCATAACTTTGTAAGAAATCATAAATATACTCAGAACAAGAAGTTAAGCGCCACCAGTTTTTAGACAGAAGATTTTTAAAGGCAGGGAGCCTGCATTAATTCGAAATAACAGAGATGTAAATATTGAGTTCCAATGTTGAAAATGGTATGTTGACTTAACAATTTCACAACAATACATGGGTGTTGATAAATTTTATTGACTTTGTACCTTGAAATGTAAATAACGTATTTTCTCCTTTTTTTAAAACATGAAAAACTATTGTCAAAGCCGACTTACGGTGTTGTCTATGACACGAAACTTGGTTTTAGAAGTCAGATAACACAAATGCGATTAATTCCAATCAAATCTTAGTCAGTAGCGTGTGTAAGATCCGTGAGCATTGATCAGTGCGCGCACCCTCCTCGGCATGCCACGAATCAGCCTCTGGATGATGTGTTGAGGGATTTGCTGCCTCTCCTGGTGCACTGCTGCTTCTAACTCAACCACATTTTGTACAGGAGGCTCTCTCCGACGTATACGGCACCCGAAAAGGTCCAACAGGTGCTCGATGGGGTTAAGATCGGGACTATAAGCCGGCCATGGAATAGTTGTGATGGCTTCACGTTGCATAACGTCCGCCACGACTCTTGCTCTGTGGGGTATGGCGTTATCATCCATGTACACTGGTCGTGTTCGAAGAGGGTGATTGTCAAAATGTGGAGTTACCACAGGAAAAAGGATGTTATCGCGATATTTATCGCCTGTCCATGTTCCTGGAACTGTCACTAGGTCCAGTTTACAACCGTAGGAGACACAACCCCATATCATAACGGAGCCACCGCCACCCTGATAGGTTGGTTGGACGTACTTTGGTGCAAATCGGGTGTTAGGTTGTCTCCAAACACGAATTCGGCCATCGGTGACATGCAACAACATCCTGCACTCTTCTGACCAATGGATCCGACGCCATGATGCCAAGTTCCAACGTGCCGTCGCTCTACACCATACTAGACGTTCATTGATGTGTCTCTGTTGTAACTTTGGACGTTTGAGCGGTCTTCGTGCCTTATACCAAGCCATCCGAAGTCGATTTCACACTGTTGAAATAGAGACCCGTCAGTGTGTATTCCAGTTGTCCCTTACAACAGGCGCACTGGTGAAGGGCAGACGTCTGACTAGACGCAAAGTGCTCTATCCTCTCGAATAGACGTTACTCAAGGGCGTCCAGATATGACACGGTCCTTAACGTCGTTTGTTTGTGCGTGTTTTTGTACCAAACGTGTTATGACACTGTGGTGATACCCCAGCTGTCTTGCAATGGCTCTACAAGACATTCCAGAATCTCGCATTCCAATTATTCGCCATCTTTCATTTGTAGACAATCTACGCCATGCCATGACTGAGTTTCAAATCGAAATGTAAACAATTGCACGAGCTACACGACGTAAGTATCTCTGACAGAAAAGCTGATTTTGCATGAGCCCTGGCTTTAAAGTCATTGCACGAGACTTGCTGAATATGCACGTGCATCCGAAACGCTTTTAATCAAAAGGTAAAAGGTTGTTCTAACCGTTTGACAACATAGATACGTTATTAAAGTTTTCGATAGAAATTTTATTAACTTAAAACTTAGTGGCGCTTAACTTTATGTTCTGAGTATATTATTAGATCTTTTACGTGACTGTTGTTTTACCGTTAATTTAGATTTATAATCTTCCTGAAAAGAAAAAAAATCTAAAATAAAATGGCGGACCGAGAAATCAAGTCATCGATCGTCGCGCATACAATATGACAATGCTGATATTTCATGCAAGTTTCGTCTGATTTCGAGTCTATTAACACAATTTCTTATGCAATCATGTACTAGTATGCTTAAATAATTTAATAGCATCTGATGTTCATTTCAAGAAGTGAGAACCAGTGTCTCTTGTCAAGTTATTATCTTTTTAGAGAAAAATCCTATATCTTACTGGTTGGAGACCAATTCTCGCTGTGTACCAGTTCTTACAACCTGATGATTTTTTAGTAAAGATGCAATTTTCATTTACATCAAAATTATTTTCTATTTAAAGGAAGTTTCGAGACAATTAGGCTAAAATGTGCCCTGTAGAGTGCACACAAGGTTTTTCTAAAAAATTGACCCCTTTTCACCCAATTTTGAAATTATCCGAGGCTTAAATGAAACAGATGATACAGGAAGGGCACCAGACACAGGGTGATCACAAAGCTAACAAGAAAAAGTATAACATGTAATGACCTTCAATGACATGTTATACATAGGCGTTGGCTAAGTATGAAGAATGAAGGATATAGGAGTTAACGGCATTAAAAAAAATCGTATTTAGATGAATTAATATTATAAGAAATCGTTCCCATAGAAATAAGCGAAGCCAATTAAAGTCTTGTTTTTTCATTGGATCAAGAAAGAGTGTCATCCAAGGGTTTTTTTAACCACCCAACGAGCTATGGTGGACATGTGACATTTGTCGGGATATATGCCAAAACAAAATAATTCACAAAATTTCAGTCAAATTCAAATACAAGTAACGCTTTTTAATTCAGAAACAGAATGCGAATTATTCTTTAAAGATCCTATTATATCTAATTATACTTTAACTTACAATTATACCAACAGATCCCCTGTGTATCAATGCAACTTGGGACTTCACGACATACAATCCAAAAATAGCACCAATCCACGCGGATAATCCCCTATATAGCATATCCGTACGAACTGAGCAATATGAGACATATTTGTTTGAATTACTTTACTAAGTATTTATAATAAATGAAGAAAAAAAACAGTCCTTACGTTCTAACAAGAAAAAAAATAGGTTGACTCGGGAATCGAACCCGGAGCGCAAGCGTGAGAGGCGACCATTGTTAACCACTTGACCACCGGTCCTGTTCATAGCGGGTGAAATAACGTAGGGCGTTATGTTTAAGCCATGTGATAAGGCAATTGCACTTTATACTCCAATGAACGCAGTGAAAAAGACACTCGGCCCTTATAATTGCAATCCTCTAGATCGCAGAAACTTGTTAAATCTATTTTAGTACGTGTGTTCTTTATCTCGCTTTCGAAGTTGAATGGGATCAAATTAAATAAATGACAAACAAATAAACGACAATTTTGAAATTCGTAGAGGAACTTTTGACCAAAAACTTATTTCTGCCAAGTAAGTCTGTAATTTTAAACAAAAACAGCGTGGTCGGTTTTAGTTGAGAGGGTTGCTTTATGGTCTCCGTCGACTCGATGTTTGTAAACGTCGTTTCATAATCAGAACTGCATGTTTGTTTTCGTAAATTCTTTCGAAAATATCTTGATTTCTAATAGATCAAATGCCAATGTAGCGATTTGGATCGGGAACGAGGGTAAATCGAGTTCTTACAACACTGGACTTGCAGAACGAAAGTCGGGGGTTTCTGGAAAGATCTTTTGCATTTTATACAGAAATAAAAAGCAATGGATTTCCCCACGTGATGCGATTTAAACCAATCAGAATTCTTTATCTTTTACAATTGCAATCATTACTTTATATTCTAAAATACGACCCAATACTTTGACTGGTTTACTTCCCCTATTTTTATTAATAGGCCGGGCTACTAGTTTAGCAAAGAACTATTTCACTCGAATTTTGCTGTATTTACGGGAAAAGGGACATTGAAAAAGTGTTCAAAATAAAGTTTACATTACTAAGTACTAGAAATAGAAACAAGAGGACCATGATGGTCCTAGATCGCTCACTTGAGTCCCTTTGATCACTGGGACATCACATCAATTAAAAAGGCAGATGCCACTAAGAAGATAATTTCTACATAAAACGAAGTTTCACAAAGTTTTGGCTAATATTTGTGGCCATTAGAGTTATTTCATGTAAATAATCATTAAGACTCCGTTTCCTGTGATATGGCATGAATCCTTTCCATTTTCAACAGAGCTCATTCTTGTGACCAGGCAAATATTTTGACAAAGTTTCATGAAGATTTGACCATATATGTGGCGTCCAGAGCTCTTTCAAGAAAATTTTCATTAAGGCCCCTTTTCCCGTGATATGGCACGGATCCTTCCCTTTTTCAATAGGGTTCATCCAAACATTCTGACCAAGTTTCATGAAGATAGGGCCATATTTGTGGCCACTAGAGTGTTCGTGCTCAGGTGAGCTAAAAACAAGTCACATAAGCTAATAATTTCTTAGACATGCAAAAATGTCGTTAACATTATCGAAGCGAGACCTACAAAGGCATTCGTCACATCTCGGCTGATTCTGTTACCTACACCTACTAACGAGAACCTAGATAGACTCGCCAAAATATGGGTCAAATGATTTACTTTTTTTAAAAAAAAAGTGTTCAAAAACATTTTCGTTCATGAATGAATATCAAGAAAAAATAAAACTGTCAAGCTGATAGGTGTCTATGAATACGAAATAAAACTACCTTCTCCAACTGGCTGTAGAAACGGAGTTCCCTAAAACATGTAACCAACAGCTCAATATTCGCTTAGAAGTATAAAGTTAAGTTAACAGGTAATGTACAAAAATCAAGCATACATTTTTTGCCATGAAACTGATATCACAGAAACAATCCTGTGTGCTATGTAATCAACTGTTTGGACAATTTGGCAGTAGCCCACAGTCTGGCAGTATCCCATCTAAAACGTCTCTAAGGAATACATCTACCAGTTCTCCAATACGGAATCCTTTGAGCAGTATTCTTTCACAGAGCATTTCAGCAAACTATGATTAACCATGCAGTCCTGCATTTGAGAGACAGACAGATACTGCTGAACATGCTGTAGCTATTGAAAGCAGTACCACTGAGAAAGAAAATGTGACGGTAATTTATTTACTGTTCTTGAGAGTAGTGCTTATTTTTGCATAAATTTGGTTAACTGGAGGACGTTGAAAGTAACAATCAGATTTTGACAATGTAAACTACTCAGGTATCTATATAACAGCACTTCTACTTCGGCAATAATGCAATGTCTTACAGATATGACCAAACACGTAAAAATATGTTAACTGACGCATACATTCATATCGATGCCAACAACAGTCTTGATTTCTATTACAATAGCCAGAATCAACGATATTTAAGATAAATTTCATGCTCAGATGAGTTAAGCACAAAAAAGGTTTATACTTTATTTTTCATACCGGTTCATCTATAAGATTGGGGCATATTGTTTACCATAGAAATACCAGGAAACCTGATATAACTTAAAAAATGTTGAAAGCGGCGCAAAACTCCATTCAATCAACCAACCTGTCTTCAAAGCTGAACCAAAAAACTTAAGCCAATTACCTAAAGGCTATTCAAGATACAATGATCATATTTGGCATGATGATAGATTTCAATGATACGCATCTGTTGATATCAAAGTCAACTTGTGAAAAACTGAATCAAAGAACTTAATGTTGCCAAACAGAAATTGTCATTGCCAATATCTTCAAGCTTTTTTCAAGCTACAAGACTTACGTTTGGACTGATGATAGATCTCCATGATATGCTTCTGAGGACAGCAAGATGAATGTCATATAACAAGGTCAAGATTATCTATCAAGAACAGACTTCTAAAACACTTAACATTGCCAATATCTTCGAGCCTTTTCAAGGTACAAGCCTCATATTTTGGCATGATGTTAGATCTCAATAATGTACATCTTTAGGTACCAAGTTCATGCGTAAAGGTCATCTATCATGGTCAAGGCTCTGAAGAAAAATGCTGTTTCGGGGGCATTTGTGTTTCACAAATACATCTTGTTTTTTTGAGAGAAATGGACAGAAGAAAGTCTAGCTTGTGGGCAACATATCGTGTTATATCACACAATCACAGCTGTCACATGTACTTCATGTGGGGAGTCAACCATGGAAGCTGGCAATGGCAAAACTTCTGTACAATCAAAGCGCTGAAAGCAATGGATGCAACGATTGTGAACCAAAAATGATATAAAAAAAGTCATTTTCAAAATGTTGTTGTTAAAAAAGAAAATCACGTTACAGTTTTTCGCTGAAAAATAAATCAACTTATGATCATTTACACAATCAGTGTCTTCAAAATCAATTCAGTGATATATGCAACAGTATTGCCACAACTGTTTGCTAATTTGATGTTTAAGCTCCACTGTCTGAACGCCAGCGAGCTATTGTCATGGCGCTGTGTCCGTCATGCGTGCGTCCGTCTGTAAACCTTCACTTTAACAAGATGTCCAAGAAGTCCTTACGCTCCACTGGCTCTTAAATATCTCAAGACTGTCATTAAAGAAAGCTTACTTTGACTGAAAACAACACATTTAAGTCTTTTAAAAACTATCTTGTAATGATTAACCGGGTATGGCCCTCATTGAACCAAAATACATGTACTCAATCACCATTAACTTGCAAACGCTTTACAAATCCCATTACTAACATATCGGTGATTGCAATAAGTAGACCATTCTTAACATATTTTCATGAGCAGTTTAAGGTAACTGCGGACACATAGAGGGCCATTTTAGGCCCAAATTGTCTGCAAAACATGCCATATGCGATACAACTGAACTTTGAAGACCCGCTTTCATATTTCGGTCATAAAAAGGCATTACGTGACGTAGAATTGACGTAATGACGTCATCAAGGGGCCGACACCTTTTGTAGGGACCAAATTCAGTAATTGTTAATTTTTTCGGAAATAATGAACTGATTTTTATCCCGAAAACGCCATTTGCTTCGTTTAAAGATGCCTGATGTTATGTTTTGATTGATATAAAGATATATAGGTGTAAGAAATACAATTAGGGTAACGTCTTAATTGATAATACCTTCTGCGTTGCTGTTTTCGAGTACAGTTACTGAAAATATTGCCTTTTAACTCGAAAATTTGTCCGGTGACCTATGCTGAAATTTAGATATGTTACTGCTAAACCATTCCGCTGAAGATTTTTGAAATTAAAATCATGTGTCTTCGGGTTAGATTTTTTTTGTAAAATTCGATTCCGCGAAGATATCGCAAATCAAAGGATATTTCAACGTCGCGTCAAATATTCACAAAAGCTGTCTTTTTAAACGGATGAAAAATTAAGTGAATTGTTGTATTTCTTAAAATCACAATCAGATTAAACACTTCTGAAGCCTATATTTTACAATAAACCTTAATGTCAAACATTTTAGAATACGTTATTGCACGAAGATTGGCTCCAAAAAAGCACAGTACTGATGGTCATGGTGCGACGTCGAATTCGACGGAAAATGTTACAACAACTTCACAAAATCGAATTTAATAAAGCAAAGTATAATCGTTTCGCTTCAAAATAACAAAATATCAGCATAGGTCACCGGGCAAAATTTTAAGAAATTTCTATTTATTTACAAAAAATGAAAAGAAAAAAGTAACGCCAAAACTTAAAATTCACGAAGCAGATAGCATTTCGGCCTGTTTTACTTTTTGAATGTGCACAGAAATTAGACAACTAGCTCGGGCGATCTTGGACTTTCTAAATGAAACTTTTTTCGTAAAAATAGTATGATTAATTCAGAAAATATTTGCAGTTACTGATTTTGGCGGGTCGAAAAGAGGTTGGCCCCTTAATGACGTCACGACGTCAAATGAACGAGCTTCGGCCCCTTTTCATTGCGTGTAAGCTAATGCCCGCATTTCAAATATTAACCTCCGCAATTATTATGAGATTTTAAAAAAGTTGAAAATTCGACCATGTTATCTGTCCGCAGTTACCTTAAATACAGGGCCATTGATACAAAGATTCAATAAAATGAGTCCAGCTGATTTGTAGGAGGCGCTTTTCTGAGATTTCAAAAGGTAAAACAAAAGGAATTTGATGGGCCTTTATCGCTCACCCGAGTAAGTCAACTCATAACTTGTAAACCATATTAAATACAAGTGATTGTTTGATGTACATTTAGGGTGGTTTGAAAGAAACAAACTAATTTCGTCCTAATGCAATTCGATTTATTTTAACTTTTGTGAATTTTCAACCATTCTCTTACCATGGCAACCAAAGTTATGATGGAATTGAATTATTTAAAAAACTAAAGTAGACATACCTTAAGAACATCCCTTTCAAGTTAAAAATTGATTGGCCCACATGGTTAAGAAGAAGATGAATAGGTTCTCAGATTTCCAGCAATTCTATGCCTTTACATTACCATGGAAACGAAATTTTGTTGATGAAATTAAATTCTTTTAATAACTTAAGTTGATTTTTACCTCAGGAACATCCCTGCAAAATTTCAGCTTGATTGGCCTAATAGTTTAGAAAAAAAGATTTTTTCTAGAATTTCGTCAATTTTCCATCTTTCTGTTTCCAGGGAAAAATATCTTTTGATAAAATTTAATTCTTTCTGTTTCAAGGGAAAAAATGATTTTTGATGAATTATATTTCTTTCAACAATCTTGGTAGAGCTTCACCAAAGGATCATCCCTGCCAAGTTTCAGCATGATTGGGTAAGTGGTTTAGGAGGAGAAGATTTTTTAGCAATTTTTGGCTTTTTCAGCCTTTCCGTTACCATAGAAACCAAAGTATTTAATGAAATTGAATATAATTTTACAACTTTTGAAGAGAGTCAACCAAAGAACTTACCTACCAAGTTCCAGCTTGATCGGTCTAGTGGTTAAGGAGGAGAAAAACTTTCTAAGATTTTCGATAATTTTTGCCATTTTTCAGACTTACTGTTACCATGGAAACGAGAGTTGTAGATGAAATTAAAATCTTTTAGCACATTTTGAAGAACATCACCAAGGGATTATCCCTGCAAAGTTTCAGCTTGATTAACCAAGTAGTTTAGGTGAAGAATTTCATCTAAGATCTTTAGCTATTGTTGGTCATTTTTTCCGATACCATGGAAACAAGAGTTTTTGATAAGATAATGATCTTTTGACAGTTTTTGAAGAACTGCCCTAAAGGATCACCCCAGGCAAGTTTACGCTTGATTGGCCAAGTAGTAAAGAAGGAGAAGAATTTTTCTAAGATTTTCGGCAATTTTCGGTCATTTTTCAGCCTTTCCATAAACATGGACACTCTGGTGAAATTAAATTCTTTAACAACTTTTCTAGAGCTTCAACAATAGAACATCCCTGTCAAGTTTAAACTTGATTAACCCAGTGGTTTTGGAGAAAATTAAGAAAATGTTGACGGAAAGACGGACGGAAGATGAACGGTCGATGAGTGATTAAAATAGCTCACTTTGTGCTCAGGTGAGCTAATAAGCCCCTCCCTGCCACACCCTTATTTATGGGCCCATCAAAAAGTCCTGACCTATTTATGTGAAGGAGTGCCTCTTTAATATTCATGTCGGGTTTCATTAAAAGTGGCAAAAATGAGTGGGGAGGAGAGGATTGTTTAAGATTTTATAGTGAGAAATACGCCCCCCCCCCTGCCATACTTATATTTGGGGGTGGGGGAGGACAATAAGAATTTCCTATACAATTTAAGTAACAGACACAAAAGATGAACATCCATGCAAAGGTCAATCAAAATTTCTTGGACAGCTTTAGTAAGGGTCATCCAAGTATCATTCCCATGTTCATTGAAAATGAGCCAATGGATGTGCGAGAAGATGGTGTTTCAAGTGAAAATAAGCCCCGCCCTGCCACGCCCATAATTTAGGGTCAATCAAAGCTTCTTGGACCACTTTAGAAGAAGGACACCAAAGGATCATTCATGCCAGGTTCCATTGAAATTGGGCCTATATTTTGGGAGGAGAAGATTTTTAATGTTTATATCATGAGCGGAAGCCCCGCCCTGCCAAGTCCATTTTGCGGGTCAACCAAAATGTCTTGAACAAATTTAGAAGATTGGTTTTATCTGAATCTTTGATAATCTATATACATAATTTTTACCAACTATTTTGTTGTATTTTTCTTTATCCCTTTGTTTCATGTGTTTGCGCCCAAAATGACCTTAGCAGTCGAAGGGCCGTAAAACACCATTAAAAAAGAAAGGGGTCACCCAAGATTAGTTCCTGCCAAGATTCATTGAAATATGGTTAATTGTTTGGGAGGTGAAGATTTAAGAGATTTCATTGTAAAAATAAACTCTGCCCTACTACGCCCATTTTTAGGAGACAATTTAGATTTCTTGAACAATTTTAGAAGAGGGTCACCTAAGGATCACTGTTGCCAAATTTCATTGAAATCGGGCGAATGGCTTTGGGGAGACAATTTTTAAAGATTCCATAGTGAAAAAGCTCGTCAAATCCACCCATCTGTTTAGGACAAAAGATGTTTTAAGAAAGGTTTACGCACGCATGTACGGACGCACGCTGGACACACCGCCATGACAAAAGCTCGCTGGCCTTCGGACAGTGGAGCTAAATATCTTCTCAGAAAGAAATCAGCAGATTTCAAACAAATTTCATAGAAATCATCTTGAGTGACCCTTTACCAAGCTCGTGCGAAGAATTTCGATCGCATGAACAACGTGGCTTTTATTGGGGGCAAATTCCATATAAGGTGAAAACCTTAAAATCCTTCTCCGAAATCAATTGATGGAAATCAATCAAAATTTAATAGGATTAATCTTTTGATGACCCTTCATCAAATTCTTCAAAGAATTTGATCGGATAGAGAACATGGCTTTATGAGCGGATCTTATTTCCATATATGGTAAAACCTTTAAAATCTTCTTCTCAGGAACCGCTGGGAGAATTTCAACAAAATTTCATTGGAATATTCATTTTGTGACCCCTTATGTGAATTCTGAAAAAAGAATAGATTGGCTGTAACAATTTGTTTAAATGTGTTGGTCTAATTTACATATATGGTAAACAGTGAAAACCTACTTTCTTCTCAGATAATAAATTATTAGAAGTTTTCAACAAAATTTAACAAAGTGATCCTTTGTCGACTCTATGTCAGATTCTTTAATAACATAAGACTCAGAAAATTCTTGCTTTTATTGGTTGGGGTGGGGCTGGGAGTTCTGTCTGTATAGGGTAAAAAATTGAAGTTTTATGAAATATTATTCTTTCAAACTGCAGGATGGTTTTCAACGAAATTTCAGGAATGATAAGTAAATTCAGGCCGGTAGAGCAAATCAGGCACTCAAGTGCCACTGTTTTTTTTTTTATACTTTATGCAATGATACATTCTTTATTTTTACACTCGTAAGCTTTGATTTTGAAATATCTATTTCGTATTTTGATGGAGGCTTGATTCATTATCAAGACATGGCTAAAAACTAGAAGTAAACAAGGCCAAAATAGTTGCATTGATCTTTCAAAATGATTTGACACATATATCAGAAACTGAAATCACTTCTAAAACATTACACATTATGCCGGAGAAGTTTAATCTATGAACAAAAAGTCAGATAAAAACATGTTAAAAACAATGAATAAATTATGAAATTTCTTAGTTGATTATCATAATGAGAAGGCCAAATAAACTGATTATCGATTATAATCGATCATCGGGCAATCACTATTTTATAATAAATTCTGTGTTAGACAATTGATTCTTTTCTACCATTGTGAGGGTAAATGTGTCATTTTGCAGTGATTATCATAAAAAGTGTCGATTTGATAAAAATGAAAGTATATAAACAGACAGATGAGAACAAATCTAAAGAAGAAAGGCTGTATATTACAAGGGAAATCCGTTGGATTAAGAACTGGCTTTAAGAACAGAGCCCGTTTACGTTCTCTCGTCACCTTCCATGCTGGTCATCCCTGTGCGATGCACAACATTTCGTCGAATGTCATTTCGTCGATACGACATTTCGTCGAATGAAATTACGTCGAACGGACAATTCGCATAATACGACAATAGTTCGAAAAAAAAATCAATGTACGACACTTGGTCGAATAATTTTTAAAGCTCTATGTAGCTATAATCAAGAGTAAAGACCGTGGGCAACTCTGGAGGAAAAGACTTATTGGACATTTCAAAATAGAGCATGCAGGGGCAGGATGGTGACATTAAATGATTTTATCATACAAGAGTCTTCACATCATTTTCATAGACCTGACATGCCTCAAGTTGCAGTCCATAGATCAATGGCACGAGTGTGGGATGCAGTTACATCAAGTCAAGAAGCACTATCCAAAATATAAAATAAACAACTCGATATTCACCATCCTGATACATACAGGGCTTATTTGCCGAAGGAGTCGGCAGTGAAAAGAACCAAACAACGACAGAGACGTTAACTTATACCAGAGATACCTAAATCTCTCAAAGATACGCCGATACAGCAGAAATAATCGAAGACTGTACTATAGATTTGTTATTTTTGTTTTCCGGCGAAATTCGACGATATTCAAAGAAATTTCAATTTCGATAAAGTTTCAATTCGATGTATTGTTACATTCGTAAAATATGATAGTCGACGAAAATTGAATTCGACGAAATGTCATGGACCCATCGCTATGATGTGTGTGGGATAATAGTAATTTCTTAAAGTTAACTTAATTTTTTAATTTGATGTTACTTTGGCTTGTCTTAAGTTCTTTGAAGAGTTGTGAAATGTCCATTCTTTCTCCCCAAATAAGTAATTTCACAGGATAATTACCAAGACATTCGAGTATTAATCTTTTATTGAGGTATTGTAAGGGTTGTCCATTTATTGTTATTTATTTGTGTGTTAGTCTTTGAAAGATAAAATAATATATCTTTTGCGATTTTCCAAACAAGACAAAATACAGTTACATTTCGACGTAGAACCTGTTCAAAGCCTACCAGACTACTTCAAAACTTATATGCTCGATAAATCAATGTATTTCGAATGTTTTTCGGGAAGAATGTAGTACCATGTCAATGCATATAAAAAAACTCAGAAGTTTTTATAGGGATAAATCCTGAAGTATTTAAGAAAATATTTTTGTGTTCCTCCGAAATATACACGGAAATGACAGATCGTCTGATTGCGCAGAAGGTTAAGGATTTGAGTAAAGGTGGAGTTAGATCACTTGCAGAGATGAAATTGCATTTTAAAATGTTCGTCAAAGAAAGGTTTGATAGTTTACCACATCCTAACAATAAGCGGTATTACCAAACCAACAGTACTTTGAGCAACCATAAGTTCCTTGCAAATTGCGACAAAAATCAGCAATGAACATTGATAAGGTAGGTATATTGCATTAAGCTACTCTTAACTTTTCTATCAATGGAAAGGCCTCAAAGTGAAACCTTTAATACCTTAAGAGGGCCTGTTCCGCTCCATTGGCTTTAATAACCCCAAACTTTCGCTCTGCCACGCCTATATTTTGGGATCAATCAAAATTTCTTGAACAATTTAAGTAAAGGTTAAACCAAGGAACATCCTTGCCAAGTTTCACTGAAATTAGCCCAATGGTTCGGGAGGAGAAGGCTTTTTTGTGTTTTAAGGTGAAAAAATGCCCCGCCCTTCCACACCCATGTTTTGGGGTCAACCTTTTTTTAAATAATTTATGTAAAGAGTTACCAAAGGAAAGTCCATTCCAAGTGTTACTGAAATCAGACCAATGGATTGAGAGAAGAAGATTTTAAAAGATTGTAACTTGAAAAAATGCACCCCCTTTCAAGCCCATATTTTGGGGTCAATCAAAATTTCTTGGGAAATTTAAGTATAGGATCACCCAAGAAAAGTCAATGCCATGTTTCATTGAAATAAGCCGCATGGTTTGGGAGGAGATCATTTTAAAGATTTGAACGTGTAAAAATTCCCCGCCCTGCCTAGCCTATATTTGGGGGTCAATAAGAATCTCTTGAGCAATTTAAGTAAAGGGTCAACCAATGAACATCCATGCCAAGTTTCATTGAAAATTGTTAAAGATTTTAACGGGAACAAATGCCAAGCGCATATTCGGGGGTCAATCAAAATTTCTTTAGCAATTTAAGAAGCGGGTCACCAAAGGATTATTTTTACAAAGTTTCGTTAGAATCCGAATTCAACTCGAATCCGTTAGAATACATTTGGTTTGGAACATGTTTAAATAAAAGTTTACTCACGGACGGACGCACGACGAACACTCCGCCATGGCAAAAACGCGCTGGCCTTTGGCCAGTGGAGCTTATAACCTCTGATTTCAGAGAAAACTTTTAAAACCTTTTCTTTGCCCCTGAAAACCATAAAAATTCCAAAAAACCTTAAATTCACACTCAAAAACATTCTTTTCGCTCTGAATGGTTGCAGCGCTAGTAATGAATTAGTTCTGCATAAGAACTTCGACAAAAATTGCAATTATTTACTCTTTATTTTTTCATATTTTACACTTAAAGGACTTTATTACTATACATTAGAGCCTTTATTAAAAAAAAAACTTTGTAAGGAGGCCTGAATGGATTAAGAACTTGCAATTAAGAAAATTGGTACCTACTTCAAAAGGAGGGAAAAGACAAAATTTCATTGTAATGATAGGTACAACTTGCAGCTAAATAAAGCACCCCACGCCACAGGTAACCTTTTAGAATCACCTAGTATCCTTGTTCGTCTTGCATGGCATCTTCCCTCATCCATGCTCAACAATTTCTTTAAAATTCTTCATCCCCAAAACCACTGGGCAAATTTGGACCAAAATTAGCAGGAATGGTCCCTGGGTGGCACCTTCCTAAACCTGAGGAATTTAGGGATTTGTATTTCTTCAACACCTTCGTGTTGTCGGTCTAGACATTCAAAATATGGCAATTTCAGGACCAGAAGTCCCTTGATTTCTTACAAAACGAGTTGCCCCCAAAACTAAAGTAAATAAAGGGAACCATAATTTTATCTAATTCTTCCGAATTTTTCAAGAAACCATTTTTATAGTTGACGCGTAGTTAATTATTAATGAGGTGCATATATGAGGGTCACATATCTAGGGATAATGTCAAAAGCAGTAACTCCTAAATATCATTGTTCTCATAGTCTGATAAGGATGAAATTCTCAAAATTGACATGACAGAAGCTCTCATCGAATTACATCTGCAGTTTCCACCCTTATAATTGTACCATGGATGTCTATAAAGGTAAAAGCTGTTCCTATTTTACTGTGATGATTAGACGTTTTAAGAGTTTCTCAGACACAACATGCATTTTTCAGTTTCCTCTTTATTCAACAGACCCGAACATACATCACTTCCTTTTTGGCCTGTCACTATTTTTCTTGGTTACAAAAACCAATGTAAACTATCAAGTTGTGACCTCCTTTACAGTTGAAAATGAAACTGCTATATGCATCGAAGAGACATTGAGAGAAATAAAGGCGAAAAAACCTTCATGGAAAACACACTTTAATGAGGGCCAAAATAAGGCGTTTGAGAATGTCTTTACGGGCGTATGCTAATGACCCAAGTGAAAGAGCAGCTGCAGGCTCGAAGAATATGTTTTTGTAGTTCTGTTGTGAGAAATACACAGGAATCCTTTATATGTTACAGGCACTATGATATTACTGAAATACCATTAAATTGGTTGTTAAACACCTTTCAATATTGAAAGTAATGGCCATCTGTCCGTCTGCGCTTCAGTCTTCCAAAAAAACTTATAAAGTGAAGTTGACATTTAGTCGAACCTGAATCAGTTATATACTCAGTTCCAAAAGAAAGTGTGCACTTTTGAATTTTGAGTATCTCGGAAATTACACAACCTACCGTCATGCAATTTAGTATGACGTTCCCCATGAGTATTTGCTAACGATATTTGAAATAATAAATCAAGCGGTGTGCAAACGATTTCTGCTAAGTAGCGACCTTTGATTTTGCATGTGCATCACGCGTTAGATGTCTATTTGGCCCGAAATTGCATTTAGTTTAATCATTGTGCCTCAGCTAATCATAAAATCACATCATCATTGCAATTGCACATAATGCAACTGTGTGGTTTGACTTATAATTTTCGTGGATGAACATAAACGAACCTTGTCAGTTTCAGAACGTCAGCAAATATGATAAAGAGTTCATATTCCGATAGAAATCGGTGTCATTACTTTTTAAGGTTTACAAAGGGTAAATCGAGAGGTCATAGAACGCCATAGCACTCTTCGACGACAAGTTACTGACCTAACAACGTAGCAATTACTAACGTTGAAGCCCACGTAACGTCTGCAGGAATAATAAAACTTTTGCTTGAAAATGGCTTGGGATGTCTCCTAAAACTCTACAGTGTAACATATGCATATAGCTCTTGTAAAAGAAGAAGCTGTAAGGAGGTCAAATCTTAACGCTATACGTTTTGTTTTCGCGTATGCAGTATGCGATTCTTTGCAAAACTCTGATTTAACTTTTAATTTCAAAAAGGTCTTATCTTAAGACTGAAATCAATTTTATCCCATAAATGCCTTCCAACTTTATGAAAATCAAGGAAAAATGCAAAAAGTGAAAGTGCACACTTTCTTATGGAACTCGGTATAGATGCCAATGAAACATTAATATCATTAAATAAATTCTTTTTAATTTGTATAAAATCACCAACGAACACGTTAATATTGTTGCTGAATTTGAAATGCTTGTTCAGATGTATTTTAGTTAGAAATGGTATATCATTGTATATGTGTTTTATTAAAAAATGCTCTCTATATGTATTGGTGATTGCTGTTGGAAGCGAACAATGATTAACAAATCTAAAATTTTAATTCAGATGTATAAATTTCATGGAAAAAGATATCATGAATGATATCTTGTCCAGCCCGCTTGCGGTGAGCGAGACATAGTCCTCACTATAACAAGAAGGTGAATATGCGTTCGTCGGTCCGTCCAAATATATCCGGACAATTACTCTTTTATTTCAGGATGGATTCCTACATTAGTTGGCACCATTAATCTCTAGAATGAGTAGAAAGAATTTTTGATTAGCTTCAAGGTCAACCACTTAAATTGTGCTTGTCCGGATTATGATGCCTACAATACTTTGCGGGCTGGACAGCAGTTGTCCTGGGACAACCATCTAGTATATCAAGTTATCTTACTTTTTAAACCCAAAGAAAAATCTGTGTTGATTCCACCGTGAACAGGCATGAGTCAGATGGTGGGGAGGACTTGGAATGCTGTTACTGACCAAGAATCATTCGTGACGTAATTACGAGGAAAAGCAAATTCAGGGACAGAAAATCAATTTCAGGAGAGACATAAACAATTTCGAACAAGCCCCCATTGGAAAAATAATAAAATAAAGCCATACCTGACCAAAGTATGGCTTCCGGTTAAATAGGTTATTTGTTTTTTGTTTTTTTTTTCATAATTTAAAAGAAAAAAACTTTTTCTACTTAAATGTCGTAAAGAGAATGATCATTGGTACATGGCTGTCTATTTCTACGCCCATTCCTCTAGAATGTAGTTGGGGCATAGTGCAGTGGTAGCGTAGGACTCATAAACAAGATTCTATCCCTGGCGGTGGAGAATATCCTTATTTATCTTATAACTATACAAATATCCATATGATAACATCCCGTATGAG
The DNA here is from genome assembly GCA_948146395.1 of Fragum whitleyi. Lineage (NCBI taxonomy): Eukaryota > Metazoa > Mollusca > Bivalvia > Cardiida > Cardiidae > Fragum > Fragum whitleyi. The sequence goes on along the minus strand of OX411551.1, from coordinate 47,094,211 downwards.
CCTCGACAATTATAAATTCTCCCAACCTCGTTAGATATTTTTTCTCATACAAAACTCTAAGTACGTATTATATATTTCTCAATCCGAATTGGTGGATTATTGTAAAGCTAAACGGTATGGGCAGCTTCGAACTCCCGTGGATGTCAATACTGGTCTTGGAAATACCTGGAATCCATGGTGAATTGCTCAAGCCAACGTGATATTAACGAAATGATGTTTTATGTGGCATTCAACCCACATCAACCACCTACTGTCTGTTTCATTTTTATTAGCGTCCGTCTATCTGTAAAAAATATTTTTAAAAAACCCAAAACTTCTAAATCATAAGGCCTGGATCTTTGGTATATATATCTATCATCACCTAATTTTACTTCAAAAAATTACTATACCTTGAATATAAGCCCCTCTCTTTGCGATCCTCCTTGAAAATCATTAGTCCTAGAGCTTTGAAATCTGGTGTGTTTCATCTCCTAGGACCGTCGTCGACAAAAAGATTACAATAATTGCCGTCCCCTTAATATTAGTCGTTGTCTTTGTGAACCTTGATTTTACAATAGAATAAGGAAAGCAATTCTTGAAAATCTTCTCTCGAACTATAAGGGCTAGAGCCTCGGTATTTGGTAATGCTTTAATTTTGATTGACCCTCTATCAAAATACTTTAAAAAACTCCCTTACACCTTTTACCCCTTATTTTCTCTTTTCTCGGCAATTTTTAATTTTAAACAAGAACCGTCGATGGCGGGTTTTGCTCCCCGAATAAGTGCTTGATAATTTAAATCAACATTTGAAATTTACTTAAAACAGTTTACCATGACATCTTTTGTATGTTGGTTATCTTTTCCTGCAGGGTTCCAAGGGTTGTGGACGAAAAAGTTACGTGGCAATTCCTGGGAGAAATGTAGAGATATCACATCAAACGCCTTTAAAAAGACATGTTTATTGGACATATATTTCTAATCAGTGTTTGTCACGAGTGAATTATTATACCAGTAGCTCATGCTAAGGCGAATTCAACATTTTCTCAAATGCTTTTTGGTGGATAAACAAAGAAGAGCGCCGCCTATAGAGCTTTTGTTCGGCTGTTAAATGCTGTGTGGTGAAAAGACCCGAGTCTAAAAAGGGACATAATTTGCACAAAATGCTTCTATAGACCATTTTTCAAAAGTAAGTGTCTTAATCAATCAAAAGTTTAAGCAAATTGTGATTATTTTTGTTATAGATAAGTGACTTTCATCAAATGACCTTGACATTGTTATGCATGTGACGGGCCTGTCAAAAGGAAAGGACTTGGGAAATTTCAAGGTTCTTTGACGTACCAATACAAAGTTACGGCTAATATTAGTTTAAACTAAAAAAAAATTGACCTTAAATATAACCTTGACCTTGACAGATAACCTTGAACTTGGTCCCAACAAAAAAGGCCCTGTCCAGGCAATCATCATGTGAAATAAAAAAATCTAATCACTTGCATTTAAAAGTAATGGCTCATGTTTTTGTATTGTTTTCCACAAATTTGACCTTGAAAAAAGATCTTGACCTTGACTGATGATCTTGAACTTGGTACCAACAGAAAGGCATTGTCCCAGGCAATCATTATGTGAAAAATGAAGGCCCTATCACTTACCATTCAAATGTTACGTCCAATTTTTAACTTTGATTTTTTTACACAAGTTTCAGCTTGAAAAAATGACCTTGACTGATGACCCTGAACTTGGTAACAACAGAAAGGCCCTGACCCAGGCAATCATCATGTGAAATATGAAGGTCCTATCACTTACCATTCAAAAGTTATGGCCGATGTTACAGTTATATTTTTCACAAATTTGACCTCGACAAATGACATTGACTGATAACCTTGAAATTAACAGAAAGGTCTTATCACAAGCAAAGCATATGTGAAATATGAAGACCCTATCTCATTCCAATAAGTGATATCCCCCTTTAAGCTTTTATGATGGAAATTATTAACCTTGACAATTTGACCTTGACATTGGGTGAGATCCTTGCCTTATTTTCTAATAAAATGTCTTGTCACCAGTAATACATGTATGAAATATGAAGGCTATATCACTTACCATTGCCAAATTATGGCCAATTTTAAAGTTTTAAAGTCTTAATTCTGACCTTGACACATGACCTTGAACTTATAAGCAAAAAAAAAGGGTTTGTTACAAGCAATGCCTAATGAAGAATATGAAATTTCATAAAATTCAGCATATTAGACGCGGCGAAATTGGCAAATAACTAATTATTCTCTGAAGGTCCCCTTTTCCATGACGCAGCCTTGAATCGAGAAAATTATAAAGAAAAGGTGTTTTGGAGATTATGTATGAAATTTCAACCAATTAGGCCCAAAGAATGATGTCAGACGGACGGACGCATGCGCGCACAAGCCGACGACTATGTGCCCCCCCCCCCGAAAATTTTTCTTGGAGCACAAAAAGAATAAATAATACAATCTATGTAAATTGTCTCCTCATTTACCATAAGGCATAGAGCATTGATACTTAGAATGTCTAATCACCTTTTTCCTTATTTCAAAATACTTTCAATACCTTTAAAATTAGCTCTTATCTTTGAGATCCCTTGAGATCCCTTAAATCACCTTGAGATAAGGAATGAAATTTAAAAAAGTAGCCCTTTTGTGTGATCTCAGATTTACCAAGGATGAAAGAAAATAACTTTCCTCTCCCAATTATATATTCTAGGACCTTGACAATCTGAAATATACTCTTAAAAAAGCTCTTTGACACTGATTAAACATACTATTTTTCTGAATTGATGTAAAAAATTCGGTAAATTTTGATTATTCTTTGAACAGTAATTGTAATCTAAGAATATGTATTGCGATTAATTACTCGATAGCGTTTCTCTATAGAGACGTCAACGTCAAAATACGCACAATCCGACATTCTCATTCAGCACGTGCAGTTCTAGATTCACTGGACAGTCCTGATAGCTCTGTATTATATTGTGGATGAAATGTCATAACTCGATTGCTTTTGAATTGAACGTCTATGTACATGGCTGCGATGAAAACATGTCAAGCGAACGAAAGAACAACATCCAAAAGTTATTGGTCGCTACAAAGCAGGCTCTATAAGACAAGCTGTTACAAACGTCTTTTTTTGTTTCCGTCTTTTTTGTCTTATACCCCTTATACCCCTATATATATTTTAAGCTATCATGGAACTCGGCTATCGGCATCAAACCAAATGATGTCATATTCATTTGTGAACTGAAGGTAACAAATATACTAGCAAACCAGATACTATCCTTTAATCCTTTATCTGATCATATGAAAGGGTAGCGCAAAACGACAATACCTAAGTCTTTATATTCGTTGTAACGCTTACTACAGTTTTGGACTGATTTTTGCGGAATAAAAGAGCGGCTAGCGAACATTAATGCGGATGACATAATGATGACGTTGGTTTGATTTAATATACTAAATGCAAGTTTCTTATAGTAATTCTCACAACATGAATGCTTGTATATTCTTTGCAACTGTCTCGGATTGATCTAAGTATTAGATAGAGGCTGTATAGTACATTCTATGCGAAATAAACCATCAAAAGACGACAACGCAACTTTCAACATGATGGTTTATTTCGCGTAGAATGTACTTAATAGACTCTTTCTGACTCAGTCTTCGACAACCAATGAAACCGTGAAAGTGTTCGACAACCAATGAAACCGTGATAGTGTTCTATCTATTTTAAAACCACGCCATTGACCTAGCCTTTGACGACCGAATCTGACCAAATAGGAACTATAACTCGAAAGCACTTTGTCTTAGGCTCGAAACACTAGCAATTCGCGCAAAATAATGTGTAAAGACGCAAATAATGTGTACAAAATAATTCAAACATAAGTGTTGTACATCAATACGTAAAATTCGCTTTTTTGACTCGTCGATTGTATACAAATGCACTGTTATCAAAATAGCGTATTCGAGTTATATATTGAACGGGACGGTTTCTAGATTACTATTTCGATTATAATTCATATAATCCCCATGTAACTGTCTACATGATTGAAATCTACGACGGTAACAATAATCATCTATGTTTTCGCTGTTTTATTCGTCGCTCCCTTTTCTGTCAACGGTTCACACGTCGTCATTTGAACAACCCAACACTGTATCCTCAGTCTGATGTTGTTGTAGATACGAGTTTGCTTACCCACACGCCTGACATTGACAGCTACTCAGCGGTTATGACAAACGATTAACCCTTACCCTGCTGTATTGAAGCTGAGTTTCAAACTAAAATTTTCAACCAGTCTAGTTCAAGGGCATATATTAATAAAGTAGAATTTAGATAGTGTAGACATGGATCAGACTGCAGACTGTGCTTGCTGAAATATGTCTTTTCTGTATACTAAAACTTTGTGTAAGGCAGAAATAGGCTATTAGGGAAATGCTCTTTTCTCTGGTAAGCGACCTCAGATTTTTCAGCCAATGAACGGCCGCTATTTCAAAACGGAATATTACGCATAACTTACAATCCGCTCGAATAAGTGGGCACGTGACTATAGGTCTGTGGTAGAATGAGATTTCCGGGAATTCCCAATATCTTAAAAAAAGCACCAATAGATGCTGGCCCCTGCGTATTTTGTGTGAACCCCTGGCCCACGTTCTGCAGGCGCACTTTTCAGCACGCGACCTCAAGCAGTCAAGACACACACATATATATATAGTGACGATCTACCCAAGCATACGATCTGCCAGGTAATAAAGACGAGGGATGATCCAGAAGTTCGTATAAGGGGCTAATAACTTTCAAGTTTCTGGCATGTTCTGTATATAATTTGGTGAATGTGGAGTTAAGTAACTACGGAGTGCATATATCTTTATATTTTTGCATAATTATCTTTAGCCGCCTGAAAATACCTTGCCATAGTAACATGTGTACGCTTAGTCGGGGGAGCAGAAAAAGATATTGAAAACCTGTTAAATAGTTTTCTAAAATCCTTGAGAAACTATAGCTGAAATTCCCTGGCTAAATTAAATAAGACGCAATTAAAAAAATATTTTTTTTACGTTTAAAGCTCTGTTGGGAGACTTTTAACGGACACAGAATATTTTAATAATATAGAATATTCGAGTATTAATGACAAAGACGTCAACACCATAATAATACCATCACAACTAGGAGAAATGTTGTTGCCATGATACTCTTGTTATGTGATGTTCTGATGGCAGTGAATTTTCCGAGCCTGTGTCTCCAGGAAGATCAAGTAAATTTCACTCATCTTGACTCTAGGGTTAAGCAGACTCTTAATGACCTAGGCTACACCAGTTTGTAAGAAAGTACCAGTCTGCCAGTTATGCTGATACTGACTTCAAAACATGTGAAGACATGTTTAAAATTATTGATGACAGAACTGACCAGCCCAGCGTAGAAGAAATGATGTTGATGGCAATCACACGCCAGCTGAATTTCTGCAGACTGTTGATGTGCCCTTCATATATGATCTGATAGCTGAGCCTGAGATAGAGGATGCCTTTCAAACTATACCTCTTATCAATTCCTTTTGTGTTCTTGATCTCAGAAACCTCCCTGATGACAAATCTGACCTTGCTGATTAAGGCAATGTTGCTGTCAAAAGGCTGAGTGAAATTTATGGAAGGCAGGGATCGCGATTCCCTCAAGTCCGACGGTCTGAGACCAGTTAAATTTCGGTCGGACCGGCTGAAAAATTCCGTGATAGACCCGCCTGACCGGTAAATATTTTTGAACAATATAAATGCTATTTACGATTGATTCCGTCACGATCCGTGGACGCAAAAAGTCCCTGTCAATTTCGTCGGTTGTTTACATTTTGAGTCGAGTGTCGTAAACTATCGGACTTTTTACGACTTTACTCGGGTTATTCTTCGGCTATTTCGAGACCGGAGAAGATGAGTTGCCCGGATGATAAAAAGCCTCGTGGATCCGTTCGACTCGTAGGTGATTTGGAATTGTTTCGTGTATTTTCTTGAATGAGTGGATACCTATTAACTGTCTTTTACGATAATCTCACGGATTTTATCGACTGTACTTCGTGATGTGGAATATTCTGCAATGCGTTTCTCCGCCTGAAAAAGGTTAGTCTGACCGACGAAGAAAAGAAAGAGAACAAGAGGGCCGTTGGCCCTGGATGCGCTCACCTGAGAAAAAAGCTTCATTACCTAGGTATGTCCATGCAACTACAGAAAAGAAGATTTTCACTTATTCAATCAGATAACATTTGAAATAATCCTTCCCCCCCTCTGCTCCTCCCCTGGTCATTATTTATCTAAGCTTTTTCATAAGAGGTCTGTGATCAGCTAATCTATGCCAGATATACAGGCTGAGTCTGAGACTTTTAAAGTTTTCTTTAATGAGTTAATCAATCCATGTCAAATATAAAGGCTGTAGGGATTCAAATTTCTCAACCAAGCACTCCCCCAAGATGCTCTGCACCTGGTGAATCTACAGTCATGATTTTAGCTAATTCAATTAAAGGGGGCTACCTCCAGATTTGAAATTGAACTTTTTCTAGAAAATCGCTTATAAAATGATATTGGTGTACCCCGATCGAAAAATGGTACAAAATCAAGCAATTTGGTACTAAAATACCATGCTCATGAAGTCTTTGCGAATTATTATTGAGTTTTTTAATTCGAGAATTTTATACAGTATCGATACCGTATAGAAATTTGAATATAGCGCGTGACCTCCGGTGACCCCGGTAAAAAAGTCCCAGTCATGCGCAGATACGATTTCCGTATAGTGGAGAAAGTGAAACCGAAAACACAGAAAGTCGGCAGAAGAGCAGAAAAGAAAGCGTCGAAGGTCAACCTGTTCATTATCAAGGTCTCGACAGACAGATAGAAGTCTGTAAAAGATGTCACGCTGACTGTAACCTACAAATGCCTCGCTAAATTGCACATTGACAGGTACTGATTCATTTTTCGTGGGGGGTTATCTCAAAAGAATCACGGACAGTAAATGTGTAAGCAAGCACATTTATTTACTTGGAAATCGATAGTGTATGAATGTATTTTATTTGTTTAAATGTTTCCAGAAGCCGCAAACCGCGGTCAACTCGGCCCTTTTTTAACTCGGCCCATCGGCAACTCGACCAGGCGTTCAACTCGGTCAAATATCGTCGGGTGCCCTAGTTTCAACTGTGTCCTACTGCTGTCATAGTTCTTTTTTTCACTTTTATTTCCAAAACCTTAATTAAGCATGTGAGTTACCATGAAAATTCATTGATAATCATAATAGGATTAGGATTACTCTCAGAGCAAGAATGCTGTACATGATGAGGTGTGAGGTGGGGTGTATAACAGTTTTTTATCCAATAGTTGATTGATTGAATTGAGTTTTACGCTGCTTTCAACATTTTTTCAGTTATATCAGGGGGGTGTGGCTGGAGCACCTAACAATGGATTTCTGGAATTTCTGTCACCAGTACAACCATCACAGTTGTACCTATTTTCTTATTCCCAACATTTCCTTAGTAATAATTCATTGATTTTACATACAAAACACATTCAGAAAAGAATCAAAGCTGTTTTTCCTATATCTGTTTATCCATTCTTGACTGGTAACCTTTCAGAAACATTATTGAATTTCCATACATATTTGTGCTTGCATACATCCAAACCATCGGATGTGTATCAGAACGATAGATGCCATAGCATTAAAAAAGAATGAGAACAGTGATCTGAGTAGTAAAATCAATATAACTATTTCTTGTTAAATGTGAAATTATTTTTTCAAACTTTTCAGGGTTTGTAGATGCTATTTCTCAAAAAAGGGCTTATGCCAGTCCATAATCCTTATTCATCAAATATCCCCATACATTGAACACATTAAAAAAGTATGGGGTGTCTTTGCAGTAGTTTTGTCATTAATTTTTGCACTTTCCCCCGACATAACTGTCTGTTTTCTTGGGGCCTAGCTCTTATCACAGCTTCAGAAAGAGGGGGTATTTTGGTTCAACTTAGATTATTTCTTGTCTTTACGAGAAGATTCAATGAGAACCCACAATACAGGGCTTCAATGAGAAATAAAGGATTAAGACTGCCATTACAGCTACCCCCTCAATTCTGTCATATGGCCGGTCTAATTGTCATGGTAATAATGATAAATTAGCAGAAATACACACACAGGAAACGGCAGCTTTACCAAACATGAGTGTATTTTAATAGCCTTTCATTAAATTTAAACATGGTGATTGAGCATTAGTTTTAAAGGCTATAGATATTCAAGTTATTTAGTATTTTGATTTAAGCTCCACTGGCCGAAGGCCACTATGGCTATTTTTATGGCACTGTGTCTGTCTTAGGTCCATTCATCCGTGCATCCTGTCGCAAACTTTTTCTTTATGAACTGAATCTTCTCCTCACTACTGGATGAATTTCACCCAAACTTCATAGGAAGGATCCTTGGGTGACACTCTTTAAAAGTAGTTCAAGAAATTTTGATCCAATGAAAAAAATGGATTTCATGGGCGTGGCTCATTTCCAAATATTATTATATAATATTATATTATTATTCCAAAAGTTATTGTGATCAGATGAAAAGTATGTATTTTATTGGCAGAGGTCATTTCTCAATTTATTGTATAATTGAAACTTTGAAAATCATCTTTGAATATAACTGATGGATATCAACCAATTTAACTGGAATGATCCTTTAAATAGTGACCCTCTATCAGTCTACAAAAAATTACTGTGATCAGATTAAAAATATGTATTTTATCGAAAGTGGTCATTTGTCTATATATTATAGAGTGGAAACTTTGAAAATCATTTTCCCAGAATATAACCGATGGATATCAACCAAATTTCTCTGGAATGTTCTATTGGTGACCCATTTTCAGGCTTTACAAAATTACTATGATTGGATAAAAAAAATATGTATTTTAAAGGAAGAGGTCAATTTTCTATGATATGTTTTAAGTCAATCTTGAATTTTTCTTAGCAGAAATATTTCAGCATGTGACACTTTAAAACACTTATTAACCTGAAATTAAAGTTAATCAATTAATTGATTAATTCATTCATTCACTGAATTTCTAATCATATCAATTGATTCAGATCTGTGGAGCAAAGCAGCTCTACTTTACATGCGTTGCAGCAAGGTTCTTAACCTGAATTTATTACTTTATTGTGTTATCTTAGTGGTTATTTGATCTGTACTGTGCACAGCCAAAATGGTTGATGATTATATTTTTTTTCTTTGTTACTTGAAATACTTACTATACACAACTATTTTACTTCAACAGTAGAAAATCTAAGGACAATCAGTTCAACCACTGACTCTAGAGGCAACAATTAAGGCACAGTCTTTCTTAAAATGCTCAGTAAGTTTGTCTAGTGATAAGGAAGATGTTCCCTATTGAATTTGATGGAATTCTGACTTTTTCTGTTCTTTTATAGGCCCTATCATGGGGTATAACTGTGTGAGTATTTTTGTAAGAGTTATGCCCTTTTTAGCTCACCTGAGCACGAAGTGCTCATGTGAGCTATTGTGATCACCTTTCGTCCGGCGTCCGTCCGTCGGCCGTCGTCCGGCGTCCGTCAACAATTTCTTTAAACGACATCTCCTCCTAAACTACTTGGCCAATTAACACCAAATTTTACAGAAATGTTGCTTAGGTGGTCCCCTTCAAAAATAGCTAAAAGAATTGAAATCCATGAAAAACTCTGGTTGCTATGGCAACAAAAGGTGAAATTTTAAGAAAATCTTTAAAATTCTTCTTCTTCTCAACCAGTAGTCCTACAGACTTAAAAATTGGCATGGATGATCAGTTCATAGACCTGAATTAAAATAGCTAAAATCAAATCTTTTGGGCCACCAGGTGCGGAGCACCAGGGGGGAGGGGGTAGTACTTTGGGTAAATTTTGTAATCTTTAAGCTTCTTCTTCTTCGGAACCAGGAGCCCTACAGACTTGAAAATTGGCATGGATGATCAGCTCATAGACCTTAATAAAAATAGCTAAAATCATATCTGTTGGGCTGCCAGGTGCAGAGCACCAGGGGGGAGGGGGTAGTACTTTTGTGAAATTTTTGTAATCTTTAACCTTCATCTTCTTCTGAACCAGGAGCCTGACAGATTTGAATATTGGCATGGATGATAAGCATATAGACCTTAATATAAATAGCTAAAATCATGACTGTAGATTCACCAGGTGCGGAGCACCAGGGGGGAGAGGGTAGTACTTTTGTGAAAATTTTGTAATCTTTAACATTCTTCTTCTTCTGAACCACAAGCCCTACAGACTTAAAAATTGGCATGGAGGATCAGCTCATAGACCTTAATAAAAATAGCTAAAATCATGACTGTAATGCCACCAGGTGCGGAGCACCAGGGGGGAGGGGGTAGTTCTTTGGGTAAATTTTGTAATCTTTAAGCTTCTTCTTCTTCGGAACCAGGAGCCCTACAGACTTGAAAATTGGCATGGATGATCAGCTCATAGACCTTAATAAAAATAGCTAAAATCATATCTGTTGGGCTGCCAGGTGCAGAGCACCAGGGGGGAGGGGGTAGTACTTTTGTGAAATTTTTGTAATCTTTAACCTTCATCTTCTTCTGAACCAGGAGCCTGACAGATTTGAATATTGGCATGGATGATAAGCATATAGACCTTAATATAAATAGCTAAAATCATGACTGTAGATTCACCAGGTGCGGAGCACCAGGGGGGAGAGGGTAGTACTTTTGTGAAAATTTTGTAATCTTTAACATTCTTCTTCTTCTGAACCACAAGCCCTACAGACTTAAAAAATGGCATGGAGGATCAGCTCATAGACCTTAATAAAAATAGCTAAAATCATGACTGTAATGCCACCAGGTGCGGAGCACCAGGGGGGAGGGGGTAGGACTTTGGGTAAATTTTGTAATCTTTAAGCTTCTTCTTCTGATGAACCAGGAGCCCTACAGACTTGAAAATTGGCATGGATGATCAGCTCATAGACCTTAATAGAAATAGCTAAAATCATATCTGTTGGGCTGCCAGGTGCGGAGCACCAGGGGGGAGGGGGTAGTACTTTTGTGAAGTTTTTGTAATCTTTAACCTTCTTTTTCTTCTGAACCAGGAGCCTGACAGATTTGAATATTGGCATGGATGATCAGCATATTGACCTTTTTATAAATAGCTAAATTTATGACTGTAGATTCACCAAGTGCAGAGCACCAAGGGGGAGAGGGTAGTACTTTTGTGAAAATTTTGTAATCTTTAACCTTCTTCTGATGAACCACAAGCCCTACAGACTTGAAAATTGGCATGGAGGATCAAATAATAGACCTTAATGAAAATAGCTAAAATCATGACTGTAATGCCACCAGGTACGGAGCACCAGGGGGGAGGGGGTAGTACTTTTGTGAAAATTTTGTAACTTTAACCTTCATCTTCTAATGAACCAGGAGCCCTACAGACTTCTATATTGGCATGGATGATAAGCATATGGATCTAAAATAAAATAGCTAAAATCATGAATGTAGGGCCACCAGATGCGGAGCATTAGGGGGGAGGGGGTAGTACTTTGGATCAATCTTGATATCTTTAACCTTATTCTTCTCCTGGATCAGGAACCCTACAGACTTGAATATTGTCATGGGTGATCAATATATTGACATTAATAAAAATAGCTAAAATCATGACTGTAGGGTCACCAGGTGCTGAGTGTCTTGGGGAGGGGGTAGTACTTTGGATCATTTTTGAAATCTTTAAACTTCTTCTAATGAACCAGGAGTCCTACAGACTTGAAAATTGGTATGGATGATCAGCATATGGCCATTAATTGAATTAGCTCAAATCATGACTGTAGATTCACCAGGTGCAGAGCATCTTGGGGGAGGGGGAGTACTTTGTTGAGAATTTTGAATCCCTACAGCCTTTATATTTGACATGGATTGATCAACTCATTAAAGAAAACTTTAAAAGTCTCAGACTCAGTCTGTATATCTGGCATAGATTAGCTGATCACAGACCTTTTATGAAAAAAGCTTAAATAATTAATGACCAGGGGAGGAGCAGAGGGGGGGGGGGGGGAAATGATTTTTTCAAATGTTATCTGATTGAATAAGTGAAAATCTCTTTTTCTGTGTTTGCATGGACATACCTAGGTAGTGAAGCTTTTTTCTCAGGTGAGCGACCCAGGGCCAACGGCCCTCTTGTTTTAAAATTCTATTTTTTGCATATTAGCACCTGCAGTAGTTTCACTGGAACATGTCCAAGTAATACACCTATTTTATATAGTTATCAGACCAAAGCAGCCCAGAGGAAATAAAAAAAAGTGATGCAGTCATTTCATTTTTATTCCGGTTTTCAGAAAATTTGGTAAGGCTCTTCCTAGGGAACCAGAAAATGATAAAATAATGGCCTAAGTATACATTTTTGTATTTTGAAACATGTATTTCCTTTTATTCTTTCAGGTTTTGGGAAGAAAGAATTTCTACACTCGTCCGTCAAATGACTGATCTGAACATTGACACAATACTTTCTACACCCAAAAGAACCTCTTCTGGCCTTGTCAAGAATATATGGGATTGTCATTGTTTGAAAGTCAGAATGACTAAGAAATGTAAGCAAGATTTTTATTAAATGTTATTTTCATATTGTATTGTCTGTGCCAATTGCAATAAGACTTGACAGATCATCTTGTTGATGTTTTGGTTTTAACCTTGAAATAAGTCACTGATTCTATAATGGTGTAAGTCTGCTTGCCAGAAAACTTGCTAGAAATTATACGGTTGCAGATTATGTTAATTCTTTATGATAGAAGACCCTTGACAATTGGGTTTGTTTGACTTGCTGCGTATCAAAGATTAACAAGAGATATTTGTAAATCATTTATGCTCCCCATAAGTGCAGGTAAATGGCAATTTCTTTGCCAATCATCTAAGGGAAATAACCAAAAAAATATGATGAGTAGAGTTATGGTTCTTATGCAATGCACCTCTCCTCAATGTGATCTATTTACCTGTGAAGTTTAATGATTCTAGCTTGTGTAATTTTTGAGATATGTTGCTGACAAAAAATTGGTTGCGGGTGCAAGGCTGAACTACTAATGCAAAGTAATATACCCCCTCTATTTTGAAGGGGTATGATTATCATGTTGATCTGGCACATGATATAGGCTTAGATCATCCTGCACAGACATTAAGTCTGATCTTAACCTACACTGCCTATTCTCTACTTAAAATGTTTGATAACTTTGAGCAAGACAATTATGCCCCTATAATTTACAATTTGTTTACACAAAATTTAAAATCCAGCTTATTCAAAATCTCAATAATACATAATCTTCACAAAATTTGAGAATTTAAATATGCTTCCCCTGAAATTGTTTCTAAATTGACTCCTTTTCCTGCTTATTTTATCAACTCACCTGAGCATGAGGTATGTGCTCAAGATGAGCTATTGTGATAGATCAATGTATGGCATCAATCCATCTGTCTGTCTGTCCATTCATCCACAATTTTGAAACATCTTTTCCAAAACTATCCATCAAATTTAAACCAGAATTCACATAATTGACTCATAGTACAAGGGCTTCCAAAGAACTTGACAGAATTGAACGGTCTTTTTTCAAGGTCATTTTTTAAAACAAAATAGATAAATCTTAAAAATTGGCCTTAACTTTTGACTGGTAAGTGGTAGGGCCTTCATATTTCGCATGCTGATTGCTTGAGACAAGACCTGTCTGTCAAAAAAAGAGGTCAAAAATTAGGAAACAACCTTGTTAACACTCTTAGGCCTTATTTTTTGCCCAATCAACTTGAAAATTGGTCAGAATGATATTCTTTATGAAATCTCGGTCAAGATTAAAATGTGTTCAAGTGGTGACAAAAATGAGGTTAAGAGGTCATATACTAGAAAAAACCCACATTACATTTAATGCCATATTTCTGCCTTCAATCAACTTGAAAACTGTTCAAATTTATTGTTTTAATTGGATCTTAGACAAATATATTGATTGGATTACAACTTAGACAGTAAACCCAGGTGAGTGATTTAGTGCCACTATGGCCCTTTTTAGGGAACAAGCACTGCAAGGGGCATATGTGTACAATTCACCTCCTTGTTCACTATCAAGTACCTACAAACAAGCATGGCACCCAGTTGTGGTTTTCTTCTATATCACCTATAACCTGTAATCATTAATTTATGGTATGTGATGTTATATTTAAGATTAATCTTTTTTCAGATAGACCAAAACTTAAATCTGAACAGCCATCAACTTCAAAACATCAAATTTTGAAACCCAAAGACACTTGTACCAACATATCTTAATGATGAAAGTAGAGCAGGATGTGAGAAGGAAATGGCTCAAAGATCATCATTGAAGCTCTAAGATGTGGATCCAAGAAGAATTTCTCAACAAACATTGCCTGTGTCCCTCATAACAACATTGAAAATATGTAATAAATTAAGTGTCTAAGAGATCAAAAGACTGAACAGAAAACCCTCTTGAATATTTTATTTTGCTTAGAAAACATACCATAATTTTTCACTAAATTACACTTGTAAGCACACTTGAGGACTTAAAGTAAACAGTGAGTGTTTCTTGCCTGGCTATCTGTCAATCCATATACTATCATTAGAAAATCTTTGTGTGAAAAACTATTGATTAAATTTCAACTAAATTGACACATATGATCCTTAGATTGTGTTTTTACCTCACCTGAACACAACATGCTCAGGGGAGCCTTAGGATCACCATGACTCCGCCGTGTATTGTAAACTTTCTTAAAACTTCTTGTTCTCTTGCACCACTGGGCCGAATTAAATGAAACTCAACCCAAATGCTCCTTAAGTGACCCTTCTTTGAAAAAATTGTTTGCTTAATGTTGATTGGCTTAAAATATGGGTGTGACTGGACGAGGGTTATTTTGAGCCCAAAATCTTTGAATGACATCTCCTCCTGAACCACTGATCTAATTTCGATTAAACTTTTCTATTATGTTCCTTGGGTGATGCTTTACAAAAATTACAAATTTGTTTGCAAATTTTCAAATGGCCCATAAATAAAGGTGTGGCAGGGCAGGGCTTACTTTGAGAGCAAAATCTTTGAATGATATCTCCTCCCAAAACCACAGGGCCGATTTCAATGAAACTTTACCAGATCGTTTCTTGGGTGGCATTTTTCAAATGTTTTTTCACGAAATTTTGATTGGCCTTTAAATATGGGTGTGGCAGGGCGGAGCTTATTTTGAGCTTAAATTTTCAAGCAACATCTCCTCCTGAACCTCTTTGATGGTTTCACTGAATCTTTTCCTGAATGTTCCTTTGGGGACCCTTTTCAAAAATTGCTTGAAAATTTTAATTGAGCCAAAAATATCGGGGTGACAAGGAAGGGCTTATTTTGAGTCTCCTCAGTTATGAATGGGTGAGCAGAGTCTATTAATACCTTGTGTTCTTGGAATAATATCTCCAATTCAACAATTAGGCAAATGTGATTGAAGCTTTGCCAAAGAGTTACTTGGATGAGATGTCATGGAGTAATGGAGTCCATTACCCTGGACTAATGAAATTCAGGTGGGCGGTTGAGGGCCATTCAAGCTCTCTTGTTTAGCTTACCTGGGCACAATATGCTCAAGGTAAGCTTTTGTGATCACATTTTGTCTTTGGCTTGTTGTATGTTTGAAGTCTTCAACATATCTGAAAATATCTTTGACCTACTCCGCCCCCATATGGGGATGCCATAGCGAGCCATTTGAACCTGATATTTTTTGCTCGCCTGAGTACAATGTGCTCAAGGGGAGCTTTAAGGATCACTCTGAGCCTGTCGTGCATCGTCAACAATTTTAAAAACTTCTTCTCTTGAACCACTGGGTTGATTTCAATGAAAATTTATCTGAATGATCCCTTCGGCGACCCTTTTCAATTTTTTTTTGTTAAATGTTGATTGGCACAAAAATATGGGTGTGGTAGGAATTGGTTTTTTTGGAGCCCAAAATCTTTGAATGACATGTCCTCCTGAACCACTTCTCCAATTTAAATGAAACCTTACAAGAATGTTCCTTTGATGACCCTCTTCACAAATTGTTTGGAAATTTTTATTGGCCCATGAATTTGCAGGTTGCAGGTCGGGGCTCTTTTTTTTAGTCTTGTGGCAGGGCGGGGCTTATTTGAGTCTCCTCAGTAATAAATGAGAGATAGGGTATATTAGAACTTCAAATTCTTGAAATAACATCTTCTCTTCAACAATCAGGCAAATGTGAATGCGCTCTTGTTTAATTATTCCCCATCTGCTCAATTACCAATGGACAGATTTCAATCAAACTTGGCAGGAATGTTCCTTGGGTGGCCAATTTGTTTGTAAAATTTTGATTAAATCCAAATTTGGGTGTTTCAGGACAGGACAAGTAAGCAATAAAGTTTCTGAAATATCACATTAAATCAGGAAATCCCTCCCCTGTGTTCAGGATGTAAAAACTTTTCGCGAGCCCTTTGAGATGGTACCTGGCTCTGCACATGCACACACGTGCAGAGCAGGGTATCATTTCAAAAGCGCTTCGCTAATGTTTTCATCCTGAACACAGGGCTGATAGACAAAGGAGCTTCATAGGCCCTATTGGGCCTCTTGGATTACATATTAGTTATAGGTACACATGTATATAAAAATTCACTCCTTATTGCTTGCAAGAAGGTTTCGATTTTGAACAAGTTATAAATCCTATGAATGCCTCTGAATGCTGGTGTCTCTCATAACCTACAGTTGTTTGATTTCTGATTTGAATATTACTTTTGCAAATATGAAATTTCCATCCCCTTCACATTGACTGACTTGAGAGAATGCTTTGCCTTAAATATATCTACTTTTAATTGGCAAATATGGTATACCTACTCTCTTGTTTCAACTGTGGATGACTATTATTTTTAGCTCACCAAAGCACATTGAAATTATAATTTTGTAGGGGTCCAGGTCCAAAGAAGAACTTTGATTAAAAATTTATAATCAGCTGCAATTACAGCCAGTTACTCACTTTTTAAAATTTCTTTAGAAATTCTGAATGGAGACCACCTAAAAACATTCCCGCAAAAAATTGTAAAAATTTGCCTCAGACAAGAGGTTAAGGAGATAATTATTGATGGATGATAGATGCCTGATAGACATCAGACATACATAGTGGGATCACAAACGCTGACAGGAGCACTTTTATTTCTAATCTTATCTGATTTAAACTTCACATATTATTTTGTTCAGGATAAGCTTATAAGTCAGACATGTGCATATCCTGTTTTAGTGACAGTCCATTGAAATAAGACTTAAAATTGGCCTTTTTTGAGTCTGCCTTTATTTCTTTTGCCAACTTACAGCAAATATTTTAAGAAATAATGGACAGATTTGATTTGTATTTCCTAAGTACTAAAAAAGGGAAACATTTGGCACAAAATGTATCCAGAGTTACCTCCATGATAGTACAGAATGTTGTTTTGATGTTGAACATGTGGGTCAAGTTTCGGTTGAATGCCTTTACTTATACAAGAAATATCAAAATTTTGTTTCGCAATACCCAAGAGGACACCAAGGCTAATGCCATATAGCATTGCCTTGGATTTTCTACAAATACAGTGAATCTAAAAATATTGTCTGCTTAACTTCTCTGCAAGTTTTTGAGTGATTTGATTCAGATTTCAGTCAGTATCAGAGATGTACAAATTTTTAGCTCACCTGAGCACACCATGCTCAAGGGGAGCTATTACGGTCACCCTGAGTCCATCATCCGTTGTCACTAATTTAGAATAACTTCTTCTTCGTCTGAACCACTGGGCCGATTTCAATTAAACTTTACCAGAATGTTCCTTGGGTGACCCTTTTTGAAAATTGTTCGCGAAATTCTGATTGGCCTGTAAATATGGGCATGGCAGGATGTGGCATTTTTTTCACATTGAAATCTTTGAACGACATCTTCTCCTGAACCACTGGACTGATTGCAATGAAACTTTACCAGAACGTTTCTTGGGTGACCCTTTTCAAAATTGTTCGCAAAAATTTGATTTGTCCATAAATGTGGGCGTGGCAGGGAGGAGCTTATTTGAAGCGCCTCAAAAGTGAATGGGTGGATAGCATCTTTTCTCACTTAAAAATCTTTGAATAAAATCTCATATTCAACAATTAATCAATGTGAATGAAATTTTGTCAGAAAGTTACTTGGATGAGCTCGACTGGACAAATTAATTTCTATTGAGCGATTTAGGACCATTTTGGACGCCTTGTTCTGTGGTTATGGTCCATTGAGTTTTGAAAGAATTATAGCCCTTTGATGAAAGGTCTGCCATTATTTTTGTTGCTTTAAAATGGTCACACGACTTATTGGCAATTTTTCATTGGTTTTGGTTTCCCACACATAATCAGTATCAAACAGAGATGTGCTCGACCTATTTTGATTGCAACCCACTGACATTTGAATGAAGTGTTGTGACTCAATGGAAAGTCTGCTCAATGTCTAAGTATCCAATTGAGAAATTTGATTCAAACTTAACATACAAAGTATCAGAGATTCCAAGATTGCTAAAACCTAGGCTTGAGCTTTTTCTCCAATTAGCAAATCATGACCTACATACTTTGTTTCTCAAAACTTTAGCATGTACTGGGTATTGTAAGAAAACAGGTATTGTAAGAATACTTCACACACCTGTAGAATTTATGTGTTTCATCCAATATCTATAGCAATGTGATTTGTCAACAAGAGGGCCTGTATGCTCTACTGACTTAAGACTTTCATTAAATGAAGCTTACTTTAAATGAATACATAAACACTCCGAAATCTCTGAAGACCTATTTTATAACAAGAGGGCCTGTATCGCTCCACTGGCTTTAACATTTTCAGAATTTCATTAAATGAAGCTTTCTTTGAATGAAAACAACACTTTGAAATCCCTTAAGACCTATTTAATAATAATTAACTGGGTATGGCCCACATTGCACCAAAATTCTGAAGTTTCATTGAAATCGGCCCATCAGTTCATCAGGAGATGTAGTGCAAAGATTTCCGGCTCAAAATAAACCACACCCTGCCATGCCAATATTTATGGGCTAATCAAAATTTCACAAACAAATTTTGAAAAGGGTCGCAGAAGGAACATTCTGATAGTTTCATTGAAATCAGCCAGGTGGTTCAGGAGATGCCGTTCAAAGCTTTTGGGCTCAAAATAAGCCCCACCCTGCCATGCCCATATTTATGGGCCAATCAAAATTTTGTGAGCAACTTTTGTAAAGGTTCTCCAAAGGAACATTCTGGTAAAGTTTCATTGAAATCTGCCCAATGATTCAGGAGGAGAAGATTTCGGGCTCGAAAAAAGCACCCCCCGACACACCAATACTTTTGGGTCAATCAAAATGTCTTGAACAACTTTAAAAAGAGGGTCACACACAGAACATTCTAGTAAAGTTTCATTGAAATTGGCCATACGGTTCAGGAAGAAATTTGGTTAAAAGAATCCGGGCTCAAAAAAAGCCCAACCCTGCCACCCCCATATTTAGGGATCAATCAAAATTTCTTGAACAACTTAAGAAGAGGGTCACCCAAGGAACATTCTGGTAAAGTTTCATTGAAATCTGCCTTATGGTTCAGGAGGAGATGTCGTTCCAAGATTTTGGGCTCAAAATAAGCCCCACCCTGCCACGCCCATATTTGAGGGCCAATCAAAATTTCAGGAAACCACTTTTGAAAGGGGTCAACCAAGGAACATTCTGGTAAAGTTTTGTTGAAATCGGCCCAGTGCTTCAGGAGGAGATGTCATTCAAAGATTTCGGGCTCAAAATAAGCCCTGCCCTGCCACGCCCATATTTGGAGGTCAATCAAAATTTCTTTAACAATTTAAGTAAAGGGTCACCCAAGGAAGATCCATGCCAAGTTTCATTGAAATTGGCCCAATGGTTTTGGGGGAGAAGATTTTTAAAGATTTCAAAGTGAAAAACTGCCAAGCCCTGCCACGCCCATATTTGTGGGTCAATCAAAATTTCTTTAACAATTTTAGAAGAGGGTCACCAAAGGAACATTTCTATTCGCCCATTGGTTTGGGAGGAGAAGATATTTAAAGAAAAAGTTTACACACGGATGGACGGACGCACGCACGACGGACACACCGCTATGACAAAAGCTCGCTGGCCTTCGGCCAGTGGAGCTAATAATTAACTGGTTCTGGTCCACATTGCACCAAAATACTCAATCACAATTCACCTGCACCCCTTTACCCTTCTTATTAAAATATAAGGTTCAGAAGGAGATGTGCTTCAAAGAGTCACCCAAGGAACATTCTAGTAAACTTTCATTGAAATTGGACCAGTGGTTCAGGAGATGCCGATCAAAGATTTCAGGCTAAAAAAAAGCCCCACCCTCGCCCAAATATTTGGGTCAATCAAAATTTCTTGAACAATTTAAGTAAAGGCTCACTGAGGGAACATCCATGCAAAGTTTCATTGAGATTGGCCCAAGGAGAAGATTTTAAAAGATTTCAAAGTGAAAAATGCCACGCCCATATTTTGGGGTCAATCAAAATTTTTTGAACAATTTAAGCAGATGGTCACCCAAGGATCATTTCTACCAAGTTTCGTTAAGATCCGCTCATTGCTTTGGGAGGAGAAGATATTCAAAGACTAGATATGAAAGCTGTCTGCCTTCTGGTTTCAGAGAAGAAGATTTTTGAAGGTTTTCCCATTTTCACCCATCATGCTCAAATGAGCTGAAAGGGATGCGCCCGGGTGGAGCCCAAATATGACCCAAGGGTCTTGATATGAACAAACTTGGTAGAGGCCCACAAGATGATGCTACATACTAAAAATGAGAGCAGTGTGCCTTCTGGTTTCGATTAAAGAAGATTTTAAAAGATTTTCGCTCTTTGATTCGATGTAAAAAGGGTTGCGCCCGGGTGGAGTCCAAATATGATCCCAGGGTCTTGATATGAACAAACTTGATAGAGGTCCACTAGATGATGCTACATACCAAATATGAAAGTTGTCTGCCTTCTGGTTTCATAGAAGAAAATTTTTGAAGATTTTCATTTTTTTACCCTTTGTGCTCATAAGAGATAAAGGGATGCACCCGTGCAAAGCCCAAATATAACCCAAGGGTCATGATATGAACAAACTTGGTAGAGGCCCACTAGGTGATGCTACACACCAAATATTAAAGCTGTCTGCCATCCTGTTACAGAGAAGAAGATTTTTAAAGATTTTCTCTCTTTGATTCTATGTAAAAAGGGTTGGGCCCGGGCAAAGCCCAAACATGACCCCAGGGTCTTGATATGAACAAACTTGGTAGAGGTCCACTAGATGATGCTACACACCAAATATGAGAGCTGTCTGCCTTCTGGTTTCAGAGAAGAAGATTTTTGAAAATTTTCATTTTTTTACCCTTTGTGCTCATAAGAGATAAAGGGATGCACCCGTGCAAAGCCCAAATATGACCCAAGGGTCTTGTTATGAACAAACTTGGTAGAGGTCCACTAGGTGATGCTACACACCAAATATTTAAGCTGTCTGCAATCTGGTTACAGAGAAGAAGATTTTTAAAGATTTTTCGCTCTTTGATTCTATCTAAAAAGGGTTGGGCCCGGGCAAAGCCCAAATATGACCCCAGGGTCTTGATATGAACAAACTTGGTAAAGGTCCACTAGATGATGCTACATACCAAATATGAAAGCTGTCTGCCTGCTGGTTTCAGAGAAGAAGATTTTTAAAGATTTTCATATTTTTACCCTTTTTGTTAAGGGTAAAGGGAAAGTTAAGGGTGGATTTCATTTATTTGAACAACTTTGGTAGAGCTTGACCCAAGGAACATCCCTGCCAAGTTTCATCAAGATTGGCCCACTGGTTTAGGAGGAGAAGATGTTTAAAGAAATTGTGGACGACGGACGACGGACATTCTACGATCCCAATAGCTCACCTTGAGCACTTTGTGCTCAGGTGAGCTAAAAAGTTAACACACTGACCGAGAGACAGACTAACTCACAGGCAATCCGCCATGACAATAGCCACTGGCCTTCGGCCAGTGGAGCTAAAATTTATTCCAGTGAATTTGGTTTTAGATTTATCAGTTAGTTTTTGAAGAATTGTTTTGATAGTTTATACCTAGTATTACCTGAATTCATTCAACAGTTTTGGTACAGGATATTTCTAAAGTAAATGTAAACAAATGGATGATGGGCACTTAACCATGAAATCAGACCCAGTGGCTTTTAGGCCAATGGATCTTAAACATGTAAAAAGCAAACAAATGCAAATGTTTAGTTGCAGTATAATTGATTTATTATACAAAGAAATAGCATAGGCATTAGTTTTCTATTAGATGGCAGATTTTTACATACAAAGTTGGCTTTTTCATTCCCTTGAACAGATGAATATTGCCAAGTTGGTCAGTTCAGTAATCCCCTAATATTAAATGTTTTCTGTTTTTTTTGTAAGTGAACTGAATAAGAAAAAAACAAGATTGTGTTAAACACAAATCCCCCTTTACAGCATTTTTTTCTTCAAAATATTGACCTTGACCTTGTAACATGGCTTGACCTTTTCCCTACTGACTGTCTGCCTCTCTGCAAAAACTTGACCTGCAAACCGAATATTGTCCTATACTTTAAACACTATTGAGCTTACAACACTTTAATTAGGCATTAATGTTCCTTTATCAATTACACATTTTTAGAGGTCAAGGTCATCTGACTAAGTCAAGGTTCTAAAAATTGCCTTGTGAGGGGCATTTGTGTTTAATCAACAAATTTTCTTTTCATTTACAGCTGGGATCTGGCCATTGAGGAACACATCCTTAATTCTCCTTCCTTTCAATGCTCTTTGAATTTTAGTTCAAAATTGTCATTAAGGCCATTTTTACCTGATATGGCATGGATCCATCCCATTTTCAATAGGGTTCATCCTTGTGATATGACCAACATTCTGACCAAATTCCATGAAGACTGGATAATATTTGTGGCCTCTAGAGTGTAAACACTAAAATTGTTGACAACAAATTACAGATGATGGACATTCAATCATCACAAAAGCTCACCTTGAGTACGATGTGCTCAGGTTAGCTTGCAAAAATCGATAAAATACAAGTAACAAACAAGTAAATATGTCAATTTGTCACTGCCAGGTCAATTACAGCACAGAATATTTGATAATACTCACACAGGCTTTCATTATAACAAGAGTGGTTCTGAAAAAAGCTGCCAGAGATGTCCACTAAGCAGCACAGATGAGCTGATTTTCATCTTGACAAGTGAAGTCTCAGTATTAATAGACAGTCTGAAATGGTTTGCAGATGACTTTTTAGCTCACCTGAGCACATCGTGCTCATGGTGAGCTTTTGTGATCATTGGATGTCCGTCGTCAAAGATTCAAAGATTCAAAATTGTATTGATAAATGGCCACCGGCCTTTACAAATATATTCATACAACAATGCGTGCGTCGTCCGTCGTGCTGAATGTTGGTAAGGTCACAAGGATGAACCCTATCGAAAATGGGAAGGATCCATGCCATATCACAGGAAAAGGGGCCTTAATGACAATATTCTTGTTTACATTCTATTGGCCACAAATATGGCCCAATCTTCATGAAACTTGGTCAGAATGTTTGTTAGGTCTCAAAGATGAGCCCTATTTAAAATGGGAAGGATCCATGCCATATCATGGGAAAAGGGGCCTTAATGACAATTTTTTTGTTTACACTGTAGAAGCCACAAATATGGTCCAATCATCATGAAACTTGGTCAGATTTGTTAGGTCATGAGGATGAACTCTTTTGAAAATGGGAAGGATCCGTGCCCTATCACGGGAAAAGGGGCCTTTATGACAATTATTTTTGTTTACACTGTAGTAGCCACAAATATGGTCCAATCATCATGAAACTTGGTCAGAATGTTTGTTAGGTCATGAGGATGAACTCATTTGAAAATGGGAAGGATCTGTGCCATATCACGGGAAAAGGGGCCTTAATGACAATTTTCTTTTAAGAGCTCCAGACGCCACAATTATGGTCCAATCATCATGAAACTTGGTCAAAATGTTTGAAAGGTCACAAGAATGAACTCTGTTGAAAATGGGAAGGATTCATGCCATATCACAGGAAAAGGAGTCTTAATGATAATTTACTTGAAATAAGTCTAATGGCCACAAATATAGCCCAAACTTAGTGAAACTTGGTTTTATGTAATAAACTATCTTCTTTATGACATCTGCCTTTTTACTTGATGTGATGTTCAAGTGATCAAAGAGAGTCAGGTGAGCGATCTAGGACCATCATGGTCCTCTTGTTAAATATTTAATTCAATATAAAGTAATTAATTAAGTACTTAGATTTAGTGTCCTATAGAATATGATGAATTGTTGGGAAAGAAAGCACATGTTAAATTTACTCTCCGACGATATTTTTAGAGTTATGAGAAAAGAAGCTAGCTGGTTCAGTGCAAAACAGTTGTAACTGTTACTGCCTATATGTTTATAGGCAGTTACAATTGTTTTGCGCTGAACCAGCAAACTGTATGTGGTAAATGTGATTAAAGGATAATTAGATAATGAAGAAAAAAGACAAGTAAGTGGAGTCGGTTTGTGAATGTCACTTCTCCATGGACAGGTAGACCTGAATATTTCAAAATCACTGTAAAAGGGAACTGTTGGAGATAATTTTTCAGGAGTGTAGAACTCATGTGCTCGACTTGTCCCACTTGAACTTTTTGTCAGTGGACAAGTAGATTTTCCTTTTTCCTTTTGGAACTTGTCCAAGGACAAGAGAATCTTTGATCAAATCACAATTGCAGACTAAATTGGATTTCAAGACACAGTTCAAAGTGCTTTTTAAAATTCATTAAAATAAGTATGTATTTGTGGTTTGGTGGTATGAAAACTCTCAAAGCACCACATAGTTTAGTGAATAAGTTCTTTATCAAACATCACACTAGGATTATCTTTCTGTCCTTCTATCCTTCTGTCTTCTCGTCTACCGAAAATCCATAAAGTATATTCTCTAGGAGCTGCATGCCTTATGGATTGTTTGTGATGTCAACAGTCTCTGCGTTAACAACATACACAACAGTTCTGGAGGTTAGTTGAGAACTTAATGTCAGGGGTTCTGTAACCACAAACCCAAGCTCTTGAAATAAAAAAAAAATATTTATTTATTTTAATGTCCTAGTATGAATAGATTGCATGCATTTGGTTGCTCGCAAATAGTAGGAATAATTCTGGCTCAGAATTTCATTTTGAAAAATCTCATTCAGTTGAACTTTTGAGAAATACTGAGTTTTCAATGGCAATGTGAACCAAATCCTTTATTAAAATATATTTTGCTGTGACATTTTTCCCTCATTTAGCCAATTTGAATGAGATTTCTGGTGGAAAAATTGGAGAATTTGCACAGATCTTGCACAAAAATGATCCCTGATTGATAGAGAAAAAACACTCATCAAGAATTAACAAATCAATGAAATCTATATATATCCACCAATGAAATTTCACAATACCAGCTTGCATACTTTTTGGGCTAAACTCAGGACAAAAACTGTCTACGGACAGGCCAAACAACAAGTGCAAAGCAATATATCTCCTGTTTTTAGAAGGGTGGAAGGGGCATAAAAAAGCTATAATCAGCAAAGAGGCCACAAAAACTGCATATTTCCAATAATTCAGCTTTGATTGATGACCTGGTCAGCTGACCTCTACCCTGTTTTCTTCAGATGCATATCAAGGGTATCTATCTAAATGCAAATTATTTAAGATTTTGCTAAAATATGTTTTTATCTTGTTAGATGACCTCGATCTTGTCATAATTATGACTGCTGGCCAAATGTGTCTCAGCGCCAAAATCTTTTGTAATATTGCTACGGACATAGCGTTTTTGTTTGCAAACTAGACTCCCAATCTGAATTCATTGGGCACAGATTGATACCCTGCAGTAGTATATATATTCTTTTTCAATGTTGGTCTCCCATCCATGTGTGTTACTTAAAAACCTATAGATGTGGGATAGCAGCTTGAGGCTAGTAATGGTTGTCATAGTAGTACAATGCAAATATACCAGGAATACATTGTTTTAAAAGTGCTGCCATTAGATGGACAATTTTGTTTAAAGGAGCATAAAACCTAATCTGAATGAAAAATTCTATCAAACATTGATTAAAGGTTTAATGACATTTTCAACATTATTGCAGTTGAGTTTCAAAAATGGCTCGCCCATCCATGGCTTTCAGTTGTTTCTCATACCAGGACAATATTCCAAATCGGCCCACAAAAGTGACATTTTGGGAGTTTTTGGCCACCATCACATTTCATCCAGCCAACAGCTGCTCATCCCACTGAGACATACCATTTATCATATGCTCATTGGTAGGAGATAAATGACACTTGTATTGGGTCCAATGAAATTTGGCTGAGTTAGGCTTGGCATCTTGTGATCACCCATATATCCAATCGAGCTTGACAGGCTTAGCATCTTGAATAGACCTTTGGTAATATGCTGTGTTTTTTATGATTGATCATTTATATAAATATGCAGAAAAAAAGAACAGTAACATCATATTCATAACAATGAATATTCAATCTTTTCAGGCCCTTTTTCCAGGGCTTGGAAAGAGCAACCCTCAATTACATAAATTAAACACTTACAAGTCTGCACTTACACTATATAAATTGTTTTAGCCACTATCATGGTGCATCAGACATCCAATCAGTGGGTTTTGAGTCCAATCCTGTATAGCAGACACTCATTCTTCCCGATACATTTCTGAAACCAATTATAGATTGATGAAAGTTAACCTTAATCATGGGATGAGCAGCTAGAAGGATCCGGAAGGATGTTTAAGTAGTACATGTATTCAATTGGTAGAAGAAATACCAGGAATAAAGGTGTCCTGTCAACTCAGCCCGCGTAAAACTCGGCCTGTGTAAAACTCGGCCCGTCAGCTCGGCCTGTATACAACTTATATATTGTTTAACCTAGTAAACGGATATATAAGCACAATTCACAGTTGGTGACTAAAAACTACGATCTTTATATTAAATACACATATAACTTGTCATCTTCTTTATTGCTTAGAAAAAAGTAATTTGAAAAATGAATTTGAATAAATGGTGAATTAAGTATTTTTAAATTATCCCAGACTTACACAAATGCCATGTAATAGTAAAATAAGATTATTATTATTAAAAACGTTTTTAACGAGTGATTATTAATTGATTAATATTTATTTAGTATTAAAAAAGCACATAAGTTCCCAAAAATAATTACATTGCATTGATATACATGGACCTACATAATGTATAAACAGGCCGAGTTGACGGGCCGAGTTTTTCACAGGCCGAGTTGACTGTGAACCGGAATAAATGGTTAGATGTTCTAGTTTTACAAGGTAATTTAATACTTATATCTATCTATTTAGTTTATACCTGACATTGTTAACCTTGTCATGCTCAACCTGACATATTCCTGTTTGGACAGGATGTATAAACAAAGATGAACCTGCACCTTTGTGCAGTATGATTATAGTCTACATGACCTTTTTGCCCCCTCCAAGCAGGGTTGCTTATGCATTTAATCTTATAAAAAAAGAAAGATATGCTACACCCTTATATACTAGGGCTGTCATTTCTTTGAGGCAATTCTGAAAGAGGATTTTAATTCATCATGATAAAGGCTAATAACTTATGCCACCAAACTCTCGTAAATCCAGCTTGGATTATGTTGAAATTTCGAGAGGCCCAAGAGGGAGTGTTTGGAGTTGGCTGTGTTGATTTTTCTAAAGTTGACCCACGAAATTCTTTCGTTTCGACTTGAACATAATTTTCTCGTGGATTATCTTTGAAAACGGGTTGCAAGGAAAACCACAATTCTACAGAAACGCGATTGTTAACTAAATTCAAAATATACGTTTTCCCCATTTTCAGCTTGTAATGTAAGGCACATTATATTTCATTCAATGGACAACCTAAGTTACAGCAGTGTAAAAGAGGTCATTATAATTGAAGATTTTCAATAACCGCTTTCGTCTTGTTTGAGATGCCCCCTGGAGTACTAAAATCGGCGAAAGCTTGAATTGTCAGCTAAATAGCATTATCATTCGCCCAAGAAATCCATTTAGTTATTAAAAATTTCCGGCTGCTTCTTCTATGCATTAAATGAACCAAATAGTGTGGAGAAATAATTCAATACACAGAGAATTACTTACGATTTCACCATTTCCTTGTCCAGCGTCGCCATTTTCGATTTACTACCCGATTTAATTTTGGCAACATCTTGCGTGTATTTATGCGCGTCATAATTGTGGGGATTTCCCAGGTTGAACAGTAAAACGGAAAAAAATAGTCCGGTATATTTTTCGTAAAAACACACTGTTTGGTCGAAAATATTCGATCCAAACTAGTCGGAAAAGAATGAACACCAATATCTAAGCAGTTTACAAACGTTAACCACCAATCGAAAAATTTACCACGATTTTCTCACCAAAATGGAGTAAACCCCCTTTAATGTCCATATGCTGATCATCCATACCAATTTTCAAGTCTGTAAGACTCCTGGTTCATTAGAAGAAGTTTAAAGATTTCAAAAATGATCCAAAGTACTACCCCCTCCCCAAGACACTCAGCACCTGGTGACCCAACAGTCATCATTTTAGCTATTTTTATTAAGGTCAATATATTGATCACCCATGACAATTTTCAAGTCTGTAGGGTTTCTGATCCAGGAGAAGAATAAGGTTAAAGATTACAAAATTGATCCAAAGTACTACCCCCCCCCCTAATGCTCCGCATCTGGTGACCCTACATTCATGATTTTAGCTATTTTATTTTAGATCCATATGCTTATCATCCATGCCAATATTTAAGTCTGTAGGGCTCCTGGTTCATTAGAAGATGAAGGTTAAAGTTACAAAATTTTCAAAAAAGTACTCCCCCCTCCCCCCTGGTGCTCCGCACCTGGTGGCATTACAGTCATGATTTTAGCTATTTTTATTAAGGTCTATGAGCTGATCCTCTATGCCAATTTTCAAGTCTGTAGGGCTTGTGGTTCAGAAGAAGAAGAAGGTTAAAGATTACAAAATTTTAACAAAAGTACTACCCTCTCCCCCCTGGTGCTCCGCACCTGGTAAATCTACAGTCATGATTTTGACTAATTAAATTAATGTCCATATGCTGATCATCCATGCCAATATTCAAATCTGTCGGGCTCCTGGTTTAGAAGAAGAAGAAGGTTAAAGATTACAAAATTTTCACAAAAGTACTACCCCCTCCCCCCTGGTGCTCCGCACCTGGTGGCCCAACAGATATGATTTTAGCTATATTTATTGAGGTCTATGAGCTGATCCTCCATGCCAAATTTGAAGGCTGTAGGGCTTCTTATTCAGAAGAAGAAGAAGGTTATAGATTACAAAATTTACCCAAAGTACTACCCCCTCCCCCCTGGTGCTCCGCACCTGGTGACCCAACAGATATGATTTTAGCTATTTTAATTAAGGTCTATGAGCTGATCATCCATGCCAAATTTCAAGGCTGTAGGGCTGCTTGTTCAGAAGAAGAAGAATTTTAAAGATTTTCTTAAATTTTTAACTTTCGTTGCCATAGCAACCAGAGTTTTTCACCGATTTCAATTCTTTTAGCAATTCTTAAAGGGGAGTACCTAAGGAACATTTCTGCCAAGTTTGGTTAAAATTGGCCAAGTAGTTTAGGAGGAGATGTCATTTAAAGAAATTGTTGACGGACGACTGACGATGGACGACGGACGGACGCCGGACAAAAGGTGATCACAATAGCTCACTTGAGCACGTTGTGCTCAGGTGAGCTAAAAAGAAAATGTACGATCGTTAAAAAAGAAACCGGGGATTTAAGCACGAGTGGAAACTAAGGTTTTGCTGGTTGAGTTACGATGAAACATAAAATGAAAATGACATGCACTGTATGCCTAAAGTACGAGTCTAATGGCTATTTTGTAACTGGTTGCAGTAATTTTAGACACAGTACTCTTTTTACCCACCACGAAAACGAGTCTCACATGAATTGCTGCAGGAAAGAGGATGCACCTAACAAACCTATTGGGAGTTCTATTGCAGAAAAACGTTTAAAACTATCAATATAGCTGCATTTAATAAACTCGCATACCTCTTCAGAAATGCCCATTACATCGCAAAATTGTCAAGGCCATATACCGATTTTGCCTCTATATGTCAGCTGGACAAGTCACAGATACTGCCAAATATTCATCCAGTCAATAGCAGATGCCGAGAAAAAAAAACAGGATGTAGTATAGTGGAATACCTTTATACGAGATACAAATATTTGAATTTAAAAATGACAGGTGTCAAAAATCATTTTTGAAAATCACATATTTTTATTCCTAACATCTTTAGCTCGCTAAAATTATATCTGCTTGTTTTCATTATGTTATTTTTCAAATTGTGTTGATCTTTATTTCCCTATTTCAGATGTAGCCCACTAAATAGATCTAACTTGAAAACATCCTACCAATCACTGGGCATGACAGCACTGATACCTTCACGTGTAGCTGGCACCCGCTGGCTTCCCCACACCGAGAGAGCCCTTCGGCATTTACTTACTGGAAGCAAGTGCAAAGGCAAGGAATTTCTTGAAGTTGTTGAAAGATGAGCGGGTGATATACTGGCTGCATCTCGATGTTATCAACCGTAGCCCTAATATCAAGAGCAAAGACATGAAATGCAAAAGATACTTTAAAAAAAATGGTGTTGCCAGAATTAAGGATATAATGCCAATTCTCTAAAAAATGTTTTTTAGGCTTTAGGTGAAAGCTATAGAGGACCGGTTTGATGGAGATCTTCCTCTTTTTAGAGATTCGACTTTTCTGAATATTCTAATATGGCCTGAAGAATTAGATGGTAACTAAAGACTGCCAATAAAGCAACTATTTTAACCCATTAATTCCTGTACAATTCATAACAGATTTTTACAAGCTGAAATCAATAAATCGGAACTAGAATGAATATTCCTGTTGAATATACATTAAGGCTTATCCAAGTTATAAATTGTTTTCTCATGATTTTATGGTTTTCTTGAAATCGATATATAAAAGAATTTCCATTTTTGGATGCATGTTACATATAATTATACTAATTTTTTTCTACAAAAATATTTGTTATATTAGGTTAAAGAAATGAGAAATTTTTTATTTCAGAGATGCCTGTAAGTGAATATTCTGTATTAATGAAGAAAGAAATTATTTTGAAAGCTAATTGTCTTTTTCCATCTAGATTATTCTGATGGAGAAGTACAGGAACAAGCCATCACATGTTAGGACTCAATATTAGCTTCATTGGGTACAGGAGCATTTGATGCTGTAGAGTCCAGAGTGGGCACGATTTATAACAGAGGTCCCAAATGAGTAAGTACCAATACCATTTTTTAACTAATCCTTTATATTCAAAATATAATGATGTTTATTTTTAATGAAGAGACATCTATCATTGACCTTCATTATTTATTTTATTTTCAGACCATGTAAAAGTGTGCATACCAGAAAATGGACAGAATTGTGTCGACTGTATGGGTCCAAGTTTCCGAACCTATTTGTTTTGGTTATTTTTCTTTTGACATTACCGTTCCGTTGATGCTGAAAGAGGATTTTCAAAGTAAGTTCAATCTTATTGTGTTATCCATTATGAATGGAAGTCTTTTTGTCTAAAAATACATTAATATAATTTTTCCAGCACCTTTTTCATGTTCATTTTAGTATATGATATTTTCCAGGATGAAAGTGACAAAGAATGATTGGAGGTCAAGGCTAAAAGATAGCAAACTTACAGACTTAATGGTGGTCAACATGTTGTCAGAGGATATTGGTGTTTTTTACCCTGAACCAACTGTACATCTGTGGTCATCAGCTGCCAGCCGGAGACCCTATTTCAATGATTCAGTCAAACCAAAGGTAATTTACTCTTTGTCATGTGAAAAAGTATCTCATAATTTATTTTGTTTAAATATGAAAATGCTTATATAATAATAAATATCGGAAAATTTACAAAGAATATGATGCCCCATTTTATATTCAAGTGATACTATTTTCCCCATCGCTCATTATTTTACAAACATTACAGGTCAGTTGAGAATGATCAGTGAAAGCCCTGATGTACTCTCTAGTCAAATTAGTGGATAGTTTCAAAACTCAAAAGAAAAGGAAAATGCAGCTTTAAATCACATGCAGTGTCAGACAATGACTGAATAAGCCTCTTTCAGCAATAGTAGTTGAATCTGCCTCTCATGAAAGGAACATTTCCCATTTCATGATATTAATGAAACAGAAAATTCATAAACAGATCTAGTCACTTTCATTTGTTCAGAGTTTTTGCAAATCTATCCATTCAGGTATTTACCAAGTCACTTTCATTTGTTCAGAGTTTTTGCAAATCTATCCATTCAGGTATTTACCAATGTAATCTATTGTCAAGAATGTACATAGATTTAACTGTTTATTTGTTTTGAGGTTGTTTCATTTTAAGGAGGAAGTTTCTTGTAAGTAGTTCATCAAGATATTTCATAGGTCTTGTAAATTGCGTAATTCAGAACTGTAAATATTACACGTACATGTGTGTAAAAGAATTCACTGTGCTAAATGAATTCAACTATTGCTTTTGAAAACAACATGATAAACTGCTTCCAAAGGATAGAGATAATATTATTTTAGTAGTCTAGTCTTGTTAGTGGTGCTGCTCATGAGTAATATTCACTGTCATATACATGTAAACAATGTGATGGACTGCTTGCAAATTAGATTTTTAAGGACGGAATTATATGACTTGTATTACTATTACCCCACAAACTGACAATGTGTGCTATTTACAAGTCTAGTTTGCTCTTTATGAACTGCTAACAGGAAACAATGAGAATAACTAGAATGAAAAACTGATAATTCACTTGCCAATCGATTGTTTTCCGAATTTGGCCGATTTACGCGCTATTTTTTTCAAAATTCATGGGTCCCTGTTTTGAAAAGTAGGAAAAACCCTGGAACTTCAACAATCATAAGACCCGCAAGACCACGAACCAGGAATTTGTTGGCTCTTCTGGA
Source organism: Fragum whitleyi (assembly GCA_948146395.1). Taxonomy (NCBI): domain Eukaryota; kingdom Metazoa; phylum Mollusca; class Bivalvia; order Cardiida; family Cardiidae; genus Fragum; species Fragum whitleyi. The sequence continues at coordinate 47,061,198 of OX411551.1, read as the reverse complement.
TTCCTTATATACACCGGACAATACGTACAACCTAGCGCTGAAGTTTTTTCTAGACCCATTTATGAGCCACAATCTGCCAAGTCAATTGCGCCTTAGAAGTCCAAGACAACATATTCCTCAATTAACGGAATATATCAAGCCCATCCTCCAATTAATCATGGCCAAAAGTAAAAAAAATCTTTGCATTCCACATGACTTGAAAATGATTTCAGGTGTCGGGGCCAAAAAAGCCGACCAGATAGCCATATGACAATTGACATGGGTATGGTAGATTTCTCATTATATGAACCAGAAGACCGGTATGGGGAAACCCTACAAATACATAAGCCACTCCAAGCAGCCTCGCCCAATAGTCAGGAACGAACTCGAATATTCATGGACAAAACTTTGAGACTGATTGAACAGAGACAGATCACAACAACACACAGTTTCTCCATGTGAACTAGGCGATTTACCATCATGATCTGAGTTACTGATGCAAGGAAACCAGAGCGACCTAGCACCACCAATGCTCCAAACTCAAGCCTCTTACCCAGAACAGATATACGTTTTTCAAAGAAGTATCAAGGGCATATAGTAAAAAAGAGATCCTTGAATGGAATAACCAACAATACATACCTGGTGCGGGATCTATGACTGCTCAGCCTAGTCGATACCAAGTAATGCTGGGCCCGGGGGAGAGTTACCATAATACCCAAGGTTTTTGCACAGGCACGCCAAAATTGGTACCGTCCACAATGCAATGGTGGAGCCCAATTATTCCACACAGCACAGCCATATTAAAAGATGGATCGTAGTGAGCCCTATGCTACAGACACGCCTAGGATCAGGTCACCAAGCGTCCCAAAATCAATTAGGTTCGATGGGAAAGGGGATTGGCGTCCATTAATCACGAAGTTCTCCACTTATGCAGATAGAGAAGGGTGGAGTTCAACAATTCGTCGAGATGTTCTGTCTTGGATATTGGAGGGGAAAGCAAGCGAGTTTTAAACCAGATTAGTTGAACGTGAGTCGAATATTTTTAGAGTCGTCAACAAGCTGGAGAAAAGGTTCAATATAAAGGACCTACCAGAGACCATCCAAATGCAATTTTTTGTGCCATTCAACAACAGACGGAAAATCTGGTGAAATGGAGTGACCGAATAGTGAATATGGCGATGCAAGCTTATCCAGAGTTACCAGACCAACAAGTTTATAAACAAGCAATATTTCGTTTTTGCAAAGGCTGTGTCGACAAGGAGGCAGGTCTATACACTCTCAATCATAGACTCCAATCTATGGAAGAAGCAGTAGTTAGAGTGCACTTGTTTCAACACACAAGCTGAATGATTTATGGAGCCGAGCGGTTAATGGACGACCTAACAGAGAAGTGAGAAGTATCAAAATTATCTGCCAGATCTAATGGTAAGGGCAACATGCCCCGAAAGACAAATAAGGTTACAGAAAGCACCGGAATCAACTTCTGAGACGCCTATTAAAAATGGTACGCTTCCAAAATCCTACAGAAATACAAGAGGTGTAATCAAGAATGATCAAATGGATAGACGATTTGGATGGGAAGATAACAAAATTAAGCAAGTCTGTCGACAAATTAACTCAAATCGTGATACTAACATCTCGTTTTCCGTTCAGAACTGAACCATGTTTCAAGTGTGGACAGCAAGGTCATCTGAATGTAGGGTACAGCAACGAAACAAGAAATCAGTTGAGGTAGTGTTCGACCAATATCTTGATGAGAGTGAAGATTCGGATTTAAACGACAATGGGCCGGATCACTAGGCCTACCCCCGACCCAAAAATCAAATTATTCAGGCCTTCGTGAATTAAAAAGCTTAAATGGAGAGGACAATAGATCAAGTCAAAAAAGTCTTTTGATGATTCAAGGGAAGAGGAGGAAAATATCTTTTCTAAAACCGCTCTTCAAGTGGGTCTAAAACCCGGGAAAGCGTATTATTTCTTCACCAACGGGGCGTCAAAGAAAAAAACCCACGGATCCGAGACAATTTTTAGAAAATCCTGCGTCTAAGTGTATGTGGATCAACTAGGAGTTATTTAACTTGCACGAGGGTGTCATCTACGCAAGGGAGTGAATTTGTTTTTATGATGGTGGACCAGTTCACGAAATGGGTAGAATGCATACCATTGTCCTCACAAACTGCAGAGATAACTGCGCAGGCAGCTGTTATGGAGGTTGCAGCAGATTCGGGTGCCCCTACCAAATCCTCAACGACCAGGGACGAAATTTTGAAAGTAATCTCTTCAAGGCGGTCTGTGAACTGTTGAAAATTCATAAGTCTAGAACCACGCCTTTCGGCCATCCGCCAATGACCAAGTGGAACGGTACAATCGCTCATTAATGGATGCGGTGCGATGTTCCGTCTCTTTTCAAAACTCCTAGGACAAATTTCTACCTCAACTTGCGGGAGCACTCCGGTCATGTGTCAACCGCCAGACGGGCTTCACAGCAAGTACGTTGATGCTTGGAAGAGAAACCAACCAACCTGTAAAATTAGGGTACCCGGACCCTGTTAGGAAGCAAGTGTATGAAAATCCAGGACAGTACGTCTCCGATTTACAGAGAGTTATAGAACGGGCACACGAAACAGAAAGAAATAATCTGGGAACGGCTCAAAAGGTTATGAAAATGGGCTATGACACCAAGGTTCTGGTAAAATCGTTCGAATTTGGCGATCCTGTTTGTTTACAAGATACAGCCACAGCAAAAGGGAAGAGCAGCAAGTTGGCGGCACCTTCTAAAGGCCCAGGTCTCATTGTTGAAAGTATAACTAATGCTGTGTTTCGGTTTTGGTGAAAGAAATGTGTTTCTTTGCAAACCATGACCGCATTAAGTTGTGCAGAAAAGGGTGCTTCCTATGTGGAATAAAGGGCTTCAGACTGACCTAAGCTTGCTTCAATCCAGGATACCTCTAAAAGAAGGCACCAACAAGGATCCTGTTTTTTGTTTGTGCAGACAACGAGACTTTGGTGAATTCATTATTCAGTGCGACTACTGTTTAGAGTGCAACCATACCCCTTGTTTACAAATTACCCATGAAATACGTGATGAATTGGTAAGTATGTGTGTCCGGTTTGCGAAAAAAAGTTATTGTTTAAGAATGACGTATCCTTCCACAGACCATTGACAGATGTTGACACTTATCTGTTATCCCGACCCCAAAGAGAAGAATTGTTTAAACTTTTTGGGGGAGATGACAGGTCCCCGAGAAGAAGAAAAAGAAGTGTAGACCTAATACTGAACGGAGAAGATGACAAAGACAGGTAGAAGACAGAAGAGAAATGGAACGAAGGAGGGAAAAGGCTCGTCGGGAAGAACTGAAAATAGAAAGGGAGGGAAAAAGGGGATAGGATGTTAAGAGAAAAAACGTTTTGACACTAGATCAAAAGGACCAAAGGAGAAAAGCAAAGACAGGATAGAAACCATCACCCCAGCGACAGAGTAACCCAAACCCAACAGATAGTGGGGCAAAATTTAAGGCAGATTCGAATTGTCAAGAAGTAGCGTAAAATGTCCATTCAAGCCGAATGGGTCGTCTATACGGGAAGAAAGTCACCCTAACCCATCCCCATCGAGCAATCTGCCAGTGGTTGAAAAAGCTAATGTTAGCCTGAGGCAAAGTGATAAAGAAGTGAGCACACAGGGGATCTCGTTGAAGTCATTCACTGCTAGTCCAAATATGCTGTTGTCACTGGAACGAGACATAAATCCAGAGTTGGATTACGAGAGCTCTCCCAGTCTTCTAAAACAGTCATCCAGTGTATCAAGCGACGACGAGGACGCCCTAATAAAGAATCTATCTCCTAAATTGGGCAAGAAGTCTACCGAGGACCCAGCTCCAGTTGAGAGCATGGAATTATCCCTTGAGAAGGCCACAGAAGAGAGTCTACAACCGGTTGTGCAACCAAATCTTGCTAGGACTGCTTCCCTCACTTATACAGAGTTAGTTTCGTCCATAACGAAAAGCAGCTCGCCTTTTGGAATTGTCAGGCCTGGGACTTGTACTTCTAGCGACCCTGACTGGCGGAGTGATGATTTACTGTGATCCGGCCGGATACAAACACATTCCACGTACAACACATTCCTGGTACGTTGAACCCTAAATGTCGGATTACAGTGGGAGTGCATCCACAGAAAGGAAAGGACTTGACAGCTCCTCGTTTCAAACATCTACAGAGCCTTCTATTTCAGCCAAGAGTTGTTGCATTCGGAGAGATTGGTTAAGTTTATACGGGGAGAACTACTGACCGGGAGAGGCACTGAGCCTTCGAGTACTCTGTTCCAAGCATCAAGTTTTGGTCCTACATATCCGGGGAAGTAAAAAAGAAAACTTTTCGTTCCTTGCCCTTGACAATTGTTTTCAGCTCGTAACAACACATGTTTCAAAAGAGTAAATGATCCAACTTCATTGTTTTACTGGTAACGCCAAGCAAATGAAGAAGTGGAGGGACGCACTCCCTAACTGTTATTTCGGGTTGACCGGGAAAGTGGTCTAGTTTACTAGACCTCAAAGAGATCCTGCCAGCCGTGTCCCTCTGGACCGGTTACTCCTGGAAACAGATTCTCCCTATCTGACAGTGTTACCTAATCAAGGTTTGAACACTCCCCCGAACATAGGGGAGGTAGCTTCGCTCGTTGTATCCTACAGACAGGAACCAGTGAAACATGTCCTTAAACTAACCGAGCAGAATGGCCAGCAATTATTTCCCCCATACAGTGAAGGGTAAAGTTGAGGTTCACCTTAGACCATTTACCCCCAAGGGATAAATACAACCTTCCAGAAGCAACCTTTCTATTCCCGAGTATTGGGGATAACCTTCAGATATGCTGAAACAATCAAGTGCATTGGATTCATCTCCGAACCATGTTCTGTTTAAAACACCAACTGCATTATTGTTGCCATAGAAGGGACTGCGCCGAGTTCTGAGGAGGACCGTCAGATTCTAAAAAACGGGTTGACGGAATGTGGTAGAATGAGATTTCCGGGAATTACCAATATCTCAAAAATACCACCAATAGATGCTGGCACCTGCGCATTTTTGTGAGCCCCTGGCTCTCGCTCTGCAGCCGCAGCATTCAGCACGCGACCTTCAAGAGGTCAAGACATACACATGATTAGTGACAATACCCAGTTATAACGAGGACCGACGATCTACCCGAACATACGATCTGCCAGGTTATATGTCCCCGTCCCTTCGTTGTGGTAACGTTTACAATAGGTTATTATAGGCGGGACTTAAAAAAGCCCCAGACAGTGACGTCATATACAGTGACGTCATATATATGTATTGTGTAGTGAACGGTATCGGATGGTTCTTTACTTATAATCGAGCATATGCGAACGCTTATTGGATAATTTATTTGTTTTGTTTAAATACTGTTAACATACAAATGATATTCAAAACGGAGATTTTCTTATTGTGCTTTTTAACCAAAAGCGGGAGGACTTAACTTAAATTGATTCCGAAATTAAAGTTTACTCGAATCGAACATTCCTTAAACACCCTTTTAAGTTGACTTTAAAAAACGACATGGTTTGAATGATTTAGAATCGAACTTTTTGTTTTAATCTAAATACTTTTGATTTAATTAATCTGCAGTGCCCTCATCTACATGTTTGTTTTTACATATTCATTCATTATCATGAAGTGTTACGTGAAATTTGGCATGCTCATTCGTCACATGGATGATCAGTATGGTTTAAAATCACGAACCTACTCCATAATTTTTATTTGGTGATATGAAAGGGTATACCTTGCGGGTTTTTTTGTCCGAATTTAACCCCTGTTGGAACAAAAATGCTTAAATTATAATTAACCGCATAATTTGTCATCGTTCGATTTTCATTCCTATGAAGGCACGTGCAAATCCGATTAGGAATAAAAGGATTTTTATACGACTAAATAGCAGTAGTCAGATTCGGGCGCTATACATGAGGCTACAGCATTGGGGCTGGACATTTAATTGAGCCTGTGCGTGACATTTCCAACAATTTCTAATATGCACCAAGCAAAAACTCTGGCCAGCCTTTACATCTGCACAGTCTGTCCAGAGTCTTAACTTAGCGCTTTGTGGATAGAAAAATGCATCAAATTATCTGTAGACGGACAGTCAATATTGTATTTGCACAATGTGGCTATCTACGCTGCTCGAAATTTGCAACTCACAAAAATGTCAAATTGTTGGAAATGTCACGCTAAAGCCCAATTCGTATATTCATGTAATTCTAAGTATACAAAAATGGCAAAAATAAATTGTTTTGAAGCCCGTTGGAGCTTACTAGTTTGGAAATCTACGCGACCAATTTGGTAACGTCTCAATGGGGTAACAAAACTTTCCCCGCGCTTAAAACGAAAAATTTCGCGAAAAGTTTTTCCGCTTTAAAGGTTTACTAATCAGCAAAATAGGTAAAATCTATTACAGTTCTCGAACGTTTTTGCAATCTGAACAAAGGGATTGTGGCTTTCGGTGCGTCATTTCAGTTGCCAAATGAACAACTGGTTACAAGCAGTATTCAAAATGATAATCATGCGATACATAACTCATATTTTCTCACAAATTAAACCATTATACGTGGAAACGGACATTACGTCCAAGAACAGTTTGCTCATAAGAATATAAAATACATCGAGATTGCTGCAACCACGAGGTATTGATCGTGAATTAATCCACTGAGAATTTACGCGTCAGAAATGAACTATAACTATTACTTGGTATTTAAATATGCCAAAAGTTATCAATTTAAATACAGCACCATGCCAAAAGTGAGTCAAGTTTTTTAATGGTAGCACTGTAAATATCTTATCAATACACATCATGGGTAAACTTAAACAGAATTTTATCTGGGTTAAACCTGACAATGCAAAGTTTACATGATAAAATTAGTATTTTTGGTATATTTTTAGATTAGTGTGTACTATATCTTGTAATACTTATTGTGTATTGAAGTTTTTCAGCGCTTTAAGTTTAACATTGCGTGAATCTTATTTAACCTCTAAAAAGGACCTACCTAGCTTGATAAAATGGGATATTTCTAATTGTTGGTGAGTGTATAATAAGCCAGGGAAGTATCCACATCTTTAAATAAACTTGAATGTTTGGTTTTGTGTAATTTAAAATTACAAGGGAATAGAGATACAACTGGAGAAATATTTTAAGGTTGGAAGCTGATTTTTAGAGCAAAAAAAGTGAACGTTTTTGGTTGATGTGTTTTGAAATATTGTGTTGGAATGCATGGCATGACAAAGAATTAAAAAATTAGATTGTTTAGGGGGAAAAACATATTCTCAAGTTTTAATTAAAACAGAAGATGAACAGATTTGTCATCGGGGGGCTTAGAATAATAAAATCTATCTCAGACTCTTCAAATAGGACTATGTCCATTTTTATCACCCAAGATCTAAGAGGAATGGAAACATGGGGATGTAAAATTCGACTCAGCTGACTAGCAAAGGACCCTGATTTTTCTGAAAATGAAATTCGTTGAAATTGTTGGGAGTATTCTGTGATAATTATATTTTACCTGATTTATGGTGTCAAAGACATCAAAGACAAATTCCACCATGCCTTGACTGATGTCTCATTATTGTTTAATCAGGGCTCCAACACAAACTTACTATTGTTTGCTAGTAGATGCTTAAAACTAATGAGCAACAACATTTCAAAGTCAATTCCGAATCACCAGAGGGTAAGTTCATTTGTTAAAGTTTGTTGAAATTTTTTCAACAATACGCCGCCATTAAAAAACTTCACTCATTTTTGGCATGGGGCTGTAAACTTATCATTTATGTATACTCAGAACATAAAGTTAAGCGCCACTAAGTTTTAAGTTAATAAAATTTCTATCGAAAACTTGTATCTATGTTGTCAAACGGTTAGAACAACATTGTAGCTATTGATTAAAAACGTTTCGGATACACGTACATATTCAACAAGTCTCTTGCAATGACTGTAAAGCCAGGGCACGTGCAAAGTGGAAAATCAGTTTTTCTGTCAGAGATACTTACGTCGTGTAGCTCGTGCAATTGTTTACATTTCGATTTGAAACTCAGTCATGGCAAGGCGTAGATTGTCTGCAAATGAAACATGGCGAATAATTGGAATGCGAGATTCTGGAATGTCTTGTAGAGCCATTGCCAGACAGCTTGGGGTATCACCACAATGTCATAACACGTTTGGTACAAATACACGCACAGACAAACGACGTTAAGGACCGTGTCAGATCTGGCTCTAGAGTAACGTCTATTCGAGAGTATAGAGCACTTTTGCGTCACGTCAGACGTCTGCCCTTCACCAGTGCGCCTGTACTAAGGGACAACTGGAATACACACAGACGGGTCTCTATTTCAACAGTGCGAAATCGTTTTCGGATGACTGGGTATAAGGCACGAAAACCCCTCAAACGTCCAAAGTTACAACAGAGACACATCAATGAACGTCTAATATGGTGTAGAGCGAGGGCACGTTGGAACTAGGCATCATGGCGTCGGATCCATTGGTCTGATGAGTGCAAGATGTTGTTGCATGTCACCGATGGCCGAATTCGTGTTTGGAGACAACCTAACACCCGATTTGCACCAAAGTACGTCCACCCAACCTATCAGGGTGGCGGTGGCTCCGTTATGATATGGGGTTGTGTCTCCTACGGCTGTAAACTGGACCTAGTGACAGTTCCAGGAACATTGACTGGCGATAAAGTTCGCGATAACATCCTTTTTCCTGTGGTAATTCCACATTTTGACAATCACCCTCTTCGAACAAGACCAGTGTACATGGATGATAACGCCAGACCCCACAGAGCAAGAGTCGTGGCGGACGTTATGCAACGTAAAGCCATCACCACCATTCCATGGCCGGCTTGTAGTCCCGATCTTAACCCCATCGAGCACCTGTGGGACATTTTAGGGCGCCGTATACGTCGGCGAGAGCCTTCTGTACAAAAAGTGGTTGAATGAGCAGCACTGCACCAGTAGTGGCAGCAAATCCCTCAACACATTATCCAGAGGCTGATTCGTGGCATGCCGAGGAGGGTGCGCGCAGTGATCAATGCTCACGGTTCTTACACACGCTACTGACTAAAATATGACTGGAATTAATCGCATTTGTGTTATCTGACTTCTAAAACCAAGTTTCGTGTCATAGACAACACCTAAGTCGGCTTTGACAATAGTTTTTCATGTTATAAAAAAGGGTGAAAATACGTCATTTACATTTCAAGGTACAAAGTCAATAAAATTTATCACCACCCATGTATTGTTGTGAAATTGTTAAGTCAACATACCATTTTCAACATTGGAACTCAATATTTACAACTCTGTTATTTTGAACTAATGCAGGTACCCTGCCTTTAAAAATCTTCTGTCTGAAAACTGGTGGCGCTTAACTTCTTGTTCTGAGTATACATGGCTGTAACTTTGGTATTAAAGCAGTGTAGCATTGTAAAGAAGGATGTTTTTAAAATAATTTTAAAATCATGCAGTATTTGTTGATGACAGATTTTAACCGCACGTTTTACTGAAATAAATGAAAGGTCACAATTTGTGATACAGGTACATTTAAAATATAACCTTTATCATATAGTTGAAAAATGTAACAAATATGGATGCTCCTTCAAAAATTGCCATTTTTTCCAAGCTTTTGTTTTAATAGACTTACAAGGTTTGTTGGACCAACAACTCCTAAGTGGTAACTCTATTTACAATTCTTAAAACGTGATGCTTGGTATATCCTTTTAATGTCCTTAACTGAATTAACTGTGAGTGCATTGTTCCAAAACTGAATGTTGATACCTAGTCTATCCATCATGTAAACAAAAACAGTTGTCAGATGTCTATACTTCTATGAATATGTGCTTAAGGTTTAAAATCAGTAAAACTCTTCATAACCACGAATACCAATGTGGCTTTTAAGCGAGCATGAACTCAGATAAACATCATTAAGCTGGGCTATTTTGTCAAGTAGCCTTATGATAAGGGGATTGTAAGTTTTCTCGTGCTGAATCGCTCGCATGCTTGACATTGTCAGTGTAAATAATATATTGAGAGAAACGTTCTGCGATCATTTGATCGAGTGCGGGATCAATAGCCTTAAGCTCGACTGAAAAAAATTGAAGAGTTATCAAGAAGGCTGGGGCAACTTTTTCGCCTTCGTTTGAACCGTCTAGGTATATCTGTTCAATTTATATGTATTCTTTTTTGACTTCAAAGAACTTTGTTTATAAAATAGTGGATCTGTTGTAAATATTTTCCTTGAAGCAACATGGGGCTTTTTAGATGCCCACGAAGGAACGTCAGAAACAATATGTTCTACTACGTCCTCTATATTAAAATCAAGATATTTAATGCGTCACAACGAAGATTTCAGTTTAAGAAGTGCCCGTTTGCTTCGGTTAAGAGACTAATTACTGATGTTTTAAAAGCACCTAGCGCAAAGCACAATCCTTGATAATGAATAGTGTCAAATTTGCGAAGATATGAAGGGTGTCCAGAACCATTAACACACACACAGCCATAATCAGGCTTATATCTAACAAGTGCACTATAAAAGATGCAATAAAACCTTTTTATCGGTTCCCTAAGCAATACTGGATACAACACATAAAATATTTAGTGCTTTTTGACATTTATTTTTCAAATTATCATATTGTGGAATGAACGAAAGTTTAGAATCAAATAGTAGTCCTAAGAATACCGTCCAATTTTAATTCTGGACCAAGTTGCATTGTTCTCGATTTAAAAAATGCATACGAAATATTTGAAACCGTTTTCATCTGACCATTTTGAAAGATTGTTCAAGACTTGTTTCAACTGTCTTTCAATTGTATACATGTGTTTTGATCTGTAGCAGGTTCAATGGCAATTTTCTTGTTTACTCACTAGATGCCACAAATATCGTCTAATCTTCATATCACTTGGTCAGAATGTTTTTCAGGTCACAAGCATGAACCATGGTGAAAATGAGAAGGATCCGTGCCATATCAAAGCAAAATGGGCCTTACTGACAATTTTCTTGTTTATTCTCTGAAGGCCACAAATTTGGCCCAATTATTATTTGAATTGGTCAGGATAATTATCCCCCGCCGAAAAATTTTTTCGGGGGGATATTGTTTTTGCCATGTCCGACCGTCCGACATTCGTTTCCGCGCTATTTCTTAAAAACTATAGACCGGATTTCAATGAAACTTGGCACACAGCTTCACTACAATGAGGACATGCGCATATCGACGGGGTTACCCGGTTCGACAGTTGAATTAAGAGTTACTGCCCCTGACTGTTTAAGCCATATACATACATAGTGGTATTCGTTTCCGCGCTATTTCTTGAAAACTATAGACCGGATTTCAATGAAACTTGGCACACAGCTTCACTACAATGAGGACATGCGCATATCGTCGGGGTTACCCGGTTCGACGGTCGAATTTAGAGTTTCTGCCCCTGACTGTTCAAGCCATAAACATACATAGTGATATTCGTTTCCGCGCTATTTCTTGAAAACTATAGACCGGATTTCAATGAAACTTGGCACACAGCATCACTTCAATGAAGACATGCGCATATCGTCGGGGTTACCTGGTTCGACGGTCGAATTTAGAGTTACTGCCCCTGTCTGTTTAAGCCATATACATACATAGTGATATTTGTTCCGCGCTATTTCTTGAAAACTATAGACTGGATTTTAATGAAACTTGGCACACAGCTTCACTACAAAGAGGACATGTTCATATCGTCAGGATTACCCGGTTTGACCGCCGAATTTAGAGTTACTGCCCTTGACAGTTTAATCCATATACATACATAGTGATATTCATTTCCGCGCTATTTCTTGAAAACTATAGGTTGATGTAGATAAAAGATAACCTGTACCTAAGTTTGATATTAACTTCATTGACAATGAAAATGTGATCGGCGGGGGATATCAATTCAACGAATTTGCTTGTTTAAATCAGCAATCTACATCTGCAACTTCATCTGCGAAGCTAACCCGTTTGACAGTTTTTGGGCTGCTGTCTTTGGTATATATTCATTCTCTACCCATGTGGCTTTGCCTTGCTGTGGTGTCTCTAAATGAGTGTTGTACTCGGTACAGCCAGCACGAGTATCGACTACAGCTTCCAACCTTTCTATTGAATTGATGCAGTTATCATTTCTTTTACTCAAATTGATCTGGTCGCTATTTGGACTTGGAGACTGTCGTTTTGGTCCAACCTTCCTTAGGCTTGAACTAGGATCAGGATATTCTTTCTATTCAGAATAGTCCAATTGAGGTTAGGTCTGTTTCGCGTATAGAGGAGGGTTTCTTTACCTGCCAGTCGCAATTCTTGATGTGTGACGATACCACAAGCTTTTCACTGCATCCTCTAATGACGTTGGCCGCGAATTGATTGTAGAATGAGCCGCCTCTCTATCATTGCATCCATTAAGAATTTTTGAACTCTCTCTGGACTACATGATCGGGTAGGTTTTCAAAAGCTAAAGCCCTTATCACAGAAACTCTTTCTGTCATCGGATTTTTTGGCGCAGATTACAGAACTCAACCCTATATGACTCTGGTAAATCAGAATGTCTAAATCTCCTTTCGAGACTAACCACTACGTCAAAAAATTCCATTTGTGAATTTCTCTTCATCAACATAGCGAAGAATTCAATTGCTTTCCCCTGCAAGCAGAAGCACATATATAGTTCCTCTGAGAACCTTTCCAGTACTGTCAATTTCCAAAAGATAGTTAATTATGTTAAGAATGTATTACCTGAAACCGCCAAAAGCCGCCCGTTTTTTTTTTTTTTTTTTTTTTTTTTTGAACCCGCCTTTGATAAAGGAGACGGTCAGTTATATTGGGCGAATTCAAACGCATCGATAATTGCCTGTGTAACACACAGGGATATCATGCATTGAGTCTTGATGAAAATTTCCCTCTTTTACCGTGAAATCAATGATACGCCAAGCAAACCTATCACTGGTTCCTCTCACTTCCTTCAACTCTTCCATGTCACAATAATTAATATAAATTCTATGCTCCATGGTAAGCTGAACTGAACGAGTCAATATGCATCTTAAAAATTATTTCAATAGTTTGCATTATAAGCTCTCAATTCCTGAATGTCTGCTGTTCACGAAGTCAGGCATACAACTTTACTTTTCCTTGTTAGTCAAAGTAATATGATTCGTCTTAAATAGAGATCTGTCTTTTGTGCCCAAGTCAAATCTCAAAGGACAATAAATGCTTCCAGAGCATTCAATCCTTTGAAAAAGACCAGTCGGAAATAATAACCGATATGATTTCCAAATGATGTTTATAAAGTCCGTTTTTTAAGTTAAGTCAGACAATTACAGTTAATTACATCGTGAAATTGACATTTAACCATTCTAAATCGCTCACTCAGCGCTCCATTCATTCATTCCAGACACTCACTCAAACCATTCAAAAACGCTCCAAACCCACTGAGAAACATATAACAACAAATCGATAAAAATTATAATAGCTAGGAAAAAAAATCGGGATTTCACTTATTTAATTGAAATTGTAAGCGTCTGATAGTTTCTTTAAGAAAAAGGGAGCTATCTATAGAACTTGTATGCATATTTTATTAAAGGGAGGTAATCAATATTGCTCATTTTGTTCAGGATGAACAAAATTTGCAATACTGGATTACCTCCCATAAAATTCACTCAAAAGTCGCTCCACACATTCATTCAATTTCATTTCTAAATCATTCAATAATCATTCACCTTGTCAATTTTACGATGCTGTTAACTGTACCTGTTTTAATTTACACCAATAATTTTGGTTTACTCTCGTTACCCTCGGTGCTTTGAAAACTTTCTCCAAAATACTTTCTTCACAATCGGCTTGTTAGTAAGTTGGATTACAAAATCTGTTTGGAAAGTGTTCTTGTTTAAGTCAGATTAATGTTCCTCCTCTTACCTGCCTTGAAATGAGGTTGTAGGTACCCAGGGAATAAGCAGATGACAAAAGGTGAAGTGCAATTTTAGAAACTTCCATTGCCAAAGATACTTTTAAAATTTATATAAAGACTGTAGATGACCTAAAATAACTAATTTCGAATACCAGAGGATATGTTGGAAAACACCCCTGGGACCAGAAATGAACTAGCCTTAATTTGTAGAAAGACAAAAGGCAGACAATTCAAGAACCGCGAAAACTGACAATACAAGGGATCAGGGAGAGGGAGTTGTTGATTCCACAGCAGGTTTTGTACCTATTTGGTTGTTGAAGTTAGGCAACTGATACAGTCAAATGCATTGATAACGATGTGTTTATCCACAAAACACATGCGAACCAATGAATCAAAACCAATGACATGTTTTACCTTGGATGTCTACACTTCTTAACGACAATCTGGCAAATCCTGAAACGTATTCATTCAGCCGCTTCAACCCAACAAAAAGTTCACGGGCAATCCGACCGCAAACGCGATTCAAACTACTCGCAAGCGCAACTGATGTAAAATCGGGGTCTCACCTTAGCATTGACCTGGTTGAAATGCCTATAAACAGGGTGATTGTGGTAAAATGGCTCGTGTTTCACTTAATGGTTTGTTTCTCTACAACGGCGTGTGTGATTGGCTGTCGGCTTTCCCGGGGTTCAGCATTAAGATACGTCACACGATGAAGACGAAATCGAAGAACTACAACGGAAGCCATCGCCACGTGATTTGTGCCTCGGGTACAGGAAACCAAGTAGCATAGGGTTGTACGGAACTGCCAAGACTCTTTGCTGGTTTATCCTGGAGGAATAACACTATGCCGAAGCTGAGGTAAAGCCCAGATTTTACACCACTTGTTTGAAAGGAGGCTTTTTATACCCCCGCAAAACGAATAGTTTCGGGGGTATACTGGAATCGGCCTAATTATCTGTCTGTTCGTCTGTGGACATTTATACTAATAATTTTGTGTCGTGAACTCCTCAGTTTTCCATTAAAAGCTTTGAAATTTTATACAATAGTTTATCACATGTTGAAGTTTTGCACGACACAATTTTGAGATTCCAACTCCTCTTAGTTCAAGAATTATCTGCCCTTGAACTTTAGACTTTAGTTTTTTCTTTCTTACATTTACAAGTAATTATGTGTCGCGAACTCCTCCTTCAGTTTTCCTTTAAAAGCTTCGAAATTTTATAATTATCTATCACATTTTGAAGTTCTGCAAGACGCAATTTTGAAGTATCAACCTTCCTTGGTTCGAGAAATATCTGTCCTTCAACTTCAAAATTTCTTCTTTTCGTACACATTAACTAGTTATTTTTTGTCACAAACTCCTTCAATTTTCTATAAAAGCTTTAAAACGTTGTACAAACATTTATCGCATGTTGCAGTTTTGCAAGACACAATTTTGAAGTCTCAAACTCCTCAGGTTCAAGAGTTATCTTTATATTTGAATCATATTTTGCATCTCCTGTAAAATTTCTCATTCTCTGAAAGAATTGCGGGGGTATTTAAGTCCCATTCTGGGACAATTTCTTGTTATCAATGGCAAATAACCCAAATGAAATTATGACCGCTAATTTGGTGTGGACCCCAGCGGTAAATAAAATTAGAAAATGTTGAGAAAAATATAAGCTTTATATTTCGTTTATTTTCATCTGTTATTTTAATAATTTAATTGAATAATTGAACGTTCAATTGATTTAACGATCGCATTTAGCATAGAAAGCGTTCAATCAATTCAGAAGAAAAAATACGATCAGTGAGCAATCACGATCATTCATAAACGTTCAACCATCGCTCAGCGTTCGGTGACGTTCCTATCGGATTGTCAATTTCCTCATGTTCCGTACTGTACCTACTATTACAACCTTCGGCCACTTCTGCACTACGGTTTACGCTTATTCAGCGATGGTGTAAGCCAATGTCAGAAAGGATATATACAAGGCCGCCGGGAATAGAACGTGTCTTTAATGATCAGGAGTCTAAAGTATTGCCAACTGCACCATGACGGTGGCATATTGGTTTATATACCATGCGAATTCTTGTTTCACGGAACAGTCAAAGAACATTGCTTCTCATTCTAAATTGCCCACACGGCGTTCCATTCTTTCATTTCAAACACTCACTCAAAATAAGATTAACAACAATAGGGGAAACTAGAAAAAAAACACAATTCCACTTACATAAATGAAATTGTAAACGCCTGTCTTGCTCTTGGAAAAATAGGGAGTTGATTATATATGTGTGCATATTTAGCTCACTTGAGCACGAAGTGCTCAAGGGAGCTATTGCGATTTGTCAATGTCCGGCGTCCGTCTGTCCTTCACGGCGTCAACAATTTCTATTACCGACATTTCCTCCTAAACTTCTGAGTCAAAATCAACCAAACTTGACAAAAATATTCCTTGGGTGGTCCCTTGTAACAATTGCTTAAAGAATTTAAATCCATGAAAAACTCTGGTTGCCGTGGCATCGGGAAATGGGAAATTTCACAAAAGCTCAAGCCTTAATGACAATTTTCTTGTTTATACTCTAGTGGCCACAAATATAGCCCAATCTTCATGAAAATTGGTCTGAATGTTTGTCAGGTCACAAGGATGAACGCTATCGAAAATGGAAAGGACCCATGCCATATCACGGGAAAAGGGGCCTTAATGACAATTTTCTTGTTTACACTTGAAGCCACAAATATGGTCCAGTCGTCATGGAACTTTATCAGAATGTTTGTTAGGTCACAAGGATGAAGTCTATTGAAAATGGGAATGATCCCTGCCATATCATGGGAAAGGGGCCTAAATGACGATTTCTTGTTTACATTCAAGTGGCCACAAATATAATATAGTCCAATCATCACGAAACATGGTCGGAATATTTGTCAGGTCACAAGGATGAACTCTTTTGAATGGGAAGGATCCGTGCCATATTACGGGAAAAGAGGCCTTAATGAAAATTTTCTTGTAATAGCTCCAGACGCCACAAATATGGTCCAATCTTCATGAAACTTTGTCAAAATGTTTGTCACACGAATGAACTCTGTTGAAAATGGGAAGGATTCATGCCATATCACGGGAAAGGGAGTCTTTATGATAATTTACTTGAAATAACAATTTTGGCCACAAATATCGCCCAAACTTTGTGAAACTTGGTTTGATGTAGAAATTATCTTCTTTATGACATCTGCCTTTTTAATTGATGTGAAGTGATCAAAGAGACTCAGGTGAGCGATCTAGGACCATCATGGTCGTCTTGTTTTTTTAACGGAAGTTAAAAATTATAATCGCTAAATTTGTTCATCCTGAACATAATTAGCGATAGTGGATTACCTTCCTTTAATTTCACTTATTGCCCTCATTCAATTTAATTCCCAAATCGTTTCAATATCATTTATCTCAATGGTATTATCTGTGTGCACTCAGTTATTCAATTCAAACAGACACCATTGGTTACCTCAACTCGATAAGCCAAAAGTAAAGAAAAATTTGTTAAGCCTATGTTTAAGGTTCAAAATACGAATGGAACATGACATTAACAGGTTAGGTTTATTTTGTTTATGAAATATGCACGACCCGTCACGCAAAAAAGGAATACCCGAAAAAGAATTTGAAAAAAAATTAGATCGGTTCCAGTACCGGTCAACCAGAGGTCGCATTTTCAAAAATATATTTTAACGCAATACCCTGATCGTTAATAATCATGGGCATCCAACCCTCTTTAATCCAGATGAGCTGTTAACTTAACATTTGATATAAAATTGACTCTAAATTTAAAACTAAGAGTTTGCTAATGAGAATTCGTGATTGATTAGTAACTTTAATGTACAAATCCACAAATAACACAAAACAACTACATTGTATATTGATAAGGAACAAATGAAAAACATCATAAATAATTAATGGGAAAACAAATATTTCTGATATGACTGTCAGCATTTGGGAGAGAAAAAAACGAATGGAAGACCTAGAGATTGTCACTAAAATAGGGTTAATAGGCATAGCGCCCGTGATTTGAATATTTTAAAATTGGGTTGAACGGTTGATTAGAAATCCGCGGGACCGCTATACGCAGGTCTAATGCTATGGAAAATACATCAAATTTTTATATGTAGACACTTTATGCATGTCCAAAAATGTTTTTTTATTATTTGAAGTTGTCCGGAGAATCAATGTCGTAACTTCGTACATCACCTACGGTATCTGACGTCATTTGGTCACCGGGCCAGGTAAAGCGTAAAACCTCCCGAGAAAGACACTGAGTATTTATTTCCCCTTGTGGTGTACCATCTCGTAAGGTATTGCTCTTTAATATCCACGGCAGGAGACTTCTTTGCGAATGCGATCGTTTTTCGTTACCCATGCAAAAAAGAAAGAAGAAAACAAACCGAAGTGTGATAAAACAAGAGGGCCATAGTGGCCCTAAATCGCTCACCTGAGTTTATTGCCTGAAACATATTCAAGATGAATTTCCTTTCAAGATTTGGGATTTTGCTAGAGCAATAATGCACATTTCATTACTGATTGTCATTTTGTTCATAAACTCTGAATAGCCAAGTATTCAAGGGTAAAGGCAATTTAAAGAATAACACATGAAAAAAGATATTGATTACAACTAACTTTAATCATTAAAATTTTCCAAGATACAATTCTTTACAAAAACATCATTAAAGTACTTTTACAAATCGAATGCACATTTAACCCATTACCAGATTTAATCAATTCAAAGTGGATTAAAATGCAGAAGTTGCAGGCATATCAACTTAAAATTGAAATGAATGGGAAGGCAAACAGACATAAAGAACAAGAAATGTTATACCAAATTACAAGCACTATGTAGTCATTCAGCCATATTGATACATACAGTAATTAAGAGAGAAAAACACAAATAATATGTTTGAATTAGCAGTACTTTAATCTTTTCATTGAACTTTCACAATAAATGAAAATGAAGAACTTATACACTAATCTGGCAAAAAAATATGAAAAATATCTTTTGAAAAAGTTTAAGTTAGCCTATCCTTTTTATCTCAAAATCTGTTCTAGAAATACAATAAACAAAGGACTAGAAATGTTCTTCATTAAAGGTTTAGTACATCTTTTTTGTATCTAAAAATTTGTTTAAGAGATAAAGGTAACAACTATATACTAGTTTTAAACCAAGTGGCCAACATCAGATGATTTTGTGAATCTACATTATGACAGATGAGTTTCCCCAAAATTGTGGCATTACCATAATAGTACAGAAACAATATAATACTTAAACTCTTGTCAATAAGACTTTTATGTCTAAATACTTCTTCTTTATGATACAGTATGAAATAATATCTATTTAAAGCTCTTTAGACTTTAAGCCAAGATTACCTTTATTTTTTATCTCAACAAAAAGAACTTATAAAAGATTCTGAAGTTCTAGGCTGAAGATTCCAATGAATAACATGTGATAAGCAGCTCCAGCATGGTTTGAAATCCTTGTCTAATGACACCTCAAAAGACTTAGGATTCAAATCAATTGCTTTCACCGCTTAACATGACATAGCCATCTCTGCTGTATAATATCTAAATAGCTTTAGAATACTTTCATGATTTATTAAATGTGATAAGCAGCTCCAGCTTGGTTTGAAATCCTTGTCTAATGACACCTCAAAAGACTTAGGATTCAAATCAATTGCTTTCACCGCTTAACTTGACATAGCCATCTCTGCTGTATAATATCTAAATAGCTTTAGAATACTTTCATGATATATTAAATATGATAAGCAGCTCCAGCTTGGTTTGAAATCCTTGTCTAATGACACCTCAAAAGACTTAGGATTCAAATCAATTGCTTTCACCACTTTACGTGACATAGCCATCTTTGCTGTATAATATCTAAATAGCTTTAGAATACTTTCATGATATATTAAATGTGATAAGCAGCTCCAGCATGGTTTGAAATCCTTGTCTAATGACACCTCAAAAGACTTAGGATTCAAATCGATTGCTTTCACCGCTTAACTTGACATAGCCATCTCTGCTGTATAATATCTAAATAGCTTTAGAATACTTTCATGATATATTAAATGTGATAAGCAGCTCCAGCTTTGTTTGAAATCCTTGTCTAATGACACCTCAAAAGACTTAGGATTCAAATCAATTGCTTTCACTACTGAACTGGTCAACACTCCACACATTTCTCACAAGACTAGCAAGTCATGATAACAAATTCAATTTCCATGTTAAAATCCTCATTACAAAATACTTTTTCTCATAAATTTACAAAAAAGCATATTCAATGAACCATTTTTCTCTTCAAAGACAAACCACTGACAACTTAATATCTTAAAACAAGTTGTGTTTGTGAAACACTAATGCCCCCCCCCCCAAACGGTATTTTTTTTTTCAAAACTTTGACCTTGACAGATGACCTTGACCCTGTCACATAGCCTTAGTATTTGTAGACAAGCTCCATCAATATCTATCATTATACCAAATATGAGAAATGTATCTTAAATAGCCTTGAAGTAATTTGCAATTTTAAGTGTGTTTTTTTTTTGCTAAGTTTTGCAGACAGACAAACAGTCTGACAGATAGACAGACAATAGTAAAACAAAATGCCCCTGATCTTTAAAAGAATATATATCATAAGGTAGAATAAGCTATTTTGACCTCCAATTTGTATAGAAATACACTGTTTTCATAATGCAGTAATCAACAACAGTCATCATACTGCAAGACATATACTGTATTAATAAACCCTTTCCTGTTGATCTTATTATTTTTTTTTTTTCAAACCAATTGCCACATTAAGGGACATTTTAACAAGTCTGGCTCAAATTGTCCGGCAAGTAGTAAGTAGAAAGCAGACAGTATAAATTAAAATCCAGATGCTTATCTGTGTTTGGTGATCTTAGTCTATATTGTCTGCAAAACTTTGAGTACTACAGGAACAGCAGGATAAAGGTGATTTTCATTATCCTGTTTTAATGTGAACTTTTCAGGTCATTGCAATTCATAAGGTTTTTTTAAGTTTTTTAATGACAAATAATTTTACTGCCTACAATTAACTCTTGCTTTCTCAATAACAATTTCCTGGACCAGTCAATGTGTTCTAATTCTGGTAATGGGTGAAATGTTATAAATATTTAACACATTATAAATTGAAATCATATGACAACAGTTAATCATTAACATGATATGAAGAATGAGAAAATGAACCAAATCTGTCTCAAAGCAGACTAATGTCACCCACCAGCGCTTTGTCAAAGAACTGCAACCCATTTTTAAGGACAGAGTTCATTTTGACCTTTGAATTATGTGACCGAAAATCAATAGGGCACCTCCTTAGGTCATGAGCATCAATTGTACAATGATACTAGGTCAACAATTTCTTGTATTGAGTTAGAGTCTGGAAATAACAAAAAAGGTTTACGGACAGACAGGGTGAAACCAATATACCCTCCTAAACTTTGTTGGGGTTGAGGCAAAGGGGGGGGGGGGGGGGGTGTTACAAGTTATATGATACAATCAAATTGTAGTTATCATTTAACTCATTACCAGAAAACCAAATTTCAAGCTGGTTAAAATTGAATAAGTTGTTGATATTTAACTTCGATGCCTTTTTTAGTTTTCAAATAAGTACTACATAAAGAAAACCGTTATGAAATAAGAAATTCTTGTAATAAGTGAATTTCACTTTCAAAATTGTTCTAATTTCACTTTTCAAAACTATTCTTACAGATACAAAATTGATTTGATTTGAATTGGAGTTTTAAACAACTTTCAACAATCTTTCAGTTATATAGGTGCGACTGAAGCCCCTAACAATGGATTCCTGGTATTTCTCACACCAGTGCGACCATTACATCCTTTCCTAGCCTGCAGCTGCTATCCCACATAGGTCTACAATAGATACAAAATGGATAGCTTAGTGCAAACAGTTTTAACTACCTATAAACATATAGGCAATTCCAACTGTTTTGCGCCGAGCCATCATTTTTGATTTTCACTTAAAACGTTTCTTGTTTTGTCTTCTGTATGCTCCTTTTGAATTTGGACCTGTTTGAAATTTCAGCTTCTGGTAATGAGTACCCATAATTATTTTGGAAAGGTATAATGTTTTCAATATTTGTCCAGTTACTGTGGCCACCCACATCTCCATGAGTAACCAACAGCAATACCAACCCATACTTACGGGTTGGTATTGGAAATCAAAAACGGTGGGTGTAGATTAAAGAATAAAGCGAAATGATAGCTAAGTATAAAAGTACACAATCTTGTGATCTGACCAGTATGTTTCTAAAACACCCATATTACCATTTGTGTTTGACAACACTACATCAAGAATAGTCATGTAGTCAGTTGTAGGAGTTTCATTTAGAACTTTACATGACAATTTATCTTGAATTTCCTTCCATATTTCTTTATTTTCATTTGAGTAGTTAATGTTAAAATCACCCATTATAACCAATGGTTTAGTTTTGTTTAAATGTGGAATGAAATTTTGTTTAAGACAAGTCATAAAATGATGCTTTGTTGTGCCAGGAGATTTATAGACAAATGCTACCTGAAAGTTTTGTGAGCCATATGTTAAACTGACCAACATAAATTCTATATTTGTAGAGCTGTACTTTTTTTCACTATTGATGACCACGTCATTATGTACATAAACACACAAACCATGAGCAGGTCTTTTTCTTGAATAACTATCTTGATCACTCCTTAGCAAATGAAATCCATCTAAGATAAAATCAGATGCTTGATCTTGGCTGTGTAATCTAGTCTCTGCTAAACCAAAAATATGAGTCGAGATTAAATTTGGATCAGCTTTGATATCTTCATAGTGTAAATGTAGAGATCTGCAGTTGTTGAAAGCAATTTTGAAGTGATCCTTTGGATTCACCGATTCCAAAGGGGTAAAGCATAAATCAAGTCTAGCTTCTTTCAGTAATCTATCCATTTCTATTTTCACTTGACCATCTATCTTATATGCTGTTTCATTGAAATTCAGAATTTGAAGCTTTTCCATAGATTTTACTCTACTGACAGCAACATAGTGTAGATGCGGAACTTTCCTTGTTCTTCGCTGAGACAAGTCTATTACAACACTGTCTAAAGTAGTTCCTTGTGCTCTATGTACAGATCGTCCAGCTGAAGGTTGAAGAGGAAACTGAATTCTCTGAAATGTTTTTTTATTGTAAATAAATGTCCTCTCTACATCAAAAATCGGTGTCCATTTGTCATCAATGTTTCTATTGTAAAATCCTCTATTTCTATACTTTAATCTTGTTTCAATTCCAGCATTCTTATCATGGAAATGAACCCATATGATACTAGGGCGATTTGTTTCAGCTTGTCTGTTTTCAATGAATTTCACTGTACAAGATGCACCATTTGCTAAACCATCTTCTGTATTAATATTTACAGTCAGATCATATATCATGTTTACAACAACTGTCAAAGAATGGTGTAAATTTGCAGTAGTGTTTGGGTCAGTTGGTAAGCTTGCTAAAGCACGGTTCTGTTTCTCTTTAGCTAAAGTAGGTGCAGTGACAGAATCATGGGATGGGATTACAACCTTTTCTGTATCTAGGGAACAAATTATAGAATCATTAAACAAATGCATGAAATAGTGTTCAGCAAACAGGTGTGGGGAATTTAGTTGATAATTGTCTTGATCTTTTGAAACAACACAGTTTTCAAATTTCATTTTGTCTTCATTTGTTAAAGCATCAACTCTCAATCTGTTCAACATTTCTGCAAATTCCTTATCATCTTTTTGCCTCATTATTTCTGTAAGTTCAAATACTTTAAAATGTTCTTTCCATAAATTCATAGACAGGGATGATGCCCCATGAGACAGATCATTAAATATCCAATCACCACTAACAGGTTTTAGCTGGTAAAGGTCACCAACTGCTATTACACTGACACCACCAAATGGTATTCTTGTACCTCTCAATTCCTGTAGTCTTTGATCAATAAAACTCAACATAGTACTGCTTACCATTGATATTTCATCAATTATAACAATTGACAAATTACGATATTTTGATCTAAAAGTATTTAAACTATCACATGTTAAGGATTGATAAGATTGTTTATATTTCTGTTTGAAAGCTGAAGAAATAGTTGACCCTCCAATATTAAATGCTGCTTTACCAGTGTAAGCACATAACAGAATTCTAATGCAATCAGCACTTTCACCTTCCTTCATATTAAGCATCCGATATAAAGTTTGGTACAATGCTCTGATAACTACACTCTTTCCAACACCTGCTCCACCTGACAAAAATGCATATAATGGCGCGTCATTTGTCTTAATCCAGTGGATAACATGATTGTAAAACTGCCTTTGTTTAGAGTTTAAGCATCGCAGAAGTTTTCTGTATTCATCTTCAGACAATATGCTTTCATTTACATTAACCTGGGATGTTGAAACACACAAACCTATCTCTTTACCAATATCATACTCTCTGTGTTCATTGACTCTATCTGGATTAAAATATATGAACTCTTCAGATTCAACGGATTGTTCCTCAGCAGTATCACCTTCTACTTGTTGAGTCAACGGAGCAATTTCATCATATGCATCATACTCGGTTTCAGCTTGCTCTCTTGCTATGTCAAGTTCATCAACATGATGTTCATACTGTTTACATTTATGATCTATTGTACGCTTCATACTTTCATAATGCTCTTTGTAAGACTTGTAACAACCTATCAAATCTTTTTCTTCATCTCTCCATGGATGGAATAATAAAATCTTTTCTCTGAAATGGTTTTCTTCATCTGATTTAATATTAAATCTCACATAACGTATAACTTTATTTGTTTTACGTCTCTGGATAATTATCCCATTCCGAAGTTTTAAAACGGTTTCATCCAAAGTGAATTGGTCGATGCTATTGTCAGGTTCATCCTTGTTTTGTTGTTCTAATTCTTCAGATTCTGATTCAATATGTTCATCTAAATCTTCAGATTCTGTTTCATTTGGATAAGTAATATCTAGTTGAGAAACATAGTCAGCTAAACACCAACCATTCAAGGCATTTGGTCTTCGAGCATACCTTTTACATATGTTATCTGCCATAACATCAGTTGATTGATCTGGTAACTCATCAAGTGCTGACTTTGATTTTAAGAGCTGAATACGTTTGTCAGGGGTAGATGTATTAATAAATGTCACATCTCTAGTGCTCCTTGTTAAAGACATCTGAAGAACAAGGTAAACTGCCTCTTGAGCACTCACTTCAACACTATTTGAAAAAATATTTCCTATGTGTCTGACTTGTCTTTTAATGTCTAAATTTCCATTACGAGCTTCTTTTGCTGCAGCATACAGTAAATTACTCATACCTCTTTGTGATTTGCTTATATATGAAACAATGTACATAGCACAAGCATATGGATCAAGGACAAATTGAATATCAATATTAGCTTTCCAAGCTTTCAGAATATTTCTATTGTACATATTGACTCGGATTTCACTTGGTTTTCTCTGTAGAAAAACTTTTGAAGCTGCTAGTGAACTGCGGATACATTTCAGATATTCTGATTCAGACATGTTTGCAACAGACTCAAGAAACTGTTCATAAGACATATCATAACCATCTTTATCTTCATTCATTTTTTTCTGAAGCTCTTTGTACTTCTTTTGATACTTATCCCTTTCTTCTTCAAGAGGATCTAACACAACTGTTGTTTGAAGAGGAGGTAATGGGTAACCAAATCGGCAAATTTTATCTTGTTTTTTGTGACAAGTTCGTGAATGTTTGTGCACTTGCAGGTCAGTGAGAGGTTTAATTTTATCCTGTGAGTTACTACATTGCAAGTATTTATCAACAAAGTCAACAATTTCCTTATTTGTATTAATGTTGAATTTTGGTGCATTTTCTATCCAAACAAGCATATGTATATGAGGAGAACCTCGTTGTTGAAACTCTACTCTGTAGAAGTAATCTGTAACTTTACCAAGTGGTTCATGGTCACTCTTTAAGACACTGTTAATAAACTCTTGAACTCTATGATCAAAATATCTTGAACATTTCACTGGATCTTTCTGTATCAGGCTAATTTTTTGTTCCCATGTCAAATTTTCTAATTCCTCATCACTATAGTTCACATTTTCATTCAGGTTTGCGAGCATCTTTAATAAGTCAGTCCATCTTGTATCAGCAGAAGACAAAGACATAAACCATGTTGGGAGACCAAGCTGTCTTATCATAGCAAAAACATCTTTTTTCTTCATATCTAAATAAGCAGGTGAATTTCGAAGTTGTTTAAAAATATAGTACCCATTATCTTTCTTCACAAAATTATCAAGATAATCAGAATCTTTGGCATTCCCTGCAGTAATACTCTGACCATCTGTTTGACATCTTCTGACAGCAAGATTCACTTTGTCACTTAGCTGCTTCATTTGTATTTTTTTAAGTTTGAAAAATATATTTGGAACACTATTTGCCGCACGCCTATCTTTACTCCTCAATTCCCATTTAGCAATATCACTATAATGAATTGGTACTTTTCTCTCTTCATTTTCCTGTCGTTTTTTACCGCAAAAAATTGTTGGAAAGCAAAGATACTCAGAATTTCTGTCTTGATAAATACTTAAAGGTTGTTGACCCTCACCAGGTGCAAAAGTAAATGAACAATTCCTATTTTCCTCATTTGAATCCTGAACCATAGTATCAATGTTACCAACATTTTCTTGAACAACTTCTTCGGCATCTGAGTCATATAGTTCTTCATTTCCATTCATTTCAATACCTCCAAATGATCCATCCATTGGTTTACAATCTTTTTCAGTTTGTTGTTCTAGGTATTCTTCAACAGTTTCATTTGAAGATGTGGTTACTTTTGCTATCCACTCATCATCAATATTGATTTTTGAATCTTTATATAAATCACTTGTGTTCATCAACCAATTAAGAGCAAGTAGTACCTTCATTGGTCTTACATTTTCTGAGAATGCACAAGATTTATAAGAAATTTTCTTCTTTAATTTCACTGCAACAGTGAAAACATTCTCGTCAAGAGGTCTTGGTAATACATTTACAACTGGCTGTATATCAATTGGAACATTTATAACATTTCCTTTGATAGATAGCTGGCGACCTCTAGGCAATTCTCTAATTTGCATAAAAGGTATGCGTAATGCAATCAATCGCTCCTCTAAAGCATGTAAATCAAGCTCTCTTGGCTTTTCTGGCCAAATCATACCATTCATAACAGATAACTTTGGGACTTTTCCTTTAAGAATACTACTTTTGCATGTATTACATATCCATTCTTTGTCAGCAACTGATTTCAAACCAGTAAGATATCTAGCTGTAATATTTTCATCCTTATTTTTAACCTCTGAAACGCCTTGTCTAAACCAGGTTTGATGACAGCAACTACAGACATATATTGGCCCAATAGCAACATTTTGATGGAAATTATCAATACAATCATCAATATTGGATCCAAATTTTCTTTTCTTAGCAGTTGCTATTTCCTGCTCACCCAAATCAGAGTCTTTCCTCTTCAACATTGTTCTGTCAATATCAGCCATTTTTTCCATTTGGACATTTCTTTTGTTTGATCGCCACTCCTGTTTCTTTATGCGTTCTCTATCCTTAAAGTATGGGTCTGACCTAGCTCTCTTTTTTGAAGCACGTTGATAAATTAATTCTTTAGCTTTCATTGAATGTGATTGTCTTAATTTCCTCTTAGCTTCAAGTTCAGCAAACCTAAAGTTTTCATGTTCCCTTGCCTTGCGTATTGATTTTCTACCACTAGCTCTGTCTTTTTCTTTTTGTTTTGGACTGTTTCTTGCCTTTCTTTTTTCTTCCAACTCTTTTACTTTGAAATCAATATTTGATCTAGACCTTCTCTTTGATTGTCTAGTGCTAACGTTTTCTTTCAATTTTTGCTCTGAGCTCTGTCTTGCCTTTCTTTTCTCTTCCAGTTCTTTTAATTTAAAATCACTACTTAATCTTGCCTTAGTCTTTGACCTTTTATTAATCAATCTATCTTTCTGTTTTTGCTCCAAACCCTGCCTTGCCTTTCTTTTGCCTTCAAGTTCTTTTAATTTAAAATCACTACTTAACCTTGCCTTAGTCTTTGACCTTTTATTAATCAATCTATCTTTCTTTTTTTGCTCCAAACTTTGCCTTGCCTTTCTTTTCTCTTCCAATTCTTTTGATTTATAATCACTACTTAACCTTGCCTTAGTCATTGACTGTCTATTAATCAATCTATCTTTCTGTTTTTTATCCAAATTCTCTCTTGTCTTCATTTTGATTTGAGATTCTTTTTGTTTAAAATCATTAGAAAGTCTTTGATTTCTTTTATAATTCTTAAGATATTCCTTTCTACTAATAAATCTAGTAGTTTCTTTCAAAGATTCTTTCAATTGTTGATCAATAAAATATTCATCTATTAGACAATCTTCCTTGCTTTTATTTAAAATGTTCATATTGCCTTTTATAGACTGTCTATTTGAAGTTGGACTGTTTATTTCTGTTGCAATATTCTTGTTGAATTCTTCTATATCATTGTCAGGTAAGAAATTTATAGGCAGAACTTCAAATTGAGATTCAAGATCAATTCTCATACTATCATAAAGTGCATACAAGTAACACACCAAGTCTTCGAGACAAGCAAATGAAAGAAATATAGATGTTCCATCTGGATCTGAAAGCCCATCTTTACCATGGGAATGAAAATCAAAAAAGTAAAAGTTTTTGCCATCTTTGAAAACAGCAGAACATACAGCCCCAGTCATGACTAAATTATATCTTGAAATATCTAAAGAAAGCGTTAGAGATTCTTGCAAGGTAGGAAGAGCTGAGTCTGTATTTTGTTGAATTGTTAAACCAGATATAACATCTGACTTCAGTATTTTACATGCCTTATTTGAAATATTGACTTCAGCTGGAATTTCATCAAAACTAAGAAGTCTGTTGTTGAAACTAGGCAAATCAGAAATAACTTTTTGATACAAGACATCGCCCTCAATTAAAACTTTATCCAAAGTTTTTGTGTCAGTAATGCTATTTGCATAAAACATAGCACAAACACAGTTCATTACACATTGGCTTCCTCGAGACTTTTGATCAAACCTTGTGTCTGCCTGATGAAAGGAACCAAAAATGACTTTCTTGGCATTTAAAACATTACAAAAGGGTGTTGCAATTAAAATATTTTCAAATTGATCATCATGTATTTCTTTGTCCATTGTGTATGTTTCAATATTGAAAAATGATCCATTCTCATGCAATGCAGTTTCTATCAGATCTTTGTCTGTGAATACTTCAAAATGATTAACTGCAGACACATTAACTGATTCCAAATTCATATTACAATCTTCAATTGACAAATTCATAGAGCAATCTTCATTTGGCAAACTTATAAAGCAATCTTCATTTGGCAAAGTCACATAGCAATCTTCACTTGCCTGCACGTCGACAGGACTTGGAACAGCTGCCTGCACCCCCACAGGACTTTGTGCTGCACCCTGCACATGGACAGGGTGCACTGCCTGCACATTGACAGGGCTTGTTAAAGATTCATTTTCTCCATCTGTTGGCCTAGCTGCAGCTCTTCTCTCTCTGGAGTAGTTCCGTCGCTCTGCAGCACGTTGGGAAGATGATTTCTTCTTCAGTCTTGGCATGACTAACCTAAAATGGATATTAATTATGATGACACACACAAAAAAAATAGATAAAAGAATAATTATCTTTTGATTTTTATTCTAATGTATTCGAATTCAGTTTAAAGAAATTTGCCAATTTTAGAATGTTTATTCCAACTTGGCACAAGTTGCTTCAATAAATAATAGAAAGTATGCATAGTAGGCTAAGATCAGACTGCATATCTGTGCAGACTGGTCCAAGGCTATGTTTAGGTCACTAAGATTTATTCTAAATCAGCAAGGCCTAGTAAGAAAATATCAAAACAGAAACCCTTTTTAAACAACTAAACTGTCTGCTAAAAAGCAGTGGACATTGGGAATACACGGTGACCAGTATAAAAATGGTTATTAATTGACATTTCCTTTGCAAACGCCACTGAACAGAGAAATACCAAGAATCCATTGTCAGGTGCTTCAGCCACCGCGATATAACTGATGAAAGATTGCTGAAAGTGGCGTAACACCACACACAAACAAGCAAATTGTAAGATTATCTTAATTTGGTATAGGCGTATTTACAAGGTCTATCTTGATGCAAAATTTGAACATTTTATCCTGAAAAGTCCTCAAGACATTTGGATTGAATTACAGAATATGTTTTCAGTATTTCTTTATAATTTATCCTTATCATATATAAAATAAATCTCAGGCAGATATTGTTTATTACAATAGATCAATATTGAGATTTTAGCTGATCAAAATTATGAACCCCAATATTTGCATTTGATAATCAGTTTATAAAATTTCTATGATATTAAATGGCACCAGATCAACTTACAGTATGAAGAAAATGGTAAAATCCAAATTAATCCACTGTACAGATAAACAGCTCTTCTCAATACACTTTCTCAGATCACAATAAAATAGTTGTTTTTAATCACACACTTCACAATGGTTCAAAAAGCACTTCAAAATATTACATAGAATTAATTGTCCCAGTATTACATATAAAACAATGAAATTATAGTTCAACACAAGATTTACTGTCAACGTGATGTTTATGGCAATAAGTAGATCATCCTTTTTAACCTGGAATAAGGAAAATAGTGTGAACAAGACATTCACTTGAAACACTAATGCCCCTATAGCATTTTTTCATGTTTGACCTTGATAAAATCACATTGACCTTTTACCTTGACTTTATATGATGGGTATGGATATGATGTACCTTCATGCCAAATATAAACAATTTTGAACATCAAATACTTTTATAGCCATGGAAAATGAATATTGAGGTCATAGATAAGTTTATATATCTTAAAGTTTTGTACAAACAGACAGACACCAGTTAAACAATATTTGTCTTATTCATGAAGGAATTATAAAAAAGCTTGCAGTAAATTACTTAAGATTTGATAATAAAAATAGACAGTTTCACAAAAGTATTATCTTATCTTTAAGATATCTATAAGTTTTAAATATACTATAGGTATATAGGAATAATTTGGAAGTTAATTTTCCTTAATTGAGAAAACATGATGGGAAAACTTTAATAAAAACAATTATATTTAATGAACAAACTACTTGTATATCATTTACATCAAAGGAATTGGAAAAGTATGAAACAGAAATTGTAAATAAGAAATAGAAATTAGGAAAAACGTTATCAACAAAGCGATATGGCCCAGTCTGAGGCTCCTCTGATGCACAGGTGAGCTGGTTTTATATTTATCAGCATCACTTTATGTAACCAAATGATATATCATACAAATGATTACAAGAAATGGGATGATAGACTTTATTTCAAACATAATTATCTGCACTTCAACACTCACCTGGTACGGGTTGACGTCTGGCATATTTTTTTCTTTATTGTCAACATATAAATCTATCTAATTTAGTATGTATTTGCATGATGATAATAAAGAAAAATGTAACATTGCCTCTAAAAAAGTTAGTATAAATATAAGACCTTGATGTTTACTTTTTCAGACATATGAACAATCAGATTTGTAAATGAGGCAATGGTAATGAGTGTCACGGGTACAGTGCTGAATCCTTCATAATAGAAAATATCTGTCTGTGCTAAGAGTGTGGTTCATCTGTATCTGAAAATAGAGATAAAAAGAATGTATTCCTAGTAATTAAGGCTCTGATCTAATCACCTATGTTACCTAAATAGGAACTTTCTATTTTTTATGAATGTAATAATTCTGGTCAATTTCAGGTTCATTGAGCTACAAACTGATCATGATTATTTTCTTTAGATTTTGACTTTGTTTCCTTAATTTTCACCCTATTTCACCCTATTTCAAACTTGTCTATGATTTACAACAACCATTCTAAGCAATTTTTGGTTTGATCAGGCTAAAAATAAGACCTCTAGAAAGCATACATGATATTTCTAGAATTCTGACTGATTTCCAAGATGATCCGGCAAAAAATGTGGCCTCTATAGTGCATACAAGATATACTAAGATGTATGCCTATGACCTAGTTTTTGACCTGACTTGACCTAATTTTATCAGAGATTTAATCAAGACAATTATTCCGACCAAATTTCAGGTTTATCGGGCAAAAAATGTGGCCTATAGAGTGCATACAAGGTTTTTCTAAGATTTGACCCTGTGACCTAGTTTTTGACCCCACTCAACCCAATTTTGAACTCATTCAATTTATCAAGACAATCTTTCTGACCAAATTTCTGGTTGATCGGGTAAAAAATGTGGCCTCTAGAGTGCAAACAAGGTTTTTCTAAGATTTGTCCCTGTGACCTAGTTTTTGACCCCACTTGACCCAATTTCGAACTCATTCGAGATTTTATCAAAACAATCATTCGGATCAAATTTCAGGTTGATCGGGCAAAAAATGTGGCCTATAGAGTGCATACAAGGTTTTTCTAAGATTTGGCCCTGTGACCTAGTTTTTGACCCGACTTGACCCAATTTCGAACTCGTTTGAGATTTTATCAAGACAATCATTCTGACCAAATTTCAGGTTGATCGGGCAAAAATTGTGGCCTCTAGAGTGCATACAAGGTTTTTCTAAGATTTGACCCTGTGACCTAGTTTTTGACCCCACTTGACCCAATTTCGAACTCATTCGAGATTTTATCAAGACAATCATTCTGACCAAATTTCAGGTTAATCGGGTAAAAAATGTGGCCTCTAGAGTGCATACAAGGTTTTTCTAAGATTTGACCCTGTGACCTAGTTTTTGACCCCACTCAACCCAATTGCGAACTCATTCGAGATTTTATCAAAACAATCATTCAGACCAAATTTCAGGTTGATCGGGCAAAAAATGTGGCCTCTAGAGTGCATACAAGGTTTTTCTAAGATTTGACCCTGTGACCTAGTTTTTGACCCCACTTGACCCAATTTCAAACTCATTCCAGATTTTATCAAGACAATCATTCTGACCAAATTTCTGGTTGATCGGGTAAAAAATGTGGCCTCTAGAGTGCATACAAGGTTTTTCTAAGATTTGACCCTGTGACCTAGTTTTTGACCCCACTTGACCCAATTGCGAACTCATTCATGATTTTATCAAAACAATTATTCTGACCAAATTTCAGGTTGATCGGGTAAAAAAATGTGGCCTCTAGAGTGCATAAAAGGTTTTTTTAAGATTTGACCCTGTGACCTAGTTTTTGACCCCACTTGACCCAATTTCGAACTCATTCGAGATTTTATCACGACAATCATTCTGACCAAATTTCTGGTTGATCGGGCAAAAAATGTGGCCTCTAGAGTGCATAAAAGGTTTTTCTAAGATTTGACCCTGTGACCTAGTTTTTGACCCCACTCAACCCAATTTCGAACTCATTCGAGATTTTATCAAAACAATCATTCTGACCAAATTTCAGGTTGATCGGGCAAAAAATGTGGCCTCTAGAGTGCATACAAGGTTTTTCTAAGATTTGACCCTGTGACCTAGTTTTTGACCCCACTTGACCCAATTTTGAACTCATTCGAGATTTTATCAAGACAATCATTCTGACGAAATTTCTGGTTGATCGGGTAAAAAATGTGGCCTCTAGAGTGCATACAAGGTTTTTCTAAGATTTGACCCTGTGACCTAGTTTTTGACCCCACTTGACCCAATTGCGAACTCATTCGAGGTTTTATCAAAACAATCATTCTGACCAAATTTCAGGTTGATCGGGCAAAAAATGTGGCCTCTAGAGTGCATACAAGGTTTTTCTAAGATTTGACCCTGTGACCTAGTTTTTGACCCCACTTGACCCAATTTCGAACTCATTCGAGATTTTATCAAGACAATCATTCTGACCAAATTTCTGGTTGATCAGGCAAAAAATGTGGCCTCTAGAGTGCATACAAGGTTTTTCTAAGATTTGACCCTGTGACCTAGTTTTTGACCCCACTTGACCCAATTTCGAACTCATTCGAGATTTTATCAAGCCAATCATTCTGACCAAATTTCAGGTTAATCGGGCAAAAAATGTGGCCTCTAGAGTGCATACAAGGTAAATGTTGACGACACACGACGGACGACGGACGACGAACGACGGACGACGGACATCCACCTAACCACAAAAGCTCACCTTGAGCACTTCGTGCTCAGGTGAGCTAAAAAAAAGCTGCGAAACGTAAACCGCGCATCGTGAAAATTAGTATCCCTTACTTTCCCCGCAACGGTATTTAAATCGGCGGAAGTATGCCTTAACTCAGTAGAATTTGAGTTGCCTAAAATATACGATAAAACGATCGTCTATATTAGACGACGTAAACATATATAAATTAACAAAGAAGACATATTGTCTACCCAAAATATTAGCGGAAAACCCCTCAACGTGGACCCGAAGACTTTAATTTTAGCTGTCATTCAGTAATTTTTAAGAAAACACCGCGGACTGAGTTAACAATCAATTTTAGATGTTTGTGTTTAAAATGCCCTAACTCCCTGTACAGCTTTATCTGAGTTACAATATTATAGGCACAACCCGAAAAACGCAAAATTGTGTACAGGATTGATCCCCCCCCCCCCCCCAAAAAAAAAAAGAAATAAAAAAAAAAGAAAAATTGAAAGAGCCAATGCCCCCTTAGATATTAAAAAGTCCAATTTGTTATTGGAAGACCCATCAACCGAGAGCAAATGACTTGTATTTTAGGCTCATTTCGTAGTAAACGTGTTAATACAACGGAGAGTGTAATAAGTTGACTTTTATCTTATAACCATACAAATATCCGTGTGATAACAACCCGTATGATATTTTTTATGATATCACATAGTTATTTTTAGAACATGATACAATGTAGTTATTTTTAGAAACTAACATTTCAGTAAGAAACACCTACGAAAACAAGACAAATATAGGTTATAAGATAAATATAATACATACTTAGTGTATTGTATGAAAAAAATATCAAACTCGGTTGTAAGAATTGATAATTGTCTCGGCAGAGCCTCGACAATTTTCAATTCTCCCAACCTCGTTAGATATTTTGTTCATATAATACACTAAGTACGTATTATATAT
The DNA here is from genome assembly GCA_948146395.1 of Fragum whitleyi. NCBI lineage: Eukaryota > Metazoa > Mollusca > Bivalvia > Cardiida > Cardiidae > Fragum > Fragum whitleyi. Next base: position 47,026,145 of record OX411551.1, on the reverse strand, counting down.
TTATGTGTTCGTGATCAGAGTGTCTTAACTCGCTACAGTAATACAGGCGATTTACGACCTTCTTATCAGAAACCCTTAAACGGCAAAATTCCTCGAATGTTCGGGATTTTTACCGAGGTGATCTATACCCAAGAAGTTTTGCATTAGAGAGATCTATCTAAAGTCCGAGTATGTAAATGCGGGCTACCAGTTCAGCCACCTAGTTTTTATCCCCCTTACACCACGGGAAAACCCAAAAGGCGAATCCCCGCCTTGTCTAAAAATAGAATTCTTGCGCGAAACAAAAACTCGCGTGGTCTAGGATTGGCAGATGATTTCACATTTAATAGATGTCTTTGATTAATATTCAAGTTGTGTAGAATTCCTGAAAAGTGACATTTTCAAAATGCACTGTTGTCGAGCGGAGCTATCGTCATGGCCTGGTGCCCGTCGTGAGTCCGTCCGTCCGTCCGTCCGTCCGTTAACTTGTTCTTTAAACATCTCTAAAACCAAAGGGCCGATTTCAATGAAACTTTACCAGAATGTTCATTGGGTGACCCTTTTCAAAAATTGTTCTTGAAATTTTTATAGCCCGTAAATATTGGCGTGGCAAGGCGGGCGGGGCTTACTTTGAGCCCGAAATCTTTGATCGATATCTTTCCCTGAGCCACTCGGCCGATTTCGATAAAACAGAATGTTCCTTGGGTGACCCTTTTCAAATATTGTTCATTAAATTTTGATGGGCCTATAAATATGGGATTGGCAGAAAGGGGCTTATTTTGAGCCCGAAATATTTGAACAGCAGCTACTTCTGAACCACTGGGCCTATTTCAATGAAACCTTACCAGAATGTTCCTTTTTAAGAATTGTTCAGGAAATTTTGATTGGCCCTTAAATATGGGCGTGACAGGACGGGGCTTTTTTGAGCCCGAAATCTTTGAAAGTTATCTCCTGAACCACAGGGCCAATTTCAAAAAATGTTAGCAAAATTTAGTTAGGTCCTAAAATATGGGCGTGGAAGGGTGAGGCATGGGTTCCTTCTGAATGATGGTGTCTTTCATTACCTTCTATTTTCAATATCTCTCTTTCAAAGCTTGAGTCGTTGAAACCAGTGGAGCCATACATGCCCTTTTTGGCCTCTTGATTGGCCAAATTATCGTAAAGGTACACTCTACGAAATATATTGATTTAACAAAGATAATACCAAGTGCTTATGGTGTCGGACTATCTTTAATTTGAGGGTTATAGCAAAAGTAGAATTATTCAACATCTTGTACATTTTTATCGATACACGCATATATACTAGGACGAAAAAGAAACACCAGGTCACCTTGAAGGATAAATTGTATTACTGGATATCTTCATTTTTGTATGAAATATCATCTGATTATGTGAAAAAATAGCCCCTTTTAACGATGACCATTCTTGTTTTGCGAAACACGGCCGGACATATCAGTATTATCTGAGGCATCCCTGAGTCGTCTATGTTGTGTATTTTATGTATCCCGGCGTTTCTTTTTTTTTCCTAGTATATGAAGAGAAAGAATACAGATTATATGAATAATCTATTATCCAAGAAAATCTGGCTAAATGACAACCAAATAGACAAAAGACAATTAGTTCAATTCTATAAAAACGCAAAGTTTATTACTCATAAAACAAGAAAATGGTTATATTTTCCGACCGGATTTTTTATGTAATGAAAAGAGAAAGCATTTAGGTAAAAAGAGAAATACTTTGTTTCAATCAGTTTTTATCTAGTGTAAATGCTTTCTACAACATTTTGCAGGCAATTTTCAATTTAAAGGGACCTTGGAATTTAACGTTGAAATTCCATAAACTTGGGTAAGTCTAAAATTGTTCGCTTTGTAAAATCTGCCGACATAACAGGAAGGGTTTTTTTTCCTGATAACTCATCAAATATATAAGCCTTTTCACAAGTTGTTCATTAGAACACGTTTTTTAAGTTTTTTTTTTCTTCGTGGAATTCTGTCTCTTTTCACGATGCAAAAAAACGTTCATTATTTTTTCTAGTTTTAATTTTTTGTTAACTAAATTTTATAAAATATACAATAAATAAACAGAAGAAAATCACAATACTATTAACATTAGTCATAATATTAGAACTTGAAGTTCCGGTATCCAACGGGTATACTGTAATAATCCGGCTGAATCTTTCCTTGTTCGGAGACCTGCAAACATAAATAAGTTTGATATACTTAGTTTATACTAATTCATTTTAGTTCGATTGCGGTTAAGCGTAAAGAATCGCTCTCGAACACTCAATCCTGATTTTTTTCACGTCCCCGAAAAAGAGGCAGTGGTTATAACCCACTGCTTCCCAATTTTACAGCTGGGTGAACTGTGGCTGGCTATAATATTTGCCCATAAACACATCCCGGCGACAGTGGGGCTAAAACCACGGACCTCCAGGTTACGGTTCTAGTTCATTTACCCTTAGGCCACCGAGGCAGTAAATAAACTTTATATACTTTACATCACCTACAGTTAGGAAGTATCGTAAAATTGACATGGAGAAGGATTTTGGTGAGTAATTGAATGTGTGTGGTGGGTGATGTTTGATTGAAATTCGATGGATGTAATGTCATATCGCTGAATTTGTTCAAGACTAACAAAATTAGCGATATTCATTACCACCCTTTAGTAAAATAAACCAACAACTTGTATAAATATGTTGTGTTTCTGTGACATTACCAACCAATCATACGCTTTCAAATTTTATAAAGTCGGTATTTTTGTGAAGATTTCTAGGGATTTTAATTAAATTGTTGATCATTGGTTTTCGAGCTTGAGCTGGAGCTTTTTTTTTTTTAAATTCATCTAAGTCAGTGAAATCGTGGATTTTTTCTTGCGATTTTTATTTTGAATGTATGTGTTGATAACATATAAAAGTGATTTTGGAGCGTTTTCGAATGGTTTGAGTGTTTGGAATGAATGCGATGAATGAGCGATTAAGAAATGTTTTGATCGGAATTAGTGTCTATTTCACGATGTTCTTAACTGTAATTGCAAGTCAGTGTGTGGGATAGCAGCTGAAGGCGACGAAAATATCCAATGGTCGTGCTGGTGTAAGAAATACCGGAAATTCATTATTTCGTTCTCCAGCATCCGGGAGACAGTTAAAATTATCGAGAAATTGACAAGATAAATGAATTTTGAATGAGTGTGTTGCGAGAGTTTTGAGTGAAATTTAAAGGAAGGAAATCAAATATCGTTATTTATGTTCAGGATGAACGAAATTAGCTATATCTATTATCTCCCTTTAAGAAAATATACTTACAAATTTTTTGAATAGCTTTCTTTGTCTTCACGAACCCATAATTCGCTTACAAATTCAATTTCGTAAGCGAAATCGTTGATTTATCTACCGATTTTTATTTTGAATGTAGTTGTAAATCTTGACATTTTGTAGGGGTGTTGGAGCGTTTTTGAACGGTTTGATTGATTGTATGGAATAAATGAAAGTAGCGCTGAGTGAGCGATTAAGAATCGTTTTGAACGGAATGACAATGAATTTCACGATGTTGCTTACTGTATGATTACAAAAACGAAATAAAGCGACGTTAAACATTTTTGAAACAAACCAAATAACTTTCCATTCTACTATTTAGACCTTAGAAGTATCTACTGAAATGGTAGATATTTATTATAACCTACCTGTTTCTGATATCAATAGGCTTTGTTATTATCATATTATGAGACACTGGTTTCCATTCTGCATCCTCGACAGAATAATACTCGGTATCTAATCCGGGACATTCAGATTTGAAGGAAACTCGACCTTCTCTTACTCTGTAAATCAATTAAGTACATTAACATAAGTACAACTTGAATTAAAGGATGAAGAGATTATTTATTAATTTCACGGAGGAATGAACCTTTAAACATAATAATTAATCAGCTTTTCATCTCTTATAATTAAATAAACCGAATAAAAACTGTTCAGATTTATTATTTAAGAAACAGATTTATAGTGGGACAAATTTGTGCGGAAGCTTACAAAGTAACTTTGTACTCAAAATTGTTTTCATTGAGTATTAAGACAAAATTTCCAGTCAATCAGAATGCATGAATCTTCATGGAAACATTAGAATTATTTTTCTCAGAATTCTAGACAAAAATTAGAATAAAGAACAAAATGCACAAAACATTCCAATCTAAATTCAAATCCATATTACAAGTATGAATCTCGTTGTTCATCATTTAAGTACAAATATATGCATTTCCAATATTACAAGAACTATGTGAAATTGACATTCATATCAAAATCATTGTAATTCATTCACCAAGCTCTCCACCCATCAATACATTCTAAACACTCACACAAACCATTTTCGAAAACCCTCCAATATTACTACAAAAAAAGTTCAACTACATGAACGCAATAAGCTACATGTATACTGATTTACCTATCTTCAAATTTTTGTAAAAACTTGATACTACCACTCATTCAATTACATAAAAAAATCATTCCAAAATCATTCTCTTTTTTTCGTTTTCACAAGGTAATAAACAATATAATTTGAGCCAGTGCGTGAAATTTCCAACAAATTCACACCTGCGCGAGGCAGAAACGTTCAGCAGCGTTGACAGAGACATAGTTCAATACCAATATATGCGGACAGCAAGAATATGTATTAAGACCTTATCTAACAAAAGCATTTTGAAAACGTTGGTCAATCTGTGCGACTGCGCAGGTTGGCCAGAGTTTTTGCTTTGCGCACATTTGAAAATGTTGGAAATGTCACACACAGGCTCATTTTACACCACTTACACTGCACCTGGCGGCGGTACGCGATATTCTATTCCCATTTGACCCAAGCGCCGTAACTCTTTATTTCCAACATTGTCGATAAAATCCGTCCACTCATTCTTCTGCAATCGCAACATCTCGATTTTTGGAATATCTTCATTTTCCCAAATCCCCTTGTGCCACGATCGCTCAGCGACGGCTAGAAGTCTAGGGAATAGCATGTAATCCAGCTGGTCCCAGGTTCGAATCGTTTCTGTCCAAACGTGAGCCTCCATGCCTGAAAGAAGATGTTCCCTGTGAATTAAAATGACTTGCCAAACTTGGATTTTAAATCATACAGTTAGTGTTATGAAGTATTGATAAATCTTCCTATTTGGATACCAATTATCACGTTCAATGCGGGATGTATTCATCATTCTTTAATGCTTTTCGGTGGTTTATCGAGAAATAACGGTAGATTATCACTTGATAATCTCACCGCAAAAGCAGTGAAATTATCAAAAACTTAAACCCTGCTTTGGTGCATTTCATCCTATCTGACGTCATCTATGCGGGGCGAAATAAGTGACGTCACAATGAACGTTGCATAGCAATCACGTGCAAAATGACGCGCTTTACGATATTATGTCATAGAAATTTCACATTTTGTCTCATTTTTGCATTAAAGAAATAGAATAATCGTTTGTTTTTCGAGTAAGATCGATTAATATTTCATTTCGTGAAAAACAAAAGCAATATCTTCACTCGTGGCTCTGTCACTCGTGAAAATATAGCTTATGTTTTTCATTCAATGAAATATAAATCGATCTTACACTTAAACAAACGATTACCCTCTAATTAACTGCCAGATTTTTTTATTTTGCTATTTCTTCCCGGCCTTTAAATTTCTTTGCCAATAACCGTGTATAAGTTAACATCAAATCGAACTTGCATGTTTAGAGAATCCATACTAGCCGCAATCCTGAAAAACAATTGGGTAAATATTTCAAATCAATTGATGCGTTTAAAGTCAAGAACCTTTGGTTTAAAACTATTTATTTCACATCGTTTGGGAAACAAGTTCTTACAATTAAGAATAATCCTTCTCGATTCTGATTCCTGGAAAATTCACCAGTACTCGCGCCGAAAGTTTGGCCCAATGAGAGAACCAAGATTGATAGCCGCTGCCAGGAATCGAACTCAGGACCTTTGGATAAAAAAGCTGACCCTTCAACTCTACATAACGGATCTCGTGAAATTTGCAAGGTGAATAATTCAGGAATGATATTAAATGAGTGTGGGGGAGAGAGTCTGCGAAGGTCAAGGAAGGTAGTTCAATATCGCTCATCTTGTTCAAGCTGTTTACATAAGCAACATTCATTACCTCCCTTTAATCAAATATACAAGCAAATTATAGAAATAAGTTTTTACAAACTTATCAGACGCTTCAAATGACAATAAAATCAGTGATATCATGGATTTTTCCTTTCTTTTTCATTTTGATTTTAATTGTTAGTCTAATCTTTTTAAATGATTTTGGAGCAGTTTTGAACGATTTGAGCGAGTGTTAGAAATGAATGAACGAACGCTGTTTTGATCGAGATGAGTGTCAGTTTCACACTATTACGAACTGTATCGTTTACCAGCATACTGACAATGCGAATTTCTTACCAACAATATTTTCTGGTTTCTTTAACTCGTAACAATTAGTCTTATCTTGAACATATTCCGGACATTTCAATTTAACGTCCGCGTTCAGTAGACCCGGGGAATATGACCACGCCTTGTGGGTATCTAGCCATCGTGTAGCCCAATATAGACCACGTTCTTCCGGGTCCGGCTCATATGGGTGATCAAAATATAGATAGGCGCCGTGGGATAAAATAACCTGAAATTGAACAGAACATTCTACTCAAAACCTGACAGTCGAATAAATGATATAGAGGATGATCGTTTGTTTCAGTGTAAGATAGATTTATATTTCATTGAGTGAACAACAAAACCTTTTTTTACACGAATGGCGGAGCCACGAGTGCAAATATAGCTTTTGTTGTTCGGGAAATGAAATATTAATCGATCTTACTCGAAAAACAAACAATTATTCTATTTCTTAATTGCAAAGATGAGACTAAATGTAAAATTTCTAGGTCATATTTTCGTAAAGCGCATCATTTTGCGCTTGATTGCTATGCAACGGTCATTGTGATGTCACTTTTTTCGCCCGCATAGATTACGTCAGATATAATGAAATGCACAAAAGCAGGGTATAAGATTTTGATAATTTCACTGCTTTTGCGGTGAGATTATCAAGTGATAATCTACCGTTATTTCTCGATAAACCACCGAAAAGCATTAAAGAAATACGAATATTGTGTTTGGAAATAGGATGATCAAAATATAGATAACATCCGTTGGATGAAATAACCTCGAATTGAATAAAACGTTTTTTTCAAACCTCGCCAGTTATTTAAACGAAAGACTTTAACTATGTTTGGAATAACAGAGATTAAGTATCACAGAAATAAGTCATTGTATTGCCTTTAAACTATATAACAAGAGGACTAAGATGGTCTTAGATCGCTCACCTGAGTCTCTATGACCCCTGGGACATCACATTAATTAGATAGGCAGATGTCAAAAAGAAGATAATTGCCTAAGATCAATACCATGGAACGTTTTCAGCGAAGAGCAAGACAGATATGCCTTTTTGCTCTTTGATTCTATGTAAAAAGGGATGCACCCGGGTGAACCCAAAAAGTGACCCCAGGGTCTTGATATGAACAAACTTGGAAGAGGTCCATAAGATGATGCTACATTCTAAATATGAAGGCTGTCTGCCTTCTGGTTTCAGAGAAGAAGATTTTTGAAGGTTTTCCCATTTTCACCCATCGTGCTCAGATGAGCTGAAAGGGATGCGCCCAAATGGAGCCCAAATATGACCCAAGGGTCTTGATATGAACAAACTTGGTAGGGGCCCACAAGATGATATTACATACCAAAAATGAAAGCAGTGTGCCCTCTGGTTTCGATTAAAGAAGATTTTAAAAGATTTTCGCTCTTTGATTCTATGTAAAAAGGGTTGGGCCCTGGTGAAGCCCAAATATGATCCTAGGGTCTTGATATGAACAAACTTGGTAGAGGTCAACTAGATGATGCTACATACCAAATATGAAAGCTGTCTGCCTTCTGGTTTCAGAGAAAAAGATTTTTGAAGATTTTCATTTTTTAACCCTTCGTGCTCATAAGAGATAAAGGGATGCACCCGTGCAAAGCACAAATATGACCCAAAGGTCTTGATATGAACAAACTTGGTAGAGGCCCACTAGGTGATGCTACACACCAAATATTAAAGCTGTCTGCCATCTGGTTACAGAGAAGAAGATTTTTAAAGATTTTTGCTCTTTGATTCTATGTAAAAAGGGTTGGGACCGGGCAAAGCCCAAACATGATCCTAGGGTCTTGATATGAACAAACTTGGTAGAGGTCAACTAGATGATGCTACATACCAAATATGAAAGCTGTCTGCCTTCTGGTTTCAGAGAAGAAGATTTCTGAAGATTTTCAATTTTTTACCCTTTGTGCTCATAAGAGATAAAGGGATGCACCCGTGCAAAGCACAAATATGACCCAAGGGTCTTGTTATGAACAAACTTGGTATATGGCCCACTAGGTGATGCTACACACCAAATATTTAAGCTGTCTGCCATCTGGTTACAGAGAAGAAGATTTTTAAAGATTTTCGATCTTTGATTCTATGTAAAAAGGGTTGGGCCCGGGCTAAGCCCAAATATGATCCCAGGGTCTTGATATGAACAAACTTGGGAGAGGTCAACTAGATGATGCTACATACCAAATATGAAAGCTGTCTGCCTTCTGGTAACAGAGAAGAAGATTTTTAAAGATTTTCATATTTTCACCCTTTTTGTTAAGGGTAAAGGGAGAGTTAAGGGTGGATATCAATTATTTGAACAACCTTGGTAGAGCTTGACCCAAGGAACATCCCTGCCAAGTTTCATCAAGATTGGCCCACTGGTTTAGGAGGAGAAGATGTTTAAAGAAATTGTGGACGACGGACGACGCACGACGGTGACGCACGACTGACGACGGACGACGGACATTCTACGATCCCAATAGCTCACCTTGAGCACTTCGTGCTCAGGTGAGCTAAAAACGCAAGGAAAGAGCTCACCAGAACTTTGGTATTATGAAACAAAGACAGTTCAGTTCTGAAATCTAGACGAAAAACAACAGGCGACACCTTTTGAATTTTTACCTCATCTGAGCACATCGTGCTCAAGGTGACTTTTTTTGATAATTGCTGGTCCGTCGTCGTCGTGCGTCGTCCGTCAAGCGTCGTCAGACGTCAACAAACTAAGTGATTACACTCTAGAGGCCACTAAAATGTATCAATCATAAATCATTGTCTGAACGTTTGTCAGGCCATAAGAATGAACAATTTTGAATTGAGAAGGATATGTGCCATATCATGGGAAAAGGGGCCTTAATGACAATGTTCGTGTTTACACTTTAGAGGCCAAAAAATGGTTAATTTTTCATGTAATTTGGTCAGAAAGTTTGTATGGTCACAGGGATGAACCCTATTGAAAATGGGAAGGATCTGTGTCAAATCAAGGGAAAAGGGGCCTTGATGAAAATTTTCTGTTTTACGCTCTAAAGGCCACAAATTAGGTCCAATCACCATGAAACTTGGTCAGAATGTTTATCAGGTCACAAGGATGAACCCAATTGAAAATGGGAAGATTCTGTGCTATATCACATGACTTTTTTATTTACACTTTAGAGACAATAAATAAGGTTCATTCTTTGAGAAACTTGGTCAGAATATTTGCCATGTCACAAGGATGAAACCTATTTTTGTATACACTCTTGAGGCCACAAACCATAAAAGTAAATGTATTACTTTTGCTGGAAAATTTGATAGTTATCAATTTAGACAAAAATACGAACAATGGTAAAATGGCCATTGACAAATGGCTTACGCTTAATAAATCAAAAAGGGGAAAATAAATCAATAATTTCGGTTTATGGAAAAATAAGTCCTCGAAGGATCATTGTCAAAATCGATGCTATTTCAATAAATTATCTCTTGAATTCAAAGCATATGTTTACTGTAGGTCTATTAAGTTTAGTGATTTTCGCTATGTCTCTTTATGAAGAACATTTCAGTAAAAGTGTATTGCTCACCTTATATCCATTATTAGCCAGCAGTCGTACCCTGTTATGCGCTGATTTCATCTTAAGATGCCTCCAAACGTACACAAATATGTCCCTGAAATGTTAAAAGGTACATTATACGTGTAGCGGGTTACGCGAAAAATTACCATCTAAAATTAAAAACATCGTGAAATCGACACTCACTCCGATCAAAATCATTCTTAATCGTTACCTCAGCGCCCCATTCATTCATTCGAAATACTCACTCGATTCGATCTAAACACTCCAAATAATTAGAAAACATTTCGAAAGTCGTTCCAGACGATCAACATTTCACTAACATCGATCAAATTATACTACGATTCTATTGGATGGCCTGACTTATAAAGTGTCTGATTGGTCCATGAAAATACACAAACAGAAAAAACACGAATATTTCTATTAAAAGTGGGTAATAAATATCGATAATTTTGTTCATCTTGAACAAAATTAGCGGTATTGGTTTACCTCCATTTTATGTCAATGAAAAGTCGATCCACAGACTCATTCAAAATCAATCATCTTGTCAATTTCACGATGTTCTTAACTGCGCGTTGTGCTTTGAGTGTCGACCCCAGTCAGTCTGCGCGACTAATTTATGTCGAAACTTTTCAAATAGGGTTGATTTTCTGAATTAAGAAAGATCATATCCCTGAAATTCAAATTGACATCTTCTGGACAGGTGTCTCTTTTCAAATGCCCATTTACTTTAGATGTTTAAATTTGCGTGAGAGGTCACATGTAAATATTCAGCAGAAGTCAGACTACGTCTGTTTTGGTTAGTTTGTTTGTATTTTAGGGGACGCCGCCGTCATAGCGCAGTTGGTAACGCATCGGACTGTCCATCTAGAGTTCCTGGGTTCGATCCCCGACGGCGGCACTCATTCTCTCCGACTTTTTGTCACTAAGTTACCAATGGGTCGATAATCGTTGACCTATGTGAGATAGTAGCTGAGGCTAGGAAAGGTTTTGATGTTTGTACTGGTGAGAGAAATACAAGGAACCCATCGTTACGTGCTTTAGCCGCTGCGATATAGCTGAAATTGTGAAAGCGGCGTTAAAATCCATTCAACCAATCAATTGTTTTTAGGTTTTTTTTTAGACAAAATTTATTTTTTTCCAAGTGTATAGACAGACAGGTTGTGCTAATGGCGATCTGTCCCTTACAGTTAACAACATCGTGAAATTGACAAGGTGAATGATTATGGAATGATTTAGGAATAAAATTGAATGAATGTGTAGAGCGACTTTTGAGTGAATTTAATGGGAGGTAATCCAGTATTTCAAATTTTGTTCAGGATGAACAAAATTAGCAATACCGATTACTTCCCTTTTATTAAATATGCATACAAGTTCTATAGATAGCTCCCTATTTCTTCAAGAACCTATCAGACGCTTACAATTTCAATTAAATAAGTGAAATCCCGATTTTCCCCAGCTATTATTATTTTGAACGAAGTTGTTGTTATATGTTTTTCAGTGAGTTTGGAGCGTTTTTGAATGGATTAAGTGAGTGTCTGGAACGAATGAATGAATGGAGCGCTGAGTGAGCAATTTAGAATGGTTTTGATTGAGTTTAATGTCAATTTCACGATGTAATTAAATGTACCTGTTTCTAAAAGACTCCCTGTGGAATGGCACGTGTTGATCGTGGTCCATCATAGCATCCTCCCAGGAACCGAGGGATATGTTGGCCTGTGTCGTTAGCCTGGCTACATTCTTTACAAAGTATGCCATGAGGTCATACTGACTCCGAAAATCTACAAAAATATAAAAACCAAATGACCACTGTGATCAATGAAGCGAAAAACCCTGAAAAAATAGCTATTTTGAATTACCTCCCTTTAATTTCACTCAAAATTCACTCATCTTACTCTTTCAATTAAATTCCAGAAGCATTAAAAAAATAATCACGTTTTCAATTTCACAAAAGTATTTGGATTTCTGTAATGTTTTTGTGTTGATAATCGAGAAATAGCGGTAGATTATCACTTGGTAATATCATTTCCAATTAAGTGAAATTACCATAAAATTATACCTTGCTTTCGTTCATTTCACACTATTTGCCGTTTTCGTAAGGGAGACTTATGAATGACGTCATGAGGTTGCAAAGTAATCGAGGGCCCGTTTACTTAACTTCTTACGACAAAATTAATCGTATGTGAAATTCACAAATAGTACCTTGTGTTTTTATTAATTGTTGGATTCTGCCTTGCAATATCTCATGGGGATCGTCTTTAGAAGACGATTCTAATAAGATAATGCAAGGCAGAATTTCATATTTACTTACCAATGTAGATACAACTCTAATGTTAGACTTACGCAGAAAATGACCGTAGGATGCTTAGTAAAACAAGCCCCGGGTGGGTAGGGACGCGATTTAGGTAAATTTGTTCCAACAATTTTCTTTTGTCGTCCTATTTTATAGAATAATCGTTTTTTTTTCTTGTAAGATCGAAGCATCTTCATTTCGTTGGCAAAATAAATTTTATTTTCACTCTTATAGAATTGCTCTTGAAAATGTGGTTTTGTTCTTCACTCACTGAAATTAAAATCTATCTTGCACTGAAACAAACAATAGTCCCTTTGTTTTTCTTTATTTTGATCGGTTGAAATACGTGCAAAAATTGTTCAAAAAACACCGCAAAATGCTTTAAAACGATAAACACTGTATTTAAAACGATCCGATAATTGCACTGGTATGTTTTCGGATTTGGATTTTAAAGGGTCTTGTTAGCTCAAAAATATGTACAAATAGCAAAATACATGTACCTTGATTTTATTAAAGAGAGGAAAAAATAGCACGAAAGCATCGATACATTTTTTACTTCACTTAACCTCATTCAACATTCGCTCGCTCTTTTCACTCATTCAATAGCTTTTTCCAAAATGCTTCCTTAATCATTAAGCTCGTCAATTTTACACACTGGTGTTAACAGTACCTGGATTTTTCTGTTTCAGTTGTTCACATTCATCAGATTGTGACCACGCCCCTCTAGCCACCTCGTCCCCTCCAAAATGGTACAGGTTTAACGGCATAATATCCGCGTGCATCTTCTTCACTTCACTAATTATCTTTTCGATGAACTTATATGTTGACGTCATACAGGGATTCATGACGTCATCAGAAAACTTTTGGGCGGATCTATAAACAGATTTATCGTTTTCTTCTATAATCGAAAACGTAGGAAGCCCCGAGGAAACACGGTTAAATTTATGTGTCTTTGCATGTATGGACTTAATGGCCGCCCGGCTGTGTCCTGGCATATCGAATTCTGGAATAATTTCAACATGTCGCGCGACTGCGTGACTTAAAATGTCTCGATAGTCCTCTACCGTAAAGTACCCGGAACCGGAAGTGTTCGAATAAGGACCGGAACCAAGCTGTGGTAATAGGCATTGTTCTTCACTTGGGTCATGGCAACGGATCGAACCAATCTACAACCAAGAATCAATTCTCACGTGTTTAACCCTTTCCTGTTTACAAAATTTTAGACCTGTACAAATTTAATGGTTTTGTAGATCAAAATTTAAAGTTGATTTAATTTGAAAAATAACCATTCAGTAGGTTAGAAAATAGTGTGGGAAAAGAAGAAATTGCTTGTCACAAGCAATTTCATCTTTTTCCACAATGTTTTCTCAATCATAAAATCACAGGCATGTAAAAAAGGGATTATACAGGAAAGAGTTAAAGAACATTGCATGAGGAAAGAAAGTTAATTCGCAATCACTTTGTAGGAACACCAGTACCACTCATTTATTTGGGTGTTTTCATTCCCTTCGACAATTGAATACAAAGAGCCGATTTCTGTCAGTTTATCAAAAGATTAGAAATAAACACATGTAATTTATTTACCTATTTTGGACTTTTTATGATATATCTATCGCTGTACAACTCGGTTATTTATGTATTCTAATATATTCACAACCGTTAACAATTTAACCTGTATTCTAAACGATTTAACTTAAACACAACCACACGAATTTTATTATGAATTCAAAGTACATATCGCACGTCAACATTCCATTCGGAATATAGTGTACGTCAATGATTCTTGAATCATTATGAACTGTGGTATCCTATCGAAAAGTACTCGCGCTCAATACGTCAGCCTTAACATAGTCATCGACTCCATCCTTACACTAATGCTCTCGCATGCTACTCAATACCAAATACTGAACTTAAGTTTGTGTTGGGATTAATTCAGGGATAATGTCTAATTTTTAAAAAAGAATACATGGAAATAATATATATATTACCTGGGTAAGTTCAGGTATTCCGGGTATTTCTAACCTCCACCCCTCGTCATCTGACAGATGCAAGTGTAGTTTGTTCATTTTATAAGTTGACATTGCATTTATAATCTTCATTATTTGGTCTTTATCGTGAAAATTCCGAGCTACATCTGAAATGTTAAAAATACTCGTATTCAATATTGTTTCTCAAATGTTAGTCTTTTCAATGGCGTCCAACTAATTAAGTTATATATGATTCTTATTATTAAATGAATTTGAAAACGTATTGGCGATGTAAATATCAAAACTATTACTTCCTTAGGGTTCCAACCCTGCTTGGAGTTTTACAAATTCATAATGGCGTGATTGCAACAAAAGCTCAAGTTTACAATGTATAAATTCAATCTTTCTCGAGCACCCATTCCTGATGCTTTCACGTCCAGCGGTTTAACCTACTGCTACACAATGATACATATATAGTACCTTGTAAACAATTTGTAAAATTTTAGTTTAGAGCAATGGCTAGAATATACATGTAGTAGAAAAGAACATTGTAGGCTAAACACGGTGTCCACTGCAAACAAAACAACTCAAAGTGACATGCATACTCTCAAGTTTTAGACAACGCTATCCCGCTCGAATAACGACACATTTGCGTTATCCTGTCAAGATAGTATAATACAGTAAATTACATCATGAAATTGACATTCATCTCAATCAAAAATATTCTCAATCACTCACTCAGCGCTCCATTCATTCATTCCAAACACTCGCTCAAACCATTCAAAAACGCTCAAAATTACTTGAAATTATATGATCAACAAGTATATTCAAAATGAATAAAGCAAGAACCAAATCGCGATTTCACGGACATAATTGCAATTTAAAGCGTATTATTGGTTCTTGAAGCAATAGAAAGCTTTGTATAGATCATTTATGCATATTTTATTTAAGGGAGATAATACATATTGCAAATTTTGTTCAACCTGCACAAAATTAGCGATATTGGATTACCTCCCCTTTTCACTCAAAAGTCGCTCCACACACTCATTCAACATCATTCCAAAAGCGCTTAACATGTCAATTTCACGATGTAATTAACTGTATAAGTGTTTTGGTATTTTTTTTAAATGGCGCTTTGAATGTTAAACTATAGTTTGATTTAAATGTCATCAGAAGAGGCATACTTCAGTCTCCATCACGAAATGTGTTTTCATGAGTAAGTGTCGAAGATAGACATAAGTTAACAACATCGTGAAATTGACAGGGTGAAAGATTTTTGAATGATTTAAAATGAAATTAAATGAGAGTGTGGAGCGAGTTAGGGTTGAATTTAATGGGAGGTAAATACATATTGTAATTTATGTTGAACAAAATAGGCGATATTAATTACCTGCCTTGCTTTAATAAAGTATGCATACAAATTCTATAAATAGCTTACTATTTCTTTAAAAACCTGTCAGACGTTTACAATTTGAATCAAATCTGTGAAATCGCGTTTTTTTTCTAGCTCAATATATTTTGAATGGCGTTGTTTATTTCGTCTTTTTCAGTGAATTTGGATCGTTTTTGAATGGATTCAGTGAGTGAATGGAATGAATGAAATGAGCGCTGAACGATGGTTGGAATAGTGTTGAACGAGATGAATGTCAATTTCAAGATGTTGGTAACTGTAACGTCTCCAAACACAGTGGCTTTTCGAATATAAGAAAATCGTTTAATCACTTAAAAACATCGTGAAATCTACTCCAATTCCGATCAAAAACGATACTAAATCGCTCATTCGATTCATGTGACTTAATTGAATTTTGTAGCCGTAATATTGGTACACGAAGAAATAAATATCAATGTATAGAACTAGTATACATATTTTGATAAAGGTAGGTAACAAATATCGCTAATTTCGTTCATCTCTATTAGAATTAGCGGTATTGTGTAACCGCCTTTCATTTCATTCTCAACCCACTCCACTCGTTCATTCAATTTTATTTCAAGATCATTGCAATATCAATCACCTTGTCAAGTCCGCGCTGTTCCTAACTATATGCATCTTTAAGTTTTACCTATATGTAGTCCTCTATAAGAAAAGCGAGGTGCGTCAATAATCTGAAATGCTGGCATTGATAGTTGTACCCCGATGTATGAAGAGGCTTCCGGTGAATAAACGAGGCTGAGTAAAGTTTGTACTCCGTAAAACGCTCCCCGATTGGTCGACGCCTTTATTGTTATAATGTATTTGATTGGATCTGTATGGATGGAATACGCCTCTGGATTGGAGATTAATTTTCCATGTTTGTCATTCACATCGCCTTTTATAAACTGAATAAATCTCCTAGCTGGCTTCGAGGCAACAACTTTCATCTTCAAAAACTCTGAAGAAAAAATGTCAAAAAATTAAACGTTAATTCTCTAGAAAAGTTTTTTACAGAAGCTTGGGCTTGCAATGTGACTTTGTGATGAGATCAAACAGGATAAATAGTATGAACAGTGTATCTATAATAAGTTTATAATACTGTGTAGTTTTTTTGGTTATGTTTTACTGTGTTTGCAATCGATGCATGGCCTTACTGACCTTAAACTTGAGACGTGTATCTGTAGGTACGTATCATTGCGATTTATCACTATGCCAAATATGAATATCGGTTCTTGAATATGCTGGAAAATATTTTCAATCTGAACTTCTTTTGGATAGACAGACGGTCAGGGAGACAGATTATAACAAAATAAAAAATAAATGTTGTTCAAATTCATAGCTGCTTTAAAATATGATTTATCTTCTTTAAATAAAATTGAGTTCCAATGATATGCATTTTCAATATATATTGCATCATAGGGATTCTGAAGGAAAACGAACAATCCGTTCTCCGGGAAAAACCTGCCTAAATTAAGTCACCTTTTAATTTCTGTTTTCTGACCCAGATACCACAAAACAATAAAGTTTAGACTTATAAAATTTAAGAGAATATGCAGACGATAATTGAATGCGGGGTAAAATTGAAAATAAACTGCAAAACCTTGAATAAGACATTGAGAAAAATTGACAAATTGCTTGAAAAAGCGATTTATCTATTTTTTTCAAAGTTTCTCACTTAATCGATTTCAGTGCAATAAAAGTACGTTATGTTGAAAAATGATTACATGAATAGGTATTAAGGATTTAATTTTGTTTGGAAATACATTTTTTTATCGTTTTATGATTATTTTTTTTTTTAAAGAGTAGAGTTTAAATCTTATGTCAATTTTACTGTCATTTAGGTAGTTTTTTTTTTTAACGGAGAAAAAATCAAAATAATTTACTTACTGTTCAAGAAGTTCATTTCAGCAGTAAAGGTTTTTGTTTTTAATAAAAACCAAGCTTTATGATGCCATTCTATCAAGATGTTGTTATCTACGGTGAATTGTAATGGTGTTGGAAGAACTTTCTTTTTTTCTAAGCTCGATTTTCCCTCTATAGACTTGTAAAAGAAGTATCGCTCAGAGGCACTTAGGGGGTGAAAAGGGTCATCAACACGTCTTTTGACTTGATTTTCACGAACTAACGGTCCTAAAAATCCTAGATGTTCCCCTACAGTGCTTTGAATCACTCGCGGAAATTTATCAAAAGCGGACACATACCACCTTGGAAAAGAATCTGTCCTTGCAACTTGAAAATGCGATAATTTGAAATTAAAATGTATACTCTCTCCTGATTTAATCTCTTGAAAATGGCCGCCAACTGGCTCAAACCTATATAAAGATCCAGCAACATGAAACACTTTTAATCCGCCATCTTTGAAATAAAATCCATGTGTGTAAGGGTAAGAATAAGGCTCTATAATATGAAATATCGTTGCGTAGATTTCCCATCGTTTGGCAGGTATGACGTCACTTCCTTTATTATACAATGACAGTTTGACTAGATGGTACCCCTTATGGCCCATTTTCTGTCGACTTATAAAGTTGTCCAGCACAGTGTAATTTATAATAAGATTTTCAGCAATTGTGTCTATTTCTAGCTGTGACGGTTGTGGCAACTTCCGTTCTAGACAAATAAAAAGAAGAGAACCGATTGGTTTAATAAATACTACGAATGTCTCCTTGTAAGGAGACCAAACACATATAACACACACATACATGTATATATAAACAATATTTTTGAATTAATGAATTATTCCATCTCCAAAAAAAAAAAGGTTAAAGGATTTTGACAGCGATAGATTAATCAACGTAATTATTGAAATCCGAGCATAAACTTGTGTTATCAAGGAATTTCACACAAAGGTTCATTATTCCAGTACATAAAAAGATATCTCTAAAAAGATACATTTGCATGGTCACTCGATGAAAACAATTATGTGGAAATCTCATGAAAATGTGTAAATAAACATATATGAAAGGTCTTCTTAAAAGAGACATTTATAGTACAAAGTTCCCTTTTCAGTGACGCAGTATCATATTACCAAACGAAGAAGAAATATAAAAGAATTTTATTTATTTCTCATTATTGGGCCACCTTATTCCGCCAGGACGGCCTTTATCGCCCATATTTAAGCCTTAACTATGACTTTTGTAGGAAACATAAAGATTTTGTCCTATGGAACATTCCTATGGAATTTGGTTGAATTCTGTCAAATAATTAATAGATGCAGACTGTTTTGTATTTAACTAAACTGAAACCACTTTCTAACCGTTCTCTACATGATTCTCTATTTCAACACGTTTACAAAAAAGATTTGAACGGAACATTATTTTCATGCAGAGACAAATCAATCTCAATGATTTTGGTAATAGAATTGTTTGAAAAGGACCGACAGAACGATTTAAACAGACAATAAAGGCACAAACCTTACTTTGAAAAAGTCACAAAACTCCTAAAATACAGGGCATTTCTCTAAGATATCAATCGAGGAAATACCGTTATGTTGTTGAAAATTCACTATCATTTCGATGCCTTAAAGAAAGCTGACTCGAAAAACGTACGGAATACTATGCAATTTGATTGAATTCAATCCAGTAGTTTCTGAGGAAAAGACTTTTTAAGAAAGTGTTACGGACTGTCGAACGACTAACACGTTCTCAACACAAGCCCTGTGTTCATGAGGACAAAACGTTCAAAACTGTTTTCCAATTTTACCCCGCTTTGTAAGCAAGTGCACGTTATAAGCGGAGTAAAATTGGCAAACAATTTGCACTGTTTTGTCATCCTACCCACAAGGCTGAGATCGCTGGCCTTCGACCAGTAGAGCTAACGATACTCATAAAAAGCAACAAGAAAACGAAAACATACCGCCAAAAAGCCAAATGGAAAACTCGGAAGTTGACCCTGTTTTCGGACCTTGGTCAAATGTTCTGCAATGAAAGTATGTTTACAATACGTTGACTTACATGTACGACGTATCTGGCTGTGGATACAAGCTGGAGTCGTTTCGTTGACGTTTCTTCGAATAAGCAACCCAACAAAAAGTTTCGTTGAGATATAAAGTTCCATCGGGACATTAACAATCATTCCGATCAAAACTATTTTAAACCACACACTCAGCCCTACAACCATTCATTGAAAATATTCGTTCAAATTGATCAAAAACGCTCTGAAATTGTTGAAAAACGCTTCGAAACCATTCAAAATGAGCAAAGTTCTATGAAATCGATCAAATGATTACGTGATTTTATTGGCTGGTGTTCATTTTCAAACGTCTGATTTGTCCATAAACACACACAAAAGAAGAGTACGTTGCCTTTTTAGCTCACCTGAGCACGAAGTGCTCAAGGGAGCTATTGTGATCGATCGTTGTCCGGCGTCCGTCTGTCCATCTGTCCGTCACGGCGTCAACTGTTTCTTTAAACGACATCTCCTCCTAAACTTATGGGTCAAAATAGAAATATTCCTTGGGTGGTCCCTTATGAAAATTGCTCAAATGGAAAGGATCCGTGCCATATCACGGGAAAAGGGGCCTTAATGGCAAATTTCTTGTTTACACTCTAGAAGCCACAAATATGGTCCAATCTTCATGAATTTTGGTCAGAATGTTGTTAGGTCATGAGGATGAAGTCTATTGAAAATTGGAAGGATCCTTGCCATATCACGGAAAAAGGGGCCTTAATGACAATTTTGTCAACAATTTCTTCAAACGGGATCTCCTCCTAAACTTAAGGGTCAAAATCAACCAAACTTGGCAGAAATATTCCTTGGGTGGTCCCTTATAAAAATTGCTCAAATGGAAAGGATCCGTGCCATATCACGGGAAAAGGGGCCTTAATGACAAATTTCTTGTTTACACTCCAGAAGCCACAAATATGGTCCAATCTTCATGGAACTTGGTCAGAATGTTGTTAGGTCATGAGGATGAAGTCTATTGAAAATGGGAAGGATCCGTGCCATATCACGGAAAAAAGGGCCTAAATGACAATTTTGTCAACAATTTCTTCAAACGACATCTCCTCCTAAACTTATGGGTCAAAATCAACCAAACTTGGCAGAAATATTCCTTGGGTGGTCCCTTATGAAAATTGCTCAAATGGAAAGGATCCGTGCCATATCACGGGAAAAAGGGGCCTTAATGACAAATTTCTTGTTTACACTCTAGAAGCCACAAATATGGTCCAATCTTCATGAATTTTGGTCAGAATGTTTGTTAGGTCATGAGGATGAAGTCTATTGAAAATGGGAAGGATCCGTTCCATATCACGGAAAAAAGGGCCTAAATAACAATTTATTTGTTTACTCTCTAGAAGCCACAAATATGGTCCAATCATCATGAAACTTTGTCAGAATGTTTGTTAGGTCATGAGGATGAACTCATTTGAAAATGGGAAGTATCCGTGCCATATCAAGGGAAAATTGGCATTAATGACAATTTTCTCGTAAGAGCTCCAAATGCCACAAATATAGTCCAATCTTCATGAAACTTGATCAAAATGTTCGCCAGGTCACAAGAATGAACTCTGTTGAAAATGGTAAGGTTCATGCCATATCATAGGAAACGGAGTCTTAATGATAATTTACTTGAAATATCAGGTGAGCGATTTATGGCCCTCAGGGTCCTTTTGTTAAACGAAATTATCGATTAAGTATTACCTCCCTTAAAAATCAATCAAAGCTCGCTCACAACACCCATTCAATTTCATTCCAAAATAATTCTAAAATCATTCATCTTTTTTTAATTTCACAATGCTCGTTATTGTACGTTATGTTTACAGTTTAAAACATCATTAAATTGAAAAGGGGTATGACTTTGGAATGATAATTGAATGAAACAGAATGAGTGCGATGAGTGAGTTTTGGGTGAAATTAAAGGGAGGTAAACCGATATCGCCAATTTTGTCCGAGATGAAAAAAATCAGCGATATCCATTACCTTCTTTTAATAGAATTCGCATTAAAGTTCTATAAATAGCTTTCTATTTCTTCAAGCACCAACCAGACACTAATAATTTCAATTACGTCAATGAAATCTCAATTTATTTCTAGCTAAATTTCTTTTTGGATTTAGTTGTTGATCTTATGTACGTTAGTGATTTTGGAGCATTTATGAATGATTTCGGGGAGTGTTTTTCATAATACTCCTAACTGGACGCAATGTCAAGGAAAAGGAGAAATCATATTACACTTCAGACGAGCACGGAACATCATACAGTGCACTGTGGTAAATCGGGTTCGATCCCCGACGGCGGCAATCATTCTTTCCGACTATTTGTCCCTCACCAATAGGTTGATAATCGTAGCCCTATGTGAAATTGTATCTGGAGGCTAGGATGTGGTGGCCGTACTGGTGAGAGAAATACCAGGAATCAATTGTTAAGCCGCCGCGACATAACTGAAAAAATGTTGAAAGCGGTGTAAAACTTGAAACCAAGCATAGATGAAGAAGCGATCGGTTTAAAAAAAATAAAAAATAAAACAAACAAACAAACACACACACACACGAAAAAAAAAAGACCCCACACTTTTCTCTGAGCGTAAGAATTGTAAAAATAAACTGTAAAAAAAATAATTACCTCTGAAACAACAACAGAATTAGAGCAGCCCCAACAAAAATCAGAATATGGAATCTACGGCGACTAACACGTGTAAACATGGCCGCCAGATACCTTCTTGTCATTACGATACACCCCATATCACGCGAATTGCTTTCTCATCGTACATGAAGCACATTTATGTGGTCTAAGGTTGTCGGTAGAGTAACATTGGATGGCATTTATTATCTATCCTATTTCCCTCCTTTATGTTTCATCATGGCACTACATTATCTGAAAGTGAATAAAAAGGAAAAACACGATAAAGGGTGGGAAGTTTTAAAATCCATACAAACAGAAGTGCCGCTGTTATAAAGTACACGCCATTTGAAGGAAAATTCTAATATAACAAGGGGCAAATTACCCATTCTGCCTGAAAAGTAGTTCTACGCAAGCAAAACGTTCAGCCGATCTCAGAATTGCATATGCTTTCGCACTTAAACGATGTCTTTGAGGTTTCAACAAGTTATGTAGAATCCTTGTTTCACTCCATTTTAAAATGCATTGCTGTCAGACGGATACAATTCTTTAAAAAGAGTTAATTGAATCTTAGTGATCACAACTGTTTTGAAAACCTATTAACATCTGACAGGATTGTTCTTACGCGGTATTAATACTAGTGAACGTAAACGTCCACCAAAAACCCATTTAATTACTGTGATGCAATGTGCACGTGTATATTTAGATTTCACTGACAAAATTCCATTTATAAGAGTCTGATAGGTTTGTGAAGAAATAGGAAGCTATTTATAGAACTTGTATACATATTTTATTAAGGGGAGGGAAATAAATATTGGATTACATCCCATTAAATTCACTCAAAACTCGCTCTACACACTCAGTCAATTTCGTTCCAAAAATCATTCAACTTGTCCATTTCACGATGTTGTTAACTGTACAAGTAATAATATCGTGGAATTCGCAATCACACCTACATGTATCACACAATTTCAAATCACACACTTAGCGCTCCATTCAGGCATTTCAAATACTCAGTCGAATCAGCCTCAGTGAATTAAAGGTGACATGATGAGGCACATAGTCTTTAATAATAAGGATGGCAGTGCTTTTGTTGTTAGTTTTCTTTTATTTTAATTGAAAAATATGTTTTTCGTCCAATATGTTATACCTAGGTTAGCCTGTACAGCCCATCAGTTTAGCTAGTCTTTACAGTAAGTAACATCGGAATCGACATTCACCCCGATCAAAACCATCCTAAATTGACACTTCGCGCTCCGTTTATTTATTCCAAGCAGTCACTCAAAACCGCTCGAAAATCAATTCAGACAAAATTTGAATTCGTTCTAAACGAACAAAGTATCATTGATTTAACTAATTATTGTACGATTATTTAAGGCTTGTGCGTCTAATTGTTTCGTGAAGACACAAAAATTAAAAAAAAAAGATTTATTTAAAGGGAGCTATAAAATATAGCTTAATTTTGTCCAACTTTGGCGAAATTAGCGATATTAAATAGAGGATAATCGTTTGTTTCAGTGTAAGATCGATTTATATTTCATTGAGTGAACAACAAACGCTATATTTTCACGAGTGGCAGAGCCACGAGTGAAAATATAGCTTTTGTTGTTCACGAAACGAAATATTAATCGATCTTACACGAAAAACAAACGATTATTCTATTTCTTTAATGCAAAAATGAGACAAAATGTGAAATTTCTAGGACACATTTCCGTAAAACGCGTCATTTTGCACGTGATTGCTATGCAACGTTCATTGTGACGTCACTTATTTCGCCCCGCATACATGACGTCAGATAGGATGAAATGCACAAAAGCAGGGTATAAGCTTTTGATAATTTCACTGCTTTTGCAGTGGGATTATCAAGTGATAATCTACCGTTATTTCTCGATAAGCCACCGAAAAGCATTAAAGAAGTAATCGTCCTTACATTTCATTCAAAACTCGTTCCACATAATCATTTAATATCATTCCGAAATCATCCAAACTTACCAATTTCGCGTTGATCTTAATACATATATTATGTACATTCGCTTGTCCTGTGCTTAAATCTAAATATTTACAAGGCTGTTTCTCTAATGGTATTCAACTTTGCATGTTCCCAAGCGTACAAAGCACGTTCACATTTCAAAACGATCTTAAATCCTGATAGCAGGGTATAATGTATCGATTTATCGACCTAATGACAATTACTGCTATAAAAACTTTTATGGCTTTACTAAATGAAACATTGCAGCTGCAGATATATGGGCGACAACTGGGTTTTCCCATGCAATACATACACAAATCAAAGCACTGAAAGTACTGATGGTGGACGTTTCTGTTGGCATACTAGAGTGATTCGTCCATTGTTGAGAAAAGAGAAATTTTACATGTAAAATTACGATAAAAGGAAAATGACCTGACCCAAGTTCGCATCTTGCTTCAGATAAACATTTCTCAACACATATCGTCGAGCGTCAACCAATTTCCTGTTATCACAAGGTTTTGATAATTTTCGGAATTATGCCGGGTGTAGTTTAGAGAGTGATTGTTTGATCCATTTGGGTATAAAAGGAAAGAAATGACAATTATATGATCTAGGTTATAATTCTTATTTTGAAATACTAACCGATTCTCCAATACTCAGTATATCTGCCAATACCACTACTAAACAATCCTTCCGTACCCCCAACTGCTTGATGGACCAGTCAAACACTTTTAAAGTTGCAACAAAAATGATATCTTTGAAAGGTTTGATTGAATAAATTGTCGATTTTTTTTTCAACTACAATATTTCGAAATGTTTTTGAAAGTTTTGGGGTTATTTTGAAATTTTTGAGTGAGTGGTTTGTGAGTTTGTCCCGATTTGAACTTCAGACTGTTCATTTTTCTTAGGCATTCCGATAAAATCGATTTTAGTCAAATTGTCTCGAAACATAAAAACTTAAACATAATCAATATAATACACGACGTTTAAAGGAATAATACAGCACTGTAGTCACTAAAATGTTTGAATATACCTTCATGCAATATTAATGTCATCTTTTCAATGCCTTGAGGCAATTTCATTCATTAAACCTAAACAATCCATATATTGTTTAAAACAAAATATCATTCACTTGGCATAATGTGATTCATTATCTTTGCAATAATAGATCAAGTATGTTATTCAAACAAATATCTAAAAGAAAGGAAAGAAACTAATACAGTGAAAATGAAGAACTCTTTTCAAGGTCACCCTACTGCAATTGCATATTTTATAGATGGTCACTTAAGACCACACTAGTGTGAAGCTTTTATTCACAACATGAAAACACTAAATCGAAATACAGTTAACATCCTCGTGAAGTTGACAGGGTGAATGATTTTGGAATGATTTACGAATGAAATTGATTGAGCGTGCTGAGAGAGTTTTCAGTGGATTTTAATGGGAGGTAATCCAGTATCGCAAATTTTGGTAATGATGAACAAAATTAGCGATATTGATTTAACAAAATATGCACAAGAGTTCCATAGCTTCCTACTTCTTCAAGAACCTATTAGAAGCTTACAATTTGAATTATATGAAAATCTCTATCCAATTTTTTTTGTATGACGTTGTTGATTTTTCAATGGGTTTGAGCGTCTTTGGGCGGTTTGAGTGATTGTTTGGAATGAATGAATAGAGCGCTGAGTGTGCGATTTAGAATGGTTTTGATAGGTGAATGTCAATTTCACGATGTAACTAACTGTAGTGCTTTGAATAAGATCCTTACAGAAGTATTTTCCTTTTATATTTCAATAATCAATTAAAAAAAAGTAACTTCATTATTTCTCATAAGTTGAAATCATAAGAACAATTGTGACCCGCGTCGCAAAAAAAAACCTCCCTGGAACTCGGAAAATGTCTTAAGAAAAAATAAGACAAAGTAGATAAATAAAATAAATGAAAAAGCGATTGGTTCTAGTAGAGTTCAACACCAATTGAGGAATGAAGACATGAATTGTAACTTTCATGTAGAAATGAAACATAACACTTATTACACTGTATGTAATCGGCGAAGCGGATTCATACATGATTGTTATTAAGTTTTCAGTTGAATTTCTCCATGAAATAAATAAATACTCTGTTCATATTTTATGATTTAATTATATAAAAGAAAACTGTTAAGATTTTCCAATATAAATCTAATAGGACTTCTTTGTGCGGAAGCTTGATTGATTGATTGAATGGAGTTTAACGCCGCTTTCAACATTATTTCAGTTATATCGCGGCGGCTGGAGCACCTAACAATGGATCCCTTGTATTTCTCTCACCAGGACAACCATCACATTCTTTCCTAGCCTCCAGCTGCTATCTCACATAGGTCTACGATTATCAACCCATTGGTGAGAGACAAATAGTCGGAAAGAATGAGTGCCGCCGTCGGGGATCGAACCCGGGACGCGGAAGCTTGAAAGTCGTTGCCTACTCAAAATGTTTTTCATTGTGGAATGAAACAATTTTCTAAGCCAATCAGAATGTACGAATCAGGATGAATAAAACTGGTATTGAATTATTTCAAAATATCATACAGAGTGATTATTCATGAGATCGGAGTCCACACAGTGTGGACCCTTATCAGTATGCAAGGTCTGGACAGTCTGTAGTAAGGTCGGCACATTACAATATTGGTCCTGTTGCATGCAGGGTGACATAAATACCAAAGAAAAAATATTTGAAATAAGATTTTATCAGTTTTAGTCAAAGTATTGAACTTCATAAAGACCGAAATCGCTCCTTGCTCAAACTTTTTTCTTTGCAACCCTTAAGGTGGTCTCACCCTCTTACACTAACAATACAAATCAGAGCTACAGATAAATTAGATGGGGCATGTTGAATTTCGAATTGAATCATTTCAATAAAACTTTTACCAATCTTATCTTGTTGGTCATCATTTGAATCGTCTCAATGAGACGAATCAAATGATTACCTACAATATAGGATTTCAATAAAAATAAAATGAAAAAATAATAATTGGCATTTGTTCCTTTAATCTGTACATCTCAAACATCTTAAATCAATTCATTCTACAATGAAGAAAATAAGGACAGAACATATTTGTATATTTAACCGTGGAAATCAGAAACCGGCCTTGTAGTGAAATATCTATTAAAGCCTTGAAAATGTAAAAGGCCTTAGAAAAAAAATGTATAAATTACTTTTTATTTTATCCTGAGAACGAACCGAGCATGTAGTTCTACACATAGATTTACAAGTTTCTAGCGTTTTACTTAATATAGTTGACCCGTAATAGTTTTGCAGCGTTTCAGAACTTTGACAGTAATAAGCAAGGTTTCCCAATGTTTAAATTCGGAACCCTCGATCAACATTGCCTTGAATGATCGCGACATGAGTACTGAAATGTAACGGAACTTTTACGGGACCACTAGCTTTAGGGACAGCTTAATGTTGCTGCTTGCAT
Source organism: Fragum whitleyi (assembly GCA_948146395.1). Classification (NCBI taxonomy): domain Eukaryota; kingdom Metazoa; phylum Mollusca; class Bivalvia; order Cardiida; family Cardiidae; genus Fragum; species Fragum whitleyi. The sequence continues at coordinate 46,998,567 of OX411551.1, read as the reverse complement.
ATGCAGGGAATGCTATTTACAGCTTCGATTTCACTCGAAAGAGTCCGGTTGAATCAGCAAATTTATTGAATAAACCGATATCGTTACATATATAAATTGGGAGTGAATACATCGATGTATAGACCTGCAATTTCAAGTGAGTGATCAAAGATCAATTTTACATTGAAAATGATAGGAGATAACGGTTTCTCGGACCTCACTCTTTCTTGCGGAACTATACATGTGTAAGTTTACTCTGTAGAAAAACAGACATACAAAACAAGAAAAAAAAAAGAAAAAAAAAAGGCAATCTTGAAAGTCGGTGATAAATGCGGGATATACACCACGAAACTTTGCTTTAATGAATGTGTACATTGAATAATTGATGTTCTCTAGCTATACCTGTATGTTCTAAAATGATTAAGGAATTAACAAAGCAGACGAAACGTTTTGGTCGATATGCAACATTCAACTATTTACAGCAAGTTAAAACTATCGTTAAGCTATGTTTGACACAAACCGGATTGTAGATAAAATCCTAAGTCGTTATTTTTATACAGGTCATTTAAAAATAGATTTCTACAAAATATTTAAAAAATAAATATATCACACGGCGTGCAAACGCACGATTCTATTCATCAAATACAGAATACACAAAATCACAAAATACATATACCTAGATTACGTGTTAGCTATATATCCATTTACACAGGTGTATGCTAACACGTTTGACAATCAGTGTTGATTATGCCTATTAACTACTTAACACTTCAACTTGTCAACATTATAAATGTCATGGTAAGATCTTTATCATTTGCGACTATAAACGTGGTCATGACGTATTCGTGATTGATGTATTATATTATAGATCTATGTCATGTGCCTGATCCGGGGACGATGAGGAGGGGGGCATTTCATCATCACTCGGCCATATCGGTACACTGCAACAGACCTCGGATGTATGTAAGGCGGATAAATTGTACATTTTGTTAGTCGTAAACAGTGCATGAAAAACTAGCGCGGAGACAACCGGCGCTCTCTCTAGATTTGTATCTTTTACAGTAAATAACGGCTGAAAAATCTTACTTTTTGAGAATGGCAAATCATTCTCAAAAACTAAGATTTGTCAGCCGTTATTCAAGTCTCTTAAGCTATTTATATAGGGATATGATGGTTTCATGTCAGTGACTTAAACGAGTAGCGTCGAATGTTTTCACTCAAAGTTTCGAGGACTAACGACATCTAAACCGAGGTCGTCGAGTTTTTTCAAGGTTTTCCCGGAAATTTTAAGAATAGTCCGTCTCATGAGTTCCCACTTCGTCTAATCCCATTTGGTCTAAAAGTCAATTTCCCATTTCGTCTAAAACAAATATTTTGATAAATTCCCATTTGGTCTAAAAAATCATTAACTCATTTGTATAAAAAATTATGCCTTATAATGTGTTTATTATACATTTTCTTATAATATATTGAAAAAAGGAGTTAATCTTTATGTTTTAATGCCTAAATAACAAAATATTTGGATAATGCTTTGAGCTATTTTCTGATAAGAAATTATCTTAACCATTTTTTTTTATCTAAGAACAAAACAATTTTTTTTAACATTTCGAAGAAAAATAAATCAACAATTATATAAAAAAAAATCATTTAATGAAAAATAATTTTGCAAGTGTTTGTTGGGGGGGGGGGGTGTCGTATATAACACCTTTATGACATTAACACCTCTATGACACTCATAGCATGTCAAAAACCATTTTGTAGACGAAATGGGAAATTGATACAATAAGGTCAAAACATTTTAGACCAAATGGGAATTTTTGGTCTAAACCAGTTTTTTTATAGTGTAGACGAAATGGGATTAGACGAAGTGGGAATAAACCTCTCATGATGTACATCCGAGATTAATCGTGAGATTGGCCGAGTGGTGTTCCGAATGGGGTGTGTGTGTGGGGGGGGGGGGATAGGAATCATCATCGCGGGACCTGAAATGGCGTGGATCAAAACGATATCATTAATTTCGTAAATTGGCAGGCAAACTATCGTAAATCATCGATGTAATTCTAAAACCTCGTAACTATAGCTTGATCAAAACTGTAGCTACGAGGTTTTGGGATGGTAACGACGATATGCAGAATGAAAAAGGCTGTAGTAACATTTGATGGCTTGCTTGTCATCTTACCTATGATAAAGTTACTTTGACTTCTAGTTTCTCGTACATGTAACTTGATAACAATTTTTTGTTGAAATACCTGGAGTCCAGAACCGCACTCCCTGGATCCTTTAAATCCGAACCGGGATCTTTATCATTCCTTGGCCTTTAGCAAATAAATGGCCAATAGATTAGGTAAAACAAGGACATTGAAGTGCATTCAATATTTATCGATCAAACGACCAAAAAATGTGACCCGTCACGCATAAAGGGACTATCCGGGAATTCTGTAAAATGAATTATTGAAAAAGAGATTTGATCCAGCATAGGTCAACCAGAAATCGTATTTCCAAAAATTCTTTCACTGGAAGGTAGATTGATCATTTTAGATTCAATTCGCGCAGTCTGACTAGGGTCGACACTTTACGTACTTCCAGATGGTCCTTTTTCGCGTGACGAGTCACAAATCATATTAAGTAAGTGGTATGATTAATAGACCCATGGTTACAAAAACAGAATTTGTTTTTTTGTTATTGTTGTTGTTAATTTTAGCTCAACTGGACACAGTCGTGTGAGGCTATTGTCGTGGCCAGGGGACAGTTTCATCAAAACATTTAAGACGTATTTTTGTCTTACTGATGACTTTTGAATAAGTTATAACAACAATCACTTTACATAGGTATTGATAGATTAGTGTCCTTAACATGTGGTATGTCATCGGTAAGACAAAAATGCGTCTTAGATGTTTTGGTGAAATAGGCCCCTTATGTCCGTCGTGTAGACCCTTTCGCCTGTTCACTTATACTGGCTTTTAATATCCTCTCCCCTGAAACTACAGTACAGAATTCAACCAAAATTCACAGGAATGGCGAAACTTTTGCATCTACATGTACTTCTCAGATCTTAACCAAACTTCATAGAAAAGATTCCCTGGTTTTGGCCAGTTAGGGCTGATAGTATGGACGCTATAGGCTATAAAGTTATCAAAAAGGACCACATTTGGTGAATTATTAAAGAAAAACATCTTGTTCTCTGATACTACTGGGTAGAATTCAACTAAAATTTTCAGGGATGATGCTTTGGACATGCTCTTTTTAATTTTATTGGTTTAATCCTAATCAGACTGAAAACATGGGCAGTACGAGTTGTAGTCTTCAAAAAAATCGTCTTGAAAAAGTGAAATATAAAAAATCTTTTTCTTTAAAATTACGTGTCAGATGTCAAGCAAACTTCGCCGGAATGATGCCTGTGACATGCCCTCAGATTCCTTGATTTAATCTTGACCAGACCTATAACATGTCATTGAGCAGTATGGACTGTTGAGTCACCAGAGAATTGCCCCTCTTGAAGAAATATTAAATAGAGGATAATCATTTGTTTCAGTGTAAGATCGATTTATATTTCATCGAGTGAACAACAAAGGCTATATTTTCAGGGGAAAATATAGCTTTTGTTGTTCATGAAATGAAATATTAATCGATCTTACTCGAAAACAAACGATTATTCTTTTTCTTTATTGCAAAAAAAGACCAAATGTGAAATTTCTAGGATATATTTTCGTAAAGCGCATCATTTTGCACGTGATTGCCATGCAACGTTCATTGTGACGTCACGTATTTCGCCCCGCAAGATGACGTCAGATAGGATGAAATGCACAAAAGTAAGGTATATAAGTTTTCGATAATTTCACTGCTTTTGCGGTGAGATTATCAAGTGATAATCTACCGTTATTTCTCGATAAACCACCATTAAGCATTAAAGAAAAAATCTCTTTTTCTGAATGAACAGTTGTTGATGATTTTAACAGGTAGGTTTTTAGGATTGAAACTCGCAGTTTCTTTGATTTATATGGTGATAAGTTACCACATCATGGAAAAGCGGGTCTTCATAGGCAAACAATTGTCGTTTTTGTAAACTGTAAAAAAGTTCTTATATAGTCATTTTTTGCGTGACGGTTTACACATTATTTTTCATTAGAGAGATTACGAGTCCTTGCCCGCTGTCTGGAAGTCTTATTCTGCATTATTAATGAACTGGCAGGGCGGGGCTTAGCCGTGACGTAATTTGGCGAGTTAACTTTTAAATATTAGGGTACATTGAAAAATTAGTAGGCAATAATGGTGAACGCGTGAAAATAACTGTATCCTAAAACTAAAAGGATTCACGTGCTAAGAGAAAGTGAACACATTTGTCGTTGGGTTACCAAAGCCTCGAAACTCCAGTTTACGCGTATTTAGTATTATCCATAATTAATGCCCTGGTAGGGCGGGGCCTATGTAACGGATCATTGCATTTAAGGTTAAAGTAAATCAGCTTTTATTTTAAGCAATTTACTTCTACAGAGTTGACATAAATAACTCAAATCCTTAAATCGTAATTTAGTAACCAATTCATCGTAACTTCAGCTTAATCAAGCTGAAGCTACTAGGCTTTGGTAACCAATGAAATGCGTTTACTCTCTCTAAGCACGTGAATCTTTTCGGTTTATTACAGTTATTTGCATGCGTTAACAATAAAGAATTCCAAGTTTTGAAAAGTAAACTCGCTAAATAACGTCACGGCTAAGCCCCGCCCTACCAGTTCATTAATAGCACAGAATAACAAACATACGATAAACGACCTCACATTATTTATGTCGACTTTCTGTAGAAGTAAATTATTGTAAATAAAATCTTTTTTTACCTTAAACTCAAGTGCAACGACCCGTTACTTAGCCCCCCCCTGCCAGGGGATTAATCATGGATTATACCAGTCCTGTAAACATTTTATTCTTATCAACAAAACTAATAATTATTCTAGTAAAAAAACTCGCTGTCATTGTTGGTTTGTTCGGTCAACGAACCAATGTATAGAGATATATACATGTATCTTATATGCGTGTAACACCTTTTCTTGTTTATGAGGGCAACTGAATGAAGTCATAAATGTTTAGAAATTTATCGATCTGCGCCGTCAGTCAAACCCCACTTCGATTCACAAATGACTATAAATTTTATAAGGTACAGTTGAGGCCACCATGAAGTTGACAAGATGAATGAAACTCGAATGATTTCGGAATGATGAAACGTACACGGTCACTTCTCAGTTATTCAGACAAACGGACAACTTGTACTGGGTTAGGTTTTAATACCGAAAGAGTGAACTCTCTATGAGTTCAGCGTTAAGTAACAATAATCGTGTAAACTAATGTCAATTAATGCAATCTGATCGTTAAAAAGTCCTTATACGGACTAGCCCATTTCACAAAAGAAGCTTTTATCCTTTAATTTTGAATCAAACTGAACCATAAAATAATTTGGGCCCGTGCGTGACATTTCCAACAATTTCACATGTGCGAAAGCAATGTCTCTGGTCAGTCTTTGCATGCGCACAGTCTGACCAGAGTCTTTGATAGGCACTCTATTGATAGATAAGGTATCAGCCCTCTCAGCCAAATTGTCAGCAATATTCTTGTTGTATTGTGTCGTTGTCTAGGCCCCATAGTGTCTATCCATCACAGACAATTGCAATAGTTGGAAATGTCACACACTGGCTCAATTATAATCTTTTTTTCCAAGTAAGGGCTTTCAGAGAATTTGCTATCATTTTCAAACTTTCCTTATTACAATCTGTTGCTTATACAGTCAACAACATCGTGAAATTGTCATTTCCCTCGACCAAAACGATTTTAACTGGTCGCTCAGCGCTCAATTAATTCATTCCAAACACTCACCAAAACCACTAGTCAACAAACTTGCGGCTCAGCGGCCTTGCGGCCCATCAGTTTAGCGGCCTGGAGACCGAAAAACTAAATAAAGACAGAATCAAACACCTAGCAGCCTTGCGGCCTGAAGGTTAAAATAAAGACTGATAGAAACACTAGTCAGCGGCCTAACGGCCTAGCAACCCAGTGACATGGCAACTTAAAAATGATTAAGACAGAAACAAAAAGCAAAAAAAAAAAAAAAAAAAAAAACAGCCTACCGGCCCAGCGGCCTGATGGTAAAATTAAGACTGATAGAACCACTTCTTAGCGGCATGGCTTCCTGAAAATAACATATATCGACCACATAACGTAGAATTCACATTAATATTAACGTCATTTTAGACGTATAAGCCAAGGACAAATTTTACAACTTATGATAGAAAGAAAGCCAATTAGATAGATGTCAAGTTTATTTCGAATTGAAAATTTTGTTGCACTATATTGTTTGTCCTCTTCATAATTATCAAAAGAGCGTCTGAACTTCTTGCGCTTAGTCTTTTTTACACTGTTTTAGAGTGACATTTTTACCTTTCTTATTGGCGTTTCTTGTAGTTAGAATACAAAACCAAGACATACCAGGTTTCGTTTTCTGTGTAAAACTCGATGCCGTCTTGAAAAGAAGGAAATATGTTTACGTGCAAGCTTTTATGTAGAATAGAAGTTTTAATGGTAACGCTGGGCTGCTAGGCCGGTGGTTCTATAAGTCTTTATTTTACCTCTAGGCCATTTGGCCACGGGCCGCTATGCCGTTTGCTCTTTCTGTCTTAATTTCAATTTTAGGTCGCTAGGCCATCAGCGTTCGGCCAGTCTTTTTTTACCTTCAGGCCTCTAGGCTGTTGATTCTGTCTATCTATAAATGATTTTAAGGTCGCCAAGCCGCAAGACCCCAGGCCGCTGGTTCGATCAGTCTTTCTTTTAGCTTCAGACCGCTAGTATGTTTTTCATTTACCTTTAGGATGCCAGGCCGCTTTGCCGCCATGCTGCTGGACCACCGGGCTGCTGGACCGCTGCGACGCTGGACTTTTGCTCTATCAGTATTTATTCTACCTTCAGGCTGCCGTGACGATGATCCGTATCTGAGTTCTTTCTACCTCAATCTTATTTTAGGTCGCCAGGCCGCTAGACCGATTGTTCTATAAGTCTTTATTTTACTTTCAGGCCGCTGGACCGCTAGAGTAGGCCGTTCGTTCTATATAGCTTATCACGCTGACCCTTTTTATCAGAATGGTATGGGTTAAAATAGTTTTGGTTACGAAATGAACGTATCAAACGGCAAACTAAGCCATTAAAAGAACTTATATTTTATTTAAAACTTGTCTTTTCTTCGTCCATTATTCATGAATTCTGTCTGAACTGCTAAATATACTGCTTGTTTAGTTGCAAGGGAAATTACCCTTAAATAATTACTTGGAATAAAGGCGATGCATTTACGTGTATTATGCTCCGGTTTCATTAATTGTACGACCTTCTGCACGAAAAAGGGTCATCTGGATTTTGCATAACATATTAAGGACGATTGCTAGAATAAATTTTCTGAGATAGAATTTTTTTATTTTTCCATATTTTGTAGATTAAAGTATGCCGATTGCAAAAATGGAAAGAAAAAAAGGGGTCACCGAATCAGATTTTTCGTAAAACGTCATAGAATGTCATAGGTATCGAGTAAATGTTTGTCCGATTTTTTCGCCAATTTTCATTTCTTGGTAATGGCTTAAAACCATAACGCAATCAAATCTAATCAAACAACTCACGTCAATTTTATTTTAATTTCATAGATAGGAAGTTATTTGCACTGAACCTAACACACAATTGTCGATTGAAAGAAAAAATAATGAATTTGAACGTATTTTTTCCCAATGCGTAAAAACTGGTATATCGAAAATGAACGAGAATATTTTCAAAATTTATAACTTTTGATTAAATTTCTCAAAAACTCTGAGATAGAAACTTTTATTTTTTCTATATTTTGTAGATAATTATATGTTCGTGTGATATTGATATAAAAAAGGTATGGTCACCGTGCTAATTCTTGAGAAAAAATGCAAAATTCTAGGTCACCCAGTTTTGACGCAAAGAAAAAAATCACTCAAGGTTCTTTTTCTCTTGCAAATTTTATGTACAAAATCTATGATATTCAATCCTTCTTAATTTAATCGATTATGGAGTTGAATTCCTCAACAATTAGGGTATCACTTTGTTTTGCGTCAATGAATCCCAAGGTCAAATTATATGAAAAGGTCAAGGTCATATATCAAGGCCAACGTTACATAAATCATGCAAAAATCTAGTATTTTCAAAAATATTCAAGCCTCCTGAAAATAGAATACTCACATATGGAATAATAATTGATCTTGTCAATAAGCATCATCAAATTCCCTGATCGAAGTCATATGACGAGATCAAGGTCATCTATCTCGCTCACACCCCATCCCCTAATAAAATTTCAAATACACCGAGGTCTGTTAAAAATTTATCCAAACATTGGAAATCCAAAATCTGATAAGATCATTTGACAACGACAGGATCGTTTATCAAGGTCAACCTTTCAAAAATTAACCCCATCAAAACCGAAATGTGACGGTTACACGTAGCTATCGGATATACGACTGATAACGTTGTTTTGCGTCTGATTATGCGCGGGAACGTTAACGTCTCAAATACCTACAAAAACGACGCTGACGTCATATCCTTTATTCTTTATAATAAAATGGCTGCGATAATTTATATGATTATGTTTTTTAGTGATAGGATTAGTTAATCGTCTTCGTGAAAGCATTTCCCGCGAAATAAAGAAATTTAATTGGGTTTTGTAGTGTTTTTGTTACGTCCGAGATAAGTGCAAGTTTGGAGCGCATACTCCTTTTTGAAAGGTTCGATGCGCAAAGACGTTGCGCAAGAACGAACTCCCGAAATCGTCCTTAACTCCGGTCACTGCGTTTTTCGCATTTTAGAATGAAAGCGCGTCACTTCGCACGCAGGTTAATATGACGTCACAGGTATCAAGATGATGTAAAGAAAAAAAATATTAAAAAAATAACAAATCATTAAAACAAATAATAATAATAATAATTTATATGGGCATATAATAATTTGATTACAAAACGCAGTGTTGCTTGTTTTCATCAAATCGTTATACGCCCAAACGATCTCCATAGACGATAGGTAGCGTATTGACGCAAATACCACCGGAAGCCGACTACCTAAATCAAAATATCTATGGTACTGTAATTGTGTGACATATTCATGTTTGTTTTTGTTCAGAAAATTTATACGTCTTTTTCCGAAGGAGAATATCCACCAAAACACAAGTTGTTAATTGTTTAACCAATCCATACACACCGCATTAATAACACCTTTGGAGACAACTGTTCGTAAGAAAATGGCTTTGTCCTTATACTGTCAACAGGAACCTGCTAATTTTAGGCACCAAATCGTCAATAAGTTACGGCTTTTTATATGCAGAGGAATGTACCTCCGTTGTTTGAATGTAGAAATAATCAGTGGTATCGACATTCATAGGCTTCATTTCAATATGTAAGGTCACCTGAATTATTAGTGTTTGTCAAAATAAAGTCAAAGATTTCAGGTGAATCGTTTATTTGAAGTTTAATAAAAGAAAAATAAATACATTTATAATATTACCTAAGTCGCGGGAGTGAAATAAACCCGTTGAATATTTTTTGATATTACACGGGTGTTATTACACTAGTGGAATAACGATGCAAATGAGCTCAGAACGAAGAGCGACGCAATTTTGTAACCGCGAAAATTACGTCATAATATATCTATTGTGACATGAGTTTTAAACGGCGTTATACGTTTCGCGAAAAATTGAAATGTTGAATTTCAAGAATTTCGACGATTTTACGCAAAAATTCGGGTCATAGTATAAATAGAATATAAAATTTGTGCTCATAAAATACCGAATTTATTAAACGAGTCATCCAAAACAGATAAAAACTCGGCGCAGCCTCGTTTTATCTGTTTATAGATGACTCGTTTAATAAATTCGGTATTCCATGACCACTCATTCAATATCCCATATAAATAAAATGAAGCACGCTTTAGGTGCATATTTGCGTCCTAGGCTAATTATTCGAAATGAGCTTGTGCGTGACATTTCCCAAAAATTGACACGTGCGTGAAGTGTATATATTGAGCTGTGTAAACAGCCACATACTGTAAAAAGAAAATTAGCTGTTGGTCGACAGATACTTTCTAACCTTACCCATCCACTGAATGCATAGCAAAGACTCTGGACAGACTGTGCGGTCGCACAGACTGGTCTGTGTCTTTGTTTTGCCCTTTTTTGAAATTGTTTGAAATCTCACGCACATGCTCAAATGATAATAGCGCCAAATGGTTTAAAGTTATATTTGGTATATTATTCTATTGCAACTTAAAAAGTTGAAGTAACAAAGTTTTGGTCAAAGTACATGAAGATCTATCACATACAGACAGTGAGAGTCAGAAAAATTCACTGAGATTAAGTGAAAGGATGAGGAGTGGTAAACTATTTAAATTTATACAATCTCCGTAAATAGTTTTAAGAGTTGTTTTATGTATTCAATACTTTTTAAGACTTGTCCCGCGAGGTCAATACGCCTTTGAAATTGCTTTATGCATTTGTCTTTTCGTCTGAAGAATGCATACCAATACCTATTAAAATAGTTTACAGTTAACAATCGTGAAATTGACAAGGGGGTGATTTTAAAATGAAATAAAATGAGTGTGTGGAGCGAGTTTTGAGTGTAATCAGAGGACGCTAATCTAATTTCGATAATTTTGTTCAAGAAGAGTTATCTATATTTATTACCTCCCTATAATAATATAAACGTTCTTTTCCCTTTGTGTGTCTTTGCGGACCAATCAGACACTTTATAATTCACACCAGCCAATAATCGTAGAATAATTCGATCGATTTGAATAAAATGTTGACCGTCTATTACCATTTCGAAATGTTTTCAAGTGATTTTGGAGCGGTTTTGGTCGATTTGAGTGAGTGTTTGGAACCAATGAATGAAGCGATGAGTGAGTGATTAAGAATGGTTTTTAGCGCGATGGGAGTATATTTCACGATGCGACTAACTGTTATAAAGAGTAAGCACACCAAGGATATATACTGTTTTTTCGACAAAATCATCTTCATAACGCACGTGCTTACTGTGCTTTATTGGTAGGAATGCCATTGATTTTCGAATTAGGAAACATTTGCAAAGGTAATTCATTTCTGAGTTGATATATGTATACTGAGTTCCAAAAGAAAGTGTGCACTTTCACTTTTTTGCATTTCTCTTGATTTTTACAAAGTTGGAGGAAAATTATGAAGTAAATTTGATACCATACTTTAGTCGAGACCTTTCGAAATTTAAAGTCAATTCAGATTCGGAAGAAGTATCGCATGCTCAATACGCGCAGGCAGAACTTAAACTGGTGAGATTTGACCTCCTTGCAACTTTTCCTTTGGTAAAAGCTATGTGCTGATGTTGCCTTATAGAGTTTTAGAAGTCATTCCAAGCTATTTCCAAACAAAAGTTTTAATTCTTATGAAGACGTTACATGTACGTCAACGTTAGACATTGCTACGTTGTTAGGCCAGTAACTTGTCGTTGAATGGTGCAATGGCCTTCCATGACATCTCGATTTGCTTATTAAAGACCTAACAAAATGATGATCTCGACTTCTTTTCGAACATTAATGCTCAATCAATTTTAATGACATTCTAAATCTGACAAGGTTCGATTTTATTCAACGCCATTTATTGAAAGTCAAACTATGCTGTAGCATCATGCAAAATTGTATTGAATATGTGATTTTATGTTTAGAAAAGCCGCAAAGATTGAACTGATAGCATTTTAAGTTCAATTTATCGCCTAACGCGTTTCGCACATGCAAAACGTGCAAAATCAAATGTCTCAATTCAGCCGAAAATTTTTGCTCATCGTATGAGTTTTGTTTTCAAATTTCGTTTGCACATACTTTTGGGGATAGTCATACGACATTTCGTAACGATATATTGCGTAATTTCAGAGATATTCAAAATTCAAAAGTGCACACTTTCTTTTGGAACTAAGTATAGTTCTCATGGTTGCGATTATTTAAAGGGCAATTTAGTCACGGGTTACTTATATACAGTTAATTATATCTTGAAATGGATACTCACTCCGATCGAAACCATTCAAAACACTGGATCTGCGCTACAATCATTCACTCCAAACACTCTATATAATCTATACAAACGCCCCAAAATTTGTTCAAAACACTGCAAAATGATCAATACTTCAATCAAATCAATCAAATAATTACATAGAGGATTATCGTTTGTTTCAGCGTAAGATCGATTTATATTCCATCGAGTGAACAACAAAAGCTATATATTCACGAGTGACAGAGCCACGAGTGAACATATAGCTTTTGTTGTTCACGAAAAGAAATATTAATCGATCTAACACGAAAACAAACGATTATTCTATTTCTTTAATGCCAAAATGAGACAAAATGTGAAATTTCTAGGACATATTTTCGTAAAGCGCGTCATTTTGCACGTGATTGCTATGCAACGTTCATTGTGACGTCACTTATTTCGCCCCGCATAGATGACGTCAGATAGGATGAAATGCACCAAAGCAGGGTATAAGTTTTTGATAATTTCACTGCTTTTATGGTGAGATTATCAAGTGATAATCTACCGTTATTTCTCGATAAACCACCGAAAAGCATTAAAGAAATGATTTTATTAGCTGCTGTTGATTTCTTAGAAGCCTGGTTTGTTCGTGAACACAGAAAATCTGAAAATCACGTCGTATATTAAAGGGATGATAATTATATACATCGCTAATTTCTTCCAATTGGGAAGATTAACCGATACGGTTTTACCTCCTTTGTAAATCATTTAAACTCGCTTATCACACTCATTGAATTCTTTTCCAAAGAAAATCCATAATCTGTCAACTTGTCAATTTCATGATGTTATATGTAGTTGTAAAGAGGGGTTGACAGAGACTAAATGAATCAAAGTACTGAAAGTACTGAAACCTAGCAAAGCATTGATATTTAAGTAATCTTCCTTTTAAAAATTATTATGGTACAAAATCAGGGTCAAAATTAAGCGAGGAGTTAAAAAGTATACTTTCGAATTAATTTTTATTTGAATTTAGTTCACCCAAGTGACCGTACGATGTAGTATGCATAGTGAAATTCCTAGTCAAGCAAAGTCATTACTTTGCACACATGTGCCATTCTTGGAAATCCACATACACTGTACAACCGTGAGTGTGAAAAATTTCTCATTAATCCAGATTTTTCTTTCCTTTTTGTCTGTTCAAATGTTCTTATTCTCTAATTGAGTCCCCTTTCTGACATAAAAAATATTCTGGTCATGCCTCATCACGGGTTAGCCAAATATTCATGTCCCTACGTTTGCATTTTCAGATGAATTTTGCTCTTCAGAAGGTTTTATCATTTTGACTACATGTAATATACTGAACAAGTTTCGTCACAATTGCGCTAAGTGTATGGCCCTTAGAATGTAAACAAAGAAGTATCAACAGGTATCTTTTTCCCGTGTTTTCATATGGAATATTTCAAATTTTAATTAAAATGGTTCATCTAAATGACCTGACAAACATTACTATCCAATATTCATGAATTGTCGCCCCTATGATATAAACACTAAAGAGAGTTAATGACGAACGACGAACGAGAGATATATATATAATACGTACTTAGTGTATTATATGAAAAAAATATCTAACGAGGTTGGGAGAATTGAAAATTGTCGAGGCTCTGCCGAGACAATTATCAATTCTCACAACCGAGTTTGATATCTTTTTCATACAATACACTTAGTACGTATTATGTTTATCTTATAACCTCTTTTTGTCTTGTTTTCATCGATGTTTCTAACAAAAATGCGAGTTGCTAAAAATAACTGCATGATATTATTGTTCTAAAAATAACTATGAGATATCATAAAAAATATCATACGGGTTGTTATCAAACGGATATTTGTATAGTTAAAAGATAAATCTTATGATCACACAGCTCACCATAAGCCCAATTTACCCTTACGAGATAAAGTATGAGGGGCGTGAAACTGCATTCATAGGTATAGTCCGTTTGACTTCTATCAGGACCAATGTTTTCAACAATTACACAAAATGACGTTGGTTAAACTGTTTTGTATTTGGCAATATCTTAATTTTTTATTAATACCATTCCAAATTTTATGAGGAAAAATCGGTTTTAAAATAATAATTTATCTATTTCAGTAAAATAAACAATTTTGGTATTTTTCGCCCATAAACACAAGGACTGTAGAAGGCTGTTTAGTAGTAAGAAAGTGTAAACATATAGTAAAAACACGTGGTTTTAAATGAATTTTATTCCCTTTTTGGACATGATAAATTAGCATAGCGACGGTCACGTCTGTTGATATTTAAATCTCACGTGATTTGTACCGTTATTACTCGCCTGTTTGCTGGGTTTTCCTCGTGAAAATCACAACGATTTCGTTAAAATATCCATTTTGATTGGTCTGAATAAGGGAGTATGGGGGTTCATCTCAAAAACGAAAAGATTATTATCAATATCAGGTCAAATAGATTATGTAAAAAAGAATAAACCTATTTAATATTCCTAACAAGTAAATTTCAAAGACAAATTTTACTTAAGAATATACTCGTTTTTAGCTCACCTGAGCAGGAAGTGCTCAAGGTGAGCTATTGTGATCGTAGAATTTCCGTCGTCCGTCGTCAGTCGTGCGTCGTCCACAATTTCTTTAAACATCTTCTCCTCCTAAACCAGTGGGCCTATCTTGATGCAACTTGGCAGGGATGTTCCTTGGGTCAAGTTCTACCAAAGTTGTTCAAATTAATGAAATCCACCCTTAACTTTCCCTTAACCCTTAACAAAAAGGGTGAAAATATGAAAACCCTTTTTACATAGAATCAAAGAGCGAAAATCTTAAAAAATCTTCTTCTCTGAAACCAAATGGCAGACAGCTTTCATATTTGGTATGTAGCATCACCTAGTAGGCCTCATTTTAAGACCTTTGGGTCATATTTGGGCTTTGCACGGGTGCATCCCTTTATCTCTTATGAGCACGAAGGGTAGAAAATGAACATCTTCAAAAATTTCCTTCTATGAAACATGAAGGCAGACAGCTTTGGTATGTAGCATAATCAAGTGGACCTCTACCAAGTTTGTTCATATCAAGACCCTAGGATCATATTTGGGCTCCACCCGGGCACGACCCTTTTTACAAAGAATCAAAGAGCGAATCTGTTTTAAAATATTCTTTAATCGAAAGCAGAGGGCACACTGCTTTATTTTTTGGTATGTAGTATCACCTAGTGGGCCTTTTCAAAGGTTGTTCATATCAAAACCCTTGGGTCATATTTGGGCTCCACCCGGGCCCATCCCTTTCAGCTCATCTGAGTATGATGGGTGAAAATAGGAAAACCTTCAAAAATCATCTTCTCTAAAACCAGAAGGCAGACAGCTTTCATATCTAGAATTAAGAATCATCTTATGGACCTCTTCCAAGTTTGTTCATATCAAGACCCTGGGGTCACATTTAGGGTCCACCCGGGTGCTTCCCTTTTAACATAGAATCAAAGAGCGAATCTGTTTTAAAATATTCTTTAATCGAAAGCAGAGGGCACACTGCTTTATTTTTTGGTATGTAGTATCACCTAGTGGGCCTTTACAAAGTTTGTTCATATCAAGACCCTTGGGTCATATTTGTGCTCTACCCGGGCCCATCCCTTTCAGCTCATCTGAGTACGATGGGTGAAAATAGTAAAACCTTAAAAAATCATCTTCTCTAAAACCAGAAGGCAGACAGCTTTCATATCTAGAATATAGAATCATCTTATGGACCTCTTCCAAGTTTGTTCATATCAAGACCCTGGGGTCACATTTAGGGTCCACCCCGGTGCTTCCCTTTTTACATAGAATCAAAGAGTAAAAAGGCATATCTGTCTTGCTCTTCGCTGAAAATGTTCCATGGTATTGATCTTAGGCAAATATCTTCTTTTTGACATCTGCCTATCTAATTAATGTGATGTCCCAGGGGTCAAAGAGACTCAACTGAGCGAACTAAGACCATCGTGGTCCTCTTGCTATATAAAAACAACGGCTCACTAAAAGCTGTTAACTTTTGACTCGACCCCTATGCAAATGAGATCTTTTTTGGAGAGATAATTCGCCGTTCCGTTTATTATAGAAACAACTAGGTATGAAAGGCCGGTAGGTAACATGTAGACGGACGGATTTAATCATTATTTTACTTTCAAAAACTCCGAAAAACCTAATTCTTCATAGTATTAGATGGAAAACTTGTCATGATAAGCTAAAATTACTTTTCACCAATTCATATTTGAGATTTTTGACGGAATATTGATCCATAAAGAAATCAAATGGACAATATGCAACATTACGGGAGAACTACTTTTTATGGCGAAAGCATTTATTGATGTAGTGGTTTAGCTGCCAGAGGCAGTTCGCACTCATTTGATCTTTGAGACTTCCCCAAAATTTTATATGTTAACTAAAGCCAGCAAAGCGGACGCTTTGCTAGCTAAAAATGGAATCAATGTCAAACCCGAATAGAGAGTAAACACCATTTTAGACGATCGATTTCTGACCTCTCATGTATCTGTCAAACCTTTAACTCAATGTTCAAATATACATGTATATCTTAACCATCTCCAATTTGATGATTTAGATAATCTGGCTCCTTGACAAGGTGGTTAGCCGGCCTGGCCTTTTGTTGCGAGTTCAAGTTTCACCTCGTTGTAATTTTGGATATGACACTTTACAGACATGGCTCTAGTCCACCCGGATGTAATGTTTGACAGCAGTTGACAGAATACACTGTCTATCTCACTCTAGTGCGCAAACTAGTGCGCAAGCTTGTGACAAGCATGCATTTTGGTTTGTGTCAAAGAAAAAAACACTTTAAAACTTGGAGCTCATATACTCAGGTGAGCGATTAAAGACCATCAATGTCTTTCTGCTATTTTTCTCCGCTCTAAATAATCCCTGTAATTAATCCAAGGTACTGTACATTACCCTAGTCACAGTTTCTAACTCATAATCTTATATGTGATTTTGTAATTAAGAAGGTAACTTAAGGTATTTACTCTAAGGTCCGATTATTTTTTTATTCAAAATACATCTTACTTTTGTACAGAAAGTACAGTATTGCCTTTTGTAACTTAGTCGTCTGCTCTTTTCGCCCGCTTTAAACAAATCAGACTGCATGACTACTTAAAATATGGCCTACGTCGCGGGAGTGATAAAACCCTGCTGAATATTGCAATAACATGGGTGTTATTACACTAGTTGAATAAATATGCAAATTTACTGTGTTCCGTTGTTAAAATGATGTCATAATTGATTTACTGACGTCATTTCGCAAAATGCATCTTATGTTTCGCGGAAAAAGTTGAATCGAAGAATGTCGGAATTTTCTCCTTTTATCACAAAAAATCGGGTCATATTATAAATAGAATCTCAAATCTGTGGTAATTAAATACATAAATAATTAAAGTCATCATCTAACACAGATAAAAACTCGAGACAGTCTCGTTTTTATCTGTTTAAAGATGATTCATTAAATAGATTCGGTATTCATTGACCACTCATTTGATATCCTCTACTTATACAACGCCCTATGTCTCTTAGTCAGTGGACTACAAGATAATAATCCTTACTACTACAGTCCCCATCGAACAGTAACTACCAACCAACCAATTGCGATAGGACTTACAAATTATTTGATATAAAAATTGAAATGAAAGGAACGCTAGTGTCAATCGAAAGCCTTAATTGTATAGCAGACGGGTACCAACGGCGAACTGAAAAAAACAATGCTATTACAGTAAAATATATCGTGAAATTGACAAAATGAATGATTTGGAATGATTTTGGTTGAAATTGAATAAGAATATGGATCAAGGTTTGAGTGAAATTAGAGGGAGGCAATTCCATATCTCTAACTTTGATCATGACGAACAAAATTATCGATATTTCTTTACTCCCCCCCCCCCCTTTTTAAAAAAAATATATGTTGATTGATTGAATGAATGGAGTTTTATTCCGCTTTTATCTTTTTCAGTTATATCGCGGCGGCTGGAGCACCTAACAATGGATTCCTGGTATTTCTCCCAGCAGTACAACCATCACATCCTTTCCTAGCCTCCAGCTGCCCACTCACATAGGTCTACGATTATCAACCCTTTGATGAGAGACAAATAGTCGGGAAGAATGAGTGCCGCCGTCGGGGATCGAACCCGGCACCTCTAGATTGACAGTCCAAGGCGCGGCCACTTGCGCTATGACGGCGGCTAGATAAAATATACGTACTTTCCTGCTTGTGTGTCCTTGTGGACCAGTCAGTATCTTTACAATTCACACCAAGCAATAAAACAGTAGAACAGTTTGATCGATTCTGATATATGTTGATCGCCTTGAACTATTTCGAAATGTTTTCAAGTGTTTTTGATCGAATTGAGTGAGTGTTTTTAATGATTGAATGGAGCGCTGAGTAAATGATTGAGAATGATTTTGATCGAAATGACATTCAATTTCATTATGTTCAACTGTACTATAGTGATCAATGGTACAAGTCTAGTTTGAGAAATAAAGGTGACGGTTATATACACGTATGTAAAACGTACTTAGTGTTTTGTATGAAAATAAATTCTAACGGGCTTTGGGGGATTTATGGGAGCCTCGACAATTACCAATTCCCACAACCGAGTTAGATATCTTTTCATACAATACACTAAGTATGTATTATTGTTATCTGATAACCTCTATTTGTCTTGTTTTCATCGATGTTTCTAAGTGAAATGCAAGTTTCTAAAAAAAACCGGCATTATATCATTGTTCTAAAAATAACTATGTGATATCATAAAAAATATCATACAGGATGTTATCACATAGATATTTGTATGGTTATAAGATAAAATGTGACCTGACACTTGTGTAAGACAAAGTAAGACACTTTTACGTTAAAGTAGACAAGGCGAGCTATGTGAGAAAAGTTTATCATCGTTCTTTCAAGCAATCACACCCTATCATGTATGCTCCTCTATTCTATAGGAACCGATTCAAGCCAAATGAAGGTCGAAGAAGAATCTGCAATAGACCCATTTTTCAGCGAGTTCATCATAAAACATTCCTTGTATGGTGCAAATCTGGGATCTTTAACTAGGTTGGCGCTGTAACAGTTGTCATCCGCGAAACAAAGGCTAGCGCATCGAATGAGCGTGGCCGACAATCTGGATTGGATTAATTTCCCTGTTCCTCTTTGAGATCCAGTAACCATAAAAACGTTGCCTTTATATTCAAAATAAATATGAAAACCGTCACTCAAAAAGGGAACTTTGTAAAATGAATACTTGATAAAAAGAAATTAGAACAAGTACATGTAAACCAGAGATTGTATTTCAAAATTCTTGCACACCTAGATAAATTTAGCATTCTAATTTCAGTAATTTTCGAGCAAAGCGAAACGTAACGAGCCTAGTTAATCTGTGAAGTCCGTAAAGTAAGACAAGGATCTTCTTTTTACGCTTTAAACAGATCTTTTCGCCTGACGGATCACAAATGAGCCTTTACGCGAGATTTCCAACAATTTCAAATATGCGCAAAGCAAAGACTCTGGTCAGCCTTTGCATTTGCATAGTCTGACCAGAGTCTTCGCTATGCGTTTAGTAGATAGATAAGGTCTCGAAGTATCTGTAGGTCATCAGGTAACTTTGTATTTACAGTATTTGGCTGTCAACGCTTCTCAATGTTTTCACCTCGCGAATGTTTCAAATTGTTGGAAATGTCACGCACAGGCTCAAATATCTTTTGATTATGGATAATATTAGGGCTGTTCAGATTTGTAAATTTGGTTACAAATTATTATTTTATTTATCAATTTATATTTACTTGAAAAGAAAATTGATCTGTATACGTTGCTAAAATTTGAGTAATGCTTTGCTAAGAATATGAAAGTAAGCTATCACATGCACGCAAGGGCACCCTTTTATGTGAAATGGCTTATTTGTCGTCTATTATTAATTAGACGGACCTTTGAAACATTCCTAAAAAGAACATATGTATTCCCAAGAAAGATACTGGTACATTTTTTATCGTTTGAATATTCCTAAGAAAATGAAATTACTTAGAAAACTATGTTAGTATAAATATAGATTTGTCTCGGACATATATTTGGTCGCGGATATTGCACAAAAAGCGACGAAATTCAAAAAGAAATGTGATTTGTCGCAAAGGTTTACCGGGTCCGCATTTACTCGAAGAAGATATCGCATGTATATTGTCAAATGACCTTGAAATTTAGATGTGTTCTCTGAACGTTGAGTGGATTTTCACATCTATAGGTGATTAAAAGGGTCCCATAGGGAACAAAGGTGTACGGTATAGGTATATATTATTATTTACCTGAAAATACTTAAAGTATGATAGTAATTAAAAAATAAAAAAATGGCGTTCTAAATGCTTATTATGAAAGGATATTGAGATGAGTTGTACGGAATAACATGTTTATGTGTGAAAATGTTTGACATGAATATTGTAAGAATGAAATACAATAAAGGCAAGCGATGTTGATACATAGGCCTTCCAACTCCGAATTATTCAGATCCCTCTTTTTATAAGATAAAAGATTTGACACAAAACAACTAGTAAATTTTGACCTTATCTCCAAACAAAAGCGATATCTAGTTATAATTCACATGCTTTTATTACGGTAAGTTTGACGGTATTTAAGAAATAAATCGTTGTTTGTCGTTATGTTAATTTCTAATATTTGCATCGTAAATTAATAAGTAAAGTTTTGTTTCGAATCTAATAATAAGATAGTCACAAACGCGAAAGTTCAAGTAGAGTTCATAACGAATAGAACATGAGTACAAACTTAAGCTTTTCATGGATACCTCAAGAGAATTGATAGGAATAAAGGTGACAAAGTCTACTGTAAAAGTACCATTACTGGCTGTAATGATTTAAAGAGAATAGAAAACAACGTCCAAACAAGACTTGGAAGAAACTACCATTATCATCCAGTCTATCACGCGCCAGTGTTGCCAAACAAATATGAACTATGTTACCAGAAAGCGCTTTAAAAGCGTAAGGCCTATTCCTGCTAAATACGCAGAAGATCTCAACAAGCTGAGAGACGACGATTGGGATGACAACGTCATACATGGACGTATTAGTTATTTCTTAATCGACGTTCCCTCATTTGTACCCAAATTTTCCCAATATTGATAGGTACGACTCGACGTTCAGAGAATAAACCGATCTTTTAACTGCCTTGGGAAGGTGTATCCCTCTGAAAACCGTGATGATCCCTCTGAAAATACTGGACAGGGTGTTCTTTTGTTTTTCATTTAAAATTACCTCTACAACATAGTCCACACTATTACCAGATTTCTTTGAAATATTCAAAGGGTGACTGTAGACTCATGAGGAATGTTCCCGTTGAAAATGGAGTTAATTGGGAAAAGTGGAAAGGGAGCATCTTGGCATTTTAAACTAAAAACTGTTTATGCAATAAAGACGCAATAAAGTCTACAAATATGATCATAATTTTACAGGATGATTGTTTGGTGAATTCTTCTATTAGAATGATAAAAAAGGGTCCAAATGTTCGGCAATATTTTCGAATTTATTTTCAATTTCAACTCACAATGGATTGACGATTGAATTCCTTTTATTTTATATTACAATTAACGACATCGTGAAATTGACAAGGTATATAATTTGGGAATGATAATGAAATGAAATTGAATGAGTGCGTAAGTTTTCAGTGAAACTAGAGGGGGGTAATCCAATTTCGCAAATTTTGTTTAGGATGGACCTAATAAGCGATATTTTTTACCTCACTTTAATGAAATTTGAATACAAACTCTATAAATAGTTTCTCTTTTTCTCCAAGAACCAATCAGACGCTTACCAAGTTTCCTTAATATCCACCCTTTAGTTTTGGAGGAGAAGTTAAAAGAAAAAGTTAACGCTTGGACGGGCGCACGACGGACACTCGGCCATAACAATAGCTCGCTGGCCTTCGGCCAGCGGAGCTTAAAATATTTTACGGTGTATGTAAAAAAATGTGAAAGGAATCATGGGAGGGTAGGGTATTATTTGTACTCACTGTCTTTAACTTTCTTGTCCGACATGACCTCGACTTCACACAAGGTCAGTATCGCCGATTTTGACATCGAAACTTTCACCCAACGACCAATTTTCCTGCCATTCGGATAGATTTCTTCAATTTGTCCCATTGTCCCTGGGCGATAGTAAAACAATTCATATTTCGTGTGGTCTGTTGAAACTTGGAAAAGTACATCAGTCAATCTATCCCCTGAATATAATTTACAAGTAAAAAAGAAGACATTGAATGTATGTCAATATCCTTTTTTGTAAATCTTATAAGTGATAAATACAATGCGTTGCTTATCTCCCGTAGGATAACTGTAAATCACTTCGTGAAATTGACACTCATTTCCAACAAAACATTGAAATCACTCGCTCAGCGCTCCTTTCATTCCTTCAAAAACTCACTTCCATCATTCAAAAACGCTCCAAGTTTTGTCGAAATTGAATCTTTTCAAACAACTTTAGTAGTACTTCATCCGAGAAAGATCCCTGCCAAAATTCAGATTGATTGGCCAAATGGTTTAGGAGGAAATGATTTTTTCAAGATTTACGTTTTTTTCGCCTTTTCTTTACCATCGAAACCAGAGTTATTGGTGAAATTAAATTCCTTTAACAACTTTGGAACAGCTGTACCAAAGAAACATCTCTGTTAAGTTTCGGCTTGATTGACCAATTGGCATAAAAGGAATTTTTTTTTATCACATTTCTGCCTTTCGGTTACATTCGCAATAAGAACTGTTGATGGAATTTATTCTTTAAACAACTTTAGAAGAACTTCACTCAACGAACTTTCCTATCAAGATTCAGCTTAATCAACCCAGCGGTTAAGCAGGAGAACATTTTTAAAGAAACTGTTGACGGACGGACGATGGATGGAGGACAGGCGGTGAAAGATCACAATAACCTACCTTCATCATTTTGTGCTCAGATGAGCTAAAAATGGATTGATAACACTCTTTGCCATGTGTTATCTAATTCCTAAATTTCAAGATATTATGCAGGAAGAAATAAAAAAAAGGAATTTAATCACAGTAGCATAGACATTTTTCGCTCTTTTCTTCTTTACATAATTATTCATGGTTGAATATAAAATAACGACGGACAATATGGTCTCATAATTTTAGGATAACAAAGTGAATTGCGTTTTTTAAGCCTACATCAGAAAAAATAATGTTCTCAAGTATTTATGAGTCCTAAATTATAGTTCCGTAAACGTTAGATTCAAGTGGCACCCGACATCAAATTAAAATGTTTTCTTTGCTTAAAGATGGAAGCAACTTATAAAATAAGAAGTCCATGATGGTCCCCTATATCGCTCACTTTCGTATCTTTGTCTTAAGTGAAAATTATCAAATTTTCCAGCAAAAGTCATAATTGTACTTTTATGATTTGTGGCCTCGAGAGTGTAAATTAGAAAATTCTCACTAAGGCCCTTTTCCTGTAATTCACGTGAATCCTTCCCATTTTCAATGGCATTCATTCTTGTTGCATGACAAATCTTATTATTTGGTCATTTAGATTGGAACAAATTTGTTGTCATTAGAGAATTATCAAGAAATTTGTCATGTAGCCCCTTTTCCTGTGACATGAAACAGACCATTCCCAGTTTCACGGGGGTTCATCCTTGTGACCTGACAAACATTCTGACCAAGTTCCACGGGGATTGGACAATAATTGTGGCCTCTATGGTGTAAACAAAAAAATCGTCTATAAAGGCCATTTTTCCCATGATATATCATGGATCCTTTCCGATTCAATAGGGTTCATCCTTGTGCATAAGCTTACGGCAAAGGTACGCCCTGCTAGGTGAAAAATAACACAGAATACGTACAGCAACAGTCCTTCCGGTTGTGAATCTTTAGGTACTCAATGACAAACAATTCACCCAAATCTACCTCCCACCACGGATTAGTGACGAGAAGGGTATGTGAGCATGAGTGTCCTCTCCACATGTGTCTGTCCGTATTACCGTCCACAGCTAGTCTTGATGGATGGCTCCAAAGGTGTACCTGACTGGTGATTTTACCAAGGCCAACATTACGTAATGCACCTGGAGTGAGTAAAATGGTTGTTTCTTTAATGCTTTTCGGTGGTTTATCGAGAAATAACGGCAGATTATCACTTGATAATCTCACCGCAAAAAACAGTGAAATTATCAAAAACTTATACCCTGCTTTTGTGCATTTCATCCTATCTGACGTCATCTATGCGGGGCGAAATAAGTGACGTCACAATGAACGTTGCGTAGCAATCACGTGCAAAATGACGCGCTTTACGAAAATATGTCATCGAAATTTCAGATTTTGTCTCATTTTTGCTTAAAAGAAATAGAATAATCGTTTGTTTTTCGAGTAAGATCGATTAATATTTCATTTCGTGAACAACAAAAGCTATATTTTCACTCGTGGCTCCACCACTCGTGTGAATATAGCTTTTGTTGTTCACTCAATGAAATAAAAATCGATCTTACACTGAAACAAACGAAATTATCCTCTTTTTAAAATGTAGGAATCTGATCAAGAATTCGTGTAACATAAGAAAGTGTAAAAGTGTTGTTTACCTAACACAATTTGGTTTCGAGGCACCAGCAAACAACACCTTTCCAGGGAAATTTAAGAATTTTATTTCGGTGTAAGGTCATTTTCGGTAGCCTAGTTTAGATATGGGTGAAAGTTACAAGATACAGAAATTTATTCGAGATACCAGATGGATTTTTTTGAATTTTGACCCGTCACGCGAAAAGGAACCATCTGGGTAGTGCGCAAAGTGTCGACCCTAATCAGACTGCGCGGACTGTGTAGACTGACTAGTGTTGACAATTTTTGCACACTGTTTATTTTCTGAATCTAGAATGACCAATCTACCTTCCAGTGAAAGAATTTTTGAAATGCGACTTCTTGTTGACCTATGCTGGATAATATGCTGGACCCGATGGTCACTTTTCGCTTGAAGGGTCACAAACGTTAATCATTATTTATTTGCAAGAGCTGAAAAATTCACATATGTAACTAAAAAATGCTAGTGAAAAAATGTGACATATGACGTCGACTATGACGCAATTTGCCGGATAGCACCTGGAGGCTAGAATAGGATGTAATGGTTGTAGTCCGGCAGAAAATGGCATATTTTACTTGAACCTAGTAGTGTGGTATAAAGTTTTTTTCTTGGCTGATTCTTGTAGCCCATGTCTTACTTATCAAGAATCTGGCTGATGACACCTTGTCATCATTGAGCATTTCGAGAAAATCGAGATGGCAGCCAGGACCCCTTGAACGACTACAAGTAACCACTTGACTTGTCTTGATGATAGGTTTTTATGTGTTTTTGAGCTTAGTTTTTGATGTAAAGATTCTACTTTTAAGTATTTTGATAAAATAGACCCATAAAAGAAATAATTACTATTGTATGCAACATGGCAGCCAAAATAGTAATATAACACAGCATTTAGTAAACAATGGATTCTGTTGGACAAATCAAACTTTGGAATTATTTCAATTACATTTATGTCACATAATTCAAGCTGTGTTCCTGCATACTTAAAAATAATTTCATGGCGCCATCATCAATGGTAAATTGTCTTCTTAATTTAGAGATGACAGCCAGGAATGCAGCATTGAGAATAATACTATTTGGTAAATTACAAACTTAATGACATTTATACTTAATATTACTAATAATCTGCTACTTTACCGGCTTCTGATAAAGCAAATACTAAAACCGATAATAAAAATTGTGGCTTTCAGTAAAGATGGCTGCCAAACAGAACTGTTGCTTGTTTGGCAACAATGAACTGTGAATAGGAATTAACATAGTTTTTCTAAATTTCTTTTAATTAATACCAACTTTAATCATCTTCCCATCCTCTTTTTATCTAGCGATTTGTATCTGTCATCTTAAACGCATCATTTTTCTTAGTTTGAGATGGCAGCCACTTGAATGAGACAACAGCATTGTTTACCCTATCTTAAACTAAATTTTAATTTAATTGCCACTTTTTTCCCTTATATTTGTAATTTTGTATGAAGTTATACTCCAAAATACATTGAGTTAGCGTCCTTATTCTGACTCCGAGAGGTTCAATGAACAAATTAATATCACTCTTCGACAATGGTGACTCTTACTGATCCGAAGACTAAAAGAAAAAGAGAGACAATTTTTGTTCCGGCTGTCACCTTGTTATTAGGATGTCGTGATTTCTAATGGATCATAATTGATAAGGATGGGGTACTGAATGCAAGAACGATGTTTAAGTCATAATAAAATTTAGATACAAAAGTGTAAGGTTGTCTATAATAATTTTTCTTACACATTAGATATTAAGGCTGCCATCTTGAAATTCGCCCTAAAATGACGTTCGGACCAGAGAAAACGCATATTGACGTCTTGGACCTGCTTAACATAGGTCAAAAGCATTATTCTATATCTTATTTCGCGAGATCGTTTTTTAAGAGTGTATGATGCCCTTTCCTGATCCAATGAATATACATGTATTTGGATATAAACAAATTTTGTTTTTAAAACTGGCTACCATCTCGCTTTGAGAATGCTTTGATCTTAAAATTAGCACTTAAAGATTGAAATGAGTATTAAAACCTTTAACAAGGATGTTAGGGCTACTAAAATAAGGCAAAAGATTATTTGAAGCCTAGACTGTGTTTTAGTCAGTTTTATCATTCTTTGGTGGACAACTTGAAACCACTCAGAATGACAGGTAGAACCCAAAATAGCCAATGTTTACATCTTGATTCTTACTAAGGAAGTTCAAATGAGCATTTCAACCAATTACCTTTTTGACTGCCATTCCATGTTCACAAATATTATTAACATTTGTTTATTGCCATTTAAAATTTATTGTTTGTCAGAGCTTGACAGAAAGCTAAATGACCGAAGAAATCTAAAGAAAGTGAAAGCTTTAAAATCAATTGAGTCTATTTAAGTTGGGTTTACCGCCACTTTTAGCAGTCAAATTGCATTGGCTAGAGCAGTGGTGGACACATGCTTGAATGATATTTACCTCAGCCACAGATTTAACCATGGTGCCTATGTTTGAGAGTCCAACACTGTGCAATGGTCTAGGTAAAAAAATCAACTGTGATAAACATATGAAATTTTTCCTCTGTTCAGATGTGTCATTATACTTAAAATAGCTTGCATTGTATTCGACATGTTGACAAGATTCTGTTAAAAGGTCTGCATCTTTAAAACTGAGGTTCTACAGCAAAATCTAGAGTAAATACAATGTATAAGGCTGGAAATTAACTGATATCAAAAATACTTTATATTTTGCATATGTGGCTGCTATCTTGATAATGAAAAAGCAAAATGCTTTTTTGTTATCATTTTGTTTCATTTAGAGAAATTTTGTACATTTCTGACTTCTATCTTGGGTTTTACAACAAAAATACACATGATAAAGGCTGTCAACGTTTTAAGTTTCAAATAAGCCCATCTCAGATGTACATTCATATAAGAACAAAATATTTTCATTATTCAATCGCAAGTGTATATCATCAGTACACTTCCGGCAATGGCCTTTGATATATACTTAGAACATAAAGTAAAGCGCCACTAAGTTTTATGTTAATAGAATTTCTATCGAAATCTTTAATAACGTCTATCTATGTTGTCAAACGGTTAGAACAATCTTGTAGCTATTGATTAAAAAAGTTTCGGATACACGTGCATATTCAGCAAGTCTCGTGCAAAGACTGTAAAGCCAGGGCTCGCGCGAAGTGGAAAATCAGCTTTTCTGTCAGAGATACTTACGTCGTGTAGCTCGTGCAATTGTGTACATTTCGATTTGAAACTCAGTCATGGCAAGGCGTAGATTGTCTACAAATGAAAGATGGCGAATAATTGGAATGCGAGATTCTGGAATGTCTTGTAGAGCCATTGCCAGACAGCTGGGGTATCACCACAGTGTCATAACACGTTTGGTACAAAAACACGCACAGACAAACGACGTTAAGGACCGTGTCGGATCTGGACGCCCTAGAGTAACGTCTATTCGAGAGGATAGAGCAATTTTGCATCACGTCAGATGTCTACCCTTCACCAGAGCGCCTGTACTAAGGGACAACTGGAATACACGCAGACGGGTCTCTATTTCAACAGAGCGAAATCGACTTCGGATGGCTGGGTATAAGGCACGAAGACCCCTGAAACGTCTAAAGTTACAACAGAGACACATCAATGAACGTCTAATATGGTGTAGAGTGAGGGCACGTTGGAACTTGGCATCATGGTGTCGGATCCATTGGTTTGATGAGTGCAGGATGTTGTTGCATGTCACCGATGGCCGAATTCGTGTTTGGAGACAACCTAACACCCGATTTGCACCAAAGTACGTCCAACCAACCTATCAGGGTGGCGGTGGCTCCGCTATGATATGGGGTTGTGTCTCCTACGGCTGTAAACTGGACCTAGTGACAGTTCCAGGAATATTGACTGGCGATAAATATCGCGATAACATCCTTTTTCCTGTGGTAATTCCACATTTTGACAATCACCCTCTTCGACCAAGACCAGTGTACATGGATGATAACGCCAGACCCCATAGAGTAAGAGTCATGGCGGACGTTATGCAACATGAAGCCATCACCACCATTCCATGGCCGGCTTGTAGTCCCGATCTTTACCCCATCGAGCACCTGTGGGACATTTTAGGGCGCCGTATACGTCGGAGAGAGCCTCCTGTACAAAATGAGGTTGAGTTAGAAGCAGCACTGCACCAGGAGTGGCAGCAAATCCCCCAAAACATCACCCAGAGGCTGATTCGTGGCATGCCGAGGGGGGTGCGCGCAGTGATCAATGCTCACGGATCTTACACACGCTACTAACTAAGATGTGATCGGAATTAATCACACTTGTGTTATCTGACTTCTAAAACCAAGTTTCGTGTCCTAGACAACCCCGTATGACGGCTTTGACAATAGTTTTTCATGTTTTAAAAACAAGGTGAAAATACGTCATTTACTTTTCAAGGTACAAAGTCAATAAAATTTATCACCACCCATGTATTGTTGTGAAATTGTTAAGTCAACATACTATTTTCAACATTGGAACTCAATATTAACATCTATATTATTTTAAATTAATGCAGGCTCCCTGCCTTTAAAAATCTTCTGTCTAAATACTGGTGGCGCTTAACTTCTTGTTCTGAGTATATATAGAGAGCAAAACTTGCACGTGGACGCTATCCTTATAATCCTAATCATATTTAGCTTTATTTAAGGTAGTCTTTTTGTCATCTATTTCGGGAGGGCATTTTGACAGCAAAACTTGCGAGTAAAATTCTTATTAGTTATAAGGTTGATTTGTTGTTTAGTGAAAATCCACACTTCATTGTTCCTGGCTGGCATTTTCAATTCCATAAAGAAATTCAAATTGGGCTTTATGAGCCTATTTTCAAAATTGATTTCCAGTTCAAATCGCTTGGAACTAAATGTTAAAAGTTATTCAAGAGTTCGTGTTGGTCTTAATATGACTTTCAGAATCCCAATTGGCTACCATTTGTATTACAATTCTAGATTTGATTTTGGAATTTGAGTATGTTTATTTTGTTTTTCCAGTTTTTATTAGCAAAAAAGCTGAAACGATATGTTAAGGTTTATGTAGATAGCATGCTTATGCTAAGCTTTTATTTTATAAGAGCCCTGGCTGCCATCTTCATTTTTCAAAAGATTCAATGATTAAAGGGTGTTATCAGTTTTATTGTTGATATGTAATGCTTTGGCTACAAGAATCAATCAATGAAAACTGCTTAACTGGTCTGGAAAATATTTCAGATTAACAATTTATTTTGATCTGAAATCCGCATTTCTGCTTTCCTGGCTGCCAAGTTCAATTTCTAAAAAAATCAAATCGGAGGATGAGATTGCTTTACCTGTTTTTCAAAAATGAAAAGGTTTCAGCCTTCGAACAAAATGTTTAAAACTACATTGTATTTTGAAGTTAAAGTCTGTCACAGCATGGCTTTTTACATTGTTCACTAATCCAGAATTCCACTTGGCTGCCATCTTGATTACAATTCTGGATTCAAATTTAAATTCAGGCATTTATTTATTTTGCGATTTCTAATTAGCATCGTAGTGACAAGAATAGGTGAAAAAATAGGTTCACAAATATAAATATAACAAAATAATATTCATTATGTATATTTTACTATAGCCCTGGCTACCATCTCCATTTTCTCAAAATGCTCAATGATGACAAGATGTCATCAGTCAGATTCTTGATGTGCAATGTCTTGGCTACCAGAATCAATCAAGAAAAAAACTTTATACTACACTACTAGGTTCAGCTTAATATCTGCCGGACTATTGTACTGTTGTGAGAAATGCCAGTTATCCATTGTTAGGTGCTCAAAGCCCTGCGAAATAACCGGAAGATTGTTGAGAGCAGCTTTTAACCCCATTCAAACAAAACAAAAAATGCCAGCCTCGTAAGAAAAGATTGCTTCGATAAGGCAATTAAACTTTTGACTTTGTATTAAGATAAAAAAGACGAGTTGATTTAGAAATTCATAAATCTAAATGGCGATTATCCATCAATCCTGCTTAAGGTTGTCGAGGATTTTTCATTTGTTTAGAATCTGAAACAATGCATTCGATCTTTCTCACGACGAGCATCTTTATGACATCTTCTTTTTGGTTGGCTAATCAACATGTTAACAAATCTTATTACAAAATGTTAATAACATCAAACAGCATCCTTTCATCACATACAAAGAACGCCTCAAAAAGAATCTTTCTCAAAATCTGAACAGAACTCTAGAAATTTGTGATATCGGAAAACTTGTGATAAAGTACACTTATATGTCGATATCATTTATTTTTCCTCCACAAAATTTCCTATATCACTCATATGATAAAGGACTTGTTAAGCTAAATGATTTTGCGACCTTGTTAAAAAAAATTTCGGATAAGAAAGTGACATAAAGTATATTCATTGTGAAAAGAAATCATCGAAACTTACCCCCACCCACTTTTTATTTACAGGTATATGTTTTAAAAGCATTTTTAAATCAGGTTTCATAAAATCATGCATTTTAGACCTGCCATTGCCTTTTTTAAACCAATTTTTTAAAGACAATTTTTAAGCGGTCTTGAATATCGTTACAATAGTAGCATATGTAGTCTAAGGAGTCATCTACAAGTTGCAAAAATATTGACCATTGTACGAAGGCGCGGACTTTGAAGACCAATATATCCTTTTAACTTATGGTTTGGTTGTACAATAGTCTAGATGTAGAAAAGCATAACTTAATATTCATTTCAGAATTCTTATTTATCTCTGCTATATCTCGATTTTTAATGTTAAATTTCCAATTTCCTCTTTCAAAAAATATCGTTGAACAATGATCAAAACATCGTAACTACAGCTTATTCAAGCAGTAGTTACTATGTTTTGATAATTCCCCAATGCTCAAAAACAACTAGAAAGCCATGAATGGCTTGAGTCGCCCCACAGGCTTGAAATTCTTGTAAAGCAATAATAGTTTTGACTAGATTTTTAGATATTTTGGATTCTACTGATGTTGAAAATGATTTTCAAAGATTCATCTAAATAACATAATGAAAATGACATCTGTCAATAAAATGCATGTTTTCATCCGATCACAATAATTTTGGGTAGACTGATAGAGGGTCACTCAAGGATCATTCATATACAATTTCATTTGTATCCATCATTTAGATTCTGAAAAAATGATTTTCAAAGTTTCCACTATATAACACATAGAGAAACGACCACCGCCCATAAAATACATATTTTTCATCCGATCACAATATTTTTTGGTAGACTGATAGAGAGTCACTCAAGTATTATTTCAGTGAAATTTGGTTGATATCCATCATTTAGATGCTCAGAAAATGATTTCCAAAGTTTTGACTAAGTTATGCATGGTAACGTGAAACGAGACACGGTAAACAAATATACGAAACGTATAAGAACTGCATTGAATCCTCTGAGACGGAATTGACATAGCCGTTCAGTAGTGAGATTCAAAAAAATAACTCAAATACGGTACTGTGACATACAATGCATTTGTATACAATCACTAGGTCAAATTAACCCGAGTTCGCTAATGTGACCTGTGTTTTTTATACAAAATGCATTGTGAAACATTGTTGACCTATCACTCATTATTTTTCGTAAACTTTCGTATATATCTGCGAGGTTATTAAACGAATTTTATTTTAAGATAAAATAAGATACCGCAATTGTTATAATTGGGTCCATAGCGCAGTGGTCTAAACCGTTCGCATATTAGAGTCAACGAACTAACAGACCTGGTTCGAATACGCACGCAGTCGGATATAGTTAATTTATTTTCCGAATTTATTTAACTTAATTTCATTATAAATAAATAAAGGGACAATTTATTGTCTCTTAACTTTCTTGTTTGTAATATTCTATATTGACATTTTTTTCTAAATAAAATCTCGCATTCCTTAAATTTTCATGGAATAAATAAGCTGTTCACGGTCACCTATTCAAACTTAGGTCACGAGGCTTTTGATCGTAATGATTATATTACAATTCTTCTAATCGTACGGTAAATTTCATTGCTTTCCGTTACTTCTGTTAGTTCATTTTAAGGAATTCTTTATACATCTTCTATTTCATTTTCTCTATAGACTATCATACATAGACAGAGATCGAGAAAAGAGGAGTGTGATAAATTTATTCTGTACTTTTCCAACATCCATTTTTGAATTTTGCGTAGACTTGTTAGCAATACGAAATCACTTGATGCAGAATATAAAACGAATTACCCACCCAGAGTGATGAGCAAAATTAAGCAAACTCTGTCGTGCTTTTTTATATACAAAAATTTAAAATATAGCCATTTAAAGTATCATTGTTTAAAAAAAGAAGAAGAAAAGAAAGGACGAAAGGGAGATTCGATCTTTGGACCTCTGCGTTGCAAATCCCGACTTTACACCTATAACTATGTCCGGTTATTTAACACGAGGGGGGTATATTTTGTTATTTGAATGTACTGTTCGCGAAATTTTAATCTATATAAGGAAGAGGGTTCCGAATATCAATGAAGGTCAACAGGAATATTAAATTAGCAACAGGTCAACAATGTTTCACAATATAACTTGAGTACAGTTTTGTGTCTTTTGATAACAATACATTTGTATACAATAGATTAGTGAAAATAGCGAATTCTACTTATACTTTAGTAACCGCCAATCAAAAGTAAATTTGTTTATACCTATAACGCCGAATTCGCTATTTTGACCAGTGGTTTGTATACAGACGTACAGTAACCACTGCTTCTGAAAGTGAAATCTGGTTGTACAAACATTTTCGACCTTAAAAAGCATGAATATTATTACGCGGTTTGAACAGGTTCTACATTTCTACATTTCATTTTTCTCTTACAATCCCCTACGCACATCGGCCAAAACTTACTTATTTTATTCAATACTAACATTCACTCAGGAAGAGTCGTCATTTGATTTTCCCCTGTTGCTACAACTGATACCATGACACTCTACTAGGACCGAGGAACAATTCAAGCCATGTTTTTTACAAGTACATCTCCTCGAGTCACAGTTCTGTTTACATCCACATCTAATCATCTTGAGAAGTCTCTCTTGCGCTGCGGGAAGTGTGCATTTGATCGGTACATATTTGTTCAAAAGTTTTTTTCCATTCCAATTCTAGTGGAGATATTGATTTGCAAAGCCAGGTTTGAACTTGAAAGTATATTCGGAAACTATGATATTTTGGAGGAAGAGAGTTTACAAGGACAGCACTTTTCTTCGTTTGTACTTTGTGTAGAAACTAACAGTAGCGCAAAAGGTCAAGACACTGTGTCCCATTAAAAGTTTTACTGAGACAGCTTCTCCTGCTTCTGCGACTTCTTGCTGAGTTGAATCTTGTAGAAATACATTTGCGTAACCCCTTAGATTTGATTTGAATTGGGGTTTTAGGTCGCTTTCAACAATCTCTCAGTTATATCGCGACGACTGGAGCACCTAACGATGGATTCCTGCTATTTCTCACACCAGTACTACCACCACATCCATTTCCTAGCCTCCAGTTGCTATTCCACATAGGTTTACGATTATCTACCCATTGGTGGAAGACAAATGTCCGAAAGGATAAGTCCCGCGAGATCTGGATCAGACATTACTTTTTTTAAGAACTACACTTTTTCCGATACCAAAGATACGCGATGAAGTGTCTCAACCTGAGAAAGCGTGTACAAACAAAATCAAGCTTCGGATATTATCTCCTAGAACGTTTATTGTGTTATGAATATTCCAAATCTTTCTAACTTTAGGTCCAGCTTTCACGTCTGATGTGAAGCATATCGTGTAGCTGTCATTATTAGCATAGAAGCAAAGCAATACTAGTATGTCTGTATCTTCGCCTATTACAAAAAAAATTGAATCAGTGGCTTCTGTAACTGCAGTTTTCACAATTAAAACATCGGCATCTTCTGAGGCATGTGATACTTTACAACCTTATTTAGAGAGACTTGCACCTAACATGCTCATAAAACTTTGCTTGTTATCGGAATTAGCGAGGATTAATTCTTTCTTTGATTTAAACGGTGTATTCTCATCAAAAAATGTATTCGTTCCCTTGATACCTTTTGATCTGCGTTCATGTGCTTGATCTTTGGTTGTTGCATTGTCACTATATCCATCAAAAACGACATAAGCATTTCTATAACTCTTTAACACAAAGTTGCAGTACTTTTCACAGATATCCCCAAAAGTTGAGCCATGTGCCCACGGTAATTTATGTATTAACGATCCATCTAACACCAAAGATATAGGAGGGATGATCCAGAAGTTCGTATAATTGGCCCATAACTTTGGCAATTCTAGCTTGTTCAGTGTAAATTTTTAAGTCTGTGAAATTCAGTATCTACCAAGAGTACAAATATTATTATTTTTTGCAAACTTATATTGAGCGGTCTTGAATTTCGTTACCATAGTAGCATAATGTAGTCTAAGGCGGGGGAGCGTAAAAAATCATAGAAACATGTTGCATAATCAAATTTTCTGAATGTTTTCGTAATTTGTATTTGAAACTTCTTACTAGAAATAAATAAGACGTAAATAGGGAATCAATTGTCATAATACAAAACATTTTTTGAAGAGTTTGTACGGACACAGCTTATTTTCCAAAAGAATATTTGCGAGTGATCAGCGTCTGTGTCTACACTTCACTTGAAAGACAAATCATAAAAGACATGGTAGACAAATTTAAATCCCATATGGAAAGGAGAAAATACTTTATGCAAGTTAATTTATTAGGCACAGAAAAAAATGCGAGCAAATGGATACTATATAGAAAAGAGTAATACGTCGCATTCGACGTTCTTACTCCCCCGCCTACGTGCGGGGTCTATGTGTCTGATAAGTCACTATATAGCCGCTATATTACTTTTAAATTTGACAATTTCCACATTTATTACACAGATGTTGCATTCAATAGATGTGTAATTTTTGTTTTGATAGTCATCTTTTATGAAGATTTATAACCCCATTTTACGAATTTCTGAATCAACCCTCGTATTCTCTTGAGGTAGCACGTCAACGCAACAAGAACCTAAATCCCAAATTGCATTTGCTGGAATCGGCTTCTGAGCCTGCCTCATTAATCAGGACAAGGCAAACAGTGATGCTGGGTGACTACACAACACATACCTAAATACATCTAAGGGATTGTCAAGTAAGATGTCCGATACAGTCAAAAAAACAAAAAGAAGTTGAGGACCAACTTGTATCCCATCCTCTCCAATTTTAACGGAGTTTTTTATTCCAAGCGTTACAGCTTTTTGAGACTTCTTGAAAAGAATAAAAAGCGACTGTTTGATTTTCGATGCCTTTCAGAATGTCTTCACCATGTTCTCTTGTATTGTCCACATTTACATTTCCCTCGGCAACATAACCTGTTTCGATATTTCGTAATTGTGGCTCTGGTGCTAATCGACTTCTGTCTCTTAAGAAATCTACAAGTGTCCCCACATCTTTTGTATCTCGTTGAGCTCGTGAAGTACGCGCTTCTTTATGTTGATCACTACTGTCATATGTTTGTCAAAAAATAAAACAAAAAAAATAGCGTTATTTACATCAGAGCAGGCTGGCTTTGAAAGTAACCATTGTGCTCTCTGTGATTCGGACATTCCACGGCCTCTTTTCATTCCCCCTGTACTCTTCAAACTAAGCATCAATACTTGCTCTATCATTAAGCCTGTCGAAATCCCTGCCCCAAAAACGGTCACTTCGCCTGACAAAATGTTTTTAATTAATGAACAATTCATAAACCTCTGGGTGTGTTTCTTTTATTGAAGCCATTTCTTGTAAATAAATATAACCTGATTTCAGATACATGTGATGACCAGCAGCTGCAAAATACGGTACCATTTGTTCGTCGTCATCAGATGTAACTTCCAGTTTCCTGTTCTTTCAGCCTTTATAAATGATTTCAAAATACTGATAATATCCATATACTGTAAGCAAAGCTTTGCAGTCCTGTAACATTTAAGTGATTCCCTTAAATCAATGTATACGTTGAATGCCTTTTGAAAAAAAACTGACCTTCGTCTACTGATTCTATTGCAAACTACACCTTGTTCAGAAAAAACCGGAGGTCAAATATCATCCCATTATGAAAGCTATTGAATTAACATTGAACAGAAAGTATTTCATTGTATATAACGGAATTTTGTAGTTCCCGCACACATTTGGTCATTGTGGCGGGTTCCAAGTTCTTACGTTCTTCTTGGCCATTGAAGTGTTCTGATGGCATCAACGTTACCTGGGCGTCGTACATAATGATTCAATTCGCAGGATTCACCTGAGGAAGGTGGTTGTGCCTCCGAAAGCTAGTGTAAATATATGATTTTACTAAAACAAGTATTATTATCATTATAATTCATATTATTTAGTTGTTGATATTGTTCTTTTTTTCAAACACATTACTTGCGTTTAACATTTATATTGTCAATATAAATAAACTGTTTATGGTTTAAATCATCTTTCTTTAATGCTTTTCGGTGGTTTATCGAGAAATAACAGTAGATTATCACTTGATAATCTCACCGCAAAAGCAGTGAAATTATCAAAAGCTTATACCCTGCTTTTGTGCATTTCATCCTATCTGACGTCATCTATGTGGGACGAAATAAGTGACGTCACAATGAACGTTGCATAGCAATCACGCGCAAAATGACGCGCTTTACGAAAATATGTCCTAGAAATTTCCCATTTTGTCTCATTTTTGCATTAAAGAAATAGAATAATCGTTTGTTTTTCGTGTAAGATTGACCAATATTTCATTTCGTGAACAACAAAAGCTATATTTTCACTCGTGAAAATATAGCTTTTGTTGTTCACTCAATGAAATATAAATCGATCTTACACTGAAACAAACGATTATCCTCTATATATTCAATGTATCAATCACCAGACCATGTCCATAGAAATTAATATGTTTGTTAATAGTCTTATCTAATGCATATTTCATCATAATATCAGTTTGAACTCTATCATTATTCTGCTTATTCAGATGCAAGAGAAGTTACACATCAGTAATTGATTGATATAGAGGCTAGTGTTGAATTGTTTAACTCGCAAATGCATGTATGTGCAATGTTCCAATTCGTTGAAATTACTACCCTTTGCACCAAAAGGATCATCTAGGTTGTACACAATATGTCGATCCTGGTCAGCCTGCGCGGAATGCGCAGGCTGATCAGGCTCGTAACTTGTGTCTGTTTAAAGATTTACCGAAGCTAGAATGACTAATAAGATTTTTTTATATGCGAACAGTTGTTCCTTTTTTGCTTTTTCCAAAGTCGATCGGAAGGGTGAACGAGTAATCGATAAGTAAAATTGGTACTCGTTACCATCCCTACTAATTAAGTATCGATATTTTCGTGCAATTTTGACAGAAATAACGATATGTAATGCCTCCCTTAAATAAGATTGAAAACTTGATCAATTCTCATTCAGCCGCATTCCGAAATTATTCAAATTGTAAATTTTATTATAATACAAATTATGTGTGTGTGACAATCAGAAACCTACCAATACAAATTCGACAATGACATCATGAAATGTTTGGAGCAATTGGAATAAGGGTTTAGATCGCTTGTGTGAATTTCATTTCGTTTTGAATGAAGTGGTCGAGTGTTTGGAATACTTTGAAAGGGACTTAGAGCGATTGATTTTAAAGGGTGGAAGGTACATTTACATGTACACGTGTTTTGTCATAGATTTCTGGAAAAGAGATATATTCTATAACCATATTTGAATGTTTGCAAAAAGAAATACCGTTTTTTTTTAACCCATTACAAAAACGGCTTTTCTAGACTGGTACAATTTCAAGAAAAATGCAGACGATAATTCACGAGTATGAAATTTTATGAAAAATCTTATGTTTTCAGGGAGACAGTATTTTGGTAAAAAATGACAATGCATGAAACAAACATATTTTCATTCCGTTCATTTCCTTCTGAATTTATTGGTATCTTCATGGGCGTCAAATGCGAAACTGAATTGATTAGAGTCTATATGATTTAACATTTTTTGATTTCATTAGTTAACGAAGAGGGGTGGGGTTGGATCAAAGGTTGAACATTTAATACTGGCCGAGCTGGAGAACAAACCCACGACCCCATGGTTGACATCGAGACACGTACCGACAGCGCTAATCGGACTTAGCAGTTCTTAACCGAGATGTTGAATTGTTAACAGCCTGTCTTTCGAAGCCCAACTGAAGAGCGGTATGATTTACAAACATGCAAGCTCTACGCATATCCGAAGTTTGATTTTTGTCCTGTTTAAATACCATTTGCACACTCGCTTAAAAAAATGTGAAAACAATTTCTTTTTTCATGACTGATAAGGAAGAAGAATGATTGAGTAATTAAAAGCACACGAAATGAAATTTGGGTAGCTCAACACTAGTATGTGACCAAACCGGAAGTGACATACGCACTAGCCCGGGCGTGGTGCAATCACACAAAATTCTGCGATAGCGTGGTATATATTGTAAATCTGAAAAACACATGTTAATAACGTTTGCAAACATACGTAAGCGGCCATATAACTTAGATATACATGTAATTCATAATTGATTTAGATAATGGACGTGAGTTTCGAATGGCTTTCTTTGACACCTGCAAAGACTTTGACAAAGTATGACACAGAGGTCTTCTCTAAGGCTTCATCGTGTGGAGAATAATTTGGTTATTGTTGGAGTGGTTTAGTAATATCCTTAAAGACTATAATGAAGGGTGGTCATAAATAGAATTATCTCTGAAATTTATTTATCAAAAGCTTTGTTCCCCAAAGGGTCTACCTTGGGTACACTGCTCTTTTTAGTTTATATTAACGACAAAGTCGAAAACTTTGAGTCTAAGATAATTTTTTTTTTTTTTTTTTTTTTTTTGCAGATGACACCTGTTCATCCCAAGAAATTGATGAATCCTGACATATGTGTGACACAGTTGCAATCTGATGAAAAAGATAAAATACATGTACATGAAGATGAATAGGCCAAGACAATTGGTCGTCAATTTCAAAATTAGATTCAAATTATGTCATAAGAAACAGCTTTCTTTACTCATGAACAAATACTTGAGACATTGATATTAATACGGGGGCTGTATGGTATTTGACACCGGCTTACGGTAACATGGCTGTATGCGCATAAATGACGCAAGTCGATGCTGTCGTTTACTTGTGAATTTGCAGGCAATATTCAGTCTCGTTTTGGAACAGCGCACTGCAATTTTTATAATTTTTGAACTTAGACCAAGAAACAGCGATTGCTCCGAAGGGTGAAAACGTTGTCGTTGAAATGTATTTTGTCCCGACGTAACGAACACCGCCATATAAAATCAACGGAAAGATAATGCTAGATGTTCAACAATATATTAAAAACAGCAAATGGTTTTGATATGCCTTTCCTACTTTAAAGTAGTATGAATTATGACAACGACATGTGTATTAAACGTATGTCTTGTATATAAATCGCTCATAACGACTTCTAAAGAACACCATCACTAACTTCTTTACAGTACTTTTTAAACATATTTTCCAGAAAAACAATTCAAAATAGGACATTTATTATGATTGTCATTAATCTATAATCCACATAACCTATAAGAAATGTCAGTTGCTTCAGCTCTTAAATCCTGAATAGGGAGAAGCTTTTTGAATCCTGATGGAGAAGCTTGGAATTTAATGTTTTCGTTCTCAGCCGTTTTGCTTGAATGACATTTATCTGTGTCTACTTCATATTCATATATTATTTCGAATATCGTGCAAATAACACAATGTTTAAGCCAAATACGAAGTTTTGTGTGAGTGGGTTTAAGAGAATTACCGAACAGTACAGATGATTTATCCTTGATGATCTCTTCGCGCTCTGAAAAGGGCATTTATAATATAGACTACGCCGTGGAAGTATGTTAAACAGTGATAGAAAAAAATCACTCGTTTTACAATAAATCCTCTAAAAGCTTTTCTGCATAATGAAGTCAATGCCAAATAACACATAACCCGCCCTTATTACATACAACGCGCATTTTCATACTCATTTGAAAGTCCTGAAAATTCTCTAGTATGTCGTATGCATTAACTTGAATGCTTTTGGAAAAAAGTATTGGCACCGAATTTTTATGGTTAAACTAATGGAAGAACAGCGTCTTATTGCATTCGGCCGCCATGAGGCAGGTCCACAAAGACAAGCAGTTGCAAATGACTTCGGAGTAGACTTTCTCCATCTTCTTGCGTCCTTATAATGCGACATCCTTTTTTATCTCTTATGGTGCTTTATGGCCCGTCGACAGCTAAGGTCATTTTTACGGTTTCAAAACAAGTGTTGCCTTTTTTCTTTAAGTTCATTTGTACAATAATACACTAGTGTTATAACACTTATGTATTACCAAGAATATTGAGTCGGACTGTCAATCTAGAATTCGCGGGTTCGATCCCCGACGGCGGCACTCATTCTTTCCAACTATTTGTCTCTCACCAATGGGTTGATAATCGTAGACCTATGTGAGATAGCGGCTGGAGGCTAGGAAAGAATGTGGTGGTTGTACTGGTGATAGAAATACTAGGAATCCATTGTTAGGTGCTCCAGCCGCCGCGATATAACTGAAATAATGTTGAAAGCGGCGTTAAACTCCATTCAGTCAATTAAAAAACCAAGAATATTGAACGACGTTATTTCCCTCTAACAGCGTAGTTGATTTTATAAACTAAGTTCTAGTCTGTAAACCTTGGCAAGGAGAAGTTTGAAAAACAAACTGTAAAATTTCAAATTCATAGTATATCTGATAGTATAATTGTAGATCAGAAAACGAGGTGATTAAATCTACCAAAACTATAACTCGGCAAACGTCAAACGCTAGATTTCATTGCCTAGCAATAATTTAAAGGGACCAAATATTTAACAGTTTCAGCCTAGGGCACGTTTTCATAGCGAGTTTTTACATTATAAAAAAAATATTACCTGTTATGGCAGATATCTGTAAAATAAAGATTAACATCGTAAAGTTTTGTTTGGCACTGTCTCTTTCCATATTTGCTGTTGATTGGAGCTTGGTGTGATCGAGGGGCGATAGAAGTTATGTCTGTATTTTTAAATAATTAATGTGAAAAGTTTAATTCAGACGAACAATAATTCCCAAGTGCATTTACAAGTTACAAAACCGACTGTTACAGTTAGTTCAAAGTCGAAGATATACTGAAAACTAAAACACCCATGCAGTCAACCAAGACTTAGCGGTTAACCAGGAATGCCGCATATTCTGTTTGTTCTGTTTTTCTGTACAAGTTTTGCAAGTACATTGAGATGCATATTGATAAATATATTTGGAGATCAAAAATCACAACTTTTAATAGACCATCGAAAGATACTATTTTGTTTTTAGGCTTTTATCCCCATAGAAATACCTTGTAGTATGTATATAAATTAAGTTGTCAAATCCATACTTTAGAATTATGTCCGATCAAAGTATAAAGGGAAAAAAAGCTCATACAACCAAGTTTTATATTGATTTTATTTCATATGTAAAATTTTTCTGAGCATTTGTGGGACCAACATCAGCAAATGCTTTACGTTTTCTCAAATAACTCGTAAAATAATACTTTTCTTTCATTTGATTTTATGAAATTGTTGAAACATTTTTGTTGTATGCATAATGGCATTGCTAAAAGGACTTGAAGTGTTTAGACATCAATTTAGGCTTTTTTTCAAATTTTGAACAGTAAAACCATATGATTAAATCGACAATTACCTCCGTGCATAGAATGGGATATTCTTTCATAATATAAGGTTCAATTTCCGTAGATGGTATTCCTCAAGTCTAAATTTCTTTTGGCGACGTGCACTTGATTTTGAAATATTTGAGCTTTTTCAGCACAAATAATCTAAACAATACCCATTCTATTCAAACCACTATTATTATTAAACTATTATATTCTAGTGTACGAAAATTCGAGGCCAAAGCAGAAATTGCTCATGGGCGTTTCTACTTTTGCCTTAATGTTTTTCAAAAGGTGTCTGCTACAGAGTTCATAAATGCGTCTTTAGGCAATGAAGAGCTAACACACTCAGGTAATAGGGGGGAAATTGCTTGTGACACAATGTTTGCTACTCTATTACCAAACGAAAACTCCCTCCTCAAAGTTAACATTGTTATCTGCTGATGCTTCCAATTTGAACCAAATGATGTAAATAGGGTAATAGGTTAAATACCTATTCAACAGTATACAGTATCAGGTTGTTTATTTAAGTGATCCATATAGATATCATCTACCAGTCTACTGTAACAATGCTTTGTTGATGCAGCATGGGGGGATGTTTCATACAGACAAGAGGACCATAGTAACCCCAAATCGCTCACCTGAATGAACTGGCTAAAATTTTCAAAAGTAGATTTAGAAAGAGATTTATGAACGAATGTCACTATGCTAAACAATGCTGTTGCTTCTACAACTTGAAAATCCTTTTTATGAAAGAAATTCAGATTGACTTACAAGGCTTTTCTATGATTTGCCTCCATGACCTAGTTTTTGACCCAAGTTGACCCAATTTTCAAGCTCATCAAAAAGTGCACCGATTCAATCATTCTGATCAAATTTCAGGCTGATAGGGTAAAAAAGTGGCCTCTAGAGGGCATACAAGGTTTTTCTAAGATTTGACCCCTTAACAAACTCGTATGAGATTTCATCAAGATAATCATTCTGACCTAATTTCAAGTTGGCCTTTGGAGTGCATACAAGGTTTTTCGTCCGAGATTTCATCAAGACAATCATTCTGACCCATTCTGATAACCAAAATTAGATGGTACTTGTTTGCTTCAAAATGCTCTGTGACATTCCAAAATGCTCTGTGACATTCATATTGATCTTCATGTGACCGAAAATTCTTTGAGACAGTTAAATCATGTGTGTTCAATCTCAGAAGAACAAAACAATCAAAGCTCTAAGGCACATCTTCAAATGGGTATAAAAAACTCCAAATGCAATTTTAACATATTTTATACAAAAAATGTTTACAAAGTGAAACATATTACCTTTAAAAACAAAAAGAATAGGCAAATTCATTCATCCAAAGAATAATCTTCAGATAACCTGCATGGCATTGGTTTATAAACATTTAAACACTCATATTCTTTGATAGATTATCGTGTGCAGGAAAGAAGAGAAAGCGATGCTCTGAAATTCTGTAATCCCCAAATGGTTCTCTTCTGGAAGATATTCTCGCCTATGTTCAGAGTACAACGGAGAGCTTACAATGTGCGTGCCCTATCAGCATTATGGCATATTGATGGAAAACATAAACTATAAGTATAAATTATTTTGATTAATAGGGGTTTTAGCTGCTTTCAACTGCTGTGGTTATATCACGGCCGTCAGTGTACCCGTGTTTTCTTGGCAAAATTTACGAGTACTCACACACCTTCTTTCCAAGCTATTGACTACTTTCTCACTTGAACTGGAAGTGAGAGGTTAAAATCTTCCAGAACAAAAATGCCACTGCAGAGATTCGAACCCACGACCTGCAGATTGCTTGGCCGACGCTATGCAAATTGAGGTTACCCGGCAGGGCTTCAGATATAAAATTTGGAGAGGAATATTGTACAAAACATAAGATTTTCCCAAATTTTATTGCATGGAAGGATGAAGTTTTGACTGAATGTCATGTACACTATATAGCTCACCTGAGCACATCGTGCTCAAGGTGAGCAATTTCGATCATTGAATGTCCGACGTCCTCACAAGGATGAAT
Organism: Fragum whitleyi; assembly: GCA_948146395.1. Classification (NCBI taxonomy): domain Eukaryota; kingdom Metazoa; phylum Mollusca; class Bivalvia; order Cardiida; family Cardiidae; genus Fragum; species Fragum whitleyi. Next base: position 46,954,222 of record OX411551.1, on the reverse strand, counting down.
CCTATTGAAAATTGGAAGGATTCATGCCATATCACGGGAAAAGGGATGACACTATTCTTGTTTATACTCTAGTCTCTAGAGGCCACAAACATGGTTCAATCTTCATGAAACTTTGCCAGGTCACATGAAATTTGTTGAGAAAAGGCTAGAAACTTATGCAGGGATCATAGGAATGGCATTATGTCTTTCTTTGAAAGATTTAATGATCATTTAATGAATTTTAAAGCATTTAATTTTGCTAAAGGAAGCGTCAAAGAGACGAAGGTGGGCGCTATAGGACCATCATGGTCCTCTTGTCTTTCAAAGATTGGTAAAATTAATGCCAGAATTACTGCACTTAAATGATGAGATGCACTGCTGTAAACAACTTCATGTTTTGTAGATGGCGATTTGTTATTCACGGAGGAATAAAGGGGTATTCTTTACTACCTATTTTCTTGAGGGTAAACACTAACAATAGGGCAGAGAATATCCGCGATGCCTTCAAAGAGACGACTCTGCAGTACTCTGTAGTACGGATTACCTGAGAGGGTGTGATCGGATAAAGGAGGGGAGAATGTTCCTGTAGCAGAATACGTGGTTCCTCACAAGGGCCAATATCTGCTATTCAAATATTCGTGTGATAACATCCCATATGATATTTTTATAACAACGACATAATGCAGTTACTTTTAGAAACTTGCACTTCTGTTAAAAACATCGACGTAAACAGGCAAAAAGAGGTTATAAGATAAATATTATACGTACATAGCGTATTGTATGAAAAAATATCTAACTCGGTTCTGGAAATTGATAATTGTCTTGGCAGAGGAAATGTACGTAATCAAAGGTTATCAGCCTACTAATTCGCCTGGAGTAACACCTAACATGAACATCTGATTTTGGCACAATTGTTTTTTGTCTGTCGTCCATTATACTTCGTATGCTCTTGCTTTTTGAGCTTGCAGAGAATATTATATAAAAATTAACGCGTTTTTATTTTCATCATGTTATTTTCATGAAATGCACTACTTTTGTCCCACTTTTGTGGGTTTGTTACTCACATTTAGCTGTATGAAAAACCTACTCTTTAACAGGACCAACAAAATTCATTGTTTATATCATTTTTATTGATACATATATAGTACAACTATTCTAAAAAATTCAACATGTTTCAAGGAACCAATACAGAAGAAGAACAACATAGAAAATGAATTTTGTAAATTTACGAAGTCGTATTTATTTAGGTAAATGAATCATGGTTTATTCGTTTTCGTTGGCCAATTATTCTTTTGGCATTCTTGTTGTAAACTCTACATATATATAATAAAGGGATAAGCCATGATTGAATTGCTTAAAAAACTGAAATTCGTAAATTTACGAAACTTTGTCGATTAACCGGTATCCCTTCGAGGGCTAATTATATTTTTGACAATCTTGTTAATTTTACTTTTAAAACATTTTCAATTTATAAAGCAACAGAATTAAGAAGAAAAACAACATTGAAATGACCAATATCGTAAATTTACAAAGTTTCAGTAATTTAGGTAAATGAATCATGGTTTATTCGTTTTTCGTTGGCCAATCATTCTGTTTGGCATATTTGTTGTAAACTCTACATATATATAATAAAGGGATAAGCCATGATTGAATTGCCAAAAAAACTGAAATTCGTAAATTTACGAAACTTTGTCGATTAACCGGTATCCCTTCGAGGGCTAATTATATTTTTGACAATCTTGTTAATTTGACTTTTAAAACATTTTCTTTGAATTATAAAGCAACAGAATTAAGAAGAAAAACAACATTGAAATGACCAAAATCGTAAATTTACGAAGTTTCAGTAATTTAGGCAAATGATGTTTATTTGTTTAAGATGGACAATCATTCTCTAAAGCGCTTTTGTTGTCAACTTTACATTTTAATCATATAAATATAAGAAAGGGATAAGCCATGATTGAATTGCCTAAACAAACTGAAACTCGTAAATTTACGAAATAATGCCGATTAACCAGTATCTGTATTAAAGGGTTAAGCATATTTTTAGACATTTTTGTTCTATACTTCACTTTTTATACATTCTTTTAGATAAAACAGAAAAAGAATCATGAAGAAAAACAACATAAAAAGCGACCAAGTTCGTAAATTTACGAGGTTTCAGTAATTTAGGCAAATAAATCATGGTTTATTTGTTTTCAGTGGCCAATCATGCTCTTTGGCATCCTTGTTGTAAACTCCACTTTTTAAAGATATATATTTGAAAAGAATAAGCCATGATTGAATTGCCTGAAAAACTTAACTCGTAAATTTACGAAATATTGTGGATTAACTGATATCCCTTCTAAGGGCTTATCATTTTTTGGACAGTCTTGTTGATTTGACTTTTAAAACAATTTTCTTACAGTAACTGCAAGAGAAGGTGTCAATTCTTGTCAATGTTTTCCACTACAAACAGGGAAATGTATTTTCCTAATGAAATACTATCAAAGTTCGTAAATTTACGAAGTTTCAAGCAATCCATAGCTAATGCTTTAACTTTCAAAGTTCGTAAATTTACGAACAGGGTTTACAAGTATCCCTTTTATGATCTTTATTTCACATTATGTATCAAAAGTAATGTAACAACAAGAATGATTGGCCACCTTAAACAAATAAACCAAATATATTTTTCTATTACAACAATTTAACAGATTAAACAGCAAAAGAACAAAAAAGAAATACAACATTGAAAAGTTTGTAAATTTACAAAATTTCAATAATTTAAGTAATTCAATCTTGGCTTATCCTTGCATTATATTGGAATTTTCAACAGATTTTTTTTCATACTTGAAAAGAAGAAGACAATAGAGTTTAAGAATGCAAATACAAATTGAAGATATTAACATTTGGAAAGTTCGTAAATTTACAAAAATAGTTTCATTCACATATAGCATTGTTGCTTACAATATCTGAAAGGAAAGGCGTCAATTCTTGCCGGTATCTCACTTCCGCTACTTACATGGAAATGTATGTTCCTAATGTTTTACTTCCCAAGTTCGTAAATTTACGAATTCACGAAGGCCTAAATATCACTTTTTTCAAATAAGATAGGTAGGTGACGAACGAGATTCAAAGTATAATCACATGAATAAGCACATTCAAACAGTTTGTAAATTTACAAAGTACAAGAATATCACATATGAACCAAAATCATGGAATTTTGCAACATCACTTATTTATTTGAATCCTACACAACAAACATGGAAAATTAAATTCCATATGATATATTTTGAAATGTGTTAATTTGCAAAGTATGAAAGATATTGCTTCTTGATCTTTTATATTTGCCCAAAGTTTGTAGATTTAAGAAGTTGTGACTTAACAAAAATATCACAGATGAATCAAAACTGCAATGTATTTACTAAAATTCTGAAAATTTATTTCTGACTTTATTTCTTCAGTATTACTCAAAATGATAAACCTTCGTCAATTAACAATCTTAGAATAACTTTATGTGTGTGTGTATATATGAGATGATACAGGTCCTTTCCCTTCCTATAGTAGAAGTGGTTGAATAATGGCAATCATTCAGTTCCCAATCAGGAATATTCTAGGTTCAGCATGACTAGCTGTAAGTTTCATTTTTTCTTCCTTAAAAAGGTTGTAAATTCCTATCTATAGAAATTCTAAAAGTATACAACAAAATTTCTACAACTCATTCTCAACTTTGTGCAGAAAATTTGCAAGTGTGATAAATTAAAAGTAAATGATTTACAATATCAAGAAAAATTAGAGATGATTAATACCTTGTTCGCTCAACAGGCCTAAATCTCCTAATAATGATCATCAAAGACTAATAATACTTTTTATAAAACAGTGTATTAACTCAATGCACAATACTTTTCTGCATTTTCTGTCTAAATAATTTTTTTGTGAGTTAACCGAAGGGCCACTCAAGTTAAATTTGTCTGAAATCCACATGTATGTTCTGGGAATGATTTTCCACTAAACAACATTAAGAAAATTGACTTCCAAGGAAAACACATGTTTCCGTCCAATCTGTCTAATTTAATGTAGTCTGATAAAGGGTCACACAAGGATCAATCATATTAAAGTTGGCAGATAACCATGTGTTCGGGTCTGAGAAAACAATTTGTCAAAACTTCCACTATATAACATTCAGAGAATTGACCCCCGACATATTTTAGTCAAATCACAATAGATTTTGTCATCTGAAGCGTCACCCAAGGATCATAGCAGTAAAATTTAATTGATAACCAAATGTAAGGCAAAAATGATTTTCAAAGTTTTCACCACATAATATATAGAGAAATGACCTCAGCCCATGAAGGAAACATTTTCCCACTGGTCACAGTATCTTTTTTATCTGTTAGAAGGTCATCATAGGATCAACCCATTGAATATGTTTGATATCAAATAATAAAGAGATAAAACGATTTAAGAAATTAGCCATGCCATTGAAGTCATTTTTTTCTATTGGATCATAATTTCTGGAACAACTTTGAAAGAGGGTCACCCACGGATCATTCCTGAAGTTAGATTGAAATTCATGTCCTTGTTTCCGTGAAGATTGTACAGAAAATTTGCGACCGATGGCATGGACACATGAACAAACACAGCGCCATGACAATATCCCCAGTGGCTTCTGCCAGTGAGCTAACAAGAGGACCATGATGGTTAGATGGTTAGATCGCTCACCTGCGTCTCTCTGGGACATTACATAGATTAAGTAGGCAGATGTCATATAGGAGAAAATTTCTACATAAGATCAATACCAAGCAATGTTTTCAGCCAAGAGCAAGACAGATATGCCTTTTCGCTCTTTGATTCTATGTAGAAGGGGATGCACACAGGTGAAGTCAAAATATGTCCCCAGGGCCTTGATATGAGCAAACTTTGTTGAAGTCCATTGAATGATGCTACAAACTAAATATGAAAGCTGTCCGCCTTCTGGTTTTGGGGAAGAAGATTTTTGAAGGTTTTCCTATTTTCACCCATCATACTCAGATAAGCTAAAAGGGATGGGCCCGGGTGGAGCCCTAATATGACCCCAGGGTCTTGATATGACAAACTTGGTAGGGGCCCACTAGATGATGCTACATAAAAAATGTAAACTTTGTGCCCTCTGGTTTCCGAAAAGAAGATTTTAAAAGATTTTTACACTTTGATTCCATGTAAAAAGGGTTACGCCGGGGTGGAGCCCAAAAATGAACACGGGGCCTTGATATGAACAAACTTGGTAGGGGCCCACTAGATGATGCTACATACCAAATATGAATGCTGTCTGCCTTCTGGTTTCAGAGAAGAAGATTTTCATTTTTTTACCTTTTTGTGCTTAGATGAGCTTTAAGGGATGCACCCGGGCAAAGCCCAAATATGACCAAAGGGTTTTGATATGAACAAACTTGGAAGAGGCCAACTAGGTTATGCTACATACCAAATAAGAAAGCTGTCTGCCTTCTTGTTTCAGAGAAGGTTTTTGAAAATTTTCATAATTTCACCCTTTTTCTTAAGGGTAAAGGGAAAGTTAAGGGTAGATTTCATTTATTTGAAGAACTTTGGTAGAGCTTGACCCAAGGAACATTCCTGCCAAGTTTCATCAAGGTTGGCCTAAAGGTTTAAGAGGAGAAGATGTTTATGGACAACGCACGACGGACGAAGGACATTGTATAATCACAATAGCTCACCTTGAGCATTTCGTGCTCTGGTGAGCTAAAACAATCCCTTCAAAGAAAACTTTCTCTCATCTGAACTATGTGAATCGAGAAAGAAGTTCTATTGGGATGCTTTATCATAACCTTTAGATTCTAAATGTTTAAGAAGGACTTATACAGATGAGAACATTCTGCTAAAAACGAAATCGAAACAGCAGAAAATTCAAATTGCTTTTCTCTTCTTTTATCATCTATTAAACATGAATGAGACAAGACATCTTACAAATAGGTCAATGTCAAAATTCTCCTAGCAACAGTCAATTGATGATCTTTGTTACCAATTAAGCATGAGAATTCAGCTGAAAAATCTTAGCTTTATAATATCAACATACTGACCAATTAAAAAGTAGAAAAAACAAACTCCATATTTTCAACAAGTTTTTGAAAAATGACGCAAACTAAGATATTGAGATGTAACAACCTCATTAATTTATATAAAAAAGTCATTTTAAATAGGCATTGATCAGTTCAAAGATTCTGTTGCAAACATTGTGAAAAAACTCTTGCTTTATTTTCAATTTATGCATAAAAAGATTACATTTTCATCTGAATTAAATTGACAGAAGGAAAAACAATTTCAAGTTGACAAATCTGACAATTCTTCTTCTTAAAGGAAAGATGTAATGAAGATAGAATGAAGAAATGACTCGTTTATTTTCCAGATTGTCTTTTGGTTTTCTTGGTAACTTTTTCAGGTATCCTCCTCTTAATGTCAGCCCTTTTAACAGCTACTATGATGCCATCCTCTTCAAATTCCACTCTGTATTCTGGAAAATACACTTAGTCTGATTTCTCTTCCGTAACAGAAATAACAATGACAACAACAACACCACTTTAACTTGAAATACAACTAGAATAATTCTTAAAAGATACATACATATTGTTTCTTCTTTGAAAGAAAAAGATGATACTTAGTTTAAAATAAGTGTAATAAAAAGTGCAATGCAGATACCATATTTCTCCTAAAACACCCCTCCCAGCATTTGTCCATAACATTAATCAAGATAACCCTCTGTTTACTATGGCTACAAAAGTTTGAAGGGAAAGGTCAAAGCTTAAGTCAACTAATCTTTAAACAAATTTTCAATTAATTTTTGAAAACGGTTACCCAAGGAACGTTCCAATGAATTTTCATTTAAATGGGCCAAATGATTCAGAAGATGTCATTCAAAGATTACAAAGAGAAACAAGAGCACCGCCTGCGGGTGCCTACGCCTGGCTGTCGAGTGCTGGATGGTGGGAAAAACTCTAAGTAAAACAAGATGTGTTTGTGAAACACGAATGCCCCTGTAACAGCATTTTTTTTAAAGTTTGACCTTGACAGATGACCTTGACCTTGTCACATGACCTTGACTTTTGGTGTACAACTTTGTATGTCAAATACTTTTAGAGAAAAGGAAAAGGTTAAGTTTGGTTAAGTTTTCTGACAGACAGACGGACGGACGGACAGACGGACATGAGTAAAACAATATGCCCCCGATCTCTCGATACAAGAGCATAAAAAGTGGCATAATTTGCACAAAATGCATCTGATAGTATATGTTGCTCTTTTGATGGTGAACATGTGTGCCAAGTTTCAAGTGAATGCCTTCAGTAGAACCAGAGATATAACAAAATGTCAAAGTTTTCACACGACAACGACACGGAGGCTATAGCAATACCTCGAGTTTTCTCCGAAAAACAGCCGAGCTTAAAATGCTCTGCTCTGACCCAGCCATATATATGGGCCAATCAGAATTTTGCCAGGAATTTTTGAAAAGGGTCACCCTTATAACATTCTGGTAAAGTTTCATTGAAAACAGCCTACTGGTTCAGGAGAAGTTATTAAGGTTGTTGACCAATTACCACGAGCTAAAAAGGTTATTCATTTTCCAGGTAAAAAAGCAGCAGACCTAGAAAATATCTGACCATTCAAAGCAAAGTGCATCACAGTTGAAATAAGGGAACAAATCTACCTCATGTACTCTTTCATATAAGTTTAAATTTAGTTTATAGTCTTGTTTTACAATATTATGTATTCACGCGGCTTAACACTTCACACGACCAATCACTGAATTGCAGGTCGGCTGTTAACATATAGCGCCTTTGGCTGCCACAGCCATTTGACTTACATTTCTCAAATTTATACACCTGGGTGTAGAGGAGCAAAGTGGAGTAAATTCTTTGCTCAGAATAATGCCCATGATCTGGTTGGGATTCGATCCTGGGACCTTTAGGTCCCAATGCCACCCTCCTGACCATTAGACCATGGGCTCAACATTAACTACTTTGTGTACAATCATTTTTCCATCAAGATTGGCAAATCTGTCTTTGTCATAGTATCATTAATGAAGTAAAAGCAAGGAGCAAGTATTATCTATGCAAGTTCAAAAGTTTTGTTAGGCCCCAATAAATATTGTTTATTTCTTATTGTCATTTTTCATCTAAAATGAAAGCATAGTTTTAGCCAATCAGAATGCAGGACTCTTATTTGACTCCCCTAGAATTAAATTATGATATTAAAAAAAAAGAACAAGTGAAATACTTACTGTTTTGTTGGATGTTGAAGTTCAAAATCTTTGCTGGATAAGACACATTGTCAGGGGCATATAAAGCCCAAACACAGTCACCTTCTCTGAATTCAATTTCCTATTCATTAAAAGAGAAAACAAAACTTTATTAACAGACACTTTCAACCTTACTCAAGTTCTTTTAGGAAAATTATTAAGACACATTTTCATGTACAGTACGGAAAAACAAGTCAGAGTTCAGTTAAATGCTACCGTAGGATAACCGGGATTAAAAAAGGCAGCAAGGTGCCAATAAAAATGCTAGTAGCTAAATCTTTGAGCACTCTGTGCTTCGTTAAATATGAAAAGAGTAATATAGTACTGTCAATATTGCTCAACTTCAGAATAAATGCATTGTTTGATGAATTGGAGTTTGATACCACTTTCAACAATATTGCAGCTTAACCAATCAAAAGCTATCTGTTGTTGCTACGATCAGTACATTCACATTTCATCTTTACCACCACCAACCTATCCCAATCAGGAATACTGTTTGCAAGTTGCTTTTCTTCTATCCATGGAGATAAATGATGAAAGTCACAATGATTTATGTCCAATGTTGCATTGTTGATTTAAAGCCCATCTAGTTACCAAATTAGCTTACCGAGCTTAACTGACTAATGAAGAGGGAGTTATCTATGATTAGGAACTAGATGTAAAATGAATAGGTTAACCAATGTTTTACAAATGATCCTAGATCAAAATTCCAGTTTTACCTGAGCCGCTGCCTCGACAGATCCATCTTCAAATTCTGGTTCAGACAACTGTTCACCAATCTAGTTAAATAAAATAATTGTGATTAATTTTAACCTAGAATGCAATTGCAATGTTCAATCTTTAAAGCAATAACAGCTCTCAAGAATTATACTGAAGTAATCATTACTTAAGCTTACCAGGGAAAGTGCCTACACTCAGCTGTCGGTTGATGGGTACAGTTTATACTGTAGAGAAAATAGAATGAAATTTATGGAGACAAAATGGTGTACTAATCTTTCTCCGTATCATAGTTTGAAATATTGAAAGGGCTAATAAAATTCTGAGTTGTTTCCTTTGAAAAGCAATACCTAACAAATTATATCATTACCAGCCGTAACCATGTTAGTTTTGAGGAGTAATGAAAAATGAGAAAAGTGAGAAAAAATACCATTCTTGTAATTTCGCCATTGACTGATTTAGGGTCCACATTAGAGTCATCCTTCTTTCTCTGAAAATAAAGGAGTATAAATCATATTAAACAAAAGTCCCTGACAATCAACTTTCCAAAAATGATGACCCTATAATTTGGGTAAATAAAACAAAGTATATGACAATCTAACAAGTTTCCATGAAACTTAAATGTATGCTCACCAGAGGCCCTCTTATGCCTTCATCATTCAAAACTTAATAGATAGTCAATCAACTTTCAACAATATTGTTTAATAAAAGATTCTTCTTATTCTAATTAAACCCATACCATGCACACTAAACATCCAGGCAAACTTGCTTTAATTCAAAGTGCTTACACTTTGTACGCAAGTACTAAGTTAAGATATAAGTTTCACTTTATTCTGGTTTGAAAATGAAAATCAGGCTATAAAGACAAGTGCAGGCTGATCTTTATTTATATTTCCTGCCAAAGCAGGAATATTCCATGTTCAAAATGATAGGGTTAAAAGAATGAAGTCTAATAATCCACAAAACAGGTATATTTGTAGATAATTTTTTTGATTTGATAATAAAACTCCCATTGGCATATAATAAAATGGGCTTATATTTAATGAAGTTTAAATGTGGGTCACTTAATAAACATTTAATCAATTGGAAATTGGACTTGTATTTTTATGATTTTTTTTGAAAGATTAAGAATTGAAAACGAGTCTAATTCTTGCCACATTTCTATTCATTGGTATTTCTGGTAAGTTAAAATTTCATCTTATCCATTTATTTTGTTGTTGTTGAGCAGGGTTTTCTAATTAAGTCAGTCCAGTTTGGTTTGAAGTGGCTAAGTAGTTTAAATTGTTGAATATTTCATATGACCCCACCTTTTTTTGCCAGTATTCATGGGTCAATTAAATTCATTTATCATAACATAAACCAAAAGTTGTTTTTTTTGTTTTTTTTTTTTTGAAAAAAAAAGTGAATACCAGCTGCCCCCTCCCCATTGCCACGGACTTATTAAGAAACTAAACACTTATTTGGATGGGTCACCGTAAGAACTTTCTTGCTAAAATTGCAGTTCAAATTGGCTAAGTGTATTGAAAGCTAAGTTTCTCATTAAAAAAGTCTTATGTACAATTTCCTTTTGTTTTGAATAAAATTTATGACTAAAATGAGATCATGGTTAAATGAAGTAATGACAAATTGTTATAAAAAAAAATTCACCAAAACCTCACATGTTTCTATTCATTTACCTTTCTAGGTCTGTCATGTTCAGTCTCTTGTTGCTGTTCTCTGGTAGATAAGTTCAGGTCATCAAGAATTGGCGCTGTCTAGAAAAATATCAAATAAACATTAACATTTTTTTTAATAAAAAAATTTCAAGATATGTCCAGTCAGCAGATACTGAGTTTTTAAATTTGACATTTGACATTAATTTATATTTATTTTTAAATCTATCAGTACCATAAGTATCATTACTTTTAGCACATTTGAGTAAAGATCTTGTGTAAAAATTGCTTCATGTCTTCATGAAAGATGTCCAGAACATCACTAAAAAAAATGAATATTTTACAATCATTTTAATAAAGGCATGTACAGCTTGTACCTGCATATCAAAATTCAACTGACCTCATGACATTGTAATTACATATAGATAGTGTTTCTCCATGTGACACTGGTTTGGAAACTAGTCGCTCTGGGATAATGCAATATATTACTTCCCAAATGCATACAAACTTTTTTCTTAGGAGGGATCTTGGTGAAACACCATATATCTTATGAAAACAGGTAATTTACTTGCTTGTTTCAAGCTTTTCCAAAAACAAGAAAGCTTCAAAAGATTTTGATCTAAATAAGAAATTTTTGCGTAATGAAATTTTGATGTAACATTGCATTGACCACTGATTCATTAATAAAATAATTAACATGTATTCGCATGTTGACGTTACATTTATTTAATGATATTATTAATAATGGTATTGGATCAAAACTAATGAAATGAATTGTGAATACACCTTTAAAGTGCTCAACAAAATAAGTCACGGTGGTCCTCTCTTTCATATATTTCTATGGTTACTCTATCTTCTTTATTTAGGCATGCAAGTTTTTTTACACTTGACTTCATTTATGCCAAATAAACAGAGGTTTCTTTTGACAAAATATAAAAAAATATGCAATGGTTTATGACTGAAACATTGAATTGTCATATTTATTGATCAACCCTGATATATAATGAAAAATGTAAATTCTAGATTCAGTATAATTTACATGCAAAAAATGTACTCAAGCTCATTCAAGATATAGTAAGACATTAAAGTTATATTTACATTGTGCTTTGTGGGTTGACAATTATTGCAGATTTTGTTGATTTCAAAAAAATGATGAAAGCATATTTTTAACATCTCGTGTTCTATAAACTCATGGATTATCAGTAAAACCAATCAAACCATTCCATCTCTCATCCCACTGTATAATTTTTACCTGAGCAACAAATGTTAACATTTTCTAACAATCAACAAACCAATTACCTGTACTTGTCTTCTCTTCAAATTGGAAATTAATCTGTCCTTTTCAGCCAACAAGTTCTGCAAGATATGAAGAAGCTTTTAACAAATGTAACTTAGGTTAAACATAAACATAAAAACACAATGACTACCAAGGCAAACATGTCGTACATGTTGTTAAACAAAAAAATCAAAATCAAGATAACTAAAACAGGGTTTATTTTTTACATGGAAAATTTTGATTGATTGAATGCAGTTTTACGCCACTTTCAACATTTTTTAAGTTATATCGCCACGGCTGGAGCACCTAACAATGGTTTCCTGGTATTTCTCTCACCAGTACAACCACAACATCCTTTCTTAGCCTCCAGCTGCTATCTCACATAGGTCTACGATTATCAACCTATTGGTGAGAGAGGAAAATTTTGATGCCAGTAAAAAAATAACAAGAATCCGAAGTCAGTTTATCTAATTGGGGAAGATATTTCAACTACTTTTACACTGAAACAAACTTCTAAACAGCCACCTTGCATTCGCCATATTTAAAAATATCTATAGTCATTTAATGAGCTACCTTTTATTTTCACATCAAAGGCCGTTCAATTTGGCTTATACTAAAAGAAAAATGGATTCGAATGTTGTCTGTGGTGTCTAGAGCAATCAATCAGACAAGAACCTTCCATCATGAAAGTCACAAAAGTTGACCATTTTTTGAAGAATTTCAAAATTTCGGTCTAAGAAATACTGGGCAATTAATCCTAAAAGTGACTAGCTTCGATGGCTAGTGCGTGTCAAATACCATATCATTGAAGAAAATATCATTGTGGCTCTTTTGTTTCTCATACAAGGTTAAAAAGCTTAAATTACCCCACTCACCAATGTTAAGTTTTCAAATCAGGGGTTCCCTTGAATTCATGTCAAATTTGCTGCTTTTCTCAAAAATTTTCAAGTCGATGTTTATTGAAGATTCTCCCTGAATAGGTTTTCTAATAGAACCTGACTGCTTCCCATTTCATATATCAAAGAAAAGATTTCTTTTTCAGCTAAATCTAAGTGGCCGTTTAGAAGTTTGTTTCAGTGTATAGACAAAATAGTTAAAATTTTGATAATGCTTGTCCTGATGACAATCAAGTTTTTAGAATACAAACTATAATATCATAACTTTCATTTCAGTGGTTTACAACTTTTCATGTTTACAAGTTGCTTAGGACATTATGACTAAATAAATCCCCTGTTGAGTCTCAATAGTTCGAATTGATACATGAAAAAATCACTTACCTTTAATCTGTCATTTTCTCCCTTCAGTTTTATATTCTCATCCTAAAAATCAAAAGATGAGATAGAAGAAAAAATACTCAAAAACCAGGACATGTGATTATTGCAAAGTATTACAAAAATGAAACAAAAGATATTTTGAAAACAGATTAGTTTGTTCTAATCATTATTACTGCAATTTTCAGATTCATATGTCTGATACCATATGGCAATCAACAGCAAAACAAAAAATTTGGAAATGAAGTTAAAATTCTCATTTGAACTTGAAAAATGACCTTAATCTATGACCTTGTGGAAGGTACCATCAGGAAGGTCTTGCCACAACGTTTAAGTTCACAAACCAATTCTTATGCCCACAATACTTATGCCAAGGATGCATAGGTGAGGATAAAAGCTCCACCTTTTTATTTCAAAAAACCCATCTTAATTTGGAGGAACTTATGCAGTTGTTTTGCTCCACAGGCCATGAATTCACTACGATTATATGACATTTGCAGCAAAAATAATGAATGTTTATTTCAAGTAAAAATGATTTGGGGTGTAAAATACTGAAACATTTCTTCAAAATATCAGTTAGATATTCAGTATATTATTTCTGTTTCCACTATATAACATTTTGAGAAATGCCCCCCCCCCCCCCCACACAAAATGATTTATTCTACAAAAAAATTTTGAATCAATCAAGAGCTGTATAAAAATCACAGTTTACTGGATTGATAATAGTAGACCTATGTGGGATGGCAGCTTTATGCTAAGAAAGAATGTGATGGTATAACTAGTAAGAAATAACAGGAATCTGTTTTTAGGTGGTCTAGCCGCTGTGATAAGACTGAAATATTGTTTAAATCACCGTAAAACTTATTCAATCAATGTCAGCATTAATCTTTGTTGGAGGAGCATTTGGAGACTTTCAAGGGTGTATGTAGTACTTCTGCTGATATGAAAGATAAGATTAAAGCCGAATTTTTCGTCAATTCTTCACTATGGTTAAAGAAAGATGAAAATATGACTTTAATTATGTAATCTTTATATACCCTAGTAATTACAAATTTACCTTCAATGCTCTGTTTTGCTTGTGTAGGTTGTCCTGTATGGTACTGCATTCCTAAAATCAGAAGAAATCAGGATGAGTATTTGAAAACACGGAAAAAACTGAAAAGCATTTTTTATTACTTTGACCTTGACATATGACCTTGAGCTTGTCACATGACCTTGACTTTGGTATCTGTAGATGTGCAACATTAAGATCTATTATCATACCAAATATGAACAATGTATCTTGAAAATGGTGGTAGTAATTTGCAAAGTTAAGTTTTTTGGTTAAGTTTTGTAGAGAGACAAAAATTGATAGACAGCCATACAACAGTAAAGCAATATGCCCTGATCCTTTGATGTGGGGAGGGGGGAGGGGCATGTTCCGGGAATCGAACCTTGAACCTTCTGCTTGCTGGGCAGATGTGCTAACCATTACACTACCGAAAACGCTCCGACATTTGTACGTATAAATTGTGCTTATATATATACACACAGTGAAAATATGAAAGAAACTTTTGAAGCTTGAACTTTTTGCTTTGATTTGTTGGGAGTGAAAGATTAATAAAGGGTTCCACCTCCACATACATCCCTTTACACATTCCTATAAAATTACTGAAGGTTCTTGAATTTAAAAAAAAGAAATAGAGTATTCAAACCCTTCAATTATGTTTCATCAATTCAGATATAAAGATATTCAATAGAGAAATCTCTTTTTTTATGTTGCCTGTGTTAACCTGTATCAAAAGTACAAGCATTGTATGTTAAAACAATCAACCCTCTTGCACTTTATAATTGAACTTGCAACAAGTTGGACTTTAATTAAGACTTACTTCATTTCTTCCTTTTTTCTTTTCCACTTCTTTCTTCCTGAAAAATATATAATCTAGTACTAAAAATCTTACCAAGCATAAATTTCTTCTATAATGATATTCCAGTAAAGGACATTTGCCTTTTATAAACAGGTTTCAATTGCTATTTCAATTAATAAACTGAATTTATGATTGATAGTATGAACCATGGTAAGGATAAAAGTTTAGTACCATCATTCGCAAAATAACGAAAAACAGAGTTACTGTGCTTTAATACTGCCCTCCTCTTCAAAAAACTCAAACCACCCATTAGAGCTAATTTTCTGCTAATGTTTTTGCTTTGCATTTTTTATGTGTGTAGCTCAGTACTGATGGCCCACTAACTTACAACTAAAGCAAATGATCTACTTTAAAAGTAGCTACTAAAAGCTCTAAATGAGGCATGACCAAGGTTTGTCACACTATCCAAAACTCGAGACTCAAGCCTCAAGAGCTGATTTGCTCCAGAGGCCTGACTCTCCTGATAATGAAAGGGCTTTTATTAAAACAAAAGCAGCTACCATTCAAATTGAATACTTTTCACTGTTTTCAGTGTTATGGCATTGAACAAATATGCCGCCATCATGGCACAAGTGGTAGAGCATCTGACTGTCAATGTAGAGGACTGTTGTTCGATCCCTGACAACGGCACTCATTTTTTCTGACTATTTATCTCTCACATATGGGTTGATAATCTTAGACCTATGTGAGATAGCAAATGAAGGCTAGGAAAGGATGTGATGGTTGTACTGGTGGGAGAAATGCCAGGAATCCATTGTTAGGTGCTCCAGTCACCCCTATATGACTGAAAAATGTTGAAAGTGGCGTAAAATCCATTCAATCAATCACTTAATTGAACAAGTATACCTTCTGAAAAGCATGTAAAACTGTTGTCATTATGTTTACCATATAGAAAAATCATGTTTGTCTAAAAAAGGAATGTTTTCTGTCTCAAATTAAAACAGATTTTTGTAGTATGATAAAAGACCACCAAATAATAATTGAAATTTCTTGTACAGAGTTGTTGGAATCCAGAGTTGTTGGAATCCATCTTTTACTAAAAAGAAAATGGTTTGTAAAGTTATCACTATATATTATGTTGAAATGACCTCCAACTATGAAAGTCCTTCATCATTTTTATCATTATGTTTATTAAAGATCACACTAGGATTATTCAAGTGAAAGTTAAATTATATTCATTGTTTCCACTCCCATTAACAACTTTTCTAACCTGATCAAAATAATTTTGTGCAGTCTGATAAATGGACACAAGGACATTCCCAGTAAAATTTCTTTGATATCAGTTAAGACTAGACACATGCATTGACTGACTTACACATAACAGACAAAACGCCATGAATTAAGCCCATTGCCCTTTGGCCAGTCGAACTAAAAACGCCAAGATAATGAAAATATCTAGAATTTTTGCTAGCCTAGCTTAACAGGGATTTTAGAAAACTGTCTGCCTGACACTGATCACAACTTCAAAATTTAAATGAAATCTATCCATTATTTGCTGAGAAAACTTATTGACAAAAAAAAGCTACAGATGACCTCTAGATATCCCAAAATATAGATTTGGGGGTATAAAAATACAAGTTTGTAGTGATATCTTATAGTTCTAATAAAAAATAACAAACTAACAGACTGTCCAGGTAGCTGGAAAAGCCTTCCTCTTCCCAAGTTTTGATGAGTGATGTCTGTGTCTCCTCATCTAAAGTCACAAAATTGGTGAATGCCGTTTGTTTCAGGGTCTTTTTTTCTGTCCATTTGCTGTCAATGTTGCAAAGGCTTTCCCATATATCCTCAGGCAGATCTGCCACAGCCGACATAGTTCGAAGTTTAGTCAAGGCTTCTTTTGTTGTCTGAAAGAAAACAAGTTTATTCTGTTGAAATGATATTCTCTATCAGTGTTGGCCCTTTTTCCTATCATAAGTCATTCAAAGCCCATCCTATTCGCAAAAGATTCAATTTTTTAGAATATAGTATCTTTTTTCATCATTTGAATAAGATGATGAGACAATATGTGTTTGTGAAGCAGAAATATCCCAAATAAGATTTAGAAGAAAAAAAAATTACCCTTGACAAATGACCTTGTCACATGACTTGACCTTGGTGTCTAAAGAAGCGTATCATTGGGATTGATGTTCATGTCAAATAAGAAAATTAATATCTTGAATAGGTTATGTTATCGGTAAAGCTTTACAGAGAGACGGACACACAAAATTGAACAATAAATCCCAGATCTTATTGATGTAGGGCAAAATAAATCTTATCTACTGCTGAAGCCATATTCATCACCAATTTGTGATGATACAGTGTAGCATAATAGCATGACAAATGTAATTGTTCATTATTTAGAGATTTATAGCAATGGTTTGATTGTTTCAGTTTCATCTTACATGAAAAAACATTTTTTTCTGTTTCAGCAGGCTAAGTGCACCAATGAAACAAAAATGTGAAACTTTAAGAATAAAGTGCCTTTCAAAAAATAGGTATTTCTGTGTTATCTGCAAATGTAACCAACATTTAAAACAAGTTTTTATATAAAATAATCTTATCAACCATGAAGTCTTTTAATTTTTCATCTTTTCTTTAAAATTGAATAGAGCAAAAAAATTGGCATTGACCAAGTATTTTGAAGTTCTGTACAATTTTTTTTTTACTCATTTCAATAAAATTAAACTCTCTATACCTTAAGATATAAAATAAGATGACAAAACTCTGATAAAGCAGGGCTTGAAAATTCTACTTGTCTGCTTGTCCTGCATATTTTTTTTTACTTTGTCTAAATAAGCAGGACAAGTGGATTTGCAAAATTTCAAATATGAAATTAATTTATACTATATTTTCTTGTACAGCAGGACGATTGGAAATTTCAAGAATTTTCATGCCCTGAAAAGTATAAAAATAAAAAATGCTTTCAAAATTGAATTTTCTCTCTCTTATGATATTTTATGAACTAGTTGGCAATCTAATTTGTGCTTGTAAAATACAAAACATTTCAATTAAGATACCTCCAAAAGTAGTCTGTCTAGTAATATTTGGGTTTCAAATCGAAAACAAACTATATTTAGATTTTGATTTTCTTGAAACTTAATATTAATTAGTTGAGATGCATACCTTGAAACCAAAAATTTCTTTTGCTGTCGAAGACCATCTATGTCCCGTCTTTTTAATCCGTCTTATCACCCTTGTTTTCTGAATGAATGTCATTTCACATGCATCCTGGTCAATGATATTGTGCGTCATCCCTTTTTGTAGCACCTCTTCGTCTGAAAGTCCTTTGAAAACAGTACAGAGAACAAAGGGACTTCCCCACTTTCCGTCTTGATACAGGTTCTGGAGTGCAGCCCTGCTGTGGTTTCCACCAATGGTCTCAATTTCAACCATCCCCTCAAGACCAACATCTTCCAAGCGCCCCTTAGTCAGTAAACCTAAAAACAGCTTCCCCTGGCTTTTTCTTTGCTCAAACTTTGTCATCAGGTCATTCACATGCTTTTGTTTCAGTGGTCTCACACGCCTACTGATCGAAGGAGCCACAAGGTTCTCAATATGGACAGTTCTGGTAACTCCTGAAGAATAAAATATAGAAGAACAACATAAGTAATCTACTTCATTGAGCAAAATTACAAATGATATCAAAGTAGGAATTCACCTAATACATTCTACTTGACCTATTTGTAAAAAAAACAAAAATGTTTGATTTGTTTATTTGAATGGGGTTTTATGCCACTTTTTAAAGTGGTTCAGTCATTTAACAGCAGCTGAAGCCCCTAAAAATTGATTCCTTGTACTTCTCACACCATTTCCACCATTTCAGCCTTTCCTAAGCCTCCAGCTGCTTACCCACATAGGTCTGATAATATTAACCCAAAGGTGCTAGATTAATTGTTTGATAGGATTAGCACTGCCGATGGAGATCAAAGGCAGGTCCTTTAGATTGACAGTCTAAGACTCTTCCAGATGACAGCGCTACAATGGCAACCGAAAAGATGGTTTGATGTGGAGAAACGCAAAGAATGGGAAAAGGCCGGGAAATGGCTGAATATGATAGATCTTTTGAAAATATGTTGATAAAAAGTCGTAACAACAAATCTAGTTTGTCATCAAAAGCTTTTTTCAGCATATTCTTAAAATCACCTGATGTTTAGTTATGTCACTTATATTAAATGGCACATATGTAAATTATGCTTTATCTTTTTAATCTGTGGATGACTCATTTCACTAGAAATGATTATTCATAAATATCTAAAGCAAAACAGTACATTGAGTTATGCTGGGGACCATTGTCTATAAAAATCACTGGTTTTCATTCAAATAAGTGTCAAAATTGCTGAAACTAGAGATTTCATTAAAATTATTCTTTCAATCTTCTAATATCTGAAAAGTCACTTATTCATCATTACCTACTAGTTTAAAGAGACAAATAATGTCATGTACATTATATCTTAACAGCTAATCCTGCTGCTGGAAAAACTTAAAGGTATGTATACCCATAACAAACTCACAGATCAACAGACTAGTGGACAAACAGACAAAAAAATGCCCCCCCATCTATCATTGTGAGGGCATTAAAAGAGCAATAACTTACCATGACTATTGAGATTGTTTTCTGCTGCAAGAGGGTGATAATTTATCCTGGTCTCGGGTTCATCTAAAAAAGACGAAAAATCTGTCGTGAGAATTTTTTTGAAGAAATGAAATTGCCATGTTTCATTAAAATATGACCGATGATTGGGGAGGAGAAGACTTTTAAAGATTCTATAGTGAAAATAAGCCCTGCTCTGCCCTGCCCATATTTAGGGGTCTGACCGGGTCAATTTTTTTTAACAAAGTTAGGCAAGTTAAGCTTAAGGAACATCCATACCAAGTTTCATTGAAATCTGCCCAAATGGTTTGAGAGAAGGAGAAGATTTTCAAAGAATAAAGGCCCCACCACCACACCCTTATTTTGGGGTCGACAATTTTATTTTAACTATTTAAGTACAGTATCACCCAAGTTTCATTGAAATAGGCTTAATGGTTTGGGAGCAAAACATATTTATACATATTATAGTGAAAATACCTCCAGTTTCCCCCAGGCCCATTTTTGGAAATAAATCACAATTTATTTAACAATACAACAAAAGGGTTACCCAATGAACACCCATGTCAAGTTTCATTGAAATCAACCCAAAATGGTTTGGGAGGAGAAATGTCTTTCAAGAGCAAAAAATGAATTCCCATATTTTGGGGTCAATCAAAATTTCTTTTAACATTTTAAGGCTCACCAAAGGAACATTTCTACCAAGTTTCATTAAAATCTGCACATTGGTTTGAGAGGATATGTTAAAAGAAAAGGTTGTCAGACAGATGTATAGACAGATGCAGGACGACTCAAGGTCAGCTTGCTGACCTCTGGCTGAGCTAATAATTAAGTTTTCCTCATTATTCTTTCTTTAAAATTAGGATGACATAAAAATTCAAATAGAGCCCTATGCTCTTATTTTGTGATTTTTAGAAATCTTGAGACCTCTAATAAAAGACAGCTGGCCATCATTTCCAAGATCATTTTAACATTTTAACAAAGGCCTGATCTACTTTGTTTTAATCTTAACTATGTGCTCCATGCAGGCTTTAAATCTCTGATATTGGATTTTTTTTATAATTTATGAAGTCTTTCTTCAAAAATCTTGAGCCCACCCAACAAAATTGTATCAGAAGTTATTTTTTCTACGTCAAAAGTATATTACTATATACCATTCTATTTTTGTGATTGGGACAAAAAAAAGTGTATAAAACATTGAGACAAAAAGAGAAATTGCTTTATGAAAGCATTTTCTCCCTTTCTCTCATGTTTTCTATTCCTATTTATAATCAATAATTACTTCCATGGACACAGTTGGTAGTGCATAAAGTTCTCTTTCTTCAGGTATGTGGTCCAGGGTTCAAACCTGGTATGGCACATATTCTTTCAGAACCTTGTGCCCCCTGGCAAAAAGTAAATTGTCGCCACATTACAACAACTATACATTCCCCTATCATTTGACTTTAAAATGTGAGCTAGACCTACAATAAATCATTACTTTAAATTACACTTTCACACATTAAGGGGAATATGCTACCCATTTATTTTGAAATCCACCAATAGATCTAGAAATTATGCTCTTGACAAAAAAGACCTTAACCTTTGATACATGTATATTAAGGACAAAAATCCCACATCTCTTCATTCAAGGGAATGATTGTGTTAAGTCATTTCGAAATCCATCCATAATTGTATGTGTAATGCATGGTACAAAATCAGATGGATGGCTTGAAGACCATTAGCTCACATACACCATTTAATTTTACAGTTTTACTGGTTTAAGTTAAAGTAGACTAGTGAGTCATGAAAAACTCCTCTTCTACATCTCTAGTGACTTCTTTGTCACACATACAGTAAGAGGGTCTTGTCAAAAAGCTGAGGTTGAGCAATGTGACAAGGGATTTTCCATGAATGAGATATATGTACATGGAGGTGCAGGTGAAAATAGACATATAGTACCTTTCATTTCCTCTTTATAAACAAAAAGAAGCTAAGCTAGAAATCAATACCTGTTATACATGTATCTGCGTTTTGTATGGAGCCTTCAGCAGCACTGTCATGAACTAAAGTAAGTCGTGTCACTGTAAAGAGATGATAACATAAAAAATGACATGCTACAATATTAATCAATATTCTTGATTTTAACTTGTTTCTCTCCCAATTTTATGTTTCATTTTAGAAATTGCTTTTTAATTTTAGACAACCCTTGCTTTCAAGACAGGTAACAAAATATATCACATTTAAATTTTCAAAAGCTACCTGCATTTAATCAAGATGATCCGAAATATTGAAGCTTTGTTTATCTCATGAATCAATCTTTATGATATGAAATTTATAGAATTTTAATCTAATTTTATCTGAGTACTTTAAATTATCATGTAAACGAAAGAAAATTGTAGGGAATGAAATTCCATAAGACCTCTTTTTCCCCATTTCCCCAACAGATTATCTCCCATTTTCAAAGTCAGTGTTCCTTATGACCCTTCCATCATCTTTTTAAGGTTTCAAAGGATTCCAATAATGTTTGTTCGACTTTATAGTGTAAACAAGCAAAAAAGTTAAAGGATATGTGCACAGAAGGACAGATTGGAATCACGCCTATAGCTATAACCTGGTATATGACAGCAAGAGCTATAAACTTGGTTTATTTTTTTTGGTTCAATAAAATTCAAGTGAAATGTTATCATTGATAACTTAACAAAAAAGGCTATTTTAAGTTTTGGTATTTGCTTATCTGAAAATTAATATTTATCTATGATTTTAATGAAAAACTTACTGATTTCTTCAAACTGTTTTACAAAGCTCGATCTTGAGTTCAAACAATCCCTAAATTCTTGGCTAATCTCATTTCTGGGTTTGAAGTCCCTCAAGTTTTTGAATGTATGGTCTCCATCTGCAAATTTAATCTGCAATAAAAATGATAACAATGCAAGTATGAGTAAATAAATTTCTATTTGGTGTGTACATATTTAGGTATTTGAATAATCTCTAAGCAGCTTTTCATGTCCCTTCCTCCTTAGTAAAACCTAGGACATCACTTAAGACATTATGTCTGTGGTCATATGTAGAAACTACAACTGTCTATAGAAAGTTAACATTTTAGTGGAAATATTAGCTTTGTTAAAATATGAGCCAATTTTATCCAACCATCATGCAGTTGCTTGTTCTGTACAAAATGACCCTTTTCCACAATGTTATGGCTTTAACGCTATAGCTATGGCGGTCTTATGTTGCTCAACTGCTTGTGCTCAAAAGTAGCTTCATTTTGATATACAATATACTTGGACATACTGCTTTTTCTTGGCTAATTTAGTGCCCTTAATATTACATGAACCATTAGTATTTTTCGATAAAAATCCAATTGTTATCAAATAACCTTAAATCATACAATATGTAGCCTGCTCAATAGTTAATTGTTGTTTGTATAAAACATTTTTCGAGTTGTTACTAATGCCATAATCTCAGTTTAAACTATCCATTCTTTTTGTATTTAAGTTGTCCGATTATGAAATGAAAATAAGATAATTCTTTTTCTTATAAGAAACACAAAGCCATATGTGCTTGTGATAGAATAAAAAAAAGCTATGAACTTGGCAATTTTTGCAAAGGCCCATTGCAATTTACAAACATGTTGAAGAAATGATGATATCAATATTGAAACTTTGTGGCAAAGAGGAACTGAAAGTGTCATTTAAGCGATCTTTCAGTTAATGAGGCATGTTTACGGATGTCAGAGTTTGTGATATTTTGACCGTACCTTTTTTCATTTCTTTGTGTGCAAAGTTAATTTTCACAACAGTGATTTGTTTGGCACAATAAAAGTTCAAACCGAGTGTGGAACAAAAGAAAATATCAGTGTAAATACGCCAGACAAGCCTAAAGTTGGTTTCACATTCTTTTCAGTATTAAATAGTCATTTAGATTCAATCACAGATTTATTTGGCATGAGCCCCTTGCATTACTGTTCAAAATTTCATTTTTCTTTTGTTGTATAATTACTGGATTCAAGTGTGAAAAAGACCTGGTTGGGCTCAGAGCATACATTTGACACTGAGTGCATATGTCCTGCTTATTTTAACGATAATGCACTCATAACATATGGCTTAAGTGAGTGGAAAAAACTAAAAATTTGAGTAAAAAAAATGATCTTATCGTTTTTGTATGTATGAAATAACAACTGTCTGGAATTATTTTTACATTTTGGGAATTACGCCAAACTATCTTTATCTATTTCCACACTTTAAGTTAATGTCTGTATAGAATTTAAATTTCATCCCTTCTCATTTTTGTCATCTGGTTTATAACATTAGCTAATCCGTGTGTTTGTTTTGTTACAAACAATTATTTGGTTGGGAAAAGTAGCATTTACCTCCATTGAAATCACTGACATTGATCCGGTGGGGATGGAGGTTTAGATGAGGCTTTGAATTTTCTGAATGCATAAAAAATGGTTGGCAGAAGAAGGTGTGGGGTTATATAGGAGCATCTCTATTAGAACTTCAACAGTAACAGATTGTATACAACAGTTGCACATAACAACAATTTTTAAATTCAAAAAATGGTTAAAATTTCAGAGCCACAAGTGAAAATAAAGCTTTTGTTGCTCACGAAATGAAATATAAATCGATCTTACACAAAGAACAAACGATTATTCTATTTCTTAAATGCAAAAATGAAACAAAATGTGAAATTTCTAGGACATATTTTCGTTTAGGGCGTCATTTTGCTCATGATTGCTATGCAACGTTCATTGTGACGTCACTTATTTCGCCCCGCATGGATGACGTCAAATAGGGTGAAATGCACAAAAGCAGGGTATAAAATTTTGATAATTTCACTGTTTTTGCGGTGAGATTATCTAGGAATAATCTAGCGTTATTTCTCGATAAACCACCGAAAAGCATTAAAGAATGTGTTATTGTGTTATTTTCACAAAGATTGGGAAAAATCTTATTACAGGGGTTTTGGACCAAAACTCTGTATAATTTAATTCCAGAATTAAATTTTCTCTGTCTCTTAAGACATTCAAATTACAATAAAACTTAGGAACAACAGGTTTGATTCTTTATTTTCATAATAAGAGTTTGGAAAGGTCCTTAACCTAGGTAAACTGGGATTTTTTCATGATTTTGGGAAAAAATGTCACCTTTTGGCATTGGGAACAGGTCCTTTATAGGGTTCCAATCAAAGATAGAGAAAAAACACTGTGAAATGTATTGTACAGTATAAAAATAAAGTTACAATATCCTTGAATTAGCATTAAATGTCATTAACAAAAGTAGAAGATAATTCAATTCAGTCGCTTTGGTGCTGTTTAGAGAGACAAAAATGGCTAAAATGAAGATTAAGAGCCTTGTGACCTCAGCTTGAGTAGGTGACTACAGCTGAATAATTCCGTCAAATTAAAGAAATGACTGAGAGATTTTATTAAGAAAATAAATACCAATATTTGATAAGTATGATATATTATAAACAAGAAAGTTAAGAGGCAATAAAATTGTCCCTTTACTTGATAATAAAATTTAAATTAAAACAGTTTGAGAAATTTACTGTATCCAACTGCCTCACCGTGTATACGAACTGGGATTGTCAGTTCAATGACTAATTGGCAAACGGCTTAGACCACTGCGCTTCGGATCCATTCATAACAATTGCAGTATTTCATTTGATATTAATATAAAATTCTTTTAATAACCACGTGGATGTTAACGATAGTTCACGAAAAATAATGAGTGACAGGTCAACAATGTTTGACAATAGAACTCGAATTTATGCTTTCTTGACCAATCCATTAATTGGATTTCCAATATTATTGTAAACAAGGAGTTGTGTCAAAAACTATTGAATCAAACGCTGTGAGACAAAAAGTCTCCTTTATGAACTAGGCATGGTTGATATATTGACATACATCTATACTACCTATCACTATCAGTTACTGGGATATCATTCTGACAGCCAAGGTTAGAGACTCTGGTAAGACATTTTTTTTGTCTAGAGCTTTTTAACTATTTATTTATTTATCTATTTCTTCATTTCTTATTTGATATGTGCACATGCAGGTGATATTTCCTTTTTACCATGGGGACTTGGTCTAAACCTATTTATTTTACAACAAGTTCATACAACTTGGATTAGTCCCTCTAGATTCTGCTTCCTGGAAAATCTACCAGTACTCATGCCGAACATGTGGGCCAATGAAAGGACCGAGATAGCCGATCCCAGGAATCGAAATCAGGACCTTTTGGTTAAGAGGCTGGCGCTCTACCTCTAGACCTTGGACACCACACTAGAGGACCAGAGGACTTACAGGCCTGAAGGGAATATACGAAGTCATCCCGTACGAAAAAATGTAGCGGATTCCGCTTGGAAAATAGGCGTAAATGAGACGTAAATGAAGCGGAAACGGTCATTTACGCTTGTAACTCAGGCGTAAGTTAAATTTACGTCTCTGCTACATCATAAAGTACTGGCGGAATACATCAGAAATTACGGGCGTAAAATGAATTCGAAGCGGAATTTCATTTCTATTGATGTTTACAGGCGTACTTCAACACTTTAAATTTTTCTAGAGATGGATTTTACAGACTTAGCATTTTTATGGAGGCGGAAAGACACTTTCAGCAAGCGTAAAATAACTTAAACTTTTGTTAGGGGCGTACTTTTCTAACTTAAACATTTCATGTGAAAGAAATCAGTACTGTGAGGAAAATTCATGCTGCGATATAACTAAAAAAATGTTGAATGCGGTGTAAACTCCATTCAATCAATCTTTCACTTACCATTGAAATGTTTTGTCCAATGTTCAAGTTTTTATGCTGAAAATCAATGACCTTCAAAAAATGACCTTGACCTTGGCAAAAAACCTTGACTTCACTATCCACCAAAAGGCTTTGTAACAAGCAATTCATAAGTAAAATATCAATGCTTTATCACCTACCATTACAAAGTTAGAAAATGTAAAGTTTTACAAATTTGACCTTGAAAAATGACCTTGACCTTGACTGATTGCCAAGAACTTTTTCTAACAGAAAGGTCATATCCCAAGCAATCATCATACATGTGAAATATGAAGCCCCCCCCCCCCCCCCAAAAAAAAAAATAAAAAAATAATGAAAAAAATTCTTAATATACTCAGAAAAGAAAAAATCTTATTATTCTAAAGAAAATATCTTTAAATATCTGTAAATACAGCCATAGTTTCTGAAAATACTTTTAAAAAAAATATCTACATGCATATTTACTTTACCTAAACGAATGCAGTTGATAATATCCAAGTCTAAAAAGTCTCCAGTCTATAGAAATCCCAATCCAAAATGGCTGCCGTTTTCAAATGGAGTTTCCGTTTGGAATCTTTTTTTGCCTTTTTCCTTTCACTTTGAGAAGAATAGCACATAGAAGGTATGTAAAAAGCTGACATTTGATGATTTGTAATAGAATCTTGTCCTATAGGGCTCAAAACAAGTTATTTACAAATATAAGACAACTTACAACTCAATAAACAGTGAGTCCTTCGGATTCGAATGCGAAATTAACAAATGATTCCATGGTTTTAATGAATTAGGCTAAAAATTCATAATTCCAAATATTATCAAACCCATATTAAACCTTGTTACCCAAAGGTATAGAAGAATTATAGGAAATGGATATATCAAATTGTGTTGATTTATGTAGATTCATACCAATAAATCTTCGACCCTATGTCCTATTTAAGCAACATGTGTTTTTAGAGTATATTGTACAGGGCCAAAATCAGGAATTTTTGTAATTCCATGTTGGAATTTCAGGAATTTTTTTCAAACTAAGGAATCCCCCCTCCAAACACCTTCTTTCCTTGTTAGAATAACTTTAATTGTTCCCAAAGACCATTATTCTTGGTTGGTCAGTCTTTAAATAAAAACTTCCAAGTGTTAAAACTTATAGCTTTTACTTTAAGCTGTAGGTACAAAGTTTGGTTGCACAATTACCCTTTATTTCTTTATATAAATTTTGGAAACTAATACGAGAAACTGAAGTTTCTATTTGGAATTGCTCTGTAGATGAATCGTTTGATCTTAGGAATATTCCCCTGATTGGAATTTCATTTGTTTCAAAAGTCCTATCAAAGGACCCTCACAATCTGTATTGACAAAGAGAATGTCAGATGCTGTAATGATGCGTTCCCAACCTGACAAGATTGCGTAAGCAAAGATGGTAGTTATGGCAACTGTCCTATACCATGTATGTTACACATTTTTGTCAGCTATAATGTATGCTCGTGTTGATTATCAAAAACATCCAGGGTCAAAATCAGGGTGTTTTTTTTTTTTTTAATCTCAAGACGTTTTTTTACGTCAGTCTGATTTTCCAGATCTAATTTCTAAACTTTTGGATGTTGATGTCTGCTTATTGAGAGCACTGTGCATTCTATTCACAATATAAATTACAATAATTCCTAAAGCAATCACCTTATATATGAATGAATTTTCCAATTGTGTATTTACTGTATTGACCACTTACAAGCGATATTTCTAATTTCCAGACAAAGTTAGTCTTCCTGAACCTATTAGAATTATGCTGGACTGATTAAATGTTAAAATGAGAAGGCAGCCTATCATCTAACAGAACAGCTAGGGGCAGAAGACCTGATTTAAGGACTTTCGGGGATCAAAAGGTCAACAAAAATAAACCACTTATCATCAGTACTGAGAGAAGATGGGCGATTGGGTTATGAAAACTTACAAGATTGCATCAAGTATGTATGAAAGGTATTTACAAATCCATTTCACATAAAATTATTGGGTGCATTTTCTTTTTTTTTTTTTTTTTTTCAAAGTACCATATCATTGATTTTTTTCCCAGTGTATTGTAACAACCAATTTGCTGAGGCTTCAGTTTGCCCCACAGAATATTTCAGGTATGACATAGATGAAACTGTGTGCAACACACCCAATATTTTCAACACAATAGATTTTGCTCAAAATCCTCAATACATTGATTTGATACTTTTTGCCTTATACAAATCATACAGTGAATTTCGTTGAAGTTTTTTCACATTTTGACGCTTTAAGTATTTGGAATTAAGTTAAGTAAATATTTGAGAAG
This sequence comes from Fragum whitleyi, assembly GCA_948146395.1. Classification (NCBI taxonomy): domain Eukaryota; kingdom Metazoa; phylum Mollusca; class Bivalvia; order Cardiida; family Cardiidae; genus Fragum; species Fragum whitleyi. The sequence continues at coordinate 46,925,530 of OX411551.1, read as the reverse complement.
AAAGTGTGAAGAAATCAAATGGTTACTCAATTTGGGATTCAGTAAAAGATTGCTGATTTACAAATAGATAAACTGCTAAATAACCCTTGCAGGGATAATTCTGGTTCAGAATATATCATGTGCAAGGATATCTCATTTAGCCAAATGAAATGTAAAATTAAAATTTTACCTAGTTTGAGGAACTTAAACTTCTCTGGTTTTCAAAAGAAAATCAGTTGTGGGCTAAATCAAGAATCTAAATAAATGTGGAACATAGAAAGTGAGATTAATAAGTTGTTATCTATAACTTATTAATATCATCTTTTATGTTCATACAAAATAAAAGGTTTAATTTCAAGCTATAGTTTGAGAAAATTCTCATTAGAGCATGCAAAAAGTTGTATAGTTTTGGGCCAAGTAATGTGATGATTTTTTGTTTTATTTTTCAGAATATGTTAATACCAGGCTGGGTTGATGGTCATTTTACATTCTGGACAAAAATGGTTGAAATAGATGAGGAATTTACAGAGAGGATTCACTCAACAGGAATGGCTGAATATCAAGAATAATTTCGAAAATAAGGAAATTTGAAAATTTTTCGAATTAATATTACATAGTGTATAAATTTATCTTTCTTCTTATGTGAAAGTTGTCATTCCTTTTTGCTTGGCTGTTTTAGAACATAAAAATTGAAAGTTTTTCATCGTGCTGTCGTTGTATCTCTGTCATAATTTAAAATACAATTGTATAGAGATCTGCTTGAAACTTTCCATATGTGTTCACTATATGATCTACTGTGGACAACTGTGTGATATGCCCCTTTTTACTAAGATTTTAAGCTCGGCTGTTTTCAGAGAAAAACCGAGGTATTGCTATAGCCTCCATGTCGTCGTCGTTGTCGTTGTGGGAAAACTTTGACATTTTGTTATATCTCTGGTTCTACTGAAGGCATTCACTTAAAACTTGGCACACATGTTCACCATCAAAAGAGCAACTTATACGATCAAGGGGGATAACTCTAGATGCATTTTGTGCAAATTATGCCCCTTTTTCGACTTAGATTTTTTCTCACCATCCAGCACTTGATAGCCGAGCGTAGGCACCTGTAGGCAATGCTCTTGTTTTTATCTGGATCATCTAGCCAAGCATTGGCACCCACAGAACTAGTTATTTCTATTTCAAAATGACAATTTATCTCATTCATCATATACTACGTTGTGGGTACTCATGCGAAATGTTTCATCAATTCATTCCCTTTGACCACACACTAAATAGGGTCAAGATTAAAAAAATACAGATCTAGAGTTTGTGTAATTGTGCCATTGTAAAAATTGGGCTTGTGTATAGCAAAGCTCCTGGCACATAACTATGGATTTTCAGTGATCAAAACTTGTCCTAGGACCTGTAGATCTTCGGGAGGATTGATAGTAACCACCATTAAAGGCCCCTCAGGCTTATAGTACTTGTCCAAGAATTTCAGCTTGGCTGTTTAACAACAAAAGATCAAGGTATTGTCAGCACATTGGTGTTGTTTGCATTTGTATTGGCATATGTGTTCGCAACTGACAAACATAAACCTTGGTCATATCTGTTGTTAATGAAGATATGAACTTGGAATTTGGCATGTGTTCACTATCACAATAGCTACCAAGACTAACAAGGGGTATAACTATAGCATCTATTTGTAAGAGTTATGCCCCTTTTTCTTAGATATTTTCATTATCTAGCACCTGCAGCAGATTGCCGGTACTGGCTTGCTGTGCTCTTGATTACCAAATCATGTAATTTTATCTGTTCTTTTTCACACATAGAGTTTCATTCCACTGAGGAAAACATTGTGAGAAAAGAAGTTATTGCTTATTATATGCATTTTCTTCTATTCAATCACTATTTTCCTTATAATAGAAGAATTATTAATAGAATGATATAAGTCTCCATCAAGGACTTGTTATTATCAGGGAGACACAGAAAGATTTAGGACATTCAGGTCTTGCATGCTGAAGGCAAAAAAGTGTTGAACCCTAATTTTGGAATGAATACAGTAATTGTTCATTTAGGTAAATTCCAAAGAAGCTAGAATTCAAAGTGATTGTACTCTGAAATATTAATGCATGTACCTAGTATGTAGGGAAAAAGAGAAATTGCTATGTTCACACAATGTTTTTATTACTCAGGGGCTTGAAAACAAGGGACTTGAGTTAAAAGACATTTTTATGCCCCTACATCAGTAAGATAGGGGGCATATTGTTTTACCAAGTCTGTCTGTCTGCTAAAACTTAACCTGAAAACCAAATATTTTTCTATAACTTCAACACTTTTGGATTGACAATGCTTATATTTTGCATGAACAAAGCAGTTAATCAATGTCACCAATCAAGGTCAAGGGATTCTTCAAGGTCAAACTTATTAAAAAAAAATAAGCCATTTCAAGGGCAGAAGTGTTTTACAAAAACATCTTGTTGAAACCCTGAATATGAAATTCAGTTTGTCCTCAAAAGGATAACCTATTTTTTATTCCTTGAAAATATATAATATCAATTAAGTTGAGTTTTGTGTCTCACCGGAACACTAAATGCTAAAGGTGAGGTTATGGGATCATGCTTTGTCTGTTGTCTCAATAGTGTGCCAAGATTTTGTTTTGTTTACTAATTTGTCCATGTAAAGATTATTTCTTTATTATTGCTCCCATCTACAAAGTAGAGAGGGGAATATTGGTTTCACCCTGCTTGTCCGACATACTTTCTAAGACCTTTTTTGTTACCGACCTCTAACATAAGAACAAAGTTTCTTAGAATAATGGACTTTGTTGCCATTAGCCATATGACAATTTTGTTGCCAGGGCTGTGCCATATCTTTTCTGTTAACAAACATTAAAGGTCAAGGTCACAATTGAACTTTGTCCAGTAAATTTCTGCAGAAATTGAACAAAGCAATGGTGGGGAATCTATGTCTGTTTTGTGACAGATCTATAGTTAAGAATTGAGATATCATTGTAGAATCCGACCAATCATACATTCACTTTTAAATAAAATTCTGTCTTGTTTAAGCTTAGTTTCCCCCTGGTTCCTTACCAGCTCACTAGCGGAAAATGAGACGTAATCCGCTAGTCAATTCCGCCTGGTTTTTCAACTACAAGCATTTACGTCTGTAGAAATATTCCGCTTAATTAGCATAATTCGCCTCAAATTACGTCTATTTTACGCTTGGTTTCCGCCTCATTGCTATTACTAGCGGAAAGCTAGACGGAGTCCGCTTAATAATTCCGCCTGGTTTTTCCGCTAGCAAGTGATTACGCCTGTAAAAAAATTCCGCTTAATTAACATAATTCGCCTAAAATTCCGTCTATTTTACGCTTGGTTTCCGCCTCATTGCTATATAAAGTTTCAACCAGCTTCCTAGCGTAAAATGAGAAGGAATCCGCTTGATAATTACGTCTATTTTACGCCTCTTTTACGGGTGGAATTTTTCGTACAGGATAGACCTTGACAAGAACCTACTCACATAGCAACATTTAAGTCTAGGAGAATAAAGTCACATTAACAAGATTAATACAGCAATGTGGGTATTGTAAATGAAATAATTTTTCAATCTACTCCTAGAAAGCAGTTAAAACAAAAGATATGAACAGAAAAATCCTACTTCCTTTATGTACTCCAATTTTCTTTATAAATCTTACTGAGGTAAGTAATTTTAATTCATTTGCTACTTAAACATATAGCTTTCAATCCGGTCAGAACCCTCCCCTCAAATAATTATATGGACATCTGATTTTATTTTTGCATGAAATATGAACAGATATCTTTCACCATCGCTTCACCCTACTGAATATATACGACCAAAATATTGTTAGAACAGCTTCAGTGAAGTTGCCTTCATATGTAATTGATGATAATTATCCCCTAGATTGTTGTAGTTGCAGAAATAGTCAATCAAAGCTTTGTAGCATTCCAATTTCGCAACTCCAATCCATTCAGACATAATCTAGTTTCAAACCTGATTCTCTGTATCTCCATTCATTATCCAACAATATTCTTTCTTAAAGCCTAATTTAAAAATCTGATTTAAAATATGACTTTCAAAAGCTTTCTCGTCTGTCTTGTGTTTTGAAAGGAAATGCGATATCTGATTACATAAAGCTGTATCCATAAGGCGCATTGGTATCACTTACAACTCTTTTACCTTAAAATTATCACACACATTAACTGTAGGCTATCTTCCTTTAACCTTAACTTTTATCGAAGAAGCTGACAGGGGATTCTATTTATAGTGTTGATTATTACAGGGCAGGGATAGTTCTGTCTCAGAATTTCATGTGCAAAAAATCTCATTCAGTCGGAACTTTTGCTGATAGTTTTTTTTATCTCATTTAGCCAATTTGAATGAGATTTCTGGCAGAAAAATGAGATAATTTGCACAGATCTCGCCAATAAATGATCCCTGCAGGGTCTTGAACTGCAAGATAGATTGAGGTTCAAGAAACTGTCATTTCCTATCATTTTCAATGTAGAATTGATCTTTGATCACTCACTAGAAATTGCTGAACTATATTTATAAACAGCTTTACACAACGCAATATAAATATTAGTTTTTCTCAGTGGTCCTTAAATGTATTCGTGATTAACGCACAGCTGAATTAATAATGTGCCAACCTTTGAACATGGGTATCATCTGTACCACACTGCCTTTTGATTTTTCGACATAAACAATTTTTAAGCGTAAATCCCACAAACCTGCGTCCTAGATTCAGCTCTGGAATATATCCTATCATGATGCTTTTAAAACTTCACAATTCTTCAATTTTTGTCTTTTTTTCCTTTTAAATTTGCTTGCACATTAAATTTTCCAATCATTTTCATTGTGCAATGCTAGGAATTGGCCTTCGCACATGCAATATGATCATGCAGCCTCAATAAGTATAAAGATAGACCTTAAGTTGCTGTTTAGTATATACTGGTAATAGAGTTTTATCATTTCACTCGACAACGACTGTGAACAGTGAAGTGTGAACAAACTAAAGGGGTAATCTCGAAATGCTTTCATCGAGTTAGGCTAAGCGAAACAAATATTGAGGTTTACTCTCTAAGTCACATGCTAATAAAGATAATTTAAGTTTATAAACAACATCATCTAGACGAAATACGTATTTGAGCTAGGCAGACAACATTATTCCTGGTATTTCTCTTACCAGTACAACCACCACATCCTTTTCTAGCCTCCAGCTGCTATCTCACATATATGTCTACCATTATCAACCGATTGGTGAGAGACAAATAGTCGGAAAGAATCAGTGCCGCCATCTGGGTTCGAACCTGGGACTTCAGATCGACAGTCTGACGCGCTACCAACTGCGCTTTGACGGCGGCTTGTTTCTAAACGGAGGACGGGCTCTTAAGCAGTAATCATTGCCTGCTGTGCTTTTATCTACATTTTTCTAATAGTTTTCCCTCCTATTTTCGAATCGATGAGTTTCCAACTTATTTGCAGTTATCAAAGCCTTCCTGTTCCATTCAACATTGAATTATTTAGAGGTTAACTGATCTAATAAAAAATGGAACATTACAAATGTTTAATTCATGCATCTTTTCCTAAGATTCGACCAAATAAAGTTAGATTCCAGATATATCGAAAGTGCTTACAACAGTCCTCTTGAATTAAAATACTGGAAACAGATAGGGTTGCATTCCTTATCGATTCGCCGAAAAATTCCTTCTTTACAATAGATACAAAGCAATTACACAGCAATTATTTTGTAAGTCTATGTGGTTATGTCGAAATATACATATATTTATTTCAAACAACTTCAACTTTTCAAAGCGTTAAAGTTCAACAACACTTCAAAAAAAAAATATATATACATCAATTTCTAACCTTACGTCATTAAAATTAAAGAGTAGATTCACCTTTCTTTTATATATGTATAAACGAAACAGCTTAATTTTGAAAGCAGTCGTGTTAATCTTCTCTTGTAAATAAATTCATTCTCTATAACAAGGCATTTTTGTATAGCCTAGTATACCTTTACAAACAAATAAAGGTGGAGAAATCTAATATTTAATGATTAAGGTCCAAATTACATGTACGTCTGTGAATATTTCTAATTTATAAAGTCACTCTTTTCTTTATAGATGTTATTCAAGATCAAGAATCAGAATTCAACTTTCTTGAAGAGATCCAGTTTTACTGCATTAAAATTATTTTGAAAACTGATTTACTCCGTTTAAGTTCCTACGCGATGACAGAAGAAATCACTGAGACCTTGTTGGAATAACAGAACGTTCGTCCTATAAAAAAAAGTGAAAAGTAATAAAAATACAGTTAGGTGAAACACAATACCTTATTACTATTTTTAGGAGGAATCCTCGTTAACACACTTCTTGGTTATCTTCAGAAAAACACAAGAAACTGCATTGCAAATGGGCTATTGTGTGGTGTTGCCTTAGCAGACCAACGGAGTAAAAAAGGTTTGATTCTTTAACTTCATTTTTTAAAAAAATCTAAGCCTTAGTTCTTAATTTTTCTCATATAACATTTTCATTATTGTCTCTGGTAGAATATGTATAACAGTCACAGTTTGGATAGAAATTTAACAGATATTCTCAGCAACTATTTTACTTATTGATTTAAGTGACCAGAAGTGATGAAAAATGCTGTACAACTCATTGTAACAAAAAGTATGCTTATGATATGTGGGCGCCTTAAATGAAATACCCGATTATGCACAAGTTCCTTTTGAGACGACCCTTTTTTGTTCACAGTTCACACTCCAAGTTCACAGTTGCAGTAAATAATAAAACTCTAATAGTTAATCATTAGATCTACATAGATCATTTTCACTAGCTAATGCTGACCTCACATTGGTATATTCAGCCGCTCTGGTATAGTTTCTATTACCATATTCTCCTATAAGACGCACCTCGGCGCGTTGCAAAACATCATGGTCGCTTTTATTTCAGACTCATTTTCCTCAATTCCTTAAAATATATTAGGATGACTATGGTACCTAATACGAGCAATCTGCCTACTTATTCTTAAATATTGATTAATAAATGTGGGCTCCCAATACGCTTTTCGAATTATCTATTAGCGCTGTGAATTAGAAAAGAAAGATTAAAATGTTAACTAATGAATTGTTTTTCTATCATTTAAAGTAATCGATCGAAATATGGTCTCTTTTGACCATCAATTGCAGCTTTCAAAAATCCAATAATAGTGGTCGCAGAAGCCAAGATAAATGTTACATACAAGAAAGAAAGTTCAAGTCGATTTCAAAGTTTAATATTCCGCTACTGATGGACAAATTGATCCTATCAATCATTTCCTTTTCACAAATGAAATAAATAATCACGTATTTAATCCCAACATTGTGTTATGTAGAAATGCACCTGGTACTGGAGTTGAAAGCGTGTTGAAGTGAAAACATAACACGTCTGGAGCTAGCTGGGTCACCGGGTGTCCACACCCTTTGAAGTCCCCGGATTCTTGCACAGTTATGTATAGCTTTTAAAATAAGTTACACATGAGATTTTATGGGGTTCTCTTGTTTTAACAATTCAGTCTGAATTTTAACTTGGATTTAATCATTTGAATATTGATATAAGAAGAAGGTAAATTGATTTTAGAAATATCTTCTTAACAATATGAGAAAGGGGATTTTTTTCGCATGTTACTTAATGAAAAATTCTGTACAAGTGTTTTATTATACGTTTTTGGTGTAATTTGAAAAAAAGTTTAGGAAATAGATAGATGTTTTATTTTATACAGCACACCTCAAGTATAACCATAATAAGTTTAAATTCTCTGTTATATTTTTACCTTTAGCGCTTCTGGAAAAATGCCCGAATTTGCACACACTTGTTTTCAGAAAATGACCAATATTTTGAAGATGGACATAAGTCATGCAATCATTCTCATCCTGTCATGCATGGATGCTAGTTAAACCACAATCCTTTGAAAATCTCACTGTGGAGTAGCTCTAATAAAATTTTTCAGACCGTATTTTTGCACCACTGACAATAAATTTATTATTTTTTTTTTTATAAGTTAGAATTATGCGCAAGGCCTTGATCATCAGCACATTTCTAATCAGGATATTTCAGGCAATTATTTCTACAACTCCACGTGAAATAACCCAATTCAAAATCTTAAGAAATCTTAAATTCCTAAATCTAGACTATGGAACACATTCTCAGGGCCCAAGGTTTTAAAACTTTTGTTATTCCCTATTCAAAATTTTCTCAAATTTCATTTTGAGATTTAAGCCGTAATTCTGTTTAAATACTCAATTTAATCTCAAGATAACTTATTAATATTAGCTTTTATTTTCATAGAGTGTACATTTATTTCAATTCAAAATTTGAGAAAATTAACAGTTGAGCTGAAGAAAAGTTTTATAGGCCCAGAAATTGCATACATACACTCACAGGTAGCCAACCCAGTGGGGATGGTGAAATATTACCATTATTAACAACAAAAAATCATTATCCCCTTTTCTCACCAATTCGTGACTTCTCATTGGCTTCGTGGATATCAAATTTCTATTACTATGAGGATTTTTGTTAAATCAAACTATGTAAAGTTTACTTTGCAGTCCATGGAATTACCAAATTATTCAACGATTACCAAATAAACCAAACTATTACGAAATTAATCCTAAATTCATGATAATGATTGGGTTAACAAAGTTTTATTTTATATCTATTTGAATTTAGCATGCAAAGTTTATCAATTGTTATTTTTTTGTAGATTGTTATAGTATGTTGACAACATAAATGGTATTTAGGTATATACCAAATTTTTGAGAAATCAGATAATGGCTTGATTTTCACAATAATTTGGTAATTGTCTCACTTAGATAATGCAGTTCATGGTTTCTCTTAATGAATAATCAAAATTACCAAATTATTAAGAAATCTTCAAATATATTGACTATATGTTGATTTCACAATAATATATAGTAATTGTCTTACTTAGCTAGTGCAGAGTGTTTTCTCATAATGGATCTTGTTATAGCTTGATTTTCACAATAATTTGGTAATTGTCCTTACGTTTAATAAGATAGACCTAAAGACATTTGAATATTGAAAGTAGACAAAAGTTTTATTTTATTGTAAATTTTGCAGCTAAATAATAATCATTATCATATAATTTTAATTAAAACAACTTTAATAATCATGACAATAGAGATAATTTGGTAATAGTTTGGTTTAATATGGCAATCATTTAATAATTTGGTTATTCCATGCACCCATCACTTCGTGTGAAAATGAAGAAAAAAATCTAAGAATTGTTAACTTTTCCAGTATAAGCAAAGGATTTAAAGAAATTACCGACTTTCCAAAATGGCAAACAAACTTCATCATAGCACCTTAGAAAATAATGTCTGTTTTTGCTACTTGTGCAAATTTAACTCTTGAAAATTATCATGTTGACTTACTTTATGTCAAAGATAGTGAAGAGAAAAAAGAATGACACAAATACTTTGAAACCCTAAATAAGCTCCCTCAATCAGATGTACGAATCCAGTGAGAAACTCTAGTCAGAATTAGACTTGCAGTGCGTTTAAGAGTACAAATTTGAAATAAATTTGCCAAGAATGACTATCTTTTGTTTATTTTACATTAAATAATATATCTCTGCAATAGAAAATCAAGTAAATATTTTGATGTTCACCTTCTATCAATTTATACAACGGCGATATTATTAACCCTTGTCATGCTGAACCAGGAATGTTCCTGCTTAGGCAGGAGCTTAGACAAACATCAGCCTGCACATATTGTGCAGTCTGATGTTAGTCTTCACCATATGTTTCTCACTTTCAAATCAGCATTGTCAATAGATTTAGTTTTCCAAATAAAAATGACTTTTTGTGGTTAATATCAAAGGCGTATCTAGGACTTTGAAATTTATACGCACCCAGAAGGCGACAAGTAAAGAATATATAAGGCGATATGAGACTTGTGACAAAAGATAAATGCCCTCCGTGCAGTCCAGTTTTTAAGCTTTGAGCGTTGGTGAATAATTAAACATCGTAACTACAGCTTGAATAAGCTGTAGTTTCGATGTTATGATCAATCATCAACGATATTTTTCAACGGAGGATTATTTCTTTTACGCACTTGCGTAAATTGCGTAATGGGAGCTACGCCCTTGAATATTTGGTAATAGATCTATTACACTGATACACTGAGGTAAAGGCTGTCATAGTTTTCATCGAGCCAGAAAAGGGCCCAATTCATACGGATTAGATCTACACCCATTCTTTTTTTAAACGTCGAAATAGTTTGTTGTGGATGAAAGAACGAAATGTATAAAATGATTCCCCGCTTTACACGCCAGTGTATCCTAAGCGGGAAATTTTAAAAACCGCTTCACGAAAGGTTCTAAACTGAACAGGGATGAAAAAATGTAAAGATCAATTGCCTACCTTGATCGTGAAGATACTGGTTGCCTCACACACCTCTTGGACATTCTGCTTCATGGAGTTGTCAACCAAGTCGATAACAGCAAATACTCCATCGTGAATTGAAAAACACCAAGCCATAGTAATGTACGAATCTGTTGTTTCAAAAGCACTGCGATAACTTCGGTGACGCGATCCTAGTTTAATGGCGCCGATATATTATCTAGTTGACCAATGAGGTTAACCGGTGTAAATGATTGGCTAACGAAGTGATACAAGTATTATATACGCATGCGCAATGGAACGATTCTGTGAAAATTCAACCCTTTGACCCATCATCCACCACCGATGCCGGCAAGCACAGCATGAACTAGGCTAGTGGGTACTAAGTAAGGAAGGGGTGTTCTCAATTTGTCTTAACTCAATTGATCTTAAAAAATTTTCTCAATTGGTCTAAAAAACATATTATGACAATATTTCATTTCGTCCAAGTATTAAAAAAAAGGATTTTTTTTGTCTGTTTTGTTCTGTAATAGATTTCTAATTTCTTCGATTTTAAATATAACGGAATATGTTTTCGTCCGTCTTACGATTTCGCCCTTTGTCAGTTTTAATTTATTAATGCATATGCGTTTTATTCTTGTATCATTTTCTGTGTCTATATCCGGTCTGAAAACAAAGCTTTTATACCAAAACTGCCATACATGATTTGAGGTCGATCCAGATATCTTAGATATGATTTTGAAATGAGCGCCTCCCTTCATGTAAGTTTCTTAAGTCTCATTGTTAATTTTCAATATAAAAAATAGTGAAGGGCTATGTAAAAACAAGCCATATATCATCGGGTGATTTGATATTCGCTTCAATGCCAAATTACTTCTTTATACTTGCTGCTAGTCTAAATTGTTATTTTTTCCCTTTGAAAATATTATGTTTCGCATAATTTTACGCTTAATTTTCTTATAAACTAATTTTAGCAAATAATTATAACAAGAAAGGGGTTAACTCCACTGTTAGCAATTGATAATTAAAAACCTTTTATTTAATGAAATATATCATTTAAAACAAATGATATATGCATAGAGCCATTTAATAAAATGATTTTCGAATGAACCTTAGGATTAGCAATATTCTATTCTATGAATTCTAAATTAGATCAGCATTTTTCAATTCGTCTATATGAGTTTGTTTTTGTCTATAGAGGACATTAAGTCGATAAAAAGCGAAAGAAAGATCTTTATTTAAAAGATAGCTAATTTATGCATTTAATTCTTGTGTCATTTTTCATTAGTGGCTTAAATAGGTCGAAAATGTATAATGCTATTTTGAACAAAAAATTACCCTAAATTACGGAAAAATAATACATCAAAAAAGGGAATAATGTACCTTTTCTTTTTTGAACTTGTAAAGGATTTTTAAATACTTTAGACAAAAAATAGTTCAGACGAAATAATATTGGACCTCTACGATTCCAAAACATGCGACATTGAAACATATCGAGCAAATTGCATGACAAAAATTTAATTCACCCCTTAACTAAATAGCAGCCCTGGCCTCAAAGATTGGTAATTGTTTGCGATCGGTCAAGAAGTATTACCCAGCTTTGCTAGTAAACTCAAATGCGACGAGGGGTAAAATTTGAAAACGTTTCTGCATCTTAAATGGATGTGCTAAACTTTTTTCAGGAAAAAAAACCTTTTTATAACGCAATCGAGCGCCTTTTGCTTTTTTTTTTAAAATCAGTTCTGTTTCACGATTACCCTAGCCCTGTGAAAACCTACACAAAGTATACAAAGACATCCCTTTCAATAGAATTTGATTTGATTTGAATTGGGGTTTTACGTCGCTTTCAACAATCTCTCAGTTATATCGCGACGACTGGAGCACCTAACGATGGATTCCTGGTATTTCTCACACCAGTACTACCACCACATCCCTTTCCTAGCCTCCAGTTGCTATTCCACATAGGTTTACGATTATCTACCCATTGGTGGAAGACAAATGTCGGAGAGGATAAGTGCCGCGGCCGGGGATAGAACCCTTGCGAATATAGACCTTTGGATTAAAAGTCCGGCGCGCTACCAACTGCGCTATTGCCGCGGCTCCCTTTCGAATAGAAGAAATAATGTTCATATTGACTATCCTTTAATTCTTTTGGAAAGATCACTATTTAAATTGATACAGTTGGAATTTTACAGAGTTTTAAACGAAATTATCTTTACAAACACTTTCACATGAGGTTCAAATGACCCCCTACATGATGCTGGGTTTGAATACCGACGGTTCAAGCCCGCTTTTTGCATCTATAGGTTCAGAAGATACTGCGACATTTCTTTTCTTCTTTTTTTTCATATTTGATAATTAAAGAAATAATTTTTTTTATACAAATGAGTAAACTAACTTTTAGACCAAATGGGAATTTATCAAAATATTGGTTTTAGACGAAATGGGAATTTGACTTTGAGACCAAATGGGATTAGACGAAGTGGGAACAACCCAAATATATGACGCGTCCTTTAACATGATCCCAGTGGAAAGAAAGTGTTTGCATTAGATTTTTTTGGCGTTTCATCTTAGGTAATACAATTATAATATAACGTTTCATCTGGTGAGTCGGCGAGCAATATGTCATAACTACATCTTTTTGGACTGTAGTTGTTATATTAAGCTTGTTCATTATTGTTTTTATGGATAGGATCAGATTCGATCAAACCGATTCACCAATGAAATGTTGAATAGTTTATAAAGGGAATAAGTATTTACTATTATGCCTTTTTATTATTATTAAAAAAAAAAACAAACAAAAAACGCCTTAGTCGTTGTGATTTCGCTTTATAAGGATTTCTTAATCGGGTGATGATATAAAATTTTAAATGAATATCATTTATCCCCATTTTTCATGGTAGCGTAAGCTCTTAAGTCGGGAGATGTATTTAATCAATTTTAAACGAGTTATAGGCTAAGGGGTAGATGTTACACAACATCCTGTTTATATCGTTTGAAACTGCCGACAGAAGCATCCAATAGACTTGTATAACACCAACTAAAATTTTGTCACGAGGTCATTGGCAAAAATGCTAATAGATAGGTCCGAGAAAAAAAGTTATTTATTTTTTACTTCAAAATTTTGCCTTTGAAGTAAACTTGTTAATCAAATGAGTTATACATACATGTGAAAAGTCTGTAATATCTACAATTATCAAGATTATAGAAATTGGAACTTAATCAGGGAACCTTAATAATTTATATTTAGGATCCGTGATTTAATATATGCTTAAACATTAAATCCCGTCAAATTCATGCTGAAAACATATCATTTTTTTATTTAGTTACTTATTTATTATTATTAGTTTTATTTTTTTGAATAGGTATTATTATTATTCGAATAGAAGTTTACAAGTTTTATTCTTATGTTATTTTGAGAAGAAAATGATGTATTTAGAAATTAAAGAAGAAAACGATGCGTGTGAGTGTTGTACGCGTACACGGGATCGAATGGTGACGGATTAGAATTTTTGTACATAATCAGTTCCAAGTTGTTTCTTTTCAGAGCGTATGTAGATCTATATATATTTTCAGTAAATGTTTATCTATTTCTCCAATATTCAGAAACCCGTTGCAATGAAACGTGTACCTGTCCCCATATTTTTTTAGATATTAAAAGTGCAACGTAACGATAATATACAATAGTGTAAAAATGTAATGAACAAAGCAATTATATATTTGCAATCAAAACAAGCTCTAATAAAGAAAAAAAAAAAGGGGTTTTAATTCCGTGTTTCGATTTTGTAATTTGTGTATTTTCACTAATAAAATCTCGAGATTCATCTTAACGTTAAAATCTAATTCGGTTAAGATACGAAAAAGTTCACTTGAAAAAGCATTATTCTCACAAGAAATAATATACTTAATATGCCATTGTTTTCCTGATGTTTTTTTTTTCTCTCCTAATTTTGTCAATTTCTTACTGTCTCATGACTTTTTGTGTTAAAGAAAGGAAATGAAGAAAAAAAATCAATAGAAATAAATAAACACTTAAAAAATGAATTGGAAAAGAGTGCATCAAAACTGAATGTAAGATATTTCTAAAAGGCCTATCGCTACATCAAAGGGTGTAGTTTCCCTAGATAAAAAGAGACCGCGTAGAGCGAGGGGTTTACTAATTGAAGACAATGCCACCTGCAATCATCGTTATCGATTTATAATTAGGCTCCTTTTATTTAAAGACAATATTTAACGACGAAAAGATAAATAAATGATTGAGAGGAAAAACAAATGATCATGGTAAGTTAAGATTTTATTCCACTATTATCGTATTGATAATGTTTCTTTTATAAGTATGAGCAACAATAAGTGTTTAAGGCTTTTATTTTTTATTTATTCAGGATTAGTTTTCTTTCAGATAGAAATATTTGAAGCTTACAAGTTTATAGGCGGGATGAATTGATTTTATATGTCATATTTGGATAGTCTTGGCAAGGAAAGCACATGCGTAACTAGGATTTTGAAATTCATACGCTCTCAAATATATAGTAGATGTGGACTGGGATAGCTCCCATTTCCATGATTTCGATTTGAGCGTTGGTGCTAATCAAAACATTTTAACTACAGCTTTAGAAAGCTGAGGTTACAATGTTATGATCATTCATTAACAACATTTTTCGATAGAGGATTTATTTTTATTACGCACTTGCATATATATTGTGCGTAGTGGGAGTAACGCCTTTGGAAAAATCAATCTTTTTGAACGTACTGTTAAAAAAAGGTAAAGACTAAAACCGAAATTTCATTACTTGTAAGCCTTTGAGATGAACCTTCTAAAGATGAAAACGGAAAAATTCAGAAAGTCAGAAAATGGTCTCGAAAGATAAAGAAGAATTGTTCCATGGGATCTGACTTTTCTGTAGATGAAAACATCAAAAATATGATTGATCAATTAATGGTTGAACGGTAAGGCTTCGTTCATAAGAAATATCCATTGACAAAACATTGCTAGAAAGTAGGAACTCACTAAATAAAAATAATAAGCTGTAGTTTCGATGTTATGATCATTCATTAGTGACATTTTTCGAAAGAGGATTTATTTCTATTTCGCACATGCGTTGGTGATAATCAAAACATCGTTGCAACAGCTTAAATAAACTGACTTTTCGATGTTATGACAATTCATAAACGCCATTTTTGGAAA
The DNA here is from genome assembly GCA_948146395.1 of Fragum whitleyi. Taxonomy (NCBI): domain Eukaryota; kingdom Metazoa; phylum Mollusca; class Bivalvia; order Cardiida; family Cardiidae; genus Fragum; species Fragum whitleyi. The sequence continues at coordinate 46,909,964 of OX411551.1, read as the reverse complement.
GAGAATTTATTTCTAATACGCACTTGCGTAATGTGCGTGTTGATAGTCCCTGCCTTACAACATGTGTTCGGATGGGACGTTGGTTAAGTAAGCAAACTGCAATTCCAGTAGGAAACGATATATTCCGTAGAATAGCCGAAGATTCCCGAGTGAGGACAACCCAGTCGGAATCAGCCGAATGGAGACAGCCGGGATTCGACGGCTTTTCTACGGACTAGAACTTAATTCACTCGTAACTGTTGCAAGGCCTTTACTAGTACATTTCGGAACATTGCTCGGACTTTTCCGCAAACTGTCTATTCCGAAGAATCGCCGAGGGTTCCCGAGTGGGCTTTTCCATTCGGAACATCGCTCGGACTTTTCCGCAAACTGTCTATTCCGTAGAATCGCCGAGGGTTCCCGATTGACGGAAAAGTCCGATCGTTGTTCCGAATGAGCCGGGAATGTCACTCTGATCATTCTTCGGACATTTCCTGACTCGGGAATCCTTCGGCCATTAGACTTTTTCTACTGTCGTCTCATATATGAAGCATTATGATAGTCGACACTGGGACCAGTCTACTTTCCAAATTACGGAAAAATCCGGGCGATGTTCCGAATGATTTCCTTAGAATGCCGGATGTGGTGTTTTTGCATTTGACGTCACAACGATTGTCTGCAACATGATAGTTATACATTATTTCAACAGCATAGCGTTCGGGATAGTGCTTATGTGTCGCGAGTATCCTAAAAATGAAACCCAATGACAACCAATGAAATTAATCTATTAACAGTTTTTGATGGGGACATTGAAAAACGCTTTGTTATTCTGAACAAAGAGCAGGTATTTCGTACACTAAAATGTTCGCTCTATTATCCTGTTGTACCTTTTTTCCGTGAGTGACCATATTTCCGTGAATTGTCAATTAGAGTTACTTACTGTAATTTCAGTAATGTTTTCACTATATTTTGATGACAGATCTAGAAAAATGAACATCTGTGAAAAAATTATTTTTAGATTACCATATAAATCACATGAAATTGGTAAAACTGTAAAATCCACTAAAATCCCTTATTTCTAGGTACATGTGTTGTGTAAGGTAACTGTAAATCTTAAAATAAAGACCCACTGTATCTGTTATTTTCATTTCCCAATGAGAAATGAATATATGACTTATAACTAAAATTTTGAGGCTGTGCATAACTCCAGTAGTGTTTAAGGGACTGCTTAATTTAGGATTCATGGAAGTATGAGCACTGTTGGATTTGATAGGTGTTCTATGAAAATTTAAATTACTTAGTAAAAAGAAGGATAATTTCACCTTGAATTTTCAGTCTACTTTAACAATTGCATGATGTTTTAGAAATGACAAGTTGGGAACAAGGTCTCCTCCTGATTTTAAAATTGATGAGCAGAGGCACTGTTGTGTTTATCAACACATTTTTTGTCAGCTAAACCTGCCCAGTTCTTTAAACTTCTTTTATTGCATGGAAAGATATGCTGAATTTTTTACAAAATAAAGGAAGATATGGTTATCTAACATATTGGAAAGTAAAAAATTCATTTTGCAAAAAATTAATACGGGATATTTCATTCCACAGGACCAGAAAAGCTGCAGTAGAAGAGAATTCAATGATTGCTCTGCAAATTCAACATATGCAGATTCCCCAGTTTTTGATGATCCTCTTGGAATATCTTTAGAACTACAACATGAATCTTTTGTTGATCCTCTTGGAATATCATTAGAATTAAATCATAACTCAAGTGAAAAGGATGACTCCTTCATAAGTGATATGTCTATTGACCCAATTGGAATATCTTTATTGGACGCACCTGAGCCTACAACTTCAACAGATATGGAGCTTGGAAGTTATTCAGAAACTAGTGGATATTCGAACTTTGGCAAAGATGCATGTTTTCTTACAAGTACACCAAGAAAGGGAACAGGTGCTCTGGTAATAGATACAGAACAGATCTCTTCTGTGGTTGCCACACCTCTTATACCAAGGTCACCAATTAGAAAAGGTAATTGCTTTGATAGATCTTAACAAATTATCACATTAAGCACAAAATAAGTAATAATTCACCTAGGATATATCAGATATTTAGAAATTAAATAACAATATTTAGCCCCACTGCCCTGACTGGTCAAAAGCCACTTGGGCTATTGTCTTGCTTCAGCGGTCAGGTGGTAAACTTTTTCTTAAGAAACCTCTTATTTTTAGCAACTGTATGAATTTTAAGCAAATTTCACAGGAATGATCCTTGGGTGACCCTTTATAAGTCTACAAAAGAATATTGTGATTAGATGAAAAATATGTCTTTTATTGGCAGGGGTCATTTCTCTATATTAAATATAGTCAGAGCTTGTGCTGGCATTTGTACTTCAGGAGTTATTGACCCCTTGACTGTGATTTTTTAGGGGTCGAACCTGCTGTTGAGGGGGTCATCCCAATTAGAATAAGTGGATCTTTAAGTAAATATTTCTTGTAAATTCTTATTGACTTTTTCAACAGTCTCTTTCATATGTCTATAAGAGATTCATATGAATTATGAATATCTTATGAAAATTTAAAGGGACAATTAATTCTATTCAATTTATAATTTGTAGCAATATCAAGCTGAAAATTTTAGGAGTCAAACTGACCCTCCAGACTAGAAAATTTAGGGGTCAAAATTGTATTTTTTAGCTCCACTGGCTGAAAGCCACTGGGGCTATTGTCATGGCGTTGTGTCCGTTGTGCGTCCGTCAGTGCGTCCGTGCGTCCGGTCGTAAACTTTTTCTTTAAAAATCTTCTCCTCAGAAACTACTGGATGAATTTCAACCAAACTTCACAGGAATGATCCTTGGGTGACTCTCTTTCAAAGTTGTTCAAGAAATTTTGATCCAATGAAAAACGTGGATTTTATGGGCGTGGCTAATTTCCAAATATGGTAAAAAGTGAGTTTTCTCAGATTCTAATGATGGATTCCAATCAAATTTTACATGAATGATCCTTGGGTGATCCTTTATCAGTCTACAAAAAATTATTGTGATAGGATTGAAAATATGCATTTTATGGGCAGAGGTCATTTCTCTATATGTTATATAGTGGAAACTTTGAAAATCATTTTCTCAGAATGTAATTGATGGATATCAACTAAATTTTACTTGAATGATCCATGAGTGACCTTTTAACAGTCTTCCAAAAATAATTGTGATCGGATGAAAAATATGTATTTTATTGGCGGAGGTCAGTTCTCAATATGTTATATAGTGGAAACTTTGAAAATCATTTTCTCAGAATGTAATTGATGGATTTCAACCAAACATTTTTGGTAGGATCTTTGGGTGACCCATTATCAAGCAGCCAAAAATTATTTTGATTGGATGAAAAATGTGTCCTTTATGGGCGGAGGTCATTTCTCTATATGTTATATAGTTGAAACTTTGAAAATTGTTTTCAACATCAGTAAAACCCAAAATATCTAAAAATCTAGTCAAAACTTTTATTTGCTTTTACAAGAATTTCAAGCCTGTGGAGTGACACAAGCCGTTCATGGCTTTCTAGTTTATACAATATAGTCAGGGCTTGTGCTAGCTTTTGAATGTCAGGGGTTATTGACCCTTTGGCTGTGATTTTTTACGTGTCAAAACTGCTGTTGAGGGGGTCAAACCAATAGGATAAGTGGACCATAAGTAAATATTTATTGTTAATGCTTAATGACTTTTTCAACCCCCTCCTTCATATCTCTATAAGAGATTTATATGAAGATATAAAGGAGACCATTGTTTTTAATCAATTTACAATTTGTACCAATATCAAGCTGAAACTTTTATGAGTGAAAATGACCCTCCAGACTGGAATATTTATGGGTCAAAATTGGATTTTTCATTTTTGGGGGTCAAATCCCTGGTTTAGAGTCACACAAGAGCCCTGTACAGTGAAACTCTGAAATTCATTTCTCAGAACCTATCTGATAGATATCAACCAAAATTCACTTAAATCATTCTTTGGTACCCTAAATTTAATTAGATAATCCCCTTTAATGCTCTAAGGTCCACAATTTTCATCCCATTGCCATTAAACTTGCCTGGAATGGTTAAACTCTCACAAGGATGGTTTCTTTTAAAAAGGGACTAATTCATCAATTGAGGAAAGGGGCTAAGTGAAAGTTTAATTAGAAAATCCTTGTTAACACTCTTAAGTCATCAGTTTAAAACTTCAATCTCAAGGAAATATAATTGTTTGAGTTGAATTAATTTCTCGTGAGGATAGATCATTCACGCTAAAAAGTACAGTATGTCTTGCTCAAGCAACTATGTCTACTAAGCAACCACTTTTATTAAGCAACCATTTTCAAAATCCCCGTCTTATACTCAAAATAACTTAAAAAGTACCGGCAGATAGTATTGGTCTAAAAATTATTGAAAGTGAATCATGTGTTGTTATAACACAGTGAGACGATTCTACTGTGTTTAACCAAATATGATGAATGAGAAATTTGAAAAGATGTACATATTCAAGTAAAATTATCTTTCTAATTTGTAAGCAGAACAGATACCAAGGGACCATTCTCTTTAATTACTGCTTTTTGGAGGTCCCTTAAGTGGTTGATTAATACATGTTTTACTGTATTGTGTGTTTAGGTTAGTACTCCTCCTTTCTGAAGAGCATTTTCATTCTCTAACAGCCCCAGTCTGCATTTACAGGGAAAAAGACTAGCAGGGACAGTTTCACTTTTTATTTATTCAGGATTAATTTGCTTTCAAATAGAAATATTTCAAACTTACAAGTTTTTCAGGCAGGATGAATTGATTTATATGCAGGGGTGTGGAATTCCCATGCCCGACTTGTCCGACTCGGGCTTTTGTACTTGAGGACAAGTCAATTTTTCTAAGCCACTTGTCCAAGGACAAGTAAAAACCAGGGCAAATCTTGGAATGTTACTTAAAAGAATTCAGAGAGAAATCATCCTAATGTTCATATCATAGGGTAAAAAACATAGCCTTTTGATCAAGAAAATGCTGGATACCAGCATTTTCTTCATCAAAAGGCTATGTTTTTTTTTCATTTTTTTCTATTTACTCTTTCGCGGACAAGTTCATTTTGATCATGGACGAGTAGAAAATCCACTTTTACTTGTCCAGGGACAAGTGGAGAAAACTCGTATTTCCACACCCCTGTTTATATGTCATATTTGGATAGTCTTGGCAAGGAAAGCACAGCCGTAACTAGGATTTTGAAATTCATACGCTCTCAAATATAGAGTAGATGTGGCAAAAGATGAATGTCGTCCGTCAGCTCCCATTTCCATGATTTCGATTTGAGCGTTGGTGCATAATCAAAACATTTTAACTACAGCTTTAGAAAGCTGAGGTTTCAATGTTATGATCATTCATTAACAACATTTTTCGATAGAGGATTTAATTTTATTACGCACTTGCATATTGTGTGTAATGGGAGTAACGCCTTTGGAAAAATCAATCTCGAACGTTCTGTTAAAAAAAGGTCAAGACTGAAACCGAAATTTCATTACTTGTAAACCTTTGAGTTGAAATGAGATTTTGGCCATGTGCAGAAAATGTTTTGGGTCATAAATATTCATCAAGTTAGGCCTATATTTAGATCATCTTGTCATTATCATTTGCATTACCGAATATATTGGAATAACAAATTCAAGCTTATCTTTGAGAATTAAAGTCTAGTTTTTGTGTACACAAAATAGTTGTCTTAGATCATTGTCTTGCGTTTTGGAAATGTTCACAAACACAGACGAAGGGGTTTAATGATCATTATCAGAAGATTCAGACTCATTGAGCAAATCAGGTGCCTCTAGTCTGTTTTTTTTTTCTTACAGCTCCAATCTATCTGAGTAAAGGTCTACAGAGAAGAGCATTGGACCCAAACTGTATTCTTGAAGACATAACCAACCAGTGTAACTGTAGAAACTCCTGCATAGACAAATTCACATATGACTGTGTTCAAAATGTAAGAAGTGAATTCTGGAGGAAAGACAAACATCAAAGGAGTGCTTGGTTAATTTCCAAACTCAGAAGTGGGATGAAGTGTGGAAAATACATGAATGTTTTCATGGACAATGGAATTGGTGTATGTTTGACAGCCTTTGGACTTTTATTACATGTAAACAGAAACAGCATATCACGCCATAGGAAGTTAGCAAAAGAAGGATTTATTTGTCCTGTATTTGAAACCAGAGGGGTTACTCATTCAGCAGTAACAACCATAGCCTGGATTGAAAACTATGCTTCGTTACATGGAGACAGGATGCCACACAATCCAGATATTATGCTGCCATACAAGACAAGGTTGCGCAATATTTACAAATTGTACAAAGAAGAAGTTGAATGTTCAATGTCAGAGAGTTCATTTTACAGATTATGGAAAAACCATTTTCCTACAGTGAAAGTTAAAAAGGTAATCAAATTTATAAGATTTATTCGAAATTATCTGGGTGGGGACCAGTCGGAAATTGTGTCACCTAGTAATGAGTTATGTATATAATACATACTTAGTGTATTGTATGAAAAAAAAATATCTAACGAGGTTGGGAGAATTATTGTCGAGGCTCTGCCGAGACAATTATCAATTCTCACAACCGAGTTAGATATTTTTTTCAAACAATACACTAAGTACATATTATATTTATCTTATAACCTCTATTTGTCTTGTCTTCATCGATGTTTATAACTGAAATGCTAGTTTCTTAAAATAACTGCATTATATTATTGTTCTAAAAATAACTATGTGATATCATAAAAAATATCATATGGGTTGTTATCACACAGATATTTGTATAGTTATAAGATAAACTTGAATATTTAGAGAAAAGATGGTTGATAACTTAAGATAAAAATAGCATGTATTTAGCAAACAAATTAATTTGTTGAGTCAAAGTGAACTGGATAAATTGTGCAGCCAAGCCTGATAGACTTTACCACTTTAGGTCACCTTATTTTGCTGAGGGTAAACACTGTCGATAATTTTGCCCAATTCTATGGATCTGTCCTGTTACATGTGTTTTTAAACCTTTTTGGGGTATACCACTAATATTGAATTCAATCCCTTTTTGTCAAACCCACTTGAGGTGAGGGAGACTTAGTTGTCTCTATGTGCGTAAGTGTGTTTGTCTGTCTGTCGGACTTTGTCAGAGGCATTATACCTGAATTTATGAATTTATTTCATCATTACTTAACACAATAGTTCTCAATGATGAGTAGATTTTCAATATCAAAGAAAGGTATCTGTATCTCAAAGATCAAGGTCACACACAAGGTCAATGTCATTTTTTGTCTAGAGAATAACTTGTATATTTATTGGTGGATTTAAAAATGACAGATTTGTTCCACTCAAGTGTATGAGTGCCATTTAAAGAAGCTGTTAGTGAATAGTTCAATTGTCAGATTTCATGGTCAAACATATGCAAGCTTGACAGCAGTTGTCCTGTGACAACCAACTATTTTGTTTGGATAAATATTGCAAACATGGTAATTTTGGCTGTGATTTTCATGGCTATAATTGCAGTTAGCCTAAGATGAAAAAAAAAATCAATCACAAAGATTTTCATATCTAACTGAAGAAATCCTTTCCGTATGAGAGCATAATATTCTTGGGTGATGTACACTTGTCAAACAAAGTAAAGGATCAGAACGCGCATGATTTTTTTTCTGAAAGACACAGTTCATTTTCAAAAGATTGATTGATTGAATGGAGTTTAATGTCACTTTCAACATTTTTTCAGTTATATCGCGGCGGCTGGAGCACCTAACAATGGATTCCTGGTATTTCTATCATAGACCCCTTATACTCAACCCAGCTACAATTACACTAAGTTATTGGAATATCCACCCATTGGTGGAAAACATGTTTGAAAAATTTGTGGGATCCAACCCATGATGCCATGATAATGCCCCATGAATGAGAACTGGGTGTCTGACCTATTAAGAAGTTACATTAGTTTGGCATGTAAACTGCAAGTGCACAGAATTTAGTAAGATTTTGAAATTTTATTTTCCCAGTCCAGTAAAAATTTGGATAAGGTATCCAGGGCAATGTTTAAGTCTTTCTGGGTAGAAAAGTATTTAAAGAAAACGAAGAGATTTTTTCAGTAGAATAAGTATCTTCATTTTTTAATTACTTTGTAAAGTTTTTGTTTTGGCGGCACACATAAATGTGTGATTGTATAGATCAATATCAAAGCAAGCAATTAAAAAGAGTATTTCTTGTTACAGACTAACTCCTTTGCACAATGTACAAAATGTGCTAGCCTACAGATGATGATAGCAAGGTCATCATGTCCTGTTGAGAGACAAGAATTATCCAGAGAAAAAGATCTACACAATAAAAGGCAAATGTAAGTATAACATTTAATTAAGGTGGAATTAAGTTGGGTAATTTGGCCGGTTAACCTAACTGCAAAAACTCTAAAGTTAAAAGGTTTTTGGTAGTATACCTATAACTAGTTTGTATCAGAAATATTACTCCCTAATCATAAATTGGGAGTGTAAAATTAAACCGAATTTCTTTTAATATTAACACTGAATTTTCCTCTTAGGTATTCAGATTAATTCTAAGAATTATAATCTCATGCCTAGCATTCACCCTGGCTTGAAAAAAATTGTCGCCATCATTTTATCCAAATAAAAAAAGGAGGGACCAAACTGGTAAGAGTTAGGTCCACATTTTCACTAGTCTGGCCAACTTTTAAATCTTCGGTCAACAATGTTTTGAGGACTCAGTTAAACAATATCAGAATAAAATGAAAAATCAGGATACACTGGATTCTACATTTTCCTTCAATAGTTTTCACATGAGTTAAAAAGTTACATTCTGATGAAATCTATACAAATCCTCTCAGAAACTAGGCATATTTTATCATTGTTTTTGTAATTGGGTATGTTGTGGTACTTTAAACTAATTTTAACAGTGTTGCAACCTAAGACGCCTCTCCCATTAAAAGAATGAAAAATATGATAATATTGAAAAAAGCAATGAAGTAAATTATTGCCTTTTAAGAATCTATCATATAATTATTATCCAACATTTATCAGTACTTTTAATGTCACAGATCTATGAACCCCCATCAATAGATGAGGGCAAATTCTTTGCCAGTGTCCAACTGTCTGTGACAACTTAAACTATGAACTACACATTTTTAGCTCACCTAAGCACAACCTGCTCAAGGTGAGCTTTTGTGATCACCTTTTGTCCATGAAATCTTAAAACATCTTCTCCTCAGTAACCTTTGGTCTATTTAAACCAAACTTGGCAGAAATGTTTCTTGGATAACCCTACTCAAAACTTGCTCGTGAAATTTTGATTGACCCCCAAATATGGGCAGGGTACTTTTTGACCCTGAAATCTTAAAACGTCTTCTCCTCAGTAACCATTGGGCCGATTTAAACCAAACTTGACAGAAATATTTCTTGGGTGACCCTTCTCAAAATTTTTTATCATGAAATTTTGATTGACCCTGAAATATGGGCAAGGCAGGGTAGTTTTTGACCCTGAAATCTTTAAACAACTTCTCCTCGTTAACCATTGGGTGGACTTAAATGAAACTTAACAAAAATTTTTCTTCGGTTACCCTTTGTAAAAATTGATTGCAATTTTTTATTGATTGCAAAATATGGGTGTGGCAAGGAGGGCCTTATTTTGAGCCTGAAATCTTTGTCTGACATCTCCTGAACCACTGGGCTGATTTCAGTGAAACTTTACAACAGGGTTCCCACGGTCAGGGAAAAGTCAGGGAGATATGGAGAAAAATTAAGGTCAGGAAAAGTCATGGAATTTTGAAATAAGTCAGGGAAATTTAGAAATAAGGTAAAAGTCAGGGATAAGTCAGTGAATTTCAGAATCAGAAATGGAATATTTTAAAGAAATTAAAGGAAATACTAACATGTGGGTATGGCAATTTCTTCCGAAAGGCATGGATGTGTTTGTCATTGTATCGCTTTAGACAGCATATTTTGTTGGTGAATTTGTGTTATTTATGATGCCATATGCTCAGTAAATACTGATGATTTTGGTCAAGGAACTTTGAAATTTAGTCAGGGAAAAGTCAGGAAAAAAGTTAGGGAATTTTACTCCATGAAGTTTGTGAGAACCCTATGTAAGAAGAATGTTCCTTAGGTGACCGTCCTCAAAAATTGTTTGTGAAATTCTGATTAGCCCATACATATGGACGTGGCAAGTAGGGGGGGGGGGCTTATTTTGAGCCGGAAATCTTCGCAGTAACCAATGGGTGGAAGGGGTCTATTTTCTCTTTGAATTCTTGGAATAACATATCCTCTTCAACAACTAGGCAAATGTGAATGAAACTTTAACACCTTGTTTTAGCCTTGAAATATCAATTGTACATGTGTTTTTTTTTTAAATTGATCTTGTTCAAATGTCCTGCAAATAATTAAATATTGTTAAAGCTTGTGAGTCTTTGAGAACTAATATGATCCTTCTTTGTAGGTTATTATATTATAAAAAAAGAATAAATTCCCTAACACAAAAATCTCAGGTGAATAATGGAACACATCATTATATTTCAGGCTAGAGAGAACATATTATTATGCAAAGAGAATGACCAGTCGAAGAAATCCAGATAAATACTTGTCTCTTATAATCGATGGAATGGATCAGTGTAAGTATTTAGGATAACAGTTTTTGCTCAATAAATCATGAAGACCCTCCTAGATCATACAATACTGAACACAATAAGTGAACTAAAAAATCATTTTTGACCTGCGTTATTTCCAACAATTATCACATATTAAAATCTCTCAATTTGTGAAATTTAGTTACTCACAATTATTTCTTGTAAGATAATTGTAAAGGATAGTGTATCTTGCTTTAAAAACGAAGTTACTTAAAAGAACAAAGTGGTTATTTTTGAAAAACAACACGAAAGGGGCAGTGTGTTTCATTGTGTTCTAAAAAGTAAACACAATATATTTAGAGCGCATTTTTGCTTGATAGGGAAATTGTGAAAGCTCTTCACATCAAATTACTGTAGGCGTTTTAAATTGAAATCTGTGGCATATCCAAATTCACATGTGTTTCCAAACCTTCAAGCAAGTGGCAACCAACCTCTGTCAACGAAGTATTGATTTAATCTGGATTTTTTCGCAAAAAAGGGCTGTTATTATTAGCTTTATACAGTGGATATGAAAAAAAACTTGATTAATGTTGTGGTAACACAAAATATTCCCTTGACCTCAGATGAACGCAGGAATACGGATGGCTAACACCAGATCTCTCAGGATGGATCAGGTGATCAAAAGACAGGTTATGATCTATACTCTCTTTTTCTGTCAGTAATCATCAGTATCAGTAATTAATATATAATCTTTAATTAAATGAAGTACCATGTCTTGTTTGTTTCATTTACTGCCAAAGTCAGCTGTGTCTAGCTCAAATACGACTTATTATTGGTTGAGCTTTTGCAATGGCGGTGTTTCCGTCATGCGTGAGTCAGTCCATGTGTAAGCTTTTTCTTTAAACATTTTCTCCCCCTAAACCAATGGGCAGATTTTAAGGAAACTTGGTTTAAATGTTCCTTAGGTGACCCTCTTCTTACATTGTTAACCCTTTCCTGTTTTACAAAATTTTGGACCTGTCCAAATTCAAAGGTTTTGCAACCGAAAATTTGAAGTGGATTTAACTAGAAAAATAACCATTCTGTAGGGTAGAAAATAGTGTGGAAAAAGAAGAAATTGCTTGTCCGAAGCAATTTCTTCTTTTTTCACAATGTTTTTTCAAACATAAAAACTTAGGCACGTAAAAAGCAGGGATTAAACAGCAAAGGGTTAAAGCAATTTTAAAATGCAGCATAAAGCTATCACAATTCAATAATTCTGCAATTCAATATTATCTTATTTTCTTTGAAAGTAAAAGAAACAGGTATTTTGAACAGACCTAAATAAATAAAAAACCATAGCCAATAGAAATCCCAATAATGACCTACTGTTACTTTAAAAACTTGATTTGAGGCTTTGCACATAATTCAATTTCAAATAACGGCAATTTTCAGGACCTCCCTTGATTATTATGTTTTAAAAACCCATCAGACTGTTCATAATAATTCCTGCTGTACACGAAGCTTTGGTATCAGGTATCAGACTGTCTAGTATTGGATCAGATTGCCTGGTTTGCAAGCTTACTTTAGCCTATATTGAATCTTTATGTAGATTAATTATTTTGGAAAACATGACCATGACCAGTGCCTGAACATAATTCATTTGTTTTAAAACAGGATAAGAATTAGATCTATAATCATAAAAAGTTGCTCCATAATGACAAAAAGAGGACAGAGTCAAAATCCAATCTATTCATCAGGAAGTTAATTGAAAAGCAGATACATGTGCAATTAAACTTTCTGTTTCTTTTCTCCAGCAAAAACAGACCTACCCCATTTTACAGGGAGACAAGCAAAGGTAAATATAACTTGAACCTTTCCTTAAATCATACCCCCACTTTCAAGAAGAGGGGATATACTGATTTATCCTTTATGTCTGTTCTTTGTATGTCTATTAGAAAAAATTTTGTCACTTTTTTCTAATCACAGAAAATTAAAACTTGGTATGGTGTATTAGATAAAGGTTGTATAATTGCTAAGCCAAATCGGAATGTTCTTCCTGTTTTATAACTAAGTTTTTTTCCTATGGGAAATTTTCGTTGCACTATTTTCAGCCACTATGAATCACAACAACTTGAAACTTAGTCAAGTGTTTAGATTTTATCAAATTTTGTGTAAATATGAAGACGAAATTAGAAAAAAAAATTATCTTATTTATAAATATTAAAGCTATTGCCATGACAAAGGTTCAATAAGAGAAATTGGAAGAATTGTCTGCCTCCAGCTATAACTCCACAACCTTGTGAATAAAGTGACTCGGCATTTGCAAAAGGCCTTGGAATTTTCTAAGGATCTGTCGTCCATCAACTGTCATCAACATTTCCCATTCAGACACTCTAGAGGCCATTTTTTTGCCCAACGGACCTGAAATTGCTCATGTTCATCTAGATTAAATCTTGGACAAGTTTGAAATTAGGTCAAGTGCGGTAAAAAAATAGGTCATAGAATCAATTTTTGAAAATCCTTGTAGCAAAGCCTGAGAATTGGTCAGAATGGTTATCCTTATGAGATCTCAGATTAGTTTGGAATTGAGTCAAGTTAGGTCAAAACCAGGTCACAAGTTCAAATCATTAAAAGACCTTGTGGAAACTCAAGAGGCCACTTTCATAGTCGAATCGACCTGAACAATTGGTTGGAATGATTGTTTGTTAAATATCTGTCCAGTTACAGTTTTCTTTAGAAAGATTGCCTTTTTGGAATTATTATATATACTCGAATATTTGTTTTGCTTCAATTCAAATTTGAATATCAGAATATTGGTATTATAAGATTACTATTTCGTTCCGTTGTCTAGGTGATTTTTCGTAAACAAATTATGAAGTAAAAGTGGGAAATCAATTTTACTTAAATCGGTTTCTATTACTTTAATTTTCGTGAAAAAAAGTCTTGAAATATACTTGGTGAAAATGAAGTTAAAAATTACTAATTCCGATAGAAGCTACCCATTGAAACATCATTGAATGCCCATGTAAGTTTGTCATACACTTCTCTCCCCCTTTTGAATGGTAGACTTATGTTGAGAATCCAAGCAAATTAAATGAAATTTTGTCTTGATTTATTTTAAGCTCCACTGGAGAAACCCCAGTGAGCTATTGTCATGGCAGAGTGTCTGTCGTGCATGCATGTGTCTATGCGTGCGTGTTTTGTGTAAACTTTTCTTTAAACATCTTCTCCTCCTAAACCACTGGGTGTATTTTGACAAAACTTTACCAGAATATTCCTCTTCCAAAGTTGTTCAAGAAATTTGGATTGACCCCAAAATATGCATGACAGGGTTGGGCTTATTTTGAGCCCAACAACATCTACTCCTGAACCAATGGGTGAAAGTTCAATGAAACTTTACCAGAATGTTCCCCTTGGGTGACCCAATGCAAAAGTTGTTCAAGAAATTTGGATGTCCCCCAAATTTGGGATGGCAGGGTTGGGCTTATTTTGAGCCCGAAATCTTTAAACAACATCGCCTCCTCAACCACTGGGCCGATTTCAATGAAACTTGTTTTCAAGAAATTTAAGTCTTTAAAATGAATATTCGTATACCGTATTCGAAAATTGTATTCGAATATTCGCAGGAAAAATGAATATTCTAATAATAGACCATTTGTTCCCATCCCTAGTTTTTACAGATCCTTATATTCAATCTTTTCCAGATCATCAATCCAGCAGTGCTACTAAAAACACATATAACAGGTGTTATAAGTCATGGGCATGGACAATTTAGATCTTATTTAGACGTCCAGGAATATCCACATGATCCTAATCTGACAATAAACGTTCTCTCCAAAACCATAATGAATATTGCGGACAAACAGGTAAGTTGAATTATTTCCTTCCATTAAATAGAGATATAAGATATTGAATTTTACCTGAGCCAGAAGGTGCTCAGAGAGATATTTGAGATTAATCAACGTCTTGCGACTATCATTCCACCCTCAATTTAAAAGTTTTTTTCCATCTGAAATATCCATCAGCTATAGTGTTTATCTTGGTACTTTGGTTCTACAGGAAAGTGTCCATAGCAACGGATTTTCCGATTTACAGAAAAACTCAATACCATTTAATTGCTTTTAGATCAAAATAAGAAAAATGTTCCGATTCTTTGCTTCAGATTAAGAAATAAAAAAAAAGGAATTAAAAACATAATTTCCATCCAAACAATTCCCAACATCCAAACAATTAAACAGACTTGTGCTAGCTTTTCAAATTCAGGAATCATTGACACTAAAACTGTGAATTTCTCCAAATCCAAAACTTTTTATGCCATATTGTTTTACTCATGCCCGTCTGTCTGTCAGTCCGTCTGTCCGTCTGTCCGAAAACTTAACCGAAAACTTAACCTTTGCCTTATCAAGAGATTGCTGTTAAGGGGGCAATCATGTTTCACAAACACCTCTTGTTTTATATTGAATTGATAATTGGTAATTGAATTGATATAACTTTTTGGATATGCTTAATGAGTTGTTTGATTTTCTCCTTGATATCTTTACAACAGGTTCATATTTCATAAGAATCTGTTATGAAAATATGAAGAAAGCAATGAAAATTCATGCTCAATACTTTGATAATTTGCAGAATTATCAAGTTGCGATGCCAAAAAATTGAAGGGGTCAGAATGACACCTTTGACTGAAAAGTTTACTGGTCAAATTGTTATGTTTTCACAATTTTGTGGGTCAAAACACTGGTGTAAGGGCCAAACACAAACCCTTAGTAAATGTGTATTTTTTTTCCACAGAACCAACTACCAGCTGTTCTCTTTCTACAAGCTGATAATTGCTATAGAGAAAATAAAAACAGATATGTCTTCGGATTTTGCGAATACCTTGTACGCTTATCAATATTTGATGAGGTGAGTAAAGGTTGTAAAGTTTAAGACTGTCATAGTGCCCTTGACATTTAATGTGAAAGGAACCTATACTTAGCAAAAACAAGAAAATTTAGATGACTTACTGAGGGCTGTAGTATTGCTTAAAACCATATAGAATGAAAGGTTAATATCATGTGAAATTGAAAGCAATTTCCATTGGCTTATGGAAGGGTCAGCACCGGATGACTGTAAGATAAGCATTTTATTGGTGGTCAAAGGACATAGGGTTTGATTTCAAAAATAACAGAAATGAAAGAAAGTGTATCGGTGATGTATTGAGAATCGGTCCTTAAAGTTTCCAGCTAAATAGTTCATATATTATGAGTTACCAAGGATTAATGTTAAACACCCCAAATTAACCTGCCTAATTGTTCAGAACCGATTTTTAGTTTCAATTGTTAAATTGGGTTTTAACTTCGTTGAACATTTACAATTTGACAGCTGGAACACCTATCCATAGTTTCTTGTTGTTCTCACGAACAGCTAGAACATTTCACCAGTCACCCTCTCTCTTAGGTTTATCACTTGCCCATTCTGTGGTAGACAATTGACACTAGTAACAATAACTTTTGTCAAATATGGGATGAAAGATGGCCATATCGGAGCTAAAAACCACGATCCCATGATTGAAAGCCAGACGTGTTACCAACTGTCCTAACCAGGCTTGGCAGTTTTAAACCAAGATGTTAAAATGCAAATTGCATATCTTGAGTAGCAAAACCTAAGAGTGGTATCAAAACTTATGAATGGTGTTATAAACAGACATGCAATCCCTATGACACAAACCCTGTTTTATTACTTACAGGCATACCTGATTCAATAAGAAGGTACAAACAATTTTTCACATGCCAATGGATAGGAATGAGTGTGACAGAGTAACAAAAAACACTCAAAATGAAACTTTGGTAGCTCAACACGAGTATGTGACCAAAACCAGAAGTGACAGACACACTTGTCTGGGGTTGCCTCAATCACACAAAATCCTGTGTCTGTGTAGTCTGTGTAGTTAGCCCAACTGTCTATACTGTTGGCCTACAGTCAATGTAGATCATTCAAATTAGACAAGGAAGTATGGGAAGTTTATTTTTTTGATAAGTTTATTTTTTGAACTTATTCTTTAGCTCCACTGACAGTAGGCCATTTAGGGCTATTTTCATGGCACACTGTTTGTTGTGCGTTCATCGAGTGTGCATCCATACATTCATAAACTTTTGGTGACCCTCTGTCAAAATTGTTTAAGGTCTTTTGATCCAATGAAAATCAAGGTTCAAATTGGAGTGGCTAAATTCCATATATGGTAATATCAGGCTTTTCTCAAAATAAAATTGATCGGTATCTACCAAATTCTGTGTGAATAATCCTTTATATTTATCAGTTGTCAAAAAAATTTTATGATCAGAAGAAAATATGTCTTTTATTGGTAAAAGTCATTTCTCCATACATTACATTGTGGAAATTTTGAAGATAATTTTCTCAGAACATAACTGATGGATATCAACCAAAGTTCAATGGAATTTTTCTTAGTGAGCCGGTATCAGTCTACAAAAAATATGATCAGATGAAATATGTGTCCTTAAGTGGGCAGAGGTCATTTTCCTATATGTTATAAAGTGAAAACTTTGAAACTCATTTTCAGAATGTAATAGTTGGATATCAGCCAATGATCCCTTAGGAACCCTTTATCAGACATTATCAGGTTACATAAAAAATATGCCTTTTATTGCCTTTTATTGGTAGAGGTCATTTCTCTTTATAATTTTCCAGCATGCAATGAATGAGTTACATTCTGTAGTTGAAACTGCGAATTTGTTTTCTCAGGCAAAAATGAATAGATTTCAACCAAATTTCACAAGCCTTATCCTTGGGGGGGCATAATAATTCTGCAAGAGACATTTGTGATTAGATAAAAATCATACCTCGTGTCGGCTGAAGTCATTTTCCTTAATGTTATGTAGTATAAACTTCAAATTTGATTTTCTCAGGAAGTTATTAATGAATTTCAACCGAGTTTCACGGGAATGTTTCATTGATGACCATTATCAGGATGCAAACAATAAATGTGATTAGATCATAAACATCTCTTCTTTGGACATATATGTTTTCCTTTGATAACAATTATTGAAAACTAAAACATAACTTACTCAAGAATTTATGAAAGAATTTTAATCAATTTTAAGCTCCACTGGCCTAAGACCAGCAAGCTATTGTCATGTGTTTTTGTCCAACGTGCATCCGTCCATCAGACTGTCCGTCTGTGCAAAAACTTTTTCTTTAATCATCTTCTCCTCCCAAACCATTGGGCTGATTTTAACGAAACTTAGTAGAAATGTTCCTTGGGGGATCCTCTTTTAAAATTGTTAAGAAATTTGGATTGACAGCCAAACCTGGGCGTGGCATTTTTGCAGTAGAAAATCTTCCCTTCTGAACGGAAATATTTTCTAGATGAAATGTCTTTGGATGCAAGATTACATTCTTTTAATCAATTTAGTAGATTCAAGCCTGTAAATTGAATCAAGCACTCAAGCACCTATGGCTGATTATCTTGTAAACATATGTAAAGTGATTAATATATTTATGTGAATTTACAGGTACATATATCATTCCTCTATTCTGGCCACACCCATGAAGATATTGATGCAGCATTCTCAAAAATTGCCCAGACATTGAGGACACACGAAGCAGAGACATTGGATGAGTTGCTGCACCTAATTCCAAATTCCTCAAGACTTGAAGGAATGCTTGATTTTAAAAGCTGGTTATACCCACATCTGTGTAATGTTAAAGGCATCAGTGAAGCTCTTCACTACAAGATTAAAAAAGTTGGACAGCAAGTACATGTTTATTTTAAGGGACAACATCACACACCATGGATACAAATGGAAGGTCTTGGGTCTTTCTTGCGAGCAATGCCAAAGGGAAAGCCGAAACCTTTGAAACCAAATTACAGTAAAATCGAGGACAATAAGGAAAGACTTAAAAAGCAAATTCAGGAGATACCATTTTTATTTGGTGATAGGAACAATATGTGTTGGTGGGACGAATTTCTTGAGAACCCGGCAAAAGACACTCATTCATATTCCAGACATATATCAAGCCTACCTAAACAAAAAGAAACACAGAGAGAAGATGTTGAAGTGGTGATAAGTGAAGAGTTGAAGAGATTGCTTAACAAGGAATCAGCTGTCCCAAAGGTACATCAAGTTGCGTATATTATCATGTTTGGAAAAAAATCCTTTTTCTTTACCAATCCACAATCACATACAGGTTCAGGATAAAAAAAAATAGTCAATTAGTAGAACTTCTCTTTTTATATACCATTGATATATCAAGGGGTTAGCACAAGACTATTGTAAGTATCTATATTTATGGGCACATTCAATAGTGTAGCATTGACCCGTCAATTTATTGATATCATCTTTTCAAACCATGGGATTTTAGTTCGACATTTATTTTGGTTCAAAGAACTAAAAATTTGAGATTAAAGGACCTTCCTTTTAAGTCTGCAAGCTTTGGATATAGTCTATTTATTTTATTTATTATTCTTGTTGAAAGAAGAGCTATTAAAGGTAATGAGAGGATGTGATAGATATTAACATTTTCAGCTCAACTTGAGGAAAGAATAGAAGACAATAAAAAACAATATTTATTTCATTTCTGAAGTTATGAGGGTCATGGCTAAAAAGTCTAAGACTTTGGAAACTGCATAAGTTTAAATATTTTTGCCCAATATATATTGTAACTTTCTCAGAGTATTTGTCTTAAACAAATCTCAGTCAAATTAAAAAATGGGTCAAGTGGGGTCAAAAATAAGGCGAAACAGTCTAAGAAAAACATTGAGTGCACTTTAGAGGCAAAAAATTTTGGCTCTGTTGTCTTAAAACTTGGTCAGAATGTTTGTTTACATGATTTGTTGGATGAGTTAGAATTCAGGTCAAGTGGTGTCAAAAATTAGGTCAAGGGATGAAATCTTAGAAAAACCCTGAGCGCTTTGTAGATGCCGTATTTTTGGCTCCTGAAACTTGTGCAGAATGTTTTTCATCATCGAATCTTGGTCAAATTAAATTTCGGCCATAAGCTCAGTAATGAGCTCAAGGGGTCAAATCTTAGGAAAACCTTGTATGCACTCTTTGGAGGCCACAGTTTTTGGCTTGAATGCCTTGAAACATGCTCAGACTGTTTGTCTTTTCGAAATCTTTGTCAAGTTGAAATTATAGTCAAGTAGGGTCAAAAATGAGGTCAAAGTGTCAAATTTTAGAAACACTTAGTGTGCACTCTAAAGGGCACACATTTGGTCAAATATCTTGAAACATGGTTAGAATGTTTTTCTCCATCACATCTTGGTCAAGTTCAAAAGTAGGTAAAGTTAAGTCAAACTGAGGTAAAGGGTAAATCCTGGAAAATCTTGTGTGTACTGCAGAGGCCACATTTTTGGCTCAAATGGTTTACACATGGTCAGAATGTTTTTCTACATGATATCTCAGACACTTTCGAATTTGTGTCAAGCGGGGTCAAAAATGAGATCAAGAGGTCAATATCTTTGAATTGAAAACCCTGGAATGCACTCATGAGGCCTCTTTTGGGCTTAAATGTCTCTTTTTTTCACATAGTATCTTTGCTCAGTGAAAAATTGAGTCGAAGTGGGAAAGAACTAGGACAGAGAGTCAATTCTAAAATTGAGGGTTAAAACATGGTGATTTGATTGCCTACATGAAACTCAGGATTTGTGGCAATTTTCAACCTTAGTAAACTATATGTCAGTTGAACCCATTGATCCCAAAGGTCTCTTGTTTGTAATTTAAGTCTTGAAAACATTTTCATATGCTTTTGCAGATTACATGTGAACAGTCAAAAAATGGCAAGAAAAGGAAACATTGAAAAGTTTAAGCAGTTTAATGTGATTAATCAGGTAAGTCTTTGAAAAGTTCCATTTCAAATGGACTTAAAACACACACACAAATAAAATGGACTTAAAACAAACATGGCAAGACTACGAAGTATTTGAAAAAATTGTGTATTCATAAATTCATGCCTGGGGATTGACACTGCATTCAAACATGTCTTACTATACTCTCACCTACTAATTAGAGTGGGTTATATTAGTTTCAACCTATTTGACTGTCTGTGCACCTGTACAATGGCAACCATAGACCTTTGTTGTATCAGAGAATTGTTGCGCATGACCCAAAAGGGGGGCCTATTGTTTTTGGTCACAAAGGCCCTATTTAGAGATCACGATTGAACTTCGTTGAAAAACTGTTTAAGGAACTGGGACAAATCGAAAGTGGGCCTTATAAGTCTGCTTTGCAACACATTTAGTTCTCTATGTGTTAAAAACATTTAGTTATAATCAATTTGATTTCTTGGGGTTTATTTAAGATTGATTTGTTGATTTTATACCTATACCAACATATACACAGAAAACTATGGTTGCTCTTAGAAGGCATTTACTTAATTTCCTTTAATTTCCAACAATATTT
The DNA here is from genome assembly GCA_948146395.1 of Fragum whitleyi. NCBI lineage: Eukaryota > Metazoa > Mollusca > Bivalvia > Cardiida > Cardiidae > Fragum > Fragum whitleyi. Next base: position 46,889,015 of record OX411551.1, on the reverse strand, counting down.
TCAATGAAGAATGATAGATAGACAAAATCAAATTGAGATCAAACCATGCAATTTTTTTCCCCCGTATCGAGAGATCGGGGGCATATTGTTTTACTCATGTCCGTCTGTCTGTATGTCTGTCCGTCCGTCTGTCCGAAAACTTTACCCGAAAACTTAACCTTTGCCTTTTCTCCAAAAGTATTTGACATACAAAGCTGTACACCAAAGTCAAGGTCATGTGACAAGGTCAAGGTCATCTGTCAGGTCAAACTTAAAAAAATGCTGTTCCGGGGGCATTCGTGTTTCACAAACACATCTTGTTTCACCTTATGCTTTTATTACTTTTTGGTGTCTGTGTGGAAATGGATGATTTCATATTTTGAATACCATGATGTAAAGATAACCTATATATTTTCAGAGGTTGACAAGATTTGAATATGGAAGTGATGTTGCCTTTAACACAACATAAACATTCCCCAAAAAGTGACTGAAGTTTGCTCCAGACTATCAGACTACTCAAATCTTCAACAATCTGATGACAGTTGAAGAGGCTAACAACTATGCAAACAAACCAGATATTAATGAACTTTAATCATTTCCCTTTGGGTATATGTATTATGGAGAACCTTTTATGCCACATATCAATTAAATCAGAGGTAATATTTATTTTACTGTTGTCCATCTGTTTGTCTGTTTGCAAAAGGTAAGGGAGAAACTTAACATTACCTAATACTGTATACAAGATACAATACTCATAATTTGCATAATGATAGTGCACAATGATAGAACTCATCACTAGAAATCTACTGATACTAAGGTCAAGGTCATATGTCAAGGTTAAAGTACTGAAATTTTTTAACAAATAATTAAAATTGATACTTTTTAATACTTTGAATATATTAGCATGATCATAGAATTCATTGATACTATCTTCTAAAATAAAGATCAGAGTCATGTGACAAGGCTAATATCATCTGTCAAGTTCAAAACATGAAAAAAATGCTGTTGTTTATGCAATGTATATGAATGATCCGTTATCCAGGAAAACCTGTATAAATGATGTCGCTTGTTAATATTGGGATTTTACCAAGATTTTAAAACATGGAATTATGAAGACAAATTGATTTTTAAAGAAGTTAAACCATTAATTCAGCGTGAGTTGAGCTTGAAATGATACTGAAAAATAGTGTAGAAAACAATGAGGAAAAATAATTTGCTTAAATCAAGCATTTTTTATTTTCTGTCGATGTTTCCCTATTTCAGGGGTGTGGAATTTCCATGCCCGACTTGTCCGACTCGGGCTTTTGTACTTGAGGACAAGTAAATTTTTCTAAGCCACTTGTCCAAGGACAAGTAAATACCAGGGCTAATCTTGGAATGTTACTTAAAAGAATTAAGAGAGAAATCATCCTAATGTTCATATCATAGGGTAGAAAACATTGTTTTTAATGAAGAAAATGCTGCATACCAGCATTTTCTTTATCAAAAGGTAATGTTTTTTTCAAATTTTTCTATTTACTCTTGAGCGGACAAGTTCATTTTGAGTCTGGACGAGTAGAAAATCCGCTTTTACTTGTCCAGGGACAAGTGGAGAAAACTCGTATTTCCACACCCCTGCCTATTTTATTGCACTTGATGTATAAATTTGTTCTTTGGAAATCGTTTGTTTTTGGAAATAATGTTATCTTTTTTTGCAGGAAATTTGATTGAATTGTCAATTTATTGTCAATTATGTGGCGCTTCCTTTGAAGTCAAGCAAATATATCTAAAAAAAAAATGTTTGCACAATTTAAGATCAAATATTTAAATGTTTTATTGTTCCTTTGTAATAATTTGGTAGGCATGAACTTTGTGAAATTATCATAGAAATTTAGTAATGTCCATCAAGATCTGTGCATTCTATTTAATGGAAAACATTTGTTCAATCCTCAATCAAAACACATTTAATATTGAGCTTATTTTTATTCATTGCTCAAAGTAGTCCTATAGAAATTTTGTCTCGTTATATATATAGGTGACCCGTCTCCCAAAAAGAAACCATCTGGGAACTCCGTAAGATAAACACCAGACACCAAAGGTCGCATTTAAAGAATTCTTTTTGTCAGGAAGGTAGATTGATTATTCTAGATTCAGAAAATCAGTAAAGAGAGAAAAGTTTCAACCATAGTCAGTCTGCTTAGTCTGACCAGGGTTGAGACTTTATACACTACCCAGATGGTCCTTTTTTTTGTGACAAGTCACAAATATATGCTTTATTTAAGAATTATCATGCATGTATAGAATGTTGGTTTGAATAGATTTAGATCATTTATCAAATTATTTATAGTTTTCTGTTGTCATCTTGTATTTTGTGTGAGTTAAAAACATTTTTATATTTAAGGAATGTAATCCTGTAAGCTTTTGATGTTTTATCCTTTTGAAGCTGACAAAATTTACAATTTATTGTTGTAATTGATAAATAAATAACTTACATTTCAAGTTTTTATCGGTGTGCTTAAGATATTTTTTGTAAGATCAAGATCATTTTTTAAAAAAAAAGGGTATAATACTACCCATATTTATTTTTAGCTCGGCTGTTATCGGAGAAAACCCGAGGTATTGCTATAGCCTCCATGTCGTCATCGTTGTCGTCGATGTTGTCATCGTCGTGCGAAAACTTTGACATTTTGTTATATCTCTGGTTCTACTGAAGGCATTCACTTGAAACTTGGCACACATGTTCAACATCAAAAGAGCAACCTATACTATCAAGGGGGATAACTCTAGATGCATTTTGTGCAAATTATGCCCCTTTTTTGACTTAGATTTTTCCAACCATCAAGCACTCGACAGCCGAGCATAGGCACCCGTAGGCGGTGCTCTTGTTTAGCCTTGACCTTGTAAATTTACAAACTTTTGCTACATTGATCTTTTTTTTATACTATTTTACTGTCAAAAACTTTTTTTGACTTCGTAAATTTACGAACTTTCAAAGTATTACATTATAAAATTGAATTCCATGTTTGTAGTGGAAGTTAGAAATTGACAAGAATTGACGCTTCTTTTTGCAGATACTGTAAGAAATACAAAATCAAAATGATACAAAGTTCGTAAATTTACGAAATTTTTAAATGTAAATATCTTCCATTATGTGATAGTATTCTAAATGTCACTTGTCTTCTACATTTCTAGTATGAAAAAATAGTGATGAAAAATTCCAATATTAGCCAAGATTGAATAACTTAAATCATTGAAATTTCGTAAATTTACGAACTTGGTGATTTTATATGAAAGTATATTGTTGTTCTTTTGCTGTTTAATCTATAATATTGCTTTAAAAGAAAAATATACATGGTTTATTTGTTTAAGGTGACCAATCATTCTTGTTGTTACATTACTTTTGAAACGTAATGTGAAATAAAGTTGATTGGACCTTTAAAAGGGATACCCTTAAACCCTGCTCGTAATTTTACGAACTTTGAAAGTTAAAGGATTAGCTATTGATTGCTTGAAACTTCGTAAATTTACGAACTTTGATAGTATTTCATTAGGAAAATACATTTCCCTGTTTGTAGTGGAAAACATTGACAAGAATTGACACCTTCTCTTGCAGTTACTGTAAGAAAATTGTTTTAAAAATCAAATCAACAAGACTGTCCAAAAGATGATAAGCCCTAAGAAGGAATACCAGTTAATCCACAATATTTCGTAAATTTACGAGTTAAGTTTTTCAGGCAATTCAATCATGGCTTATTCTTTTCAAATATATATCTTTAAAAAGTGGAGTTTACAACAAGGATGCCAAATAGCATGATTGGCCACTGAAAACAAATAAACCACCATTTATTTGCCTAAATTACTGAAACTTCGTAAATTTACGAACCTGGTCGCTTTTAATGTTGTATTTCTTCATGATTCTTTTTCTGTTTTATCTAAAAAAATGTATAAAAAGTGAAGTATAGAACAAAAAATGTCTAAAAATATGCTAAACTCTTTAAAGGGATACTGGTTAATTGGCATTATTTTGTAAATTTACGAGTTTCAGTTTTTTAGGCAATTCAATCATGGCTTATCCCTTTCTTATATATATATGATTAAAATGTAGAGTTGACAACAAAAACGCTTTAGAGAATGATTGTCCATCGAAAACAAATAAACCATGATTCATTTACCTAAATTACTGAAACTTTGTAAATTTACGATATTGGTCATTTCAATGTTGTTTTTCTTCTTAATTCTGTTGCTTTATAATTTAAAGAAAATGTTTTAAAAGTAAAATTAACAAGATTGTCAAAAATATAATTAGCCCTCGAAGGGATACCGGTTAATCGACAAAGTTTCGTAAATTTACGAATTTCAGTTTTTTAAGCAATTCAATCATGGCTTATCCCTTTATTATATATATGTAGAGTTTACAACAAGAATGCCAAAAGAATAATTGGCCAACGAAAACGAATAAACCATGATTCATTTACCTAAATTAATACGACTTCGTAAATTTACAAAATTCATTTTCTATGTTGTTCTTCTTCTGTATTGGTTCCTTGAAACATGTTGATTTTTTTAGAATAGTTGTACTATATATGTATCAATAAAAATGATATAAACAATGAATTTTGTTGGTCCTGTTAAAGAGTAGGTTTTTCATACAGCTAAATGTGAGTAACAAACCCACAAAAGTGGGACAAAAGTAGTGCATTTCATGAAAATAACATGATGAAAATAAAAACGCGTTTTAATGTATTCCTTATCACTACATCTGTTTTTTTCTGCTCTTTAGACTCAGGTGACCGATAACTGCGATAAGGTATTATGAGCCTCTTGTTTCACCTACTGATTTGATTGGGCTTAAAATTCACTCAAATATAAAAAAGATTTATCTTTGCAGATACGCTTAGAAAAGAAATGGCTGATTACCAGCATTTCTTATTTCTCCACAATATTGGAAACATCAGTCTTAGTAGATATGCTGGGTCTTCAAATTGCAATTCGTTGAAGTTGATACAAATACATGTATATTGGTAACCCATTTTGAATATCTTTGACATCAATCTGCTTTGTGAGGAGCTGGTTGGGCTATGATAACCTTAAATGATAGATCTAGTTTGATTCGATTTTTTTTAAATAATGGCAAATCCCTTAATTAATAAAGCCACTCACTTTCGGAAATCAGTGGCATCTAAATAAAAGCTATGTTTGCCACAGAAACTTGAAAAAACCTACAAAACCTTGAATTTTTCAGTCACTGCTCCCCGTGTTTGGCAAAGTTTTTAAAGTAACATTAAAAGAGTATGTAAAACTGTATTTGTCAACTGTTACCTTTAATTTCCGCAAAGATTTTGTAACATTTATATTTTTAAGGATCGAAAGGGCTATGGTGTGTAGTCTGGACTGGCTGCAGTTCTTTGGACTTTTCTTTTCGAGAATGATGGTGTTCTGGACCAATGAGTAGCACATTCTGGCACTACATTTGTATTTGAACCCGGGATACAGCAAAATCTAAGTGTTTGAGCAGGAGTGGTGTATATTTAGTTCTCTAGTCGGGTAAAAATTGTAGGAAGCCGGGCATCCATGTTCTGATCCCTTCTAAGTATTAAGTGTTCATCATTGTGGCTTACATCTTTGAAGAAGATGAAATACATGGAATACATGAAATAAACTAGTCAATTAACCTATAAACCGTTTTCTTGGCATACTTACACTGGGATAAGCAGATACTTTTGCCAATTATTTCCTAGCTCCAAACATTTGAACTGGAACTATAACTTGACCAGATCAACATTTCGAGTGCCGAATTACACTGAAATGGGGCCAAAGCTTTGTCATCTTAAATGTTTATAAGTCAAAAATTGACCATTGCATTGACAAAAGGTGATCACAGAAGCTCGAAAAGCTAAAATGGAGCCCTTTTTGCCCAAATTTGCTATTAAAATACTAGTTGTTTCTTGTAGGGTATTCATCTTGTTTTGTTATGTTTTAGGACCTGCTACAAGAATTCGGAGTGAAATATGGTGATATCATACCCGGTCATGAGATGGTGCCAGAAGCTGTTTATGTTCGAGACAATGAAACTAATTTTTACAGTGAAGTGCTTGCTTTACAAGACGTCAAGAAATAATTTATTACATTTATCACAATAAGTTATCAATTTTTTGTTTAACATTGCAAAAGTAATCAACTAACTTCCCTATACTGAATCTACATTTTAACTTGATGAACTTGTATTTGTTTTACTGTCAGCTCGAGATGGCAACCTGCATTATGCATTATTGATTATGCATAACTTAAAATATGTGGAGTTGCTCTTGTCCTTCGTCGATTCTCAAACTTGTTTTTTAGCATAACTTAACAAGAGAATCGGGAGAACCGATGGATGCTCCACGAATAATAGCCAATTCCAAAAGGGCTATACGCAAACATTAATCATCTCTTATAGTTTTTGAATGATGGCCTGACCAACATCAAGTATTAAAAAATAACAAACGACAATATCTCTATATTTATGCAATGTAGAGTTATGGTTCTTGCACACTGCTCTTCTCCTGCCAATAAAGTGTCATGTTGATACCTCATTTAGGTGGTTGATAAAAAATAGTGGCCTCTAGAGTTTGCACAAGCTTTTTCTAAGATTTCACCAAGTGACCATCCTTTTGACTCGAGCCGACTCATATTTGTCCGAGATATTGTCAAGACAAATGTTATGACCAAATTTCAAGATGAGTGGACAATAATTGTGACCTCTAGAAGGTGCACAATCTTTTCCTAAGATTTTACCTAATGACCTACTTTTTGACCCGAGGTGACCCATATTAAAATTGCTCGAGATATTGGCAAGACAAACATTCTGGCAAAGTTTCAAATTGTGGACTGTAGAGAGTACACAAGGTAACTGTTGAAGCAAAACGGACGACAGACGCCGGATGCCGATTCTTGATTACAATAGCTCACCATGAATGAGCACGTTGTGCTCAGGTGAGCTAACAAAACATGATTTGAAACATAAACTGTATACAATTACTGTTTGATGCAGTGTCACTTGATTTTCTTGCCTAACATTCTTCACAGTGACCAAAATACAATTATATTACCATTTAAATCGGAGTTAAAGTGATTTGTTTTCCAATACCTTTTGGTGAAATAGAAATAGTCGCTTTATACCTTTCAAGGTTCTTCTAAGATTTTACTTAGTGACCTACTTTCTGACACAATGCGACCCACAGTCGAACATGTCTGAGAAATCTGCAACTATGTCCAAGATGTAATCAATACAAATACATGTATTACGACCAAGTTTGAAGAACATTGGATAGAAAATATAGCCTTTTCACTACACACATACTTTTTTTAAGATTTGACCTGGTGACCTACTTTCTAAAAACACATGACCTGTATTGGAACTCAGCTGAGATATCATAACGACAAAAATTCTGACCAAGTATCATTAACATTGGACAGAAAATTTGACATATTAAGTGCACAAAACTTTTCTAAGATTTGACCTAATGACCCTTTTTCGTGACCGAAATGACCCATATTTGAACACTACCAAGATATCATTAACACATACAATCTGACCATGTTTCAATGACAACAGACATATTAATGTGGCCTCTAGATTGCACAATGGGTTTTTCTAAGGTTTGACCTAGTGACCTACTTTCTGGACAGACGTGACCCATTTTCAAACATGGCCGATATATAATTCAAACAAATATTCTAACCAAGTTTCATGAGCATGGGACAGAAATTAAGCTGAAGAGTGTTAAGAAGGTCAGATATGTCATTGTTTCAAATTCAAGTGTAGGTAACTCAAGACAATCTTATCTGATTAGGCTGTAAATCAAGCTGGATTAAGAATTTATTGTTATTTACAATTTGACAAATTAGTATTAGGTTTGACAAAGAAATGAATTCACTTAACTGAAATATAGTAAAAAAAATTTTTAAATTCAAGGGCCTATCGATACTTTCTAGCTAAAAATCAAACGTATCGTAGATTTTATGGCTTTAATTATTTTGACCAAGTATTATTTGAATTGCAGAAGAAAGGAAGGTGCTAGATGGTAATCAATGTGAAAACTGTACTTTTCTCGATATCACGGAGAGATACCTCTATGCTTACTGGCCCCATCTGGCACAAAATCAAATTTATACAAGATTTTATGGTCAAAAACATTGTGACCAAGTATAATTAGTATTGATGAAAAAACGAAGGTGTAAAGAGTCATAACAAGGTGAAATACTGCATTATTTTGATCTCAATGGAAGATAACTCGAGACTAACAGGTCTCGTCTGGCTCAAATTCAAATCCGTCCCAGATTTTATAGTCATTAACATTTTCACCACGTAGTTTTAGGATTGATGCAGCAATTAAGGCTCTGTGGCGTGAGATAACTCTCGACTTAATGGTCCAATGGTCTGACTCAAAACAGACAAAGCAGACATTCATCGATCTTAATAGCTCAACCTGACCGTAGGTGAGGTTAGCTTAAACAGTTCACTGAAAATTGAAATTTCAAGTTGAAAAAGGGGCAGAAGTTTGTCAAAATTAATACTAGGGTTATAGACGTCAACACACCAGTCCTCAATCATTTCACTTCGTTGAAAACCTGGCTAAAAAGGAAACATATTGAAAAAAAAAACTAATTAAGCACACATTAAAGCAGAAATTCGAGGTTGAACCATACCATTTAACCACTGTTTGACAAATTTTAAAGGGATAAAGCTACTAATTGGCCTTGTACGTTCTAACCTGTTTGCTGGTTGATGCTAGGTCTCAATATCCTGGAAATGAAAACATTGCAATAAATGCGAGAAAAATTGGTATATTCTCTCATGTAACCCTATTGAAAGAGAGAGCTCAAATCCATAAATGTCTCCTTCAAATGTTAAGATTTTATACTTGAGTAACACTTTCTTACCAGTTAACTGTATTAAGATCGTTACACTAATAATGTATAAAATTGTGATGGTGGGCTTCTATTATTTGTTACTGCAAGACTAAGTAAGGACATAGTTTGCCAAGGTAATGAATTATTTCTGTAGAAATGACAGGAAAACAATGCTTGTCAACTACAAGGTTTTTAATTAATTTATCTACTCTATATATTCCTTTAATCTTTTAACATCTGGATTATTTGCATAGCTTAGTAACATTAAACTATTAGTCCCAGGTTCCTCAATTTAGTTGAATTTAAATATGAAACTTAAAAATTCAGAACTCCCACATGTTTCTAAGTGTGTGTTCATTGACATTAAAGTCAACTCCTTTCAAGGCACGTCCTGCAACAATTACCTCAATAATATAAGTTAAGACACTTACTATTCAAAAACACAATGGTACTGAAATTAACTTTCCATTGTTATACTTTTAGAATTTAAAAAAATGCACTGCCTCTACATAGTACAAAATCACTCTACTTTTGAAGTTTAATATATATTAGATTTTACAAAGTAGAACTTAACACTAAATGTGTCTTATACCCACTCACACCATTTGACTTCACATTTTCATCTATGACACTCAAAAATCTTTGTTCATGGACGAGGTCACCCAGAGGTCAAGGTCACTTGCCAATATACGTCAAGCTAATCTAAACTTCAAATGGAATAAATGCACCAAGTATGGAACAATTAAGGGTAAGACATATGAAAGAATAAAATTAACTCGTCCGTCTGTATGATCTCATTTTTTGGCACAAGACAATTTTCCCCAAGACATGAGAACTGTAAAAGCATCAAGGGTTTTAGGATTCTCTAAATCTGGCGAATAAACCACACCCTCTGCTTCACAGGAAAATCTAATCTGCTCTATAGGACCCACTTCCAGCAATTCACCAACAGACAAAATGGAGTCAAACTTTAACCCTTCATCATGCTGTTTAAACATTTATATACACATCTTTGGTAGACAGTATGAACTAAGATCATCCTGCATACTTAGGCATGCAGTATGATCTATAAAGGCCTTCTCTGCTTGTTTTGATATAACTTGAGCTAAACTTGTTTTATAGTAAAGCGAAAGATTTGGCTACATAAAAAATAGGAAAAATATATTGGGTATTGAAGGCTTAAAAACCAATTTAGAGGCGAATATCTCTCGCCTAATACTTCAATCTGCTTCAAGACAAGAACAGACAATTTTTATTTTGCCTCTACGTTTTCTGACTTGTAGAAAATAGAGGGGGCGGACAATTCAATTAAATCGTAATTTTAAATTCAGCAGAAAACAGAAAAATATTCAATTTGTCTATATAATAATGCAATTGTTCTGAAATTCTGATTGTTTAATAAATTAAATTTTGGACTTTTTTCAAACGAATGCCAAGAAGTGAAACCGAAAGTAAAAGAACATTTCTTTGACGAAACGCATTAAAAAGATACACGCATCGGTGTGCTTTAAAAAGTTACAAAAGATGTAGATGTCACATGACCTTGACTTTGGTACCAGCGGATGCGGATCATTGAGATCTATCATCATGCCAAATATTAGCTTTTTATCTTGAATAGGCTTGAAGATATTGGCAAGGTTAAGTTTTTGGGTTAAGTTTTTTCAAAGTTTGACCTTGAAAGATGACCTTGACCTTGTCACATGACCTTTACTTTGGTACCAGCGGATGCGGATCATTGAGATCTATCATCATGCCAAATATTAGCTTTTAATCTTGAATAGGCATGTAAATATTGGCAAGGTTATGTTTTCGGGTTAAGTTTTTCAAAGTTTGACCTTGACAGATGACCTTGACCCTGTCACATGACATTGACTTTGGTACCAGCAGATGCGGATCATTGAGATCTATCATCATGCCAAATATTGGCCTTGTATCTTGAATAGGCTTGAAGATATTGGCAAGGTTAAGTTTTTGGGTTAAGTTTTCGGACAGACGGACGGACAGACAGACGGACGGACATGAGTAAAACAATATGCCTCCGATCTCTCGATACGGGGGCATAAAAAAGTATCTATGAAAAGTCACTGCCAATATCTCGCACTCGAGAAAAACAATCAAATCGGACCAACTGGAATCATGCAGTGAATTCTTACCGCACATTTGACGCTAAATTTAAAGTCTTTGGTAGTCGGGTGGCCATTTTCGAATACTGATGCTTATCGGCAATAGTGTCTGATAGATCTGATTTCGTATTCGCATCCATCTGGCCGCATTTTTTGTAAAAAACGGCGATAAAGGAGGTCGGCCTGCCGAACAAATCCGGCGTAGCCATGATGAATTCGAAGGTACTAATAAGGTTTCCGAAAATCTACCGGTAAGTTCGGCTGAATTACTTGAATATTGATTTGGATAACGTTTTCATAGCAAATACCGTTAATGGTTACTTTTAGTACATCTCGAGTTTTGTGAACTCAACCGACGATGCTTCTGTCAAACCGACGGGTCGGGCAACATTTTTCTTTTTTAAAAATGAGCCATAAAAAAATCAGTCGGGGGTAATTTTGATGGGTCGGTCGGGTCGGAACATTATTTAGGCCTCACATGGGCGCTTTGGGCTAACGTATCGTCAAAAAATTGGCCCGAAATGTCTAATAAAAAAAACCTTCTACACTGAAACTACTGGTCAGAATAAATAAATACTTAAGAGAACTGAAATTCCAGAATTGCTCTTTAAGATTCCTCCGTCAAGTTTTGATTGGGTTGATGACATGGGCGATACGGCTTTTCGGGTCACCAGAAAAATGAGCCACCGATGGTGAAATATTAAACAAATCTTCTACTCTAAAACTTTTGTGCAGAATTTAATCTAACATCACCAGAATGATCTAAGGGACAAGCTCTTTTAGATGTTTTCATTAAATTCTGAATTAGTTAATATCATTGGTGCCAGGGGCTGTCGGGTCACCAAAAAAGGTCCCATATGGTGAAATTTTATATAAATCTTCTTCACTGAAACTACCCGTCAGAGTTCAACCTTATGTCACAGGACTAATTCTAGGGACATCTTTTACATTTCTTCGTTAAATTCTGATTTGGTAGATGGTTGGTTTGGGCGACCGCCTCATAAAAATTGGGCCTTTATATCTTTTTATTATCCTTTTCATTGTGAATATTTATGAGAATTCACCAAAATTTACTGAATGACCCTTAGTATATGCTCTTTTAGATTTCCTTGTTAACTCTTGTTGGGCAATGGACTTTGGTACATGAGGCTTTCACGTCACCAAAAAGGGACCAAAAGGGAGAAATAGGAAAAACTAACTGTCTAAATCTAGGCAAAGGATAGAATGATCTGGTGTAGAACTGTATAAAGACAATACTTAATGTTGGGAGATGATTGTCTTTGATTCTGCCATCATGATAAACTCTGAACGTGACCTTTGAACTACTTTTCTCTTTATATTAAACTATAAGGACTAGGATTGTGTTATGTCAATACGTAAGGTTAGTAGATGATTGTCTTTGATTTTGGCATCATGTTGAACCCTTGCCCCAGTTCTTGACCTCTCACCTAATTTCTAACATTGAATTATAGGGTCTATGACTGTATTTAGTCAATAATGATTTTGTGGATTATAGTCTTTGTTCGTGACCGTGACCTTTGAATTACTTTCTTGAATATTGAAATATTAGGGTAAGGACGGTGTTAAGTCAATACTTAAGGTTGGTAGAAGATTGTCTAGATTCAAGCATCTTGATGAAGCCTTGACCTAGTTCTTTACCTTCGACCTACTTTCTTGAATATAACATTATTAATTTTAGGACTGTATTAAGTTTATTTATGGTTGGTAGATGATCGATTTTGATTCTAGCATCATAATTAATCCTTGACCGTGACATTTTACCTTCTTTCTTATATATCGAATTATGAGCGCTAGGCTTGTGTTTAGTCAGTTCTAAAGGTTTGTAGATAATTGTCTTTGATTCTAGCTTCATGAAGAACCCTTGACTCGGACCTTGACCTTTGGCCTAATTTCTTATATATTGCATTAATAGGGCTATGACTGTATAAAGTCTATGATAGAGGTTGGTAGATGATTTTCCTTGATAATGGCATCATGATAAACCCTTGACCATGGCAGAAACATTTAATCTTCTATCTTAAATATTATATTATGAGTACTAGGACTGTATAACTCGAATAGGAAAGCAGACGATTGTTACCCATATTATTAATCTTTCTCTTATCCAAGGTACAGTACCCGATGGCCTGAAAACTGCAAGAGTTGTCCCCCTTTTCAAGAAGAGTGATAGGCTGTCCGTTGGTAATTATAGACCTGTATCTATACTCAATGTTTTCTCTAAAGTTCTTGAAAGGTTGTTTTCGATCAAGTTGAATGCTATTTTAAAGAAAAACATTTGTTGTATAATTTTCAGTCTGGTTTTTAGGAGTCTTTTTTCTACAGATACTTGTCTTATTTATTTAACGGACTACATAAGATTTGAAATAGATAAGGGTAACGTTGTTGGAATGGTACTTTTAGATCTGCAAAAAGCGTTTGATACAGTCGACCATAAAATTCTTTTGATGAAGCTGAAAGCTTGTGGCCTAGGCGACATTATTTGTAACTGGTTTAAGTCATACCTTGCTGACAGGCACCAACTTGTTGATGTGTCTGGAAACTTTTCTACAAGCTCCCCAATATCCTGTGGGGTTCCTCAGGGGTCGATACTTGGTCCTTTACTTTTCTTGATTTATGTCAATGACATGCCAGGCGTTGTTAAAAACAAGCTTTTATTATATGCCGATGATTCCGCCATATTAGTCTCTGGCAAAGATGCCAGAGCCTTTGAATAGGCTCTGACTGATGATCTTCAAGAAGTTAGCCATTGGTTGGTAGACAATAAGTTGTCTTTACATCTTGGTAAAACAGAGTCCATACTTTTCGGTTCCAGACAGAAACTCAAGTCCCAACCATCTCTTTACGTATCTTGTAATGGAACGCCCATCAGTCAATCTTCTTCGGTGAATTACTTAGGTGTCACCATTGACCAATCCTTAACTTTTTCTTCACTAGCAGAGTCAGTTTTAAAGAAGGCAAACTCTCGCTTAAAGTTCTTGTTACGCAAGAAACACTTCTTATGTCAACACACTAAGAAACATTTGGTTACTTCTCTCATTCAGTGTCATTTCGACTACGCCTGTTCAGTATGGTTTCATGGTCTTACTACAGTGTATACAAATAAGTTACAAACTACGCAAAACAGGTTGATTAGGTTTATTTTTAACCTTGATGTAAGATCAAAAGTTACTATGGAACATTTTCAGCAATTAAACTGCTTACCTGTCCAGAGCAGAGTTGATCAAATAATGTTGTGTCATATCTTTAAAATCAATAATAATATAGCACCTGAATATCTGAAGCATTTTTTCGTATCGCAAGCCTCTGTCCATAACCACAACACAAGGCTAAGCTCAAAACGTGGCTATCGTATTCCAAAAGTTAAATCTTTTGGGTCAAAATCATTTTGTTATAATGCTTCCAAATTATGGAACGCTCTTCCAGCGGACGTCATTAATATATCAAAGTACAGTCCTTTTAAGCAAGCAGTTAAACATGTTTTATTAAATGATCAAAGATATTTTAAATAATATAGACATATCTTGTCTCTCTTTCTGTGATTCAAATACTGTGATATGTAGAGCTTTAACCATGTGATAAATTAATTACTGTGATGTCAATTTTTAAACATGCTTTCTTATCTTGATAACTCGTTAAAAAAAAAACTTTGAACAAGCCTTTCATGGTGTCATGCCGCCCTATTATTGTTTTTGTTTTTGATCAGGACCACGATGGAAATAAGAGTTTTCTCTTTTTCGTGTTATCCTGGGTCTGAGTGCATATATTGGGTAGTATCACTCTTTGAGATGCTTGTTATTTTTAATAGTTACAATATTTTCTTACGTATGTATTTTAATATTGTTACTAATTTGTGTCATTTAAAATGAAATTGCATTTTGTTATCCTTTTATTGTACTACTCTATTGTTGTATGTACTTTTTTACCGAAATAAATCTATCTATCTATCTATCTTTCGATTCTGACATCATGTTGAACCCTTGACCTTGATCTTGACCCTTGATCTACATTCTTTAATATTGAATCATTTGGGGCTCGAAACTGTGTTAAGTCAATAATAAAAGGTTGACATATGCTTAAAAATATTAAACTCTATTTAGGCTAATGCCCTTTTCAAGAAATATTACGTGGAAATGTCACAATTTCGTCTTTACAGTCTTACTGTGCGGCAATATTCGATGTTGGTATCCACGTAATAGTTCTTGAGAAAGGCATTAGCCGAATTATCGAAATAGAGTATAATATTTTAAAGTGTTTTTTCGATTCCCTTTGGAATCATTTTTGAACTTAGTGAGGTTGATAGATGCTTTTTCTTTGATTCTTGCAAAGTGATGAACTGTAGTAACGAGTTTTGCAACAAAAACGAGATTGGCAATACTTATTTCAAAACTCGTTGCAATGACAAACCCTTATTGCAATTCAGTGCACAACAATATTTGCAACAAAATTGAGACAGGCAATACACTTTTTTGTATACTTTCCAACAAACATGCGCTCGAAATATTTGCTTTCTGTCTTAAATAGAGTATTGAAGTCTTGTTTTGCCTGATATTATGCGAAGTTTTAAAGCCTTATTATTCTTAAGAATCTGACACAAAAATCCTATAACGTTAAGCTTGATATTTCGAAACGCTTTAATAAACTTAGTTCCAAAAGAAAGTGTGCACTTTTGAATTTTGAATATCTCTGAAATTTAACCATCTATCGTCTTGAAACGTAGTATGACTATCCCCAAGGGTACGTGCAAACGATATTTGAAAACAAAAATCGCGCTATGCGCAAAATTTTTCTGATAATTTAAGAAATTTAATTTTGCTTGTTTTGCATGTGCATCACGCGTTAGACGAATAAATTGTCTGAAAATGCGGCAATTGAATCTATGCGGCTTTCCCACGCATAAAATCACATCTTTATTAGAATTATGAATGATGCTACAGCGTGGTTTGACTACAAAAGACGTCGTTGAACAAAATCGAACCTTGTCAGATTTAGAAAGTCATAAGAATTGATTGGGCATTCATCTTCCTATAAAAATCAATGTCATCAATTTGTAAGGCCTTAATGAGCAAATCGAGGTGTCATAGAACGCCATAGCACCATTCAACGAAAGGTTACTGGCCTTACAACTTAGCAATGTCTAACGTTGACGTACAGGTAACGTCTGAATAAAAATTAAAACTTTTGTTTGGAAATGGTTATGAATAGGTTCTAAAACTCTATAATGCAACATCAACACATAGCTCTTTTCAAAGAAAATGTTGTAAGGATGTCAAATCTCTACAATTTAAGTTCTGCCTGCGCATATGCCGCGTGCCATACTTTAACGAAATCTGATTTGACTTTTAATATTAAAATGTCTTGACTTAAGTATGGTATCAAATTTACTCCATACTTTTCCTCCAACTTTGTAAAAATCAAGAGAAAAGCAAAAGGTGAAAGTGCACACTTTCTTATGGAACTCAGTATATTTTATGAAATACTATTTTCGCTATGAATACTCTTAGACTCTAATTGTAGTGAATTTAAGAAAGATAGTACAATTGAAGTTTTTAACAGAAGATATTACCTTTCTGAATGTTAACATTAATTCGAATTCTCAAAAAAAAAAAAAAAATAATACTTTTTTGCAAATTCGTTGCAGAGACTAAAACCTTATTGCAATTCAGTGCACAACAAGATTTGCAAAATAATTGATAAATGCAAAAAACTGCTTTCATGTATATTGTTCAACGAAATTGTGCCCAAAATATATCGACCTGTTATTAAAAAAAAGTATGTATTAAAGTCTTGTGTTGTGCAATGTTTCGAAGCATTGTTATTTGAAAATTTTACAAGATATGGTACTCCTAATACGTAGAAAATTATATTTCGATACTGCTTAACATTTTCAAAATTGCATACTCGCTCCATAACAAGAGTCGTATTGTGTTTTTGTAGAACACGTAAAATTACCGTTTTTGGACAGAAGATGTAAACCTTTCTTTGTGATTTTTTTACCTTAATTATCTATTATTTGTGTCTAATTAAGAAAAACTAGAAATGCTTTCAATAATACAATTCTTTATCAAACAAAACCAAATGTCAATACTCTATTTTATGAACAAATGGCAAATTTTTGGGGCGCATGTTCGCGAGATATCATACAAAAAATAGGTTATTACATTTCTAAATTTTATTGCAAATCTTGTTGAGCACTTAATTGCAATAAGGATTTTGTCATCTCGACGAGCTTTGCAATAATATTGCAAAAATCGTTCTTATTGCAAAACTTTTTACTGAAATGAACCCTGAACCCAGATCATTACCTTTGATCTTCTTTCTTACATCTTAAATGATAGGGTCTTGTTGTTTAATTGCCTAAATGTTAAAGAGATGTTATTTCAAAGTGAAAATAGACCCTGCCCTACCATTCATTACTGAGTAGACTGAAAATAAGCCCCGCCCTGCCACGCCAATATTTATGGGCCAATAATTTTTTTGCAAACAGTTTTTGGAGAGGTTCATCAAAGGAGCATTCTGGTAAAGTTTCAATGAAATCGGGCATGTGGTCCAGAGGAGATGGCATTCAAAGATTTCGGGCTCATAGAAAGCACCGCCCTTCCAAGCCCAAATTTATAATCAATTATATATATATATATATATATATATATATATATATATATATATATATATATATATATATATATATATATATATATATATATATATATATATATATATATATATATATATATATATATATATGTTACAGTGAATATGTAAAATCAGGGATTTTGTAAAATAACTGAAAATTTCAGGGATTTTGTAAAATCACTGATTCCGTCAGTTATTTTATAAAATGACTAAAATTTTCAGTGAATATGTAAAAATAATGGAATAGTATACTGTATTTCCTTCTTGTTACCTCAAATATTCCATTATTTTACATATTCACTGAAAATTTTAGTCATTTTATAAAATAACTGATGGAATCAGTGATTTTACAAAATCCCTGAAATTTTCAGTTATTTTACAAAATCCCTGATTTTACATATTCACTGTAACATATATATATATGAGGAGAAAAATAAGGAGAAAACGGAAGTCACGGGAGACCTATTGGATTAGACGCTTGAATACTATCCAACCATTCGGAATCAACAAAAGTGACGCTTTATTAGGTCACAACGATAATTCGTGTTATATATAAGCAACACCTCACGATGGTGGACTAACGGAGATTGACAGGTTAAATTCAGGTCAAATTTCAGTTTTAATAGGTCAAGTAGATAATTTGGGTCAAACAAGGTCATGCAAATCATTCAGCTCAGGTATTTGCTATACTTTACTTTGGTTGACTAGCGGTAGCGCTCAGGTCAAATCCGCGTTACTTTATATAATTCAGGCCAATTTAGGTCACAATTACGATTGATTAGGTCACGAAGACCATTTTAGGTCAACTAATTGTTATTTTTAAGGTTTATTGGCTGGCGTAAGTACGTAGGTCAAATTAGCAATGATTCAGTTTATTTAAAACCCCTGAAGAAGAAACACTATGTTTCGAAAGCGCTTGGCTTATATTTGATAATCCGTAAATTATAACACTGTTTGAGCAAATATATTTCAAATTATATTATATATACTATTCATCATTTGAACGTAGCAAAATACAGAAAATAATAATTTTTACTCAATGTGAGCTATTGGGGTCGTCCAACTTTAGTCGTGCGTCGTACGACGTCTACAATTGCGTTAAACATCTTCTCCTCCTAAATCGGTGAGCCAATCTCGATGAAACTCTGCACGAACGTTCTTTGGATCAACCGCCCTAAACCCTCCCTAAAATCTTCTTTTTTTTTCTTTTCCTTTTACATAGAATCAAAAAGCGAAAATCTTCTGAAACCGGAAGGCAGAACCCTTCCCTTTTTGTATGTAGCATCATCTAGTGGGCCTATTTAAAGTTTGTTCATATCAACGCCCTTGGGTCCTACATGTATGTGGACTCCAACCCGGGCACATCCCTTTTTTCATAGAATCAAAGGGCGAAAATCTTTAGAAATCGTCCCATCTGAAACAAATTAGCAGACAGCTTTCATATATCATATGGAGAATCATCCAGTAGACCTCTACCAAATTTGTTTATATCCAGACACAGGGATTATTTGGGTTCCACCCGGGTGCAAACCTTTTTTTCATAGAATCAAAGAGCAAAAAAACTCAAAATTCCCCTTTTCTGAAATCAAAATGTAGACATCTTTCATGTTTTGTGTCTAATATTATAGAGTGAACTTGTGCCAATGTTTTCATGTTATGCCCCTGGGGTCATATTTGGGCTCTGAATAAACCCACACTATTTTACATAGATACAACTGAGGAAATCTTAAAAACTTGGTCCCTGAAACCAGAAGGCATGGACCTTTCATAATAGTCTCAATTAACTGTATTTCATGACGTTTGTTTATTGCATTCCCATTTGTTCATGTAAGAGATGTGTCCAGGCATATCCTTTTTTCTCTTTTCTGATATCAATTCATGGTATTGATCTTATTTAGAAAATATCTCCGTGTTGACTTCTGCTCATTTAATTGATGTGATGTCCTAGGGGTCAAAGAGACTCTGGTGACGATTAAGGACCATCATGGTCCTCTTGTTTTAATCTCGCTACCGAAGTTAAATGGCATAAAGTTTAACTAATCGTACACAAAAAAAACGGCAATTTGACACTGGATGAGGTACTTAATATGATCGGACCATCAAGTTATTCTACATTTTAAAACGAAACCATTGTGGTCTGGCTAAGTTGAGGGGTAAGCTTGATGGTCTTCGTCGACTCGCTGAAAACATCGGCTAGCTTTTTGTCATACATTCTTTCGAATACATTTTAATTTCTAATATATTCAATAGAAATATATCGATGTTGAAGGGGAACGACGGTTTTTCGAGTTCCCACAACATAGGACTTGCAATCTAAGGTGTGGGGGGTCCTATAAGGCCTTTTGCATTAAAAATGTAATTAATTTTTAATTGGATTGCATTTGTATTTCACATGATGATTACCTTGGACAAAGACTTTCTGTTGATACTTAGTTCAATGTCAGCAGTCAATGTCAAAGATCAAACTTGTGATTTTTTTTTTTTTTTTAATTCTTAGGGGGATAGGACCTTCATATTTTACATGATGATTGACGGAGATAAGGCTTTTCAGTTAGTGCCAAGTTCAAGGTTATCCGTTTAGGTCAAGTTCATTTTTCAAGGTCAATTGTTTTTGAAAAACACTTAAACAAGTTTACACGTTTATTGAAGAAA
Source organism: Fragum whitleyi (assembly GCA_948146395.1). Taxonomy (NCBI): domain Eukaryota; kingdom Metazoa; phylum Mollusca; class Bivalvia; order Cardiida; family Cardiidae; genus Fragum; species Fragum whitleyi. The sequence goes on along the minus strand of OX411551.1, from coordinate 46,868,739 downwards.
CAAAAGACAAAATGTCTATCGTGTACATATACATTATAACAACAGTTGTGCAATTTCAAAAGGTTCACAAAAGAAAATTAGCGGTCGTTATCTATTTAAAACTAATGTAGATAAATATTGAGTTCGGAGAAAAGTTAGACTGGTTGTTCTATAACCTTTCACTGGGTAACCTACCTAAATATAGTTGTTATAGTGTTACATCAAAGATTTATCAAAGAATATCTTATATAGGATGTAAGAAGATATTTTTATTATGAAATATATTCTATATTGTTGTTAATACTATTTCCCCTGCTATACGCGATTCTCACAACTATAGCTTTTACATGTTGTAACTATCGCTGTCTTTAGTTAAAAATGAATTTAATAATATCCTTATCTTTTCTATTCATAGGAATGAATAGCAAAGTTAAGACAAAAGAAAATGAAAATATCTCTATACGAGGGTACTTAAAGGAAAAATAAAAATGTCCACGTCATTCTTTCTTGTTCGAAATTCGAAATAACAAGCAAAGAATTGTGGAGACTATTATATCTACATGTATATTAGAAAAAGAAAGGTAACTCGAAATTAAGTTTGAAAGGAATCATTAGCATACTTATGATAGGGGAAATTCATTAGAATAATTAAAATATTTTATTAATAATGATGATAATAATAATGATTTTGCATCTAGTAACAGATTAAGTATAAACAACTCTGCAATAGTGTAGTAGGTTTTGAATTTATGTATGGATAAATATCAGATGATATTTGTTGATGAAAAAAGATTGACTAAGAGATTAAGGGTAAAGAGATTGTTTTCTTAATTCAAAGCTTTTTAGAATATAAATACCGAGAAATTCCGTTGTTTTTTTTGATTGCATTTCAATAATTCTATAAATTTTTGCATGCTGGGTCTTGACCAATAGTACTTTTTTATATAAACCTTTCTCAAATCAATGTATAAAGAACATTCTAGAATGAAATGGTATTCGTCCTCCAGTAAATTACAAAGTCTGCATGTTCTATTTGATCTCAAAGTTAACGGTTTTGTCCATCTTCCGGTTTCAATTTCAAGTCTATGACTAGATAATCTAAGTTTTGAAATAGCGGCTCTAATTTTTTCCCGTTTTATTGAGTCTAAATAAGATTTAAAATCAAAAGACCGGGTAGCATTGTACGTAATTGCTCTCGATGATGTGTTCAGTTCCGCGTCCCAGTTATCTTTGATTCGTTGTTTAAAAATGTTTAAAAAGGCATTTACGTTTTCGACGCCTTGATTTATCCAAACATACGAAAACCCTGTTTTTGTAAGAGATTTCTTACTTTAAGCGCCCAGTCATTTGTATGTGTAGGCTGTTCTACGTCAAAAAGCATTTGATTATAATTTTTTTTAATAAATCTATTTTCATCGGATCTGATGATTTTAAGCAAAAATTTGATAATATAAGAGAGTCTTACTTTTTTCAAAAGGAGTCGTCCTAATTCACCATAGATGAAGTTATTTGGTGTTTGAAGTTTTACGTTTAATATTTGCTTGCAGAACTTAGTGTGTACTTTTTCGAGTGATTCAGCTTCTAAAAATCCCCAAACTATTCCTGCGTAATTCAGTATGGGAAAAATGAGTTTGTCAAAGAGATCTAAAATGTGGCTAATACTTATATCTTTAAATTCAAATAAATACTGTTTGAGTGCGAAAATAGCTTTTAGTGCCTGTCCTTCCATTTCCTCAAATGTTGTGTTAAAGGACATTGGACATAACTTTTAAATGGTATGTCATAGGGCCTTCATATTTCACATGGTGATTTCCTGGGACAAGGCCTTTCTATTGGTGTCAAGTTCAAGGTCATCAGTCAAGGTAAAGGTCATTTTTCAAGGTCATTTCTTTACAGAAAAAACTTTAATATTGTACTTAACTTCGGAATGGTAATTGGTTGGACCTTCATATTTTATAGGATGATTGCCTGGGACAAGCACTTTCTGTGAGTTCCAAGCTCAAGATCATCTGTCAAGGTCATTTTTCAGGGTCAAAATTGTAGAAAAAAAATCTTTTAAAATGGAAACAATTTTTGAATGGTAAGCGATAGGGCCTTCATATGTCACATCATGATTTCCTGGGAAAAGCACCTTCCGTTGGTACCAAATTCAAGGTCATCAGTCAAAATCATTTTTAAGGTCAAATTTTAGAAAAAATATAACTTTAACAGTGGCCGTTACTTTTGAATAAGTGATAGAGCCTTCATTTTAACATGATGTTTGCCTGGGACAAGGTCCTTTTGTTTGTTTCAAGTTCAGGGTTATCAGGCAAGGTCAGGGTCATTTTTCAAGGTCAAATCTTTTAGGAAAAAAAATCATCTTTGGAATAGTAAATGGCTGGGCCTTCATATTTCAAATGATGATTGCCGGAGACAAGGCCCTTCTTTTTGTTCTAACTAACTCATGTCAAAACTATGGATTTTTAAGTCATATAGTCTTGAAATTTTAAATGTGCATTGCTTGTGAGACAACACCGTCACATGCATAACAATGTCACAACATTGGTCAAGGTCAATGTCATTTCGTACAGTCACTCATTTATAACAGTTTGCTTTAACTTTTGATTTGGAAAGACACTAACTGTTTAAAAAGATAATATCTGTAGATAGCATAGCATTCAGTTGAATTGACAAAAAAATCGTTCGTGACCCCAAAAAACTTTTTTTCAACAAACTGCTATTTATATGCTTTCTCGGCGTTTCATATAAAAAATAACGCTTTAGATATAATAAAATTGTTTGTAGTTTCAGCCGAGTGTCAAAATATGGGGAAATGTTTTTTTTTTTTTGTTTGTTTGTTTTTTTTTACTCATGGAATTTAAAAAACGTTAAAAATCAAGCACAATTGAGTATCAAACATCTGATTGTGTGTAAAGTATCATGTCGTAACTAGTTCAAAACAATTCCCTTTATTTCTTAATTTATTTAGCACCTTTTTGTCGAGACGGTTGACACTTTTACAATGTATTCATAATGTGACCTACTTTGCGGGAGTGAAATAACCCTGTTGAATATTCTTGATATTTCATGGGTGTTATTACACTTGTGGAATGACTATGCAAATGAGCTTAGAACGTAAGGCAGCGCTTTCTTGTTATGATGAATTAGACGTCATAAAGGAGGAGATGGCGTAATATTTCACACGGCGTTATATGTTACGATGAAAAATGTGAATCGATGAACTCTGGGATTTACTCTACTTATCGTAAAAGTTTGGGTCACATTATGAATAGAATATCAAAATTGTGCTTATAAAATACCGAATTTCTTAAATTCGTCAACTTAAATAAAATTCGGCGCAGCCTCGTTTTTATCTGTTTAAAGATGACTCGTTTAATAAATTCGGTATTTCATGAACACTCATTTAGTATCCTAAGTTACATATATTGATCATACATGTATTCATTGTACATGTATTGAGATGGTCCAAATAAAATTAATATTAATAGCAATGATACTGGTGCAATATACTACTTATTCGGAAGGTTACCATTTTGTCATAGTCTGATCTCTGTATGCAGATACTAGAAATAAATGTATGTAAAAATAAAAAATAGGATTTCAAATGACCAATATGAGCACTGGTATAATTATTTAGAAAAAAAAACAAAAAAAGCAAGTTGTTGTAGAAGGATTTAATCTTCTTCGTTCCTTAAATTGATTATACATGATATAAAGAAATAGCGTGTTTATGTTTCATCATGGAACTGTCATTGAAAGTATCATATTTTGGGTTCACCATCCAATTATTTTCAAAAATATTCAGTAAACAACATCGTGAAATTGACAGTCATTTCGATCAAAACCATTCAATATGACTCACTCAGCGTCCCATTCGTTCATTCATTCATTCCAGACGTTCACTCAACCCACTATAATTGCAATCCAATAAAATAAAGAATTCTGATTGGTTTAAATCGCATCACGTGGGGAAATCCATTGCACTTTATTTCTGTATAAAATGCAATAGGTCTTTCGGGAAACCCCCGAACTTCGATCTGCAAGTCCTGTGTTGTAGGAACTCGAATTTACCTAGTTCCCGATCACCAACGCAACATTTCTATTCAATCTATTATAAATTAAGATATTTTCGAAAGAATTTACGATAAAAAGCATGCAGTTCTGATTCCGTGCCGACGTAAATTTAGAAAACTATGGCGCGCGAACGGGGTCAAAAGTCAGAATACCGCTATACCCACAAAATAATGGAGGTATACCGGTAAAAATGAGGGTATACTTACATATTTTTATCGGTATACCGATAAATATGGAGGTACACCTACAAATTGTGGGTAAACCGCCATAATATTACCGGTATACCTACAATATTTAGCGGTACACCGGTATTATTATGGGTTTACCGATAATAATGAGGGTATACCTGTATTTTTTTCGTCAACCAATCAGAGAAGGCGTTTTATCCAGCATTTTCTATCACAGTCACGGGCATTTTTCGTAAGTATTTCGGAATGAAAAATGTCATATTTATCAAAGAATAGTATATATATTTTATAATTGAGTTAGTAGAATATAATAAAATAATAATTGAGTGTTTTTCTTACCCTTTTCACATGTTTTCATTTCATTAGTGTTTCCGTGACGTCACACGCACTTGTTAGGTTATTCGATTTTTAACTTTATAAATAGACGACTTTTTCGAGATTATTTTAGTGTCAAGAAAATGAATTTATTTGAAAGCAAACAATATGTAAAATATGAGTAAACAGCAAAAGAAAGATCCATTATGTAAAGAATGGCTATTAATAACATCAAGTATCCGTTTTTTTTAATGAGCCATTTATCCTTTTATTTCACTTCTCTTTAAATCAACGATCACTATGAAATTAACTGTACATATTTATTTTATCCTAAAGGGGCAATATGTGTGAAACAAAGAAATTAGCATTGATTGGACAATAAAAGTCTGACCAATTTCCTGTGTATACCTGTCATCGAGTTTTATGACAACTCGATATTTCAATAGTTAACCTTAAACATTACTGTAGAAAGGAAAAAAAAATATTTAATATCAACAGGCCTGTTAGACAACTCAATAGATCATAGATTGACTCAGAATGATTGATCGATAGATAATTCTTTTTATTAAACGGTGTTTGAAGACTTTGAGATTACTACAACAAATTGTTTTTGATTAGAGCGAAATTCTACGTAGTAAAAAATGCCAGAAATAGATATGCCAAATGGGAAAATGCCAGATATATGTGTGCAATCATGTTTCACTAGATCGATCAAAGTGCCATTTATGCAATTCAATTTAATTGTGTCCCTTGCATTTTTTATTTGCTTGAACATTGGTTTCATTCCCCGATGAGAACAACTTTAAGTACGCAGTAATTGTCTATATGCCCGTTAAGCTATGACTCCATGCAACTGCATATCTTTAGTAAAGTATTGTATTTGATCATTAAATATCATCATGTAATAAGATTTGAAAAGAATATTTCTTTGAATTCATTGAGGTATGGAGAGATTTTTTTTTAATTTATTGGGGTATTGCACCAAAACTACTATCACTTTCGCATGAATCCGTTTCGCGAGATAATACATTATGACGTTGTTTTTAGTTTCATACCCTAATATTTTATACCCCAATATATTAAAAAAAACATGACTTTTTATGTTAGATACATGCCCCTTTTGGGTTTGTTTAGTTTGATACTTATAACGGAAAGATAGAGTGTGCACTATGTTAATAAAAAGGGAAATGGAATAAGTCTAAAATCAATACCATAATAAGATAAATAAATCAATAAAATTATCACAAAAGGATAAATCAATTAGTAAAAGGGGAAATTCAAAAGCAATCCATAATGAAACATACATCAAATATTTGGCTAAAAGTTAAGTGTATAAATTCTATTAGAAACTGTCTCCTTTTCTCACAAACTTTTGTATATGTCATAATAACTGAATCTCGAAAGTGAACTTCTCATGTGGACAATGAGTAAATTAAGGGAAAAAATGATTATGAAAATAAAATGTCATATATAATTTTATTTCCTCTCATAATAGTTATTTTACCAAAAGTGATATTGAAAAATATTGTGGCCATATCTTTCGTGGCCAAAACGTCATGACCAAAGCGCCCTAGCCAAAATAGTCCCAGCAAAAACGTCCATGGGCAAAACGCAGGTATGATCATTTATTGAACCATGAAATACATTGTCTTATATGATATGTACCAGTCTCTAATTTATTTATTTATTATTTTTTTTTGGCTTCTAAGAAAAGCATGTAAATCTAGCACACACTCATTATAAAATGAAATTACGGAGATTTTTTTTGTTTGAAATATTTCGAAAATGTATCAAAACTTGCCTTCATTGTATAATGCCGGATTCATCATTTATACAAATGAAAAAATATTGAAAATGAATAGGTGCATTGATAAATATTAAGAAGAGGTTTGTTTATTAATTCATATCATATAAGGCACGAGTTAAACTGGCTGTCTGCAACACATTTGAATTCTCAAATATGGCGTTGAAGATAGAACAACATGTAATTCTAGCGTGTTTACGTGTACATATAAATAACTTTTTATCTGAACCCGATTAAATTTCCCAAGTGTGAGAATAAAGAATATACAAACTAACTTCCTATATGGGTGTATAATCAGGTGAAAAGCCTAAATGCCACAATAAAGAAACAGTCAATCGAAAAATATGGACAGACGGACGGACATACGGACGGATAAATATATGGAACAAAACACCGAATCTAGTTAAGAAAACCCACTAGATGTCGTGCAGTTGTTAACACCACCGTTCCCCAACAAAACCTTTCGCCTAGTTTACATTTGCCACGGTCGCCGTACGATATCGCAGCCTGCGATTTCTTGTATGATATTTTTGACATCGTAAGATTTTATTTTCTACGGCGTAAAGCCTAGTTTACATTTGCCACGGTCGCCGTACGATATCGCAGCCTGCGATTTTTCTTACGATATTTTGGACATCGCAGACAGCTAAGGTCTGCGGCGTATGTGTTCACAATGCCGCACGGTGACCGTGCGATTTTAAAATATTTATGGGGGAACATACCTTAAAGAGACCGTACAGGTCCCGTGCGACATCGCAAGGTAACTGTGAGATTCCCGTGCGGAGACCGTACGGGTTCCTTACGGATATCGAGAGGATGCCGTGCGGTCATCGCACGATTCTACGGGTTAATTTTGGATGTTTGATAGTTAAAATATCGTGCGATTTCCGCGCGATCATCGCAAGGCTTCCGTGCGGCGACTGGCGGTGTCCGCACAATGCTACGGGCTTGCGATTTTTAAAGATGTGTATAACATTTTTTTAAACGAGATCGCAGGTGTCTGCGGTGCCCGTTAGACCGTGCGATGATCGCACGGGTACAGTATGTCACCGCACGGGCACAGCACGATTTTATGGCTACGGCGAGATACGGGCGCCGTACGGGCTCCGTAAGCCAAATGTAAACGAGGCTTAACATACAGGACTGAGTACCGCTAACCACCGTAGAGATGGGAATTAAATTTAGTTTATATTTGGCTTACGGAGCCCGTACCGCGCCTATAACTCGCCGAATTAAAATCGTGCGGTGCACGTGCGGAGACTTACGTTGTCAGTGCGATCATCGCACGGTTTTACGGATGCCATGGACACTTGCAATTTTGTATAAAAAATAGTTATACAAGTTTGTGTTTTTTAAATTGCAAGACCGCGCGGAGACCCAAGCCTATAGACACGCCGTAGAGGAATCAGTTTCAGCAGATTCATATCATTGAGATCTATCACTGCCAAATATGAGATAAGCTGGACGTTTTTGTCAATGTCAGGTGGTTAAGTTTTTGACTTATTTGACATTGACAGATGACCTTGACCTTATCACATGACTTTGACTTTGGTTTCAGCAGATTCATATCATTGAGATCTATCACCATGCCAAATATGAGCCTTGTATCTTAAATTGGCTTGACGATATTGGCAATGTTAGGTTTTTCGGTGAAGTCTTTTACATATTTGACCTTGACAGATGAACTTGACCTTCACACATGAACTTGACTGTGGTATCTGCAGATGAGTATCTTTGAGATCTTACATCATGCCAAATATGAGCCTTGTATAGGCCGTAAGATATTGGCAATGTTAAGTTTTTTGGTTAAGTTTTGAAGACAAACAGACAGACAGACGGACAGACGTGGAAAGACAAGATTATATGTAAGCAGGCAAAGGTAAACAAGAATATATGAAAGCACTGCTTTATTATGCCCATATTTTGTTAAAATCTCATCAGAGCTCGTGTTATATGCTTTGTACTCCCGACTTTCTGTATTTTTTTTTCTCTCTGTAAATATTTGGGGGTCAATCAAAGGTTCTTGAACAATTGGAGTAAAGGGTCACTCAGGGAACATCCATGTCAAGTTTCATTATTCATGTAATTGACCACCATGAGTGGATAGGAGATTTTTAAATAAGACGTGTTTGTAAAACATGAATGTCCATGAAACGGCTTTTTTTTTTATAAAAAAGGCCTTTACATATTAGCTTGACCTTTTCACATGACCATGACCTTGGTACCAGTAGATGTGTATCATTGAAACCTATAATTATACCAAATATGAGTATCTTGTATCTTGAATAGGCTTGAAGTAATTGGCCATGTTAAGTTTTTTGTTTAAGTTTTGCAGACAGACAGCGGACAGACAGACAGACGGATAATGGTAAAATATGCCCCCCGATCTTTCAATGCAAGGGCATTAAAATTAAAAGAGAAAAAAAGCTGTTCATGCCTATATTAAAGGTAAATCTTAGTAAAGGGTCACACAAGGAACATTCAGGCCAAGTTTAGTTGAAATTGACCCCATTTTGGGGAGGGGGAGGGGTGTTCAATAAATTTTTCACTAATAATTTAAGAAGAGCCTCACCCAGGGAACATTTCTGTCAAGTAACTTTAAAATCCATCCATTGCTTTGGGAGGAAAAATATTTAAAGAAAAGTTAATGCAAGCACAGACAGACACACGATGGACACAATGCTATGACAATTTAGCTTCCTGGCCTTTGGTCAGTGGAGCTAAAAACCCTTCATTATCTTTGTACAATAAGATTTTCAATATTACCTTTTTAACTCTACCTCAGCCATCTTTTCCTATTCTAATTTAATCATCTAACATTCATGTCTTAAAATAGATGTGAGTCATTATTGGATAAGGTACCTTATATTGAAATGAAGTCAGTGTAATCTTGCCGAAAAGCTATTTATCAAGGTCGACAAAGGGAGTGTGTTTTATTTGCTATAATTGCTTAAATTTTTCAACAATAATATACAGTCCTGTTGGTTAATACTTTGCACATAAGAAAGTCAAATACATCAATCAGGTAAATATATAATATATTGCAAATACACAAAAAATCAATACACAACTGAACTTTTTAACTATTTAGGCAATGTAAAAGACATTTTATCTAGAAGAAACTGTCTCTTAAATTACAGAATCGGGTGATGATTATAAACGCCATTGTGTTTACTAGACACACTTTTTGTCCGCTAAACATGTACAGTTCAGAAAAGAACCTAACTTTAATATACCCGTAAAAGAAAAACACTGATAAAAATCAGGAATCTTTTTTCTGTAAAATAATTCAGATGCAAACTTAGTGTTTAAAATTGACGTATTGATTAATTTTTTGAACATGAAAAAAACAGGTTATTTGCTTATAGACTTTGTGGCCATTTTCTTATGTTTCATGATGTCATATAGCTGTGCAGCTTTAGATGATACACAGGACTACCCAATGACTTGAGTGGAATTAAAAAGCATGTGCTCAATCATTTAGCTGGAAAAGAAAAGAGATTTTCATACCGTAATTTACCCTATTGAGAAGTGAGTGATCTAGGATACTTATTATCGGGAGACACATGACCCTATTTAGAACTTATGTCATCAACTTATGTCAAATGTCGCATTAAAATTAGCTGCATGAGCCTCAAAAGTAAATTTAGGAGGAAAAGTTGTGCCCTTCTTGGGACTCAAACCCACAACCCCTGGAACACTTTACCAACTGAGCTTGCTGGGCACCTGGTCATGAGTCTAACCACTATCAATCACTACACTTCATTGGTTCAAACTCACAGCCCCATGCTGTTAAAAGACAGCCAAATTTGTTACTGGCTGAGCTTGCCAGGATCTGCATATTCGTTCATAGGAACAGCACTCAGTGTTCCCACTGCTATTTCAATCTGGGGGTAAAAATGGGTATTTTACAGTGTGCATGTAACCTCTCTATATAACACAAAGAAGGCTGGTTGCAAAAATCGGGGGTACAAGCTTCAAATTCAGGGTTCGACACTAAGGGGAGTCCGGGGAGTCCGAGACTCCTTGTTTACCATTTGGACTCCTTTGATTTGCAAGGAAGGAGTCCCCTGCACTCCAAGGGTTAAATATTTTGAAAAAAAAATCACAAAAGTTGTTGATGAAAACATTTCCTTGCATCCTGTATTGTTTTGAGAAAAAACTCTTCTTTGGTAGAACATCGTGTAAAAGAAGAATTTTCTTATAACAAGCAATTTCTTCTTTTCAACAATGTTCTCTAATAATGAAAAATTGGACTCCTTACTTTGAGATTGGACTCCTTGATTTTATGTGTTAGGAGTCCAATTGACTTCTTAATCTCAGGAGTTAGTTTCGACCCCTGAAATTAGGGGCAAATCACCCCCATTTTGGTGGTTTTTGGGAACACTGAGCACTATATACCTAGTTTCTTTAATTCTATCATATATAATGGGAAAAGTAACGCAACTTTTGCTACTTTTTCCCGCTTCTAGATAACGAGTGTAAAATATTTAAATAATCAAAATCAAAATGAAATGCATATACCATCAAAGTTTAAATTTGTGTCGTAATGGCAGCCTACATGGAGGATGATGATCTAGCGAGATTTCGCCATTTTGTTTTATTATTTATTTTAATTTATTTACTTTTTTTCAATTTTATTTCTGTCAACCATTATCAAAATTTAGATTGTCGTGAACGTAAAATTATAAAATCAGGATAAGAATCAGCCTTACATGTAAAAAGTTTCACATTATTGCTTAGAATCTCGTCTGGATGATGTTTTTTTACCCTCCGTAAATGACGTCATTCTTCACTTTGGGGAAATAAGACGCTACTTTTTCCAATTATTTAAAGCAACGTCATCTTAATGAGTTTTAACGTCGGGGTAAAAAGCAGGATAAGACTTGATAGAGATGAAATTTTAGCAATATTCCCGGTTAAGACATGAAAAGAATGAAATCTATAACAAAATTCGCAGTTTGATTCTTTGAAAAATTGTAAATACAGCTATTTTAGCTTAAGCTAAGCTGGCCAACATCTTGTCGGAATCAAATTCTTTAGGATTTAGATCTGAAGCAGTTTCTATATTACGTGCACCCATATTCAAAGTACCCCCATCAGCCCTTAAAATTTTTAAGAGGAAAAAAACAATAAGAATTGTATTGAGTATCTATCACTCATATTGGGTTTATTTCTTCCTATCTTAGCACTTATTTAAATGACTGTGCCCAGGGGCTGACACTAACTTCTGAGATTTAGGAGTCAATTGGACTCCTAGCACATGAAATCAAGGAGTCCACACTCAAAGTAAGGAGTCCAAATTTTCATAATGGGAGAACATTGTGGATAAGAAGAAATTGCTTGTTATAAGCAATTTCTTCTTTTTCACAATGTTCTTCCAAAGATTTTTTTCTCAAAAACAATACAGGATGCAAGCAAATGTTTTCTTCAACTTTTGTAGTGAAAAGATCTACAGTTTTAACAAGTTTTAGAAAGGACACTGCTCTGAGCATTTGTTTTTTCAAAATGATCTCATATAATCCTTGGAGTCTCTTGGACTCCTTATTTGCAAATGGAAGGAGTCCAAACTGGCAAACAAGGAGTCTCAGACTCCTGGACTCTCCTTAGTGTCGAACGCTGTGTGCCTGAGCCTCAGTCTAGAAATAAGTGAGGAAAAGCACTTATAAGTGAGGAAAAGCAAATAGCCATCAATTTGAATAGCTTATTTGGTCTTCTGCAAAATATTTGTCATGTGCATGTTTTGTACAGTACCTGGGGAAGTGAATTTCACATTATACCTGCACTTATTTTTTCCATGGAAAATATCTTCAGTGTAGAAAATTGATTGAATGGAGTTTAACGCCGCTATCAACATTATTTCAGTTTTATCGCGGCGGCTGGAGCACCTAACAATGGATTCCTGGTATTTCTCTTACCAGTATAACCATCACATTCTTTCCTAGCCTCCAGCTGCTATTTCACATAGGTCTACGATTATCAACCCATTGGTGAGAGACAAATAGTCGGAAAGAATGAGTGCTGCCCTGGGGAATCAAACCCGGGACCTCTAGATTGACAGTCTGACGCGCTACCAACTGCGCTGTGACAGCGGCTTCAGTGTAGGAAAAGGTCAACTAAGGATTCTAGTTTCTTTGTTTTGTTCGCATAACCCCATTCAAGCGAAAAAAAAAAGAAAGAGGTGTTGGAACAGACAGACACATAATATTGAATTTGTTGCATCATTCATGCGCGTCGATACAGCAAAAGGTTGGGGTGCAGCTTTATTACCTGTTACCTGTGTCTGTCGGAGCAATGAAAGCCAAATTGGCTTATAAGCTCCACCAAGTCAAATTGCTGGCCGGTTGTCAAATTCGGTAGCTTAAATTGAGTAAATGAGTAAATCAAGAATTGTTCTTTCTTCAAATTACTTTCCCCGTCTATAGGTTAAACCTATGATTATATTTAATATCTCCGTTGTTCAACAGTAGGTTTGTGTGATTTTATGTCACTGTCTAGATTGGAACGAAATTCGATGGGGCGAATTCAGTTTTTCATTGATACAAATTCTCTTTGCGACGTTTAACAAAGTGTTATCGCGAAAAGGTTTAAAAAACTTTAATTCTTACCGTTATTTGTAAAATCGTTGTTTAAATGCCAGTTTTATTGATTTTTCGGGTTTAAAAAACCGCTTGGCGGTCTCCAGTGTAAACAAACCAGCGCCGCAGAAAAGTACGGAAAGTACCGAAAAGTCGGGATGTAACACGCATTCTGATTGGATAATGAGATTTTCATGAAAGGGGTCAAAAATAATGAGGGTGTACCTATAAATTATCGGTAAACCTCCATTTTTTATCGGTATACTTCCATTTTTTTATGGGTTTACCCTCATTTTATAGGTTTACCCTCATTTTTATCGGTATACCGATATAATATTAGGGGTATACCTCCATTATTTTGTAGGTATAGCGGTATTCTGACTTTTGACCCCGTTCGCGCGCCATTGAAAACCGCAAGTCGACGAAGACTGTCAAGCAACCCTCTCAACTAAGACCGACCACGCCGTTTTCGTTTAAAAACATAGACTTACTTGGCAGAAACAATAGACTTACTTGGCAGAAACAAGCTTTTTTGTCATAAGTACCTCTACGAATTTTAATGTTGTCGTTTATTTGTGTATCATTTGTTTTACTTTATGACATTTCACTTCGACATCGAGATAAAACAATACACGATCTAAAAATAGTTCGTGTAATTTTTTACGCGGAGAAAGTAGACTTGAAGCTTTTATGTTTGGCCGAGTATTTTAATAGTTTCTTCGATCTATAGGATTGCAATTATAAGGGACGAGTGTCTTTTTCACTGCGTTTATTTGGGTATAAAGTGCAATTGCCTTAGCACATGGCTTAAACATAACGCCCTACGGGCGTTATTTGCCATGTGCTAAGGCAATTGCACTTTATACCCCAATAAACGCAGTGAAAAAGACACTCATCCCTATACTAAATCGCACCAAACTCACTGAAATGGATAGCATCAACAACGTGGTTCAAAAAAGATTTATCTTAAAAAAAATCGCGATCTCACTGACTTAATTCAAATTGTAATCATTTGATATTTTCTTGGAGAAATACGAAGCTTTTTATAGAATTTGTTTGCATATTTATTAAAAGGAGGTGATAACTATCGCTAATTTTGTTCATCATTATAAATATTATATTTGACCATACTTTATTCACTGCCACTCCAAAATATATATTCGACTGTACTCATACTATATTATAATCGGTGTTCACACTACTCTTTCAATCTGAGGGTAAAAACTGGTATTTTACATCATGTTTGTGCCCCATCTAAATGAGACATAGAAGGCTGCTTGCAAAAATGGGATACAATCTTCAATTGGGAATAAATCATCCTTAGTTGGGAATTTTAGGGAACACGTGTATTGTTTGTAAATATCTGAAGATTAATATAAGTAAATGTCAAACCTGATTAATTTAGAATCTTGAAAATTATCATATTGTCAGTTTTATACATAAATATTGATAGTTAGTGGAAGGAACTGCTGACTGAATATTATCGTAAACTATAGTGTTCGTGTATGGGCTCCTTCAAACTTGTTTAAGGAATCGGACCCGTAATAGTTCCGCAACGTTTCGACAGCCATTAACTTTCACAGTGTTAACCGAGGTTTCCTAATGATTTAGGAAACCTTGGTTAACATTGTGAAAGAGCACGTTTTAAAAAGATTTTTGCGGAACTATTACCGGTCCACTATCTTTATCATTTGAATGATTAAACGAATCCCTGTTACAATTCTTTCTAAATCTAAGGACTGAAAGCAGTGTCATAACTGATTATGAATTCATTTTTGAAGTCTATGATTTACTCTTTTTTCAAAGGTTCGAATATACATGATACATGATATAGACCAAGATCGGACTCCACAGCATATGTTTGGTTACTAATGACATGGCATGAGCATATTTTCCCTCAGTTAATTTAACAATAGGTTCGGTCTCTACGATGAAATCATCATGGCTACACAAGAATGTCTCCTCTAGCTATTTAATCCTATACCGTCGTTTCATTCCATGCAAGGATCATAGAACATCTGAAATAGAATATAAAACCAGGAAAATGTAATGTGCTTCACACAAAGTAAATGGTGAATGATCAAAACATCGTAACTACAGCGATGTTTTGATTATTCACCTACATTCAAATTATAAAAAGAGGGAGCGGATTAGGGGGTCATTTAACGTAGCCACAGTCCACATGAAGCCTTTATGTCATATGGCGTTGGCCTTAATGTAGAAAATTACTTGAACGAAGCTTTGAGTGGGAGACTAGCGTAATGTGGTACTGGCTATTTTCCGCAGTGTTTACATGTAATATTCACGAAAACCGAAATTTATCGGCAAAATTCAAAGTAAAATTGATTTTTGACAAAATATTTGATAATCATCAAAATAAAACTATTGAAATCTATATACATTTTTTTTTCGTGTTACTGATCATTTACCATAATGTTTGATGGTCATCCAAAGAACAGTTTTTTATATATGTATTTACAAAAAAAATCTTGTATTACTGATTATTTTCAATAATATTTGATAACCAGCAAAATAGAATTAGTGAAAAGTATTTACATTTTTTTTTCTGGAGGTACTGATCATTTTCAACAATGTCTGATAATCATCAAAACATAACTATCGAAGTCTATTTACGAAGATGCTTTTTTTAAGAAATTGAACAAAGTGAAAAGAACAACTGCATCAGAAAGGCCATTTATCTAACAACTTAACAAATAGCCGTGTGATAACATCCCATATGGTATTTGTTACGATGTCACGTAGATATTTTTAGAGCAAAGACATTATGCGGTTATTTTTAGAAACTTGCATTTCTTTTAGAAACTTAGACGAAAACAAGGCAAATAGAGGCTATAAGATAAATATAACACGTACTTAGTATTTTGTATGAAAAAAAAATAACTCGCTTGTGGCAGAGCCTCGACAATAATCATATATATATATATATATATATGAAATGCTTCCTCTCATTGCTTGTACTCACGAGCAAAGCGGGGAACACTTCCTACACGTTTTCAAACGTTTTTTACATTCTGAACACAGGGCTATCAACGTTAATGTAAACACCGATGACGACACGAAATATATAACACAACACTTGCGACTCATAAGATTTCTTCTATTTACCTGCCTATTTGTCTCTCACCAATGGGTTAAAAATCGTAGACCTATGTGAGATAGCAGCTGGAGGCTAGGAAAAGATGTGATTGTGGTACTGGTGAGAGAAATACTAGGAATCCATTGTTAGGTGCTCAGCCACTGCGATATTACTAAAAAAATGTTGAAAGCGGCGTTGAGCTCCATTCAATCAATCAATCTATTTACCGGCACTGAATTGGTGGCATTAAATTTGACCAGCAAAACCCAGATCTTGAACCAATTCTGCACCAATGATTATTGCAGATCGCAGAGGATAAACCGCTACAGGGATCATTTGTCACTGGGATGTCGTTGGAAGCATCTAGGACGGGAACTGACACAAGCAAAACGACGAAAAGGAAAATTTCATTTTTGAAACCCTGTAATAGAAACATTTAAATATGAAATATTATGAGAATTTGTTTGATACAAGCTAATTTTAAGCGAGTCAAGAATGGAAATGTTATTAAGCTAGCCGTGGTCCATCTTCGCAAGCCAAGGGTTCTAACTCCACTATGTTCTTTACATAGTGGAGCTAGAACCCTTGGATTGCGAAGACGGCCAAGGCCAGCTTAATAATATCTTTTTGCACTCTAAACGAGGTTCATATCAGCTTGTCTCAAATAATTTCGAGTTACAGATTCTCTTTCTCGCATTAACAGTGTTTTGTGACTTCTGCTCTTTAAACTTACATCACCAAAGAAATGTCGCGTAAACTTTCGTTTAGATGACGTCCTATTGACGGCATTTTATGTGTTCTTACACATTTTAGACAAAGATACCTCTGATAAGATGGCTGGTCGCAATAAAAGTTAAGGTTAAATATATATAGGGAAAAAAACACCAGTCACGAGGTTTTCTTTGAGACATGCTACAGTTAATAACATCGTAAATATGACGCTCGTTTCGATCACTATCATATGAAATCATTCAATCGGCGCTCCATTCACTCATTCAAATCGATCAGAAAAGCTAAAAAATAATTCGCAAAATCGTTCAAAACAACCATCATTTAATTCAAATCGATCAAATTGTTCTACGATTTGATTGGCTGGTGTTGATTTTAAAGTGTCCGATTGGTCCACGAAGACACACAAACGGAAAAATATTTGTATATTTGATTAAAGGGGGGTAATACATGTCCCGAACAAAATAAGCGATATAGGTTTACCTCCCCTCAATTTCACTCAAAACTCGCTCCACCAACTCATTCAATTTTATTCCAAAATCATTCCAAAATCACTGATCCAGTCAAATTCACGATGTTGTTAGCTGTAATGAAAACCGAGTGTAGAATTGAAATGCTATTAACCGACCTTTGGTTAACTATTTTAGGGCAGACATACAAATATCTTGCTTGCTTTTAAGGTTCGGGGTTTGATTACCGACAGCGGCACTCATCCTTTCCGACTATTTGTCTTACAAGCCTAGACCTATGTGATGAAGCAGCTCGAGGCTAGGAAAGAATGGAATGGTTATTCTGGTGCGAGAAATACCAGGAATCCATTGTAAAATGCTTCAGCAGCCGCGATATGACGGAAAAAATGTTAAAAGCGGCGTTAAACCTCATACAAACATATAAACAGACTTACCTTGCTTTTAAACCTCATACAAACATACAAACAGACTTACCTTTGTTAGGCTTGGAAAGTGCAAACCCATTTTCCACAAAGGTGCTGATTTCTTGGTTAATGTATTCCAAGTTATTTCAAAAAGGGGTGTTTTATACAACAAA
Organism: Fragum whitleyi; assembly: GCA_948146395.1. NCBI lineage: Eukaryota > Metazoa > Mollusca > Bivalvia > Cardiida > Cardiidae > Fragum > Fragum whitleyi. Next base: position 46,850,928 of record OX411551.1, on the reverse strand, counting down.
CCGTGAACACTTTAGAATTCCGATGTATTATCTTACCCGATTTTTAGGTCAACACGTCTCTTTAATCAAGGTAGCACTTGTATTTCAGTCAAGAAGTTGAGAAGATTTAAAAAGTAAAGTACCATACTTGAATTATGAGTCAACTTCAAATTCATCTCCACGAGTCAAGAGGTATCGAATCGATAGCTTTTCGATAACGTAAGATAAGTAAAAAGTTCGTAACTCTTGTTTCGATGCCTCAAATTTTGTGGTAATAAACTCTCGACTGTGTTTGATTTATTGAGGTATGAAACTTAAAAGACGATCATAATGGTATAGCATTGTGTTGGGAGCTTTTTATTCATACCTCCATGAATCCTAACACATTATTTTAATATTTTAAGAGATTTTTGCCATCACATTAGTGGCCTATCGACACACACTCTTGCATTGATTTAATTATGACTGACATTTTAATTTAAACATGTATGTGACTTCAAAAAAATCACAAAAACGTAACGTCAACAGAGGTACAGTTAAAAAGGGGATAAAGCCAATCTAAAACCTTAATTTCTCCATGTAATCCTATGGTGTTGGTACTCAATAGAGTCGTCTAAGCGAGACAATTTCAAAGAGTTCCAACACCGTAGGTTTGGTACTATTATAAGTGAAAAACTTTGATCAAAAATATTTTAAAAAAATGATAAAAAATACCCCATCTATCTGTAGCTCTGGTCAAGACTCTGACCAGTCTGTGCTGATTTTAAAGTCTGATCAGATTCTTAAGGTAGTGGACCCGTTACAGTTCCGCATCATTCCGTTAGACCATGGTTAACACTATTGAAGTTCAATAGCCAAAAGACGTTGCAGAACAATTACGGGTCCACTACTTCGCCAACTATGCGTCGAACAAATAGCTATAGGCCTGAAGTCTTTGATTCCTATCACACAACATTTTTGATTCGCTGTACAGTTGTCCTGCTGGCTCAATGTCTGCCAATAACACGCACATACGAAATTGCTGGAAATGCCACACACAGGTTCACTTTGAAAGAAAGATGGAACGCATTGTAGAGAGAGAAGAGAGTGCCTCAATTACGCACACACGAAATTGTTGGAAATGCAACACACAGGCTCATTTTGAAGAGAGATGGATCGTAGTGTTGAGAGAGAAGAGAGCGCCTAAATTACGCGCACACGAAATTGTTAGAAACGCCACTCACAGGCTCACTTGGAAAGAGAGATGATTGAAGTGTTGAGAGAGAAGAGAGTTCCTTAATTACGCGCACACGCAATTGCTGGAAATGCCACACACAGGTTCACTTGAAGAGAAAGATGGAACGCAGTGTTGAGAGAGAAGGGAGGGCCTCAATTACGCGCTCACACAATTGCTGGAAATGCTACACACAGGCTGACTTGGAAAGAAAGATGGAACGTATTGTTGAGAGAGAAGAGAGTGCAGTTAATCACACCAAAAAAACGACACTCATCTTAATCAAACCCATTCAAGATCACTCGCTCATAGCTCCAATCATTTATTCCTTACACTCACATCATTCACTCAATAACGCCCCGAAATCGCTAAAAAACACCTCGAAGCCGATAAAAAGGATATTTAATCAAGTCGACAAAATAATTAGGCGATTGTATTGGCTTGAGTAGAATTTTAAGAGTCTGACTAAAAAGAAATAGATAAGTACGTTTAACTTAGAGTTTTAATGGGAGGTAATAATTGTCACTTATTTTCTTCCAACTGGACGAAATTATCGATTATGTATTACAGTTAACAACATCGTTAAATTGACAAGGTGAATCATTTAGGAATGAAAATGAATGAGTGTGTGGAGCGAGTTTTGAGTGAATTTAATAGGAGGTAATCCCCTATCGGAAATTTTGTTCAGGATGAACAAAATTTGCGATATTGATTACCTCCCATTAATAAAAATGCATTCAATTTCTATACATAACTTCCTATTTCTTCAAGAACCTATTAGATGCTCAGTTGGAAATGTCAGTGAAATCGCGATTTTTTTTTCTAGTGAAATAGTGTATTTTTTCTAACGAATTTTAGTTTGATTTAAATCCTTTGTTTCATCTTATTTAGTGGTTTTGGAACACAACTGAATGAATTGTGTGAGTGTTTTGAATGATCTCCAGATTGTATTTTAGGGATGACATGGATGCCAACGAATCTACGTCTGAGTGACCGGTTTTAGCATGAGTTTTCTAGTTTGAGGTTTGGTTCGCTTACACATATCTATTTCGTAGGTAAATGCATGAGCGCATCATACAAGATAATGCAATTGTCTAGCTCTAAAACATTTTACTTTGAAATATCTATTGTGTTTATATATATATATATATATATATATATATATATATATATATATATATATATATATATATATATATTAGGGATTAGAATCCACATAGGCCCTTCCAAAAACAAATTGTTCTAATGGGTCGATTCCTTGAGGTAAAACCACATTCAAACAATAATCGTTTTTAGGTGCAAAGATCGTTGTTACTTGTCTAAGGTGATAGTTAGCATTGTATGCTGAGATAAGACTACACGTCTTTGCAGCCTAGTCCTAGTCTATAATATCCACATGTGAAGACTTAGTGAATAGCAGGAATATGTCAAAGGGTTATAGTTAACAACATCGTGAAATTGACAAGGTGAATTGGTTTGGAATTGTTTTGAAATGAATTGAATAAATTGAGTGAGTGTGCGGAGCGAGTTTTGAGTGAAATTAAAAGGAGGTAATCATACTTCGCTAATTTTGTTCAAGATGAACCAAATTAGCGATATTTACTAACTCCCTATAATTAAAACATTTCTGTTCGTGTGTCTTCGTCGACTAATAACACATTTTAATATCCACAAAAAACAATCAAATCATAGAATAACTTGTTTGATTTGAATAATGGTGAGCATCTTGAACGATTTCGAAAAAAAATCTAACTGTTTCGGAGCGGTTTTGATCGATTTGAGTGAGTGTATGGAACGAATGAAAGGAGCGCTGAGTGAGCGATTTAGAATTGTTTTGATCGGAATGAATGCCAATTGCACGATTTAATTAACCGTAATGTCAGTTGTTAGCAAAGTTGTTGAGCTTTGATACCACTCCTTCATCTAAATATCATGGTTGTTTGTCAGAACATTATTCATTATCAAGAGATACTTGTTCTATTTGGTGGCACGTACAGTTAATGACACTGTAAAATTGACTAGATGAATGATTATGGCATGGTTTTACATAAGAATTGAATGAATATAATGATCGAGTTGGAATGATTTTAAAGGGATTTAAATCATAATCGATAATAACGGCCAATTGGACTAAACTAGCGATAATTTTTACCCCCCCCCCCCCTTTAATAAATTCAACGTATTTTTCTGATTTTGTGTTTTCTAGGACAAATCGGGTCCTTAGATACAGTTAACAACATCGTGAAATTGACAAAGTGGTTGATTTTGGAATGATAAAGGAATGAAATTGAATGAGTGTGTGGAGCGAGTTTTAGGTGATATTAAAGGGAGGTAATCTAATTTTGTTCAGACTGAACAAAATTAGGGATATTAATTACCTCCCTTTAAAAAAATAAACGAACTCTTCTGTTTGTACGTTTTTGTGGACCAATCAGTCACTTGCAAGTCCACACCAGCTAATAAAATCGTAGAATAAATAGATCGATTTGAATTCATTGCTGACAGTCTTGAACGATTTTTAAATGTTTTTTAATGATTTCGGGGCGTTTTTGATCGATTTGAGTGAGTGTTTGGAATGAATGAATGGAGCGCTTATTGATCGATTATGAATGGTTTTGATCGGAATGATTGTCAATTTCACGATGTAACTAACTGTATCAACAGCAGCTCAAAAATCATGCAATTCTTTGATCGATGTTGAAATTGAGATTTCGATCGATTGAAGATCGTTTGAAATGCTGGTCATTTTAAACGATTTCGAAGCGTTTTTTAACAATTTTGGAGAGTATTTGAGTAATTTGAGTGAGTGTTTGGACTGAATGATTTGAGAGCTGAGAGAGTGATTTTGAATGCTTTTTGCTCGGAATGATTGTGACTGTATCGACATTTTGAACCTCGTAAAATGTAGAGATCATGGTATTAAAATGAATTTTGGTTTTATTCTTTGTTTATACTACTAAAAACATCGTGAAATTGACACTCATTCCGATCAAAATTATGCTTAATCCTACACTAACTAATCCATTCATTCATTCGAAACACTCACTCAAATCAATCCAAAACGATCCAAAACCATTGAGAAACATTTAAGAATCGTTGAAGAATTTCAACATAAATTCAAATCGATCTATTCATTCTGCGATTTTTTAGCTGGTGTGGACTTTCAAGTGTCTGATTGGTTCAAACTGGCGTAAAAACAGAAAAGTACGTATATACATGTAATTCATTAAAGGGGAGTAGTTAATTTTCTTCATCTTTCACTTCTCTTTAATTTCCCTCAAAATTCGCTCCACACACTCATTCAATTTCATTCCGAAATAATTCCAAAATCATTCACCTTGTCAATTTCACGATGTTGTTAACTTTATGGGTTTTAACAGTATTTCGGTTATATCGTACCGACTCTTGCACCTTTTTTATGGCTCACCATCGTTTCTCTCAGTAAAGTATACACTGAAACCAACTTCTAATCGGTCACTGCATATTTTCCTCTTTTCGACACATTTACAATAAAGGAACTGAAAAGAACATTACGTTCATGCCAAGACAAATCAATCTCGAGGAAAGGATCTCGTGAAAGAATTGTGTAAAAAGGACCAGCAGAACGATTGTAGGAGACAAAAGAAGACACCAACCCTACTTTGAAAAAGTCACAAAAACTCGTAGGCCGACAGGGAATTTTCAAAATTTCAGTCGAAGATATACCTTTATGTTGTTAAAAAAATCGCCATGCTTTCGATGCCTTAAAGTTAGCTGAATACAAATAAGTAGAGAAAACATTATTTAAGACGTTCATTTACGTAAATGAGGTGAATTTGTTAAATTTACCCCACCCACCAATGTTAATTTTAAATTGGGGGTACTCATGTTCTGATGCAAGTTAAATTGCTTTCCCTGGAGAATTATTCGTGCATTTTAGTTTTGCTATCTACCAAGTGCCTGGGCTATCGGAAATAAACAAGCACTTGCATCTTTAACATTATTAAGCATTACTTTTCGTCCTTAATTTGAGTGACCGATTAGAAGTTGGTTTAAGTCTAGTTGCATGTAAAGACATAGTGAAATTGACAGTCATTTCGATTTTGTTGTGTACATTTATAATATTCTTAACATTAAAAGATGACGCGTTTTCTGTGCTGTCCAGTAGACGTACTTCATTGGATGTTCATTTTTAATCAAGTGTTGTTGTTTTCAACCTTATAAGAGTAGTGTTTAAATTTTCAACTGTTTTCTCTGTTAGTGAATTCATCATGTGGCAGCCGAGAAATGTTGCATTTTCAAGAACATTAACACTAAAGCAGTCATCCCTGTTATAGCAGAGGACAGTGCACTCTATCAGACTGTTGACCAAATATGACTGTATTACCTCCCCTGTTCCGCGATGAAACTTGTCGATGGAGAATATATTACCTGAAATTAAACGAAGTACAATACATGAATTGATTGATTGATTGAATGTAGTTTTACGCCGCTTTCAACGATTTTTAGTTATATTGCGGCGGCTGAAGCACTCACAATGGTTTCCTGGTATTTCTCTCACCAGCACTATTATCACACCTTTTCCTAGACTCAAGCTGCTATCACACATAGGTCTATGATTATCAACCCATTGGTGACAGACAAAAAAGTGGAAAGAATGAGTGACGCCGTCGGGAATCGAACCCGGGACCTCTACATTGACAGTCCGACGCGCTACCAACTGCGCTATGACGGTTGCTACGATACATGTATTAAATTAATCGAATGGAACGCTGAGTGAGCGAATGTTAACTTGTATTTGTAATTAAATTCATGTTTTATAACTACAAGTTAGCATTCGCTCAGTGTTCAATTCGATTCATTGAAACAATCACTTCAATCACTGAAACACACTTGAAGACTGTCTATTACGCTTCGATTTTTTTTTCAAAACGATTAACATTTCATTCAAATCGATCGAATCATTCATCGATTTTATTGATCGCTATGGAATTTATAGTATCTTATTGGTTCACGAAAATTCAAAACAGAAAATTAGTTAATTTATCAAATGGTCGTTATAGAATATCGTTTATTTCTTCTGAGAGAATGAAATGAGCGATATTGCATTACTACACTTTAGATTTCGAAACTCAATCTTATTCAGTTTTTCCATAATAAATCATATTTTAAATAACATGATTGCTTCCATTTTAAAATTTTGAGCATAAGATAACTGCCTACTGATTGTCTCAATTATTTGTTCCTCGAAATAAATTTCAGTACGTAATATCTTAGCTTGAACACATTATGCAAGCACTTCCTGAAACGAAGCAGATATTATTAATTTCTGTCATCAGTTTATTAAACGTTTAATAGGCCTTAAATGTACTCCGTATAAACTAGCTTTGTATATTAAACAGTTTGATTTTCCCATCTTTTTTAGTTTCATATCGAAATGAAAGCAAACTTAAGATAATTCTTTCATGATTTTTGCATGGTATTTCTTGTAATTCAATTTAATTTCTAGTATTTCTATACCACAACCTCCTTTCCAAGCCCCAGCTGCTCATCCTGTAAAAAATGATTATCTACCGATTTGTTGGAGATATATGTTGGAGAGGAAGTGTATCGCCACCGAAGATCGAACCCTTGATACAAAATGGGATGCCCGACGTGCGATCAACTGCTCTATGACGACGGCTGCGACTGGGCAGTTAAGAGGAAAATATCACAGGCAATGATTTCACAATCTAGATATTCTCAAATACAGTTAACAACATTGTAAAATTGACCAGAAGAATGATTTTGGAATAATATTTATAAGTGTGTGGAGCAAGTTTTGAGTAAAATTAAAGGGAGGTTATCAATATCGCTAATTTTGTTCAAGATTAGTGACACTCATTACCTCCCTTTAATGAATTATACGTACTTTTCTGTTTGTGTGTCTTCATTGACCAATCAGAAACTTTAAAATCTACACCAGCCCAAAAAAACGTAGAATTATTTGATAGATTTGAATTAAAATTTGATCGCCTTCAACAATTTTGAATTTTTTTCTAACGATTTTGGAACGTTTTCGATCGAGTGAATGTTTGGAATTAATGTATAGAGCGCTAAGTGAATGATTTAGAAAGATTTTGATCGGAATGAGTGTCAATTTTACGGTGTTATCAACTGTAGTTCATAATATAAGTATCATTTATAACATTCGAGGTTGGAGAAATATTAACGTCGACTTTTACTATAACTTTTAAGTTTTCCGACTGAATTGAAAAAATGTTGAAATAAAATTGTATTTACAAGTGTTTGCTATGGTCGTAAAAAATACAACAACAACAGCAATGACAACAACAAATGTCTTATGTTCATGTATAGACGTCATGTACATGTATTTCGTAACGTTATTACACGTAATTGTCCCTTTTGTTTGCACTTAACCAACCAACACTTCCTCTTTATTCGTCTTGATGAAGTCTTTAAGGTTGTTTAGAATTTTAGAGAAATCTATTTGATATTTTCCAATTCTGAATCAGTAAGCTTAGGGCATGCGTCACTTTTTTTAATTCAGAAATGACGGCACCGGCACACATGTGGAGAAATTCGGTCCATTAGGACTTTACCTTGGCGCAAGTAGTTAGCTGCATATAGCATGGAGACAGTGGTAATAAATCTGACTAGTTACTTGTTAATAGTATTTAATGACTTTTCTCCCGTTGGATTGTTTTTCTTGGTCAGCTTAATAGCTTATTTGAGTTCCTAGTGGAGTTTGCAGAAAATGCTATGAAAATGATTCACTCGGTTTAGTGATTCTGAGTTTCGAATTTGAATATTACATTGTAAATCTTTGTTTAATTCATATCGGTAGGCCCTATTTCTTTTTCATTTAGTCAAACAAAATAATGCAGGTTACTTAAAATATGACTAATTTAACAGTGCAGAAGGCATAAGAACGGTTGAAAACCGGGGAAAATGTTTTCTCATCTTTTCTCACACAAAGCCTAAAGAAGATCGTGTGAAAAGGAACCATACCGTCGTCATTATTTATAATTAACATGAATTTAATATGTTTTTCTTTCACCCACGGACCCTCCCTTATCACCTGAGCACATTCTACATGAAACAGAATGTTTCTTGTGTGACCCCCTCCCAAAATAGCAAAATTGAACAACTCTGGTTGTAAATGCGGATCTGTAAACCTACCAGGGGCAGAATCAAACGGGGGGGGGGAGGACTCTGGGTCTATATAAAATATTTGAAAATCTTCTTCTTAACTAGGAATTCAATAGCCTTTGACATGTATTTGATATGGATCATCAGTTCAGAGATCTTTAATGAAAAAAACTATTTTATGGTAATGCCTGCTTTGCCACAAAGTACGTATCACAAGAGGTAGGTTGCGGTACTAAGGGTCTAATTTAATGTTTAAGTTTACTCATTTTCAAAATAAGGAAGTCAACAGCCTTTTTTATATTTATCATGAATCATCAAAATGATAGACATTTATTACAAAAGCATAAATCCTTAATGTTGGATCGCATGGGGGGGCACGGGAGGGAGGGGTAGGACTTCAAGTAGATATAACTCTTCCTCTAATAAACTAGAAGGTTGAAGGTATTTATATTGAAATGTTTTCTTATCATCACCTTAATAGAGCTTAATGATTATCACTTAACTATTTATGTTGGACTACCAGGTGCGGAGCAAGAGTTAGAGGAAAGACTAAGGTCCATATTTAAATCTTAAAATTTCTTCTTCTTCTTCTTAACCAGAAGGCTTATAGCCTGTATCTCGTATATAATGCCTGGATCATAAATTCAGCGACCCTTATGAAATTAGCTAAGATCATTATGTTTCGGACACCAAGAGCGGAGCACATGTACTGAGAGAGGATGCGGGGAGCAGGATCACATGTACTGAGAGAGGAGGCGGGGAGCAAAACTCACTTGAGGTCTACATAGAAATTATGAAAAGTTACTTCAAATGAAGCCCTCCACAAAATCTTCCTGTATTTTGCCAGGATTGTACTTTAGATGGTCCCTTTTCAAATTTCTTTTAAAAATGGAATCAGGTCAATGATCAATTGTACACTTACGAGTATTTTAAATGGCACTTTCGTCTTGCCAAACCACATTGAAAGATTCTAGCCTGAATTGGAAGGCCGTTTTCCACCCATTAAGAGCTTATTCATTGAATGTGAGAAAATACCTTTTTTTCTGGGGTTGCTTAGACAGGCCTAGGTAATAGTGTATTGTTTATGTTTTTTTTGTTGTTTTTTTTTTTGCATTTCTAAAAGTGACCTCGTTAAGACGACCTTCTTCTATAGGAAAGGTCCATTTATGAGGCAGCTTACCTTCGACTGTCATTTAAAAACTAGCCATTTTAAAAGTATAAATGTGGAAACAATTTGTTATTTTTTTAATTTTTATTTATTTATTTATCTTTTTATTTTTTTTAAACAAATAGTTCAAATACGTCGATCCTCTAAAAATTGAGTTACATACAAGCGTTTGGTTTAAATTATATAGAATCCTGTCTATTCTATCTGAGCTTGACTTTTATCCTAAATTTATCATGTGTAATTTATTTACAATACTTTTAGTAGTTTGTCGTGTACGTAAATGATAGACGTCAATGTCAGGTCATTCAAACCGAACTATAGATATAGTTGTTATTCAAACCTGCAGTGACATAGTCCGTTTGACTTCTACATGGACCATCATTTCGCCGAAAATCTCAGAAATTAATAAATGAAATGTATTTTTTCTTGTCATTTCATATTTTCCATCTACTACCATGACGAATCATGTTTTTTCAGAATTTTTGAATGTAAAATAATGATTTTGTCCGTCCGTCTACATGTTAGCTTCCAGCCTTTCATACCTTCTTGTGTCTGTATTAAACGGAACAGCGACTTGCCCAACCAAAAATATTCTTAGCAAAAAAAGAAACTTTACATGACTTACTGAGGACTGTAGTGTCGCTTTGAAACCATAAAGAATACAGATGTTACTATTACATGAAACTTGAAGGCAATATCTGTCGGTTTATGGAAGGGTCAGTACCGGATGTTTGTAAAATGAGGTTTTTATTGGTAGTCAAAGGACAAAGGGGTCGATTTCAAAAATCACAGAAATGAATTCAAGATTGTAGGTGATGTTTTGAGCATAGGTCCCTGACGTCTTCGTGATAAGAGTCGTTTCAATATCATGATAGACCAACCTTTGAGCTAAATACGCATACTTGTCTTGCAACTATCCTTCCTTTGATGAAATAAATTGAAAAATATGCAATGGTAACAGGGCCTCTACATGACGTCAAAAGTGGCCTATCTCAACTCGGCCGACACTTCACGTGGTTGTTACTGTTTTTTGCTTATCAATATGGGTTTAAAAGTCACTTTCGATAGTTTTACATTTAAAATTCGACCGCTAGTGCACCTATCCATAGTTTCTTGTCATTTCTCACAGTACAGCTAGAGCTTTCATCTGAGGCACCAGTCGCCATTCTCTCCTAGGTGTATCACTTGCCAATTGTGTGGGAGAGAAATGACACTTATCACAATGCTTTTTGTCTAATATGGGATGAAAGACGGCCGAGCCAGAGGTCGAACCCACGACCCGATGAATGAAAACCAGACGCGTAACCGATTGTCCTAAACGGGCGCGGCAGTTCTAAACCGAAATGTTAAAATGCGAATTGCCTGTCCCGAGTAGCCAAACTTAAGAGTGGCGTTATAAACAGACATTCAAGCTCTATGTATACCTGTAATCTGATTCCTGCCTTTATTCAATTGTTGTTACATACCCGTTTCAATAAAAATGTACAAACAATTTTGTTTTTTCATGCCGATGCTTAGCAATGAGTGTGACTGTGTAACAAAAATCACTCAAAATGAACTTTGGGTAGCTCAACACGAGTATGTGACCAAAACCGGAAGTTACAGACGCATTAGCTCGGACTCGCTTCAATCGCGCAAATTCCTGCGTCTGTGTAGTCTCTGTAGCTAGTCAAATTAACACACATAAATAAAGTTGGCATATAGCCACTGTAAGTCATTCAAAACAGACCAACAGGTATGTAAAGTTTCTTTTTTTGCTAAGTATAGTTCTAATTTGCATAGGGACCGAGTCAAAAGTGAATGATTTTAAGTGAGTCGTTTTGGTATGAAATCGAATATTTTTATAAAATTTATTTTATCGAAGATTTTTAATTCTTTTGGATATTAAATCTGAGTGAATTCTTTCTTTGTCTAAAAACCGTTTAGCCTGATAAATGATAATTGTTCTTATCTATTCTGAGACGAACCCCATATTCACATATTTAGACCAATCAAAAAGCATTATTTAACCAAGTCGTTTTGAATTTCACGAGGAAAACTAGATAAGCAGGCGAGTGATAACGGTACAATTCACGTGATATTTAAGTTTAGGATGACATGACCGTCGATATGCTAATTAGCATGTCCAAATAAGGAATAATGGACATTTCTTCTGTCAAATGTTTAGTATAAAACCACGTGTTTTTACGATATATTTACATCTTGTTACGATTAAATAGCCTTCTTCACCCCTCGCGTTTAAGAGTGGAAAATGCTAAAATATTAACATTAACTAGATAGACAAAATCATTATTTTGAAGTCATTTTATTTTTAAAAAATATTTTTTGGAATGGTATTAAACTAAAATTAAGATTTTACTACATCCAAATTTTTCATTCAAACTCGATCTTATGCTATTGATGAAAAGGTCGGTCCATATAGAAGTCAAACGGACTATACATCAGTTTCACTTCTACTTATATGTAACCCAATATGATACCAACGGAAATTCTTTAAAATGATTACTTGAAATAGAGTGCACTGATTTGTAGTTTCAAATAATTCTAATAAGACAAATATTTTGTTAAAGATCTATTCAAGATATATCATCGCTAATGCTGGAGGAATTTTGATATCGGGTCGATCTCGTGAGTCGTCGTTTGACACCATACAGCTATTTACATCGTGATATTGACATTTAACTTAACCAAAACCATTCTAAACCACTCACTAAGCCCTCCATTCATTCATTCCAGACACCCACTCAAACCATTCAAAAACGCTCCAAATTCACTAAAAACATATAACAACAACTTCGTTCAAAATAAAAATAGCTGGGGAAAAAATCGGGATTTAACTTACTTAACTGAAATTGTAAGCTTCCTATAGGTTCTTGAAGAAATAGGGAGCTATCTATAGAACTTGTATGCTTATATTATTATATTAAAGGGAGGTAATCAATATTGCTAATTTTGTTCATCCTGAACAACTTGTTTTAAAGTTGGTTTAATATCTGTCAAAGATAAGCATTGCGCGCAGACTGTAAATCTTAAAATACCAGGTTCAATTCCCAATGGAGGAATCAGCATTCCGACTATTTGCCCCCCACCAATGGGGTGGTGATCGTAATCATGTGGGAAAGCAGCTGGAGTCTTGAAAAAGACGTAATGGTAGTTCTGGTGTGAGGAATATCATCAATTCATTATTAGGTGCTCCAGTCATATAAAATCGGTAAAAAAACTCCATATCTGGGGATAAGAAGAAGCAGGGACTATACCTTTTCTCTTTCCTGATAGACAACATTTTACGAAAATGTCACTCATTTAACAATAGTTGCATTTTGGTGGGTATGGTGTAAAGATGATGCTGTAGAGCCATCAGAAACACCCCATACTCTAGCAAACTCATTTTTCATCGCGACGAGATACCCCTTATTGATATTGATAACAAGAATTATTCTTTTTGTGTAAAAAAGTGGAAGGACGTCCGTTTTTTAAACTGTGTGACTTTTTCATTCTACCAGTCTGTAGAGAATCATATCGTTACGACTGACCAGTTTCGTCTGACAATTCAAAATCATTACATTCTGGAAGGAAATTGATTTAAACCTTCACTAATGTCAAATTCTTTGTGAAAAACGAATCACATCTTGAAATGTATCTCATCGAAAACGGAACGACCAAACTTTTTGCGCTCAGTATATTTTTTGAAATAAAAAACTGACTCACAATAAGTGCATTCAGTGCTTTCAGCTCTTTAATTTCAAATTCAATCTTGCAAAGGCATAAACGTACAGTTAGATCTTAGCCCACACACTATGATTTCCTTTATCAACTATAAAAGATTATATGTACTTTTTTCTAAACAAAAACTGACCCACAATTAGTGCATCCAGAAGTTTCAGCACTTTGATTTCAATTCGCAATGTTGCAAAGGGTTTATTCAGCATGATCAGAATTAAAAAGACAAAGGCTAACTAAGTGCCAAAATATTGGTACAGTGTTCTTATATGCGTATCTTTCCATATTCATATTGTATTAAGTGCATGGAATTACGCGTTGAAAAATTTCTTCAAATTGAGTTATAGCAACAATAAAAATGAGAAGTTGAAAAGATCAAGAGGTAACGACTTTATAAAGCATAGCAGCTGGATTCATGTTCTTATTTACGGACGGAAAGACAGACAGACGAACGGACGCACATGGTGACTCCAGTATACCGCCTCTCTAACATCGTTAGTGGAGATATAAATTTAGCATTGCACTCTACCGATAGTTACAGGGAAGTTTTTTTAAAAAAATAATATCGTCCGTGAGCGACTAAGATATCATACAGCCTCCTCTCAAAGTATGCAATATCAAAAATATATTGCATACTTTCCTCCCGTTTAAATACATAGAGACAACATCAAAGTATATAATAAATTGTCATATACCACGTTTACACTTTTCTCTCAATATTTTCAAATTTTAGTCATTCTACCATATGTTTTTGTTTTTTTAAATGAGATAGCTGACCATGGGCCTCTTTCAAGGAAGGTCATACGACCGAAATTTGATCGTATAGCAATCGTACGGTTAAAATTGGCTTTCGAGAAACTTTTTTGGGGTTTCAAGAAAAATGTCGCATCGTGAGCTTTACGATCAAATTCGAGACACATATAGACTAGTCGTATATTTTATGATTTTGACTTTGAAAGCTTATTATTTTCTCGGATTTCATATAAGCTTTGGCAGAGGTTTCTCTGATTATTCAGCTCTGTACATGCCAATGGTCCAAGTTCAATTTAATGAAATAATCAAGTTATACCGAAAAGAGTGGATGCAACATCTTTTGAAGTTTGCTTTTGCTCTGCGACGATCGTACGATTGTCATAGAATGTTTAAGCAGCGGTTTATCAACCGTAAGAACTGACCCTATATGATCACGAGTAAAAATATTTGCTTCACCTTCCTTGTGACACAAAGGGAGACAAAGAAAGCGAGGATGGAGATTCGTCAGAATGTTTGTGTGGTGTCCGTGGTCTAAAGGTATAGCGTCGGCCTCTTGACCCTAAAGGTACTGCGTTCAATTCCCGGGATCGGCTATCGACCATGGTTCTTTCATTGGCTCACACAATCGGCTCGAGTACTGGTGAATTTTCCAGAAAGCAGAATCGAGAGGGATTAATCTAGGTTGTAAGAACTTGTTTCCCAATAGATGGAAAATAAATAGGTTTAAACTATAATTAATTATTAATTATACATATAATTGTATGTACATATAACCACTACCCGAAAAATGTGATCAAGCAGAGGTCAATTTATAAAACACATTCAGACAATTAATGAGTTGCACAACAATTCTAGAATTAGAACATCTGCCAAAATGTTACCGTAGCCTTGTCAGTCTAGCAAGTTGCTATATCTGCGCGTTTGTCGTTGTTGTTGTTGGGGGGATGCTAGTTTTGGTATGAGTGCGAAACGTTTTTTCTCAAATGCATCCCTATAAACATGTTCATGTGTTAACATGTGTTAACTAGAATTCTAGTCAAGTAGTCTAGTACCATCTGCCTAATTAATGACCATTACATGTAATTAAAAGGTCACAAATTAGTAAGATCTGTCACCTATACATGGGTTTCCATAGTAATCATTCATATTGGAAGAACTGGTCAGTTTTTGGCCAACATCTTAAACTTTCTGATTTTTCTGTCATTCTGACAAATCAAGAATCGTAAGAATCACTCAAATGTTCAATCGACCAAAATGATACAGCTCACAGGCGATTTGTTTTGAAATATGATTTTGTCTTATATATTGTTAATTGTTAGAATAAGGAACCTTTTGACAAATGTTTTATGAAACAATCGCATGTGATCTTACATTTTTGTCAAGGCTGTTAATATATTTTGGAATTTTCTAGAATACCCTGTCTTCATAGCTTGATTTACTTTTATATACCTGATATATGTAAGCCTGTGCCTGGAACTTTGAACAATTTATCTGTACATTGGGCTTTTTTGCATCAAAAAATGTCTGGTTTTGGTTAGTGTTTATAAATATATAGCTTAACGTGGGAGTAGTTAAAGTTCTGTTCAGACTGTCCGGATGCAAAGGCTGGTCCAAGTCTTAGTACTTCGCACATTTAAATACAATGTAGTTGGAAATATCACGCACAGGCTGATATAGTTTCGTTTTATTTTAAAAGAAAATCGCGAGAGGTTTTTGTATTTTTCTAACAGATATTTTTTGGCAAGTTGGCTTGCAAGAAGATTCTAATGATAAGTATAATATTCCATTATTTTTTTTTCCCCTAAAATATTTCAATTACCAAAATAAACGTGTTAAGAAAGGTGTTTGAACATCCAGCGCAGAAAAGAAGTTTTTAAGTAGACTAGTACAACGTAGCACAGTCATAAGAACAGATCATTTTGGGGACCCATATCAGACAGTTTTGAGAGTCCTAGTAATCGTAAGGGAGTCTCAGAATCGCAAAAACTGTATATCTCAAAACCCTGGAAATATGTTTGATATATTTCAGTTTTGGCAAGTTCATATACATGTAAACAAAGCAAAAATAAGGAAATTTTTAGTGTTACTCGGTTATTGTTGTGTAGAAGATTTGCAATTCCCACGCACAAAAGTGTAATTGCGGGATACCGGGTAATACAGACCTATATAATACAATTTATGGACCGTCGAACTATTGCAAATGCAGTCCATTTCGGTTGTGTTATTTCACATACAAAATGAAACGAAAACTGTCGTAAACTGACATATACTCCCACTATGAGCTTGTCAATGACAGGGATTTTCCCTTGGCAACATGTTAGTAAAAGGGCATATTAGTCCAGAAATCTAAATCAAAGTACTGATAGTACTGAAGGCCAAGATATGTTTAAATTTGTAAGATGAGAACTTGAAGAAGTGGCAAATTAAAGCCTGTGGGAAGAAATATGACTTGACGCTTCTTGTTTCTGTGGTAAACATTTTTGAAACAAAGATCTGAATAATTATTATCAAGTCATAACTTCTTTTCCACATTGATTTGTACAACACTATTCTAGTCCTGTCTACGTGATAAATGGTGAGCTCACGAACAATTTACTCCTGAAACACACACTGGATGGATTTCCAATGAAGATGCAAGGTAATATTACATATCAGAATATCGTGAAATTGACACCATGAATGATTGGGGAATTATTTTGGAGTAAAATTGAATGAGTGCGATGAGTAAGTTTTAAATGAAATTAAAGAAAGGAAATTAATTATCAAAAATAGCGAAACTCATTACCTCCCCCCCCCTCTCTCTCTCTCTCTCTCTCTCCTTCTCTCTCTCCTTCTCTCTCTCTCTCTCTCTCTCTCTCTCTCTCTCTCTCTCTCTCTCTCTCTCTCTCTCTCTCTCTCTCTCTCTCTCTCTCTCTCTCTCTTTCTCTCTCTCTCTCTCTCTTTCTCTCTCTCTCTCTCTCTCTCTCTCTCTCTCTCTCTCTCTCGCAAAATATTTTTTAAGATCTATAAATAGCTTTCTTTGTCTTTACGAACAAATCAGCTACTGTCAAAGCGCAATTGGTAGCGCATCAAACAGTCAATGTAGAGGTCCCGGGTTCGTTCGGGGGCGGGGAGGGGGGAGGGGGTAATCAAATTTTCACATACTACTCCACAGGAGGGTCACACAAGGAACTTTTGTGCCAAGTTTAGTTGCATTTGACTTACTAGTTTAAAAGTAAAACGTAAGATTTCAGAATTGAAATGAGTTTGATCCTGCCATGCTCATATTGAGTGGACCGTCTAAATTTCACAAACAATTTTGTGCAGGGTTACCCCCAAAAAATCATGC
The DNA here is from genome assembly GCA_948146395.1 of Fragum whitleyi. Lineage (NCBI taxonomy): Eukaryota > Metazoa > Mollusca > Bivalvia > Cardiida > Cardiidae > Fragum > Fragum whitleyi. The sequence goes on along the minus strand of OX411551.1, from coordinate 46,833,636 downwards.
CAATTTTTGTACAATTCGATCCATTAGCAAGGAGCAGAGATATTTAAAGAAATTTTCGACCACACGCGACAACTGACGCATGGCGGATTCGGAGTGCCTGTAATACGGTTCCTCTTAGGCAACGTGCACAGACGAGCTTTAAGAAATCCAGCCGTAAAAATCGGACAGGGGCTCCTTTATAATTTTCATATTTTTGTTTAAAATGATCTCAAGAGCAAATCTTGTCCCGTCCAATATCAAAACCAATAAGTTTAACCCCTGTTATGCTGAATCTAGAATATTCTTGTTTTGGAAGGTGGTAAAGGCAAAGATCAGCATTCACATATGTACAGTCTGATCTTAGTCTTAACTATCTTATTTTTATTTCGAAACTGGATGAAATTAGAGACAAATAGTCGGAATGAGTGAATACCACCGTCGGGGATTGAACCCGCGACATCTAGTTTCATAGTCTACAAACTGCGCTGTGACGGCGGTATTGCGGACGGACAGACAAATAGACGGACATGGTGACACTATAACCCCCCCCCCCCTCCCCCACCCTAGCATCATTTCGGTATAAATATTGGCATGGCACTCTACCGGTTACATGGAAGTCATTAAAATCACCGTTTGAAAAACGAATGCACAGAGCAGTGTCCTGTTTTAACATTTGCCAAACTTTAGATCTTTACACATAAAAAATGCTGGAGAAGACCTATTGTGGAAAAAAGAAATTGCGATTGTTCCCCAATAGTCTCCCATTGTGAAAATTCAGACTTGGACTCCTTGATTTCATGTGTTAGGAGTCAAGTTGACTCCTTAACCTCAGGAGTTAGTGTCAACCCCTGAAAAGGTTTGGACTTCAGTCATGAAATCTCGAGCCTCCATCATAGCGTAGTGGTAGCGCGTCGAACTGTCATTCAAAAGGTCCCGGGTTTGTTTCTGAGGGGCGGAACTTTATCTTTTCGACTATTTGTCTTCCACCAATGGGTTGATAATAGTAGTCCTGGGATGTCGGAGAGAACTTTGATTAAGGATTAGACTCTAGTTGAGATTTTAAAAAAAAAATTTTAAAGTGATGATATTTTGATAAATACTTATCAAAACCTTTTGGCCAAGGACTCTGGAATGCGTCATCTCATAGTACAGGAATCTGCATTCTAAAACTACTAGTACATTATTGGCCAAGTACCAGATGTCCTTCTTAATGACCATTACATGTAATTAAAACTGCATAAGTTATCAAAATTTGCCATCCACGCCTTGGTCGCCATAGTTACCATTCACATTGGAATACCTTTCCGTTTTCCCAATACCTTTTCAATATTTCTGTCAGTCTGACAAATCAAGAACCTTATAATACCTTTCAATTATATGTTCAAATAATCAAAATGATGCAAGATGATATATAACTTGCAGAGGACTTGATTTATTATATATGTATTTTGTCTTGTTTGTTGTTAAAATAAGCAGATATACTAGAGCCTTTTGACAAAAAAATATCATAAAACAATCACCTGTGATGTTTCCTTTCGGATTGGATTTTTATATAATTTACTTTACCCTAGAACTCTCCATCTCCATAGCTTGACTGACAGGATACCAGATATATTTGAACTTGTGCCTGACAATTCCATCACATAACTTGAGCTTTTCTGGCCTGTCACGCAGAGCATTAACTTTATTCTCCGGTTTTTGATAGTGATGATTAGCATGTATCTTATTTATAAGTGTGTGATGAAGAAAGTTTATGGCTTATTGATAAGTGCGTGAAGATTTCGATCAGACTGTGGAAATGCAAAGGCAAATCTGAGTTTTTGCGCTGTTCACATTTGAAAAAATAAAAAGCGAAAGGTTTTACAATTATTTACTGATAACTAATTTGTTGACTTGCAAGAAGTATTTACTAATAGATATGACCCGTCACGCCAAAAGGGACCATCCGGGAATTCTGTAAAATGAACTTTTTGAAAAAGAGATTTGTTCCAGCATAGATCAACCAGAAGTCCTATTTCAAAAATTCCTGCACTGGAAGGTAGACTGATCAGTCTAGATTCAGAAAATAAGCACGGTGCAATACGCACAGTTTGACTAGGGTCGAAACTTTACGCACTTCCCAGATGGTACCTTTTCGCGTGACGGGTCACAAATATATTTTCTAATACTGTTCGGCAACTTGACTACATTGCGCCACCTTTAAAAAAATGTTTGGAGATACATACAAGTGAAAGTTTGTTTTTTTACGTTTATGTCATACGCAATTTTACGGCTTGACACTTTATCCCCAATCAATCAATTGCAAGTCCGCTGTTTACACTCGGGGCCTTCGGCTGCAATAGCACTTTGACATACATTCTCATAGGTTCCCATTTATACACCTGGTGGTTCATATTGCTTTGAAAAATCAAAGCACTGAAAGTACTGATTGTGAACGAATCTGTTGGCATTCTAAAGTGATATATTGAATTCGTTGAGAAAAGAGAAATTATAAATATAAAGAATAATCAAGGGAAAGTGTCTCGTCAAAATTCTAAATTCAAAGAATGAGAAAGAGAGGAAAAGAAAGGTAGAGAGAGTGACAGAAAGAGACAGACCGATAGACAGAGAGCGATAAGCCTAGACAAAAGAAAACAGGCAACTATAGTGTCTAGCCTAATGATTCTTTTCTTAACTCAAAAAATAGCAGTCAAAAAGGTAATTCAATTTCCACATGCGGAACCCATATTTTAGCAGATTAAACAGCAGTCTTTCTGCATTTTGACTTTAAGCGTTATCCGCTATGGCTCTGGTACGACCTAAATGCCCCCCCCCCCCCTCCTCCGAATTAAAAGACCGCTGTTTCGTAATTGTAATTACAGGGTTTTGGTTTCTTTCGGTAATATTCAGTCTCGTGAAAGAATAATTATTTGATGCCATTGCGTAAAAATGAATTAAAAAAAAAAAAAAAAAAAAACACACAAAAAAAACACAAAAAGAATCAATTCGATGAAATCACTGTAGGAAGGTATTTTGTACAGCTAATGAATTGTCCAAATATAGTCGTTGTTTAAATTCTATAGCTCCTACCACACGGCAGATAATCGTAAACCTAAGAGGGTAGAAGATGGCAGCTACGTACGGATGTATGCTCATTATAGTTCTGGTGCGAGAAATACCGATTTCCATATTAAGGTAAAGATGCTCCAGTCCATAGGCGATTGATTCACAATCCAAGTTTCGTTTTCTGTAATATTTTACATACTTCCGGTAAAATAAATAGATGAATGATTGTATTGAGGAAATTCTAGAGCCATCCGAGGGATAGAAGCGCTACTATACAGTTGTAGTTACGATGTCAAGTACTTTGAAAAAAAAAATCCATTCGATGTTAAAATTTGAAATTAGGTCTATCGTATTTGTTCATTTGATTCTTTTATTTATTTATCTATTCACGACATTCATATATTAACAGTAAATCGTACCGAGATTGCTATATCCCCTGTTTTCCGGTCTTGTTTGAAACGAAAAAAAAAAAAAAAAAAAACAAAAAAAAAACAACAGGAAAATGGATATAGGTAATATGATACAAAAATACCCGTAACCGAAGATATTTACATTACACAAGTATGCAACAACAAGCTTTAAGATAAAAACGGGATTTAAGCAAGAGGTGTAAATTTGGTAGTTGAGAATATAAGTTGTCTGGAAATGGTTTAAATTTTATTTCATATCAAGGTTGGTCACGGTCAAGTGGTGCGTGTTTATGTTTCAATGAGAATTTAGACGCGCCCTCCCTAATAAACGCGCTCTCCCAAGATTACGATTCCCAGGCCCTTGACTATACGATCAACAGCATCCAACCATCCATGGTCCGTGGTGAAAAATCCGTTCTCGAATTAAAATTCAAAAGCTGCTACTCCACGACGTAATGTTTATTAGATTGTGGGTTAACTATCTTAAATTCCTATCAGGATAAGGCTGGTTGCGTCATTAAAAGATCGGTCAACATCTGAAAAACTAGCGCGTCCTAGATCGCGCAGTCTTCCGGAAGTGCGAAAGGTTAAAATTTAACACAAAATTAAAACTATTTCTAGTTATTCTTCATAAGTCACATGCGAACAAATTTTACGAAAATATTTCTGAAATCATTTCACCTTCTGCAAATATACAAAATATCCGATTCAAATGATTAAATCGTGTGTGACTTATTTCAAAAGCGACGTCGCCGCTTGCAAGAATCTGGGGACTTCAAAGGGTGCCGACACGCGGTGACCCAGCTAGCTCCAGACGTTTTGTGTTTTCACTACGAAACACTTTCATTTCATGTACCGGGTGCATTTACACATCACGAAATTTTAGGATTTAATACAGGATTATTTATTTCATACGTGAATAGGTAATGATTTATTAGACCGCTTTGTCCATCGGTAGCGGAACATTGAATATTGCATCGTCTGGAACTTCCTACCTTGTACAAATAATAACAAAAATAATAATCTCGGCTTCTGCTAACACAATCACTTGCTTTTGAAAGCTGCAATTAATGGTCGAGGGTGACCGTATTTCGATAGATGACTTAAAATTACAGAATTACAATTCATAAGCTAACATTTTATTTTATTTTTTAAATCTATAGCCTTAATAGATAAATAGAAAAGCGTATTGGGTAGCGTACGTATTTCAATCGATTATTACGAACATGTTAACAGTTTGCTTCTCTTAGGTACCAAAATACGTATTTTTTTTAATTAAGTAAAAGAGTCTGAAATAATAGCGCCCCCTAGACGTTTTGCATCGCGCTCGGGCGCGTTTAATAGGAGAAATACGGCAAGAACATTCCCTTCGTTTGTAAACTTGACCTTTCGTAACTTATAAGCAAAGACTTCATTCATAAGAAGGCAGGTAAAATCGTAGTAGGTCATCACGTGGGGTATAGCCAATCAGGGGTGTGTAGAAGTTCAAGAGTTCACGACCTCAATAAACACACATTTCCGGCAAATTACTACAAGTTGCAATAGCGAAGGTTTAAATCAAAAACATAGTATCTGTCTATACACTGTACAGACACAACCTTTGTTTTTGCTCTCAACTCTCGACAATCTTACGCCGATCAAAAATTCGCTTGTATAGACATTCCAAGATATTTTTGTTTTTTTAAAGGGTAATTTTCATTATCTTCACTTGATGAAGAATGCTAGAATCATGCATTTCACGATACAAACAGTGATTTTGTAGAGAGAGGTATCTAGAGATACTAAATTGAATCTAAAGAGGTACTGCTTTATTTAAAAGCTATTAAGATCCTACAGGATTTTCCATACACGGTATATAACACTGGTGAACGAAAATTTCGTCACCAAAAATCCGCGATCTGGGAGGGATTCGATTCAGGGACCATTCGATCCTAAAACCACCATCCCAACTACCAAGCAAAGGAGTTAGATACATTTAAGTTCTCACAAAAAGTAGTTGGTACCCTTTTTAACCTATGATAGAGCTGAATTTCTTTTTATAGAAATACTCTCAAACATTTAATTTTTGTGACATTTCCAATTTCGAAAAGAATATACCTACCCGCATCTAAAATTTGCCAAATGAACATATAATCACGATACTGATTAAAGACTCTAAGACAATATTGCCAAGTGGGCGGCAAAATTTAGTAATTAACGATCTTTAAAGCTGTAGTAAGGAGGTTTGGCCTTCCACTCCCTTAATTGTCATTCTGTGATAGAAGTGTGTCATTGTGATTATTAGCTAAAATGTAAACGGCTGTCTTAATCTTGCACCGGCGGATGCACATATCTTTTCTGACATTTTCCCCCCACTGGCGATTAGAAAAGGATCTAATAGGGCGAGAAATTGATGCGAGATATGCCTTTGCACAACAAGATTCTTACCGTCTATTAATGTTCAAGAAGTTATATTAACATGTTGAATCTTGCAGCATGAATAATAATTATAATAATAAAATAATAACAATGATAATGATAAAGATAATAATACTAATTTTATATATTTCTCTATTGATTTTATTTCCTCCCAATGGAGATTAATAAATAGATACATTATTAACAAATAAACTTTGAAACAAACATCATTGAAGAAATAAAAAAAGTTTTAATTCATGAAATCGTTTGTACCGCGACCACAAACGTCGTGACTAGAGCAGTGCCATACTGCAATCATATGCACATTAAACAGAGAACTATAACCGGATTTCTTTTTGTTTTCTGAAAGCTCAGAACCGGTTTCAGCCCAAGTACTTTAATACGACAGTTTTCGCGCAAGTCTGTGATCAGCTCCTGAGCGATCGAACGATAATATATACGTTAATAACTATTTCGTTTATAAATGACATTTTGCATTCAGTCAATAATCAAATGGGACTTCATGGGATAGAAAAATCCATATCTTAAAGGTCCAGTCCCATTGCCAATGACTCATAAATTACGCATAAATTACGCATAAAATTGGTTTTTGCGTGATTGTTCGTTAATTTTCTTGGAGGTGTGCGTGGTTAGAATCACCGATGAAACGCGTATCAACTGCGCATGTTTCACTTACAATCACTGACAAAGAAGTAACATTCGACGCAAAACAGCTCACAAACACAATACAATTTCATACGCTTTTTGCGTGTTGCGTGCGTTAATAAATTTTAGTGAGTGATTGTAAGTGGAACATACATGGAATGTGTGTGTTTTGTAAGTAATATGTGCGTGTTCTGTAAGTGATTCGTCAGTGATGTGCGTGTAAGGAGCCAGTTCCTGACGCTCAAGCACTAACGAAACACTGACAGAACACGAACATATCAAGCACCTTCCACGTCCAAACTACGCACAAAATGCGCACAAACTGTGTATAATCGCGCACGTTGTGCGTGGAAAATATTTTAAACCGTTCAAAACCGGCGATTGCGCACAACCCCGTATTCGCGTACAATCACTTACAAAAACTGATGCTCCACGTGAGAAACACGTGGGATTTTCGCGCATCACTGGCGAATCACGCTCAAAGAATTTTTTATGCGCAATTCATGAGTAATTCGTACGCCAGTGCAGTGGGACTTGGACTTTAGATATTAATTTAATAATCTTCAGGTTTAGAAAATATTTGTACAGACTTTAAAGAACACAAGGCTGCACTGTAGCATGAAGACATTTAAAGCGTCGAGATCGGCGTTAATTCTATTTCCTGACGTAAATTAATTGCTTGGTATGCAGTTCGCCGTCAACCCTTTATTCGTTTTCCTTTGCACAACAAGATTTTTACCGTCAATTAATGTTCAAGAGGTTATAATACCATGTTGAATCTTGCATAATAGTAATAATAATAATAATGATTATAATATTGAAATATTAATATTAATAGCTTCGGATTCAGGATTTCCAGGATTTGTGTGAATGGAGTTCTAACTCGCAAATAGGTAGGGGTTCATTTTACTAGTTTATCACAATTTTGACCAAATTTCTGCATGCAAGTTTACTAATTTTGTTGGATTAACCCCCCCCCCCCCCCCCCACACACACACACAAAAAAAAAAAATAAATAAATAAATGAAAAAAAAAATGAATAAGAAAAATACCCGCCAACCCCCATCTAAAAATAAGAAACTGGTTATTAAAACTTAATGGATAAAATGCGTCATTTGTAATATCATTCTACCTCAATATAGGCCTACATTCATTTTACATAAACATATATACATATTATTGTGATAACAAAAAAAATAAAAATGATATCTGACTTGAACAAATTAAACATTATCGTCTGCAAGTACTCTCATTATGAATCAGTCTTAACCTTTTAGAAAATGGCAGTGTGTTATTTTTGTTATTGTCTTTTATGCGATGTATAATTTAAATGCAAATTGTCATTTGACATTCTTTACAAATTACAAGTAATAAACTTTGAAAATATCTCGGAATGAGTAAAGATTTGAATACATAAGCTATGTGTAATGCAGAGAAACATTATGGACCAAAAATATACCACCGGGCTTGTTGAGTTGGTGTGAATGACCATTGCATGCAATTAAAATCAAATTAGACAAACAGACGAGGCAGGCAGCGGTTCCCTGACAAGTTTAATGAGATTTATTGACGGACAAATGGGCAGATAGGGCTTTTTTGTCCCCAATCCCTAATGGACTTTTTGGCCAGAATTTTTCCGTATGTGTATCGATAACCCGACAATTATCAAGTTCTAGTTGAACCATGGAAAATACTAACCGAGACACTAAATGATGAACACGATGTTGTTGTTTTTAATAGAGAGAGCCGGGTATTTTGTGTGTGTGTGTGTTTGTGTGTTTTTTTTCTGTTTTTTTTCTTTCGTTTTTGACGGAGAGAGCTATGACAGATCGACATCGGTGCACAATCTCATACAGTCGATGATATCGTGAAATTGACATTCATTTCGATCGAAACCATTCTTAGTCGCTCGCTCAGCGCTCCATTCTTTCATTCATTCCAAACACTCATTAAAACCATTCAAAAACCATTTTGTTCAAAATTGGGGATATTTGATGACATACCTTTAATTTCACTCAAAACTCACTCATCCACTAATTCAATTTCATTGTGAAATCATTCTAATATCATCCAGCTTGTCAATTTCTCGATATTCTCAACTCTTAACACAACATACACCATTGTACTTCATTCTGGATCAAATCGATATCAAAGTACCTACGTAGTACATATCAAATGGCTGAAGGGATTCATTAATTGTGTTGATTGTTGAGCTTGGTATTCTGAAAAGTGCTGAAATCAACGGAAGTTGTCAATACCGCAGCGTCATTTTGACATAGCTAAGTACCAAATTACTATATGCTTTCGAATGCTTGTAACAGGTAAAAGGTAACCATCTAGGTGGATTCCATCCAAATTAACAGGATGAACAGAAAACAGTCGCAATTATTACCGTGTAGTATTCTTTCAGAATCTGTAAACTCACTAATTCTGTAACGCAACTCTGCGTAATGTTTTTTTTTTTCACCCGCGAGAAAAGCAAAAAAAGTGCGAAATATTCCGTATGACATAGGCGTCGTGTTTTAAAAAATGTGCATCTAATGCATATGAGATGAATTAGAGTGTAGAATGCCAGTGTTTTGCCTTTTTTATTTTCTTGTTACAGGCATGATATCTAACTAAATAAATATACACGCAAAACAATGTAAAAAAACAACAACAACAAAAAACCCCACATCTGTTCATATATATATGGTACGATTAAAAACAGATGTTTTAGAGATATATGTACAATAACAAGGCTGTTTACTTGAACTAAATTACAATCAATATAAAAAGGGTACATTATAAGGAGTGGTTTGACCAGCAAATAAAATTGAGACAAATTTAATTTTCTTTTTGTGTTAGTTTATTTGTTAAAATATGACCAAGAAACTAAAAAATGATTTTGAAAACTCTATAAAATTGATGCTATTTTATTCAAATAAGGAAAGATATCGATAATGGTTATTTGGTTTACTTTTCAAATGAATATTCATTGTGATACGATTGCTGTTTCATACCTCCGCGAGAATAATGATTTAAATAGAAACGTCTAGCAAAGGACACCATAAGAAATATACTTACTATTTTCAATTTTAGTGTCCGACATGACCTCAAACTCACATAACGTCAGTCTTACCGTCTTTGACATTGAAACTTTGACCCAACGTCCAACATTTGTGGCATTCGGATAGATATCTTCAATTTGTCCCACGGTTCCAGGTCGATAGTAAAAGAATTCATATTTCACGTGGTCTGTTGAGACTTGAAACAGCACATCAGATAACCTTGATGCTAAACATGATATATATTTAATACGTACTAAGTGTTTTGTATGAAAAAAAATCTAACAAGGTTGAGAGAATTGATAATTGTCGAGGCTCTGCTACCATTCCCACAACCGAGTTAGATATTTTCTCATACAATACACTAAGTGCGTATTATATTTATCTGATAACCTCAAATTTCCTTGTTTTCGTCGATGTTTCTAACGGAAATGCAATGTTCTTAAATTAACTGCATCATATCATTGTTCTAAAAATAAACACGTGTTATCATAAAAACTTCAAAAAGGATGTTATCACACAGATATTTGTTAAGTTATAAGTTAAGATGAAAACGAACCACATATGACTCAGAAATCTGAACTATCTTAGGGAAAAAAGACCATATGAAAACCCTTTGTAATACACTTCTTACCGATATGGCCAGAATGACCCCAAAATCGCTCACCGAACACTATAAGATGAACAAATGTGCAATAAAAATGCAAGAGAAGCACCATGCTGCAACGCATATATTTCTTTAAAAAAAAGGGACAAAAAAGGAACATACACATAAAATGAAATTGATTTGGACCATTAGTTTGGGGAGAGATGATATTTAAAGATTTTCAGGGTCAAAATCATCAAATACACGAACAAGTTTAAAGCGGGTCACCAAAGGAACATATTTTTCAAGTTTTGTGAGAATCCACCATTTGTTACTGAGGAGAATACGTTTGAATATTAAAGGGTCAAAATAAACCCCGCCCTGGCATGCCAATATTTAGAAGTCAATCAAAATTTCACGAAGTAGTTTTGAAAGGGGTCACCAAAGAAACATCTTTTCTAGGTTTGATTGGAGTTTGGGTAAGATTGCTTAGGCCTTTGTAAAAATATAATGCATTCTTAGTGTTTTGTCTGAAAAAAATATCTGTCGAGTTAGGGAGAATTGAGACAATTATCGATTCCCACGACTGAGTTAGATATTTTTTCATGTAATACACTAAGTACGTACATGTTATATTGGTTATATTTATCTTATTACCCCTATTTGCCCTGATTTTGTCGATGTTTCTAACAGAAATTCATGTTTCTAAAAATAACCACATTATGTCATTGTTCTAAAAATATCCACGTGATTGAATAAGAATATCGTATGGGATGTTATCACTCGGCTTTTTGTATAGTCATAAGATAAATAGAAGCTATAAGATGACTGGTTATGAAGAGTATTAAACGAGTAATATATAAGCAGATATAAACGAAGTTTTGCAGAGTTGTATTTATTGTGAATGACGAGTGTAATATATTTTAGTATCTTATTAAAAGAAAATTGAAACTCCCTTTAAAACATGATTCGAATTTTTGCGATAAAATAATATTACTCTTGAAATTCACCGATTAAAATTTTATTCTTAGTCAATATCGTCATCATATGCATATGCCGTCCTATTTAGATAACAAAATAGCGATGCTATACGCTCTAAGCCCACTTGCATAGTTATTTAAATAATGATATAACATCCGACTAATATTTATAGGTTATTTAAGATTATCGAGTACAATACTGAATTCTATTGGATGAGTACCCTGCAGAACTATATTTGACGAGGCGACATCTTTATTTCACACAATACTCTAAAAATTCCAGAATTAACAATTTGCGGCATTTGAGAGAGAGAGAGAGAGAGAGACAAAGGAATAGATTCAAACTGTTCCGGAAAAGGGTGTCAAATGCATGTCGTCACAATAAACACGATAGAATTGAAAGAAACAACTGTTCTTAAAATAGGAATCTCAGTGAAATGTATTTTACAATTGTCAAGTCGAACAATGTTTACTCATTATAATATGTAATTAACATAAAACAGATTGACTACCCGTCGTTGTTAGACGAAGCTAAAACCTAATTATAAGAACTTACAACAACAATCCGCGCGGTTATGGACCCTCAAGTAGTCAATGACAAATAATCCACCCAAATCTACTTCCCACCATGGGTTAATGACGTCATAGGTTTCTGTGCACGAAAGTCCGCTGACAAGATGCCTATTTTTATCTCCGTCTACAGCCAATCGGGATGCATATTTCCATGGTGATGCTTGACTTGTGTTCTTGCCCAAAGCAACATTTTGTAATGCACCTATAAAAGAGACATTTTGGATTATACAAAGCCTTGACTTATTTTTCAATATATCGCGTCAAATATCGTGATAAATGAAAATAGATTTGTTTTATATAATTGTTAGCATAATGATATACATACTCAAGGACAAAATGTCTGTCCGCCTTTACTTTCTATTTTCAACATTATATTTTTAGAGAAAATGCTTTTGAAATGTTACATAACTGAAAAAATGTTGAAAGCGACGTAAAACTCAATTCAATCAATCAATCAATTTAAAATATTACAGGCCAATATCGGGACGTTTAACATTTTTCACATTCATTATACAATAACAACCAGAAAAAAAACAGAAAAAAAACCACACAAGGAGGCGGAAAATTAATTTTCTTTCAGTTATCTTATATTCATTTTAGCGAACATTTTGTGTAATTTGCAGTTTTGTTGTTGGAGCATAATTTAATGAAATGTTATGTCATCTTCAGTTTAATAAAAAATGCATATCATTTAGAAGGGATTTTTTATTAAGGAAGACATTTTTTTCTAAACACAAGCTTTCAACACGTCGCTTTTCGATCGACGTAAAGCAGAACAGTTGGAACAACTACGCTACCTATTTGTTTCAAAACAGTTTTCTGCCTTAAGTCCCCTAAACAGACACCATGTAGCAGTATATTTCTTATATTTTGCCCCTCACTTAGATAGAACTAAAATGAGGCTATCAAACGGGCTTGATATTGTGTCTCTTTATTCTAAGGCAACCGATAAAAAATTTACAAAACTACCGTAGATCGGATATTTTGAATATTCCCTTTAAAATTGTGCTAAATCTATTGTCGTTCGATTTCTCATTAAAAAGAGTTCTTTTCTAAAATTTATGAATAAGCGAAACTGGACAGGACTTTTGTCAATAAGAATTGTTTTGAGATCCAAACAAGCAGTGCTTGTCATCAAATTAAAATATGCCCAAAATATCTCCATAGACACTCAAAAAGGGTTTAAGAAAGTTGCTTTTATCCAAGCATATTGACTAAATACCACCAGAAGTCGAATTTCCTAAAATGGCACAAAATTACCTCGCTTACATACGGAAGAGTCCAAGACTCATTCAACACATGTTGTCATGCCGTTGACTAATAACCACGTTAAGATGACGCGCTGTAAGATAATTTCGCCTCACATTAAATTGAAAGAAATGAAATAATCATTTGTTTTACGCGTCTTGAAATTTAAAGCTGATACATAAATTTGGTTATTTCTTCTATCATTTAGTGCTTGCGTATATAATTTAATCTGCATATATAATATCATCCTGAACAAAATTGGCGAAATTGGAAATTTAATTTAATTATATATCATTCCCAAACATTCCAATATGACATAGCTTGCAAATTTGATGGATTAACAAGAAAACCCGAAGCTTATCACTTGGTTATATCACCAATAACGATTATCATGGGGTTCGATAATTTCACACTTTTTTTTATCTAAGACACAGGGGTCCAGTTTTACTTAACATCTTACGATCATTTTTTAGCGTAAGTCCAAAACTAGAGTTGTTCTACAGTAGTAACAAAATATGGAACTCTGCCATGCAGCATCTCATTGGACATTTTTATTTTGAATCATTTGAGTGACGTTTCCTCCAATACCACTGGTCCAATTTCAATACAACTTTACCAAAATGTAATCCTGTTGACCCATAAATATGGGTGTCGCAGTGCTGATTTTTTTAACCTTAAGAGGCATATACACCTACATGACTGCCAATTTTATTGAAACTTTGCCAGAATGCTCCGTAGGAGTTCCTTCCGTAAGACTGTTGTTGAAATAAGTGTTTACCCATAAATAGGCCATGATAGGAAAGGACATTTATTTCACTTTGAATTCTTACAAAGTTATCTCCTCCTGAAGTATTTTGCCGATTTAAATAAAGTTTTGATTGAATGTTGTTTGCGTTACATTCAATAGACCATTAGCATAAGGATGAGCGGTAAATAGCTATCCCCACCCGGGGTAACCCGATGCAGGGAACTCGGAGGATACCAGAATTTGGAGGTAAACAAAGAAAGACAGATGCAACTGTGGTCTATATTTTTCACTATTTATCACTAAAAAATAAGATAATCAGGATGCTGTAAAATTTTAAACACTTAGTCAAGCAATCCAAAGATGTAATAATGATAATAGATGAAAGATGTCAGTTATGGTTAAATGAGAAAATTGAATTTAATTTAGAGAGTAGTGATAAATTTGATTTAAACTACACAAAATGCTCTGTATCATTGACAAACCATGCATAAATTTCAAAGAATTAAACTGCATTAAAAGTATACGATATACTCTCAAAGGAAAATGGATTTTTACTGTAAAATATGTAAAAATATCAATGTTTGGAGGAAATAAAAATTGGAAGTGTCGCATTTTATGATACAAGATACTCTGAGGCAAGATGTTGGGAGTTAAGAGTAAGTCGATTTAATGATAATGGTGAACTAACTATTGCTAATTGAACAATGCAAATTGCCCATAAGGTTAGGCAAACACCAATCCTCTATTCTGAAAGAGCAATTGCTCATTCCTTAACACTAAAGGCATATAAAGACGATTACGAAAAGACGAATTCTCTTTCATAAGAAACCGGAAGAGATGCTCATAAGGACATGGTGTTGGCGCAATATTTTGTTAAAAGCTATGAAGTAATAAAAGCGCTAAAAGCGCTGAAGGTCTAGTTTATAAAGAGGCAAGGTGACATTTGAAGGCATGCACTCCATTTTTTTAAAAAAAATTAGCAATGCTTTTTTTAGGCAAGGGAAACCAAGGGTTCCATTTACCTACAGGGATCGTAAGCGACATTCCGAACTCACTTCAAAGGAAATATGTCGAACGGTATGCTCACTATATAGCGCTGAATCCGCAAAACACAACTAATTCCCAAGTATAGATTACTATGCCCGATACTGTTTTGCAGGCAGGCACAACTCGCGTTTTCATAATTTTAATTGAGTAGATTGGTTTGCTACTAGTCAGCCAATTTATCCATTCGATCATTCCATCTAACAATCGAAGTAATGCTTTTTTAGGGGCACAAGCTCGTCGACTCTTTCTTTAACATTGAACTGAATTCCATAGAGAAGTTGTATTTTACTGTTGGAACACAAGAAATTGATAGGATCGATTTCTCCCTTTCCCACAATATGGTCCACCCTATACTCATACCCCATTGGTTTTTAATTTCTACCCGAGATATATATATCAAATTACACAAAAACAATAAATGTTTAGACAGGTCAAAATTGTTAAGGGTTGCAAACTATATACAATTAGTGGGCAAATTAATAAAATTTGTAGAAGAAAAGGTAAATAATTAAGGAGAAAGGAGAAAGTGTTAGTTGGCAGAATTTTCTTCTTTTCCCTATTAGCAAGGTATGCCGTCAAGATCAAATATAAAAACTATGTATCTTTGACACAGCAGTGATTTGGGCAGTAAGAAAATATCTGGTATACATGATAAGGACAAGGTTAATAATCAAGATTATATTCCAGAAAATTGACCTCGTGTGTTGTTTCGTCTTTTCAGGTCCCACGCCTTCAGTACTATCAGTTCTTTGATTTTAGCACGGAGTAGTGAAGTGCAAGCACTGCGTTGAACACACAAAGCACTTCGTGTCGCACAAAAGTTGATGACGTATACTAGACCTATTATTTGCGAGCGCGTGAGCACAAAAAAAGCTATGTAGTACACACGTACACACGAATATCAAAACATCTTCTTTAGCTGAGGCGTAACAAGAAGACAGCATTTTCCCGCTATACTATCGTAACGCAGAAAACGTAATTTCTTTAGACCGGAGCGCGCTGGTTAAGAAAACAATTATAATCAATATTAATATTTAAGTATAAATATTACAATGTCTCATATTATTGAAAAGACTGTCTTTTAGATTTTAAAAGATGCATGCATGTATAGTTATAGAGACTTTGCACTAACATATCCACCATATCTGCCTGCACAACGAGAAATAAGACAGCACAACATTGTTCGGCAAAAATATCCAAACCTCTAGTTTTTAGCTGCACTTGCGATATTTCTTGTCAAAAAGAAGCCACTTATCTCATCTGATTGCACCTTTTGCAAAACAATATTTCTTCATATACCCCAAACCAGGATTTTTTCATAGAATTACCTCCTATTTTTTTGTAAGTGATAGAAATAATACAATTATTCTTACCCAATGCACGTGAAAAGATACTTAAAACTTTATTACGTCGTCATTTACACAGCCTCTTCCACCAAATCAACAATTCGATTTCACAAAATATGAGAGTTCCCGGTATCAATCCTCTAAACTCTCTGTATCATTAATTGAAGTTACTCTCAATTCCTAGTATCCAAAAATAATCATACCTGGAGACGTTTTTCACACAAAAACAAGTATTACTTCCACACACCAGTGAAAAGGGACAGCGCAAATTGAAGAAAAATGACCAAATTTTATAATCGATCTGACGGTGTATTAGAAATGCTCCAAAGTTGGACAAAACTTGACTGCAAACTGACATTGACATGCTAGAAATACGCAATTTCAACTTTCAAGATATGACACACTGTTTATTCGCTGAAGAACGACTAGAAAGTTATTACATACTCTTTCTTAGTTACAGAGGGCAACCACCTGAAGAAATAAATACGCCCGATCTTGCCTTTAAATTGAATAATCAATACGGAAATACAGACCTGTGTTTAATCTGTCTTTCTTTGTTTACCTCCAAATTCTGGTATCCTCAGATTTCCCTGCATCGGGTTACCCCGGGTGATCCCGGCATTCTTGTTTTGATTATGTTAAAAGTAAGAGGTCGTTTTTCAAATGCACGAATATCCATGCATTATGAATAAACGTAAAAATTACTTTTCTCAAATTACAATTAAAAATTGGTAACAAGCGACTTGTTTTATTGCATCTATTCTCATCATTTTTACTGTAGAGATTGTAATCAAAAGTATTTTTCAATTTTTTCATTAGCTATTATTATTTTGATTATTATCATTATGCTACTTTATTTACGCTTATAGTTTATTTTGAATTTTAATTAATCATTTTTTGGTTTGTTTGTTTGTTTTCTTTTTATGTAGAGGCTGTAATACCAATTGATATATGTCAGTGCAAATTCTTTCAAACCCTTGTAATGTTTATCAAAAAACATTTATCTCATGTATCCGGATGATTCCGAATTGAAAATAAATTAGAAGAGGAAATGAACACTGATTATTGAAATCGATCTCTTATCGTTCCAATTAAAACTTATAGGTACATTGTATGGCAAATATAATTTTGAATTTTAATTGGAAACAGTTGCCATTCACTATTTCATTTCTACATTAATTTAGATCATTTGAAATCGCTGTTGTTACATTGTGACAATAAATGGGATATCTCTTGCTTGAAAAATAATGCAGATATTCCCTTTGGGTTGCTCAAAAACATAAAGCTCAAATGAAACTTATATGATGATGAATGAATGAATACAGTGATAAGTAAAGATATAGGATAATTTTACTCAAAATGAATGTTACGTTTAGGATATTCTTAACAGCATCATGCCCCATCTTTTGTTTCGTAGTCATAATAAAAAATACCAGACTATTAAGGATAAGTCGTAAGTGCATGAATGCAGAGCTTACAAATGAGAAAATCGTATTATTGGCTCTCATTCCAATCAAAACGAAATCAAACCATTCAAAACTGCTCCAAATTCACTTAGAAAAATAGGATAAACAACTTCATTCGAAATAAATATAGCAAGAAAAAATCACGATTTCACTTACATTATTGAAATTGTAAGCGTCTATTTGGTTCTTGAAAAAATAGAAAGCTATTTATGGTACTTGTATGCATGCTTTATTCAAGGGAGGTAATAAATATCGCTTAATTTGTTCATCCTTTTCATATTTCACACAAACTCTTTCATCGCACACAGTCTATTTCACGATGTTACTAACATTACAGTTGGTATTACATTGTACTCCTACGTGTACATACTATCTGCCCTGCGTTCAGGATGAAAGCGAAAGCGAAGCGCTTTCGAAATGATACCTCGCTTTTCACGTATGTGCACATACAAAGCGGGGTATCATCTCAAATCGCTCGCGAAACTTTTTACACACAGGACTGTATTCATAACCACGTCTCACATTTTCGTCTACATTTGTATTCAATAAATTGGTACATTGTAGATATCCGTACACCTAAGGGACATTAGCAGCTAAGGTACGAAAAGAATGGCGCTGTTGAACTGGTATTCCTAATAATAAAAAAATCATGATTAGGTACACCAAACGTATCAATGGACAAGTTCGTGTTGGACGCAGTATCGATCCAAGTTAGCCCGGAATCCATTCGAACGACCTCGGTTTCGCCACTAGTGACGTCAATTTAATCTTTAGGTCGCGATGTTTTTTTTTTATCCCGAGTCAGGCCAGTGTGTCATGGATTTCAAAACGACGTCAAAAAGAGGAACACTTCGATTCTAAAGAAAATCTGATCTTTCTTTCGATAAAAAAAGGAAACAATAAAAAAAAAAACACTTTAAATATTTTTTACATTGTGTATTGCACCGAGTTTACATATAATAAGAATCGGTAGAATTCCGAAATTGTCCTGCGCAAAGAAGGAATAGTATCGGACAAAGTAACAATTTGTTGTGAAATCCGATAAATTTGTTGTCTACAATTAGATTTATCACTCGATTTAATTCATAACTAAGATAAGTATGGTATTTTCCTTTTTAGGCAATATTTAAATATCATTTCGAATATTTTAAAACAAATAATTCTAGAAGTAAAATTACGCCCTTTTCACTTGTTTTCGACGGTACTTTTATCTCATTTACGATTACGACTGACCGGGGTTTGCCGTAAAATACCCTAAATAATGGAAGGCTGTGTCTTCAAATATAAAAATTGAGTGATCTTAAAAATAAAATCTGTATTAAATTTTATGAGAAAAAAAGCAACAAAATATAATACATGCATAATTATATACTATATCAATAATACTAACACTGTCAAGAGGCTTCAGTTTCCTATGAAACAATATTCTTGCTTTGTCCAGATACCTACTTTGCGCACGGACAATTCTAGAATTTTACTTCGCAAAGAAGGAATCTTTACTATGCCCGACAAAGTGAGAATAACTACAGTACATTGCGCAGGACAATACCGAGATTGTACCGATTTCTACTTTGCGCAGAACATATTTGCTAATGGAATAGATGCATTCTATTATAATAATAATTGATTATTGTAAAAGTATTTTTCAATCATGTTCAGTAGAAATTATCCAATAAGACAAAGAACCTTGTTTAACCCCATTAAAATATTTTTTACTTTAAATACGTGGAGTACACGCACCATAAGTTTTTAAACTGCAATCTATAAATAAACATGCATCGTATAGTGAATATCGTAATTTATTATATACTTTGATATTGTCTCTATGTATTTGAAGGGGAGGAAAGTATGCAATATTTTTTGATGTTGCATACTTTGATAGTGTGCACTAAGGTTATTTTCACGTGCAGAATTGGACTGTACTACTTTCTGGTTGCTACCTCGCCATAAGTCAATATAAAATCACATTATCAACGCTTTCTTTCTGCGTTCAATATTCGAGAAATGGTTTTGTCAGAGTAAAGAAATACGTTTCAAGTTCTTTGAATACCTAAAGGGCAATACATCATTGTTTTTTTCATCTTTTTGAAAACATTTTCCGAGAAATCAACCACTTCATCCCCCCCTTCTCCGTCTTTCCTCAGATGCCCCCACCCCCACCCCCTCAAGTTTCTTCCAAATCACTGTTTTTGTTTCTACCTATCCATGTTATTTTATAAATCTTTCAAAAATAATTCATGCCCATCCCTTTGTGTCTATCGTTATTCTAGAACCTTTCTCTCTTCCTCGTTATCTTTCTCTTTTATCTCGTCTTTCACTCCGTCCTGTCCATCGTGACTATCGCTAGTCTGGCCCGGTATCAAGTACACCGATTGAGTAAGTTATGGAATATGTAACTGGTAAGAATAACAAATTAACAAGTTTTTATAAATATGTTTATTTTATTTTTATTCATAGTAAGTCGAAATCAACGCGTATTTAAAAATCGAAAATGCGAATCGACACAAAAATGTCCGCCGTCTTTTTTGTTTACACTGTTACTTCATAGCAACGGATGTATTCATCCGAAAGTAGAAATATAAAGGATTTTGCGGGAAAAGGTCTATTGCGTAACTGTTATTAAAAACGGTTTAAATTTTAATAACAAGAGGGCCGTTGGCCCTGGGTCGCTCACATGAGAAAAAAAGCTTCATTACCTAGGTATGTCCATGCAACCACAGAAAAAGCGATTTTCACTTATTCAATAAGATAACATTTGAAATAATCCTCCCCCCCCCCTCTGCTCCTCCCCTGGTCATTATTTATTTAAGCTTTTTTCATAAAAGGTCTGTGATCAGCAAATCTATGCCAGATATACAGGCAGAGTCTGAGCCTTCTAAAGATTTCTTTAATGAGTTGATCAATCCATGTCAAATATAAAGGCTGTATTGATTCAAAATTCTCAACAAGGCACTCCCCCTCCCCCAAGATGCTCTGCACCTAGTGAATCTTTAGTCATGATTTTAGCTAATTCAATTAATGTCCATATGCTGATCATCCATACCAATTTTCAAGTCTGTAGGACTCCTGGATCATTAGAAGAAGCTTAAAGATTTCAAAAATGATCCAAAGTACTACCCCCTCTCCAAGACACTCAACACCTGGTGATCCTACAAAATTGATCCAAAGTACTACCCCCTCCCCCCTAATGCTCCGCATCTGGTGGCCCTACATTCATGATTTTAGCTATTTTATTTTAGATCCAAATGCTTAGCATCCATGCCAATATTGCCAATATTGAAGTCTGTAGGGCTCTTGGTTCATAAGTTACAAAATTTTCACAAAAGTACTTCCCCTTCCCCCCTTGTGCTCCACACTTGGTGGCATTACAGTCATGATTTTAGCTATTTTTATTAAGGTCTATAAGCTGATCCTCCACGCCAATTTTCAAGTCTGTAGGGCTTGTGGTTCAGAAGAAGGTTAAAGATTACAAAATTTTCACAAAAGTACTACCCTCTCCCCCCTGGTGCTCCACACCTGGTGAATCTACAGTCATGATTTTAGCTATTTACATTAAGGTCCATATGCTGATCATCCATGCCAATATTCAAATCTGTCAGGCTCCTGGTTCAGAAGAAGAAGAAGGTTAAAGATTAAAAAAATTTCACAAAAGTACTACCCCCTCCCCCCTGGTGCTCCGCACCTGGGAGCTCAACAGATATGATTTTTGCTATTTTTATTAAGGTCTATGAGCTGATCATCCATGCCAATTTTCAAGTCTGTAGGGCTCCTGGTTCCGAAGAAGAAGAAGCTTAAAGGTTACAAAATTTACCTTAAGTACTACCCCCTCCAGCCTGGAGCTCCACACCTGGTGTCCCAAAAGATATGATTTTAGCTATTTAAATTAAGGTCTATGAGCTGATCCTCCATGCCAATTTTCAAGTCTGTAGGGCTTGTGGTTCAGAAGAAGAAGAAGGCTAAAGATTATAAAATTTTCACAAAAGTACTACCCTCTCCCCCCTGGTGCTCCGCACCTGGTGAATCTACAGTCATTATTTTAGCTATTTATATTTAGGTCCATATGCTGATCATCCATGCCAATATTCAAATCTGTCAGGCTCCTGGTTCATCAGAAGAAGAATGTTAAAGATCACGATATTTTCACAAAAGCACTACCCTCTCTCCCCTGGTGCTCCTCACCTGGTGAATGTACAGTCATGATTTTAGCTATTTATATTAAGATCCATATGCTGATCATCCATGCCAATATTCAAATCTGTCAGGCTCCTGGTTCAGAAGAAGAAGAAGGTTAAAGATTACGAAATTTTCACAAAAGTACTACCCTCTCCCCCCTGTTGCTCCGCACCTGGCAGCCCAACAGATATGATTTCAGCTATTTTAATTTAGGTCTATGAGCTGATCATCCATGCCAATTTTCAAGTCTGTAGGGCTCCTGGTTCCAAAGAAGAAGAAGCTTAAAGATTACAAAATTTACCCAAAGTACCACCCCCTCCCCCCTGGTGCTCCGCACCTGGTGTCCCAAAAGATATGATTTTAGCTATTTTTATTCAGGTCTATAAACTGAACATCAATGCCAAGATTTAAGTCTGTAGGACTACTGGTTGAGAAGAAGAAAAATCTTAAAGATTTTCTTAAAATTTCACCTTTTGTTGCCATAGCAACCAGAGTTTTTCATGGATTTCAATTCTTTTAGCTATTTTTGAAGGGGACTACCTAAGCAACATTTATGTAAAATTTGGTGTTAATTGGCCCAGTAGTTTAGGAGGAGATGTCGTTTAAAGAAATTGTTGACGGACGCCGGACGACGACCGACGACCGACGGACGGACGCCGGACGAAAGGTGATCACAACAGCTCACATGAGCACTTCGTGCTCAGGTGAGCTAAAAAAAGGTGATGTAAAAAAAATAATAAATAAGAAGTGAACATCGTTCAACAATATCAAAGTATACAATAAAAAGATTATTGAATTTAAATGGGAATATATTGTAGCGGACTCGTTCTTTTGGCGTAGTTGCCCTCGCAAGCTCGGGCACTCTGCACTAAGTTAGCTTTATTTGTTACATGTACCTCCCTTTAATGAAATATACGCATTTTTCTTTTTGTGTGTCTTCATGGAACGATCAGACACTTGAAAATCCACACCAGCAAATAAAATCATAGAATGATTAGATCGAATTGAATTAAAAAGTGATCGTCTTGGTCGCTTTTCGGAAAGTTTTCTAAAGATTTTGGAGCGTTTTTGATCAATTTCAGTGAGTGTTTGGAAGGAATGAATGGAGCGCTGAGTGAGCTTTTTAGAACGGTATTGATCGGAATGAATGTTAATTTCATGATGTTTTTTTTACTCTACTAGTCTATACGATATATATTGCTGCACACTGCTCTTATCCACTGCTATCTCCTGGGAGAGAGATTTGCTAAAATAAAAAAATCAAATATGATATAAAAATCTATATAGCGAATGAATAAAGGATAGCACTGCCCTTTAAAATAACATAAACAACCAATCACCCATTTGTTCTAATAAATGTTTATAAAAATGCGAAATGTATTGTAAAAGTTTAATTGGCATAGCTTTGAATCATTTTATTTTGACATCTAATCAATAAGAAAATCGGTCAAAGGTTATCAAAAGATACTTTATATCGTTGCAATATCCAATTTTGTTCTGTTGAAATTCATGCCTAAATACCCAAAATCAATCAGATATTTTGAGTTTTTTACTTAGGTGTGTGTAGCAAATCAAACATTAATTTTAAACGCAGAATGAACCAAAGGCAATTTCATTCCGGGTCTTCTGATAACACGCGTGATTTCTACGCCGAAGAAATTTTAATTTAAGATTTTATGATCAAACATGTAATGCAAATAATTTGTAGAACTCGAAACATTTTATTAATTGCTTTAAATTCTCGAAATATTAGGTTATACAGCGCGCACGAATTTGTTTTGTGCTTCGCCGTTTCCTTATATGGTAATCATATTATCTAATGGTAGTCATATATACTTTATTTCCCGAAATAATTCGCGATTTTGTCATGCATTTAAGATGAAAATTTGTTTGCGAACATTTTGATAATTCCCCGTTTGTATGTAAGCTTAGCTATGTATTATATTCAAAATGTTTAACGCAGGCGTTTCATTCTTTCATCCCTACTTAGCTTAATTTACCTTTGTTACACTTCTTATTTCATTTACCAAGGTATTGATAAATTTTGACCCTATCAAAGAATCTGCACTGTTTGAATTGTTCCATAAAATGTCATGCCTGTATATTTAGCCCTGTTTCCCCGTTTCTCTGATGGTCTTCAATAATCAACCATAAATATATTGGAATGGTTGTACTCTTCAGAAAACCCTATTTCTTAGATTCAAATCTGTGTTCTTTATGTTAACCATCAAAATAATTTGTGAAATCAGTTTGTATTATCAACAATGCTGCTAGAAAAGTTATGCCCGACTGAAATAAAGGTTCATCAAGGACAAAGTCCCTTTTTAAGTTGGAATGCGGAGCAATACCAACTTAGATTTATCAAAACCGCAAAATGAACACAAGATAATTCCATTTCGGGTTTTCTGATAACACATATCACCTGAACAGGATGTGAATACACTTCGGCCCATTTTGTATATCTCAACTTGACAAAGACATACATCAAGAAGTAATAATGTTGAACAATTACACAACTATCACTTCAAGTAAATTATTAACACGCTAATTTATGTTTTAAACGATATTTATTGAAACTTGCGAACGAATTTACTTGTATAACATATTTGCATTACTATATTTGGAAATCATGTGATAAGTCAAGTCCAATAAAGTCAGCTATTGACAATAGCACTGGCCAATCACGTGATCTGCTTATTTGGTAATGTCGCCACCTGTTTTTCATAGAATTGTGGAAATAGCACAAGCCAATCACGTGATCTGCTTATATGGTAATGTCGAGAGCGGCTTTTCGTAGAAATATGTTGTAGCTTCTTTTAGAGGTCTAGTTTCTCTTTCTGAACGAACCTTTTACGACCTTCTACAAAATACATAGTTCAAATGTTTTTGTATATAATTGTTCCGTAAAGCATCATTAGACACGCGCAACATCTGCAGATTATCTATCGGTATTAAAATCCGATCCAGCAAATATTCTCTTTCTGATTCTTCTCTAAAACAAAAAAAAAGGAACCCCATTTTCAAATCGCGCGATAATTTCTCTGATGGTGGACGCAGCAAGGATCGATGAAGGTATAGATCCACAAGTTTAAATGAGTGATCAAAGGTCAATTCTGTCTCCACCTGTATAGAAAAAAATACCTTTTATCACTCACCCTAAATTGCGGGCCTATAGGCAAATATTTATTTTCTCTTTCTGCTTTTGTCCATTTTCTTTAAAATTGCTTAGTAAATAAATTCACTTTTGCAAAAATACGCATGTGCGCAATCCTGCAAATATCATTGAAGATTATGACAGGTATACTACAGCCTTGGTTTTTATCAAATATCTGAACGAGTTTACCAACCCGCGTGTTTTGTCTTCAGGGGCCTCTTTCAAGAAAGGTCCTACGACCGAAATTTGATCGTATCACAATCGTACGATTAAAATTGGCTTTCAAGAAACATTTTTGGCTTTCAAGAAACAAGTCGTATGGTTTAATTTACTCATAAATTTGCGACACCTAAAGGCTAGTCGTGAATTTTGCGATTTTGACTGTGCAAGCATACGTACGCATGTACGCCCACTTCTCTTGTAAGTTGTAAAGCACAACTCCTCCAAAGTTTCTTGTTGGATTTGGATGAAACTTTAACAGAATGTTCCTAGTCACCTGACCTTGCGCATAAACTCATGGTTTGGTGAATTTCAGCCGCGTCTTGGGAAAGGGGGCCTTCATGTAAAAAAAATCTTGTGAACACAACTCCTCTTCCATTTATGGACCGATTTTGATGATACTTTCTCAAAACGTTCCTATTCACCTGACTTAGCGCATATTCTAACGCAGTTTGGTGAATTTTAGCCGTGCCATGGAAAAGAGGCCTTATTGAACAAAAAAATTTGTGAACGCAACTCCTCCTCCATTTATGGAATGATTTGAAAACTTTCACAAAATGTTCCTAGTAACCTGAGCTTGCCTATATAATCGCGATCCGGTGAATTACAATTACGTCATGGAAAAGGGGACCTTCTTGTAAAATGCTTGTGAGCGCAACTCCTCCTTTATTTATGGACTTATCTTAAAGATTTTTAGGCGAAATGTACATTGTTACCTGATTATTGCATGTTGTTACAGTTAAGTGAATTTCAGTCGCGTCATGGAAAAGGGGGCCTTCATGTCAAAATTCTTTTGAACACAACTCCTCCTTCATGGATAAAATGTCCGTATTGTTAATTTTCTTTTGATACAAATTGTACATTTGTACAAGATGAAAGTAAACAACTCTTTTATCCCCGCCGTTTTCGACGAGGGGGTATAGTAATGGTCTCCGTCCGTCATTCTGTCGTTCCATCGTTCCGATGTTCCGTCACTAAACTTGTCAAGAGCATATCTCCTAAAGTATTATAGCTATCGTACGATTTTTCTTCTTGAAAGAGACCCCAGGTCCCACTGAAATACCTACAATACTCATGAACAATTATGCTCTTCTCTCCTCGATTCGCGCATGGTAATCATAACATCTGCGTGTACAGTAAAGTAAGCACGAATATATTTTCTTGGTTTTTCTAATACAGAATTATTTTCTCTCATTTCTTCTTTTTTATTATTTTTCTTTTATCAGATGCAGGCCTGTATAGCGATTCAGGGAATTAAGCGTCTCTCGTTGTTGAAAAACATTGATTAATTTACGCCCGTAAAAAGACGAGAAGTATTTTGTGATCACATGTGGTAGGAAGGAGGCGTCAGCTTCGTTAGTTGCTTGATGTCATCGTCTCTTGAACGCATTCCAACTTATCAGTACTTTCAGTACTTTGATTTGTCACTTCACGTTGTCAGGGTTTCCATAAATAAATGTTTTACCGTATTTGACCTCGATCATCTACATAGAAGTGTTAGTACTACGTGAGAACAATCCTGTCAGTTGTTAATGGGTTTTCATAAAAGAAGTACCGGCTTTGGTTCGATTTTCTTTTTAACAAGACTTACCTCCGATCGACAACTGTGCATTTTGAAAATGGCACTCTTCAAAAATTCTATACAATTAGAATATTAATCAAAGAGATCTATTAAATGCGATATCTTTTGCTAATCCTAGACCTCGCGATTTTTTGTTTCGCGCAAGAATGCAATTTATAGACAAGGCGGTGATTCGCCTATTGGGTTTTCCACGGTGAAAGGGGATAAAAGCTAGGTGGCCAGATCACCCCGGTGAAGAACCTCGAACATTTCAAGGAATTTATTAAACTACGTCGTCTGCTATCATAAAAGTACATGTATTCTATATATAGCCGGTAGCCTACTCAGCCTAACTCGAATTACCATATAGCCTGTGTTTACGCGGAAGGGGCGGAAGGGGGACATTGACTCTTTTGGGGTGGGGGGGGGGGAAGAAACGCCCAACGGAGTTGCAATGTTTTCTAGGCAAATCTCTCTTCGGTGATCAATCCTGTACATTTTTCAGAAATGTTGCGTTTTTTCAGGTTGTGGCTAGAATGTCGTAACTCAGAAAAAGCTATACAGGGAGTTAGGACATTTTAATCACAAACATTTAAAATCGATTATTAACTCAGTTCGCGATGTTTTCTTAAAGGAAGGAAAGCTACAATTAAAGTCTCCAGGTCTAGGTTGAGGGGTTCTCCGCTTATATTTCGGGTATACAATATATCTTTTTTTTAACTTATATATCTTTACGTCGTCTACTACAGCCGATCGTCTTATTGTGTATTCAGGCAACTCAAATTCCACTGAGTTATGGCATACTTCCGCCGTTGCGGGGACTGTGGGGGATATTAATTCGCACGACGCGCGGTCTTCGTTTCGCATCTTTTTGTTATTTACACTTGTTTGATTTCTTCTTTCTTTTATTGCATAGGTAACGGAAAACGATCGCATGCGCAAAGAATTCTCCTGCCGTTCATATTAAAGAGCAATTCCTTCCGAGATGGTACACTCCAAGGGGAAATACTCAGTGCCTTTTTCGGGAGGTTTTGGGCTCTACCGGGCCCGGAGACCAAATGACGTTAGATACTATGCGTGATGTTCGGAGTTACGACATTGATCCTCCGGACAACTTCAAACAATAAAGCCATTTTTGGACATGTATACATTGTCTACATCTAAAAATTTGATGTATTTTCATAGCATTAGACCTGCCTATAGCGGTCCTGCGGATAGCGGATTTCAAACAACCGTTTACCCCAATCTGAAAATATCTAAAATACGGCGCTATGCCTATTTACCCTATGTTTTTTTTAACAATCTCTAGGTCTTTCCTTTCTTTTTTCCTCTCCCAAATGCTGACAGGCATACCAGAAACACTCGTTTTCCCATTAATGATTCATGATATTTTTAACCAAGCTTCGTGAAAAAAATGTGAGAAGAATCAAAACAAGCAAAACAGTGTCTTGCAATTCATATTTCATCGAATAAATTACATTTAAATAAGGAATTGTAGGCCCTATATGTTTTGAGACATAAAATTTCAATGATATAATTAACCTTGAAACCGCAGCTGTATTTGCGAGATTTCATTTGTTCCTTATCAATATAGTTGTTTGGTGCTATTTATGGATATGAACATTTAAGTCACTAATTTATCACGAATTACCATAAGCATACTCTGAGTTACTTTTAAATTTAAAGTCAATTTTCTATTAAATGTGAAGTAAACAGCTCATGCGGATTAAAGAGGGTTGGATGTCCCTGATTATTATGTGACCCGCCATTCAATGAGGATCGATCTGGGTATTGCGTTAAAATTGAAAATGCGTCCTCTCGTTGACCGGTACTGGAACCGATCTATTTTTAGCTCACCTGAGCACGAAGTGCTCAAGGTGAGCTATTGTGATCGTACAATGTCCGGTGTCTGTCGTCAGTCGTACGTCGTGCGGTGTGCGTCGTCCACAATTTCTTAAACATTTTCTTCTCCCTAATCGGTGGGCCAATCTTTCTGAAACTTGGCAGGGATGATACTTAGGTCAAGCTCTACCAATGTTGTTCAAATAAATGAAATGAGTGTGAATGGGAAAGTCAACATGCTGTCGTAGACCTAAGGAAGTCACCAATAACATTACAAGCTTCATTAAATAGTAGGTTGAAATCGCACATGATCACCAGGTTTGAATAATTCGGGACTAGATCTTTCAGGAATTGAAAGAATTCTGTATTAAATTTAGAAGGGGTAGTAATGGTGGTCTATAAAGACCTAGGCATTGAAATAGGGAAATCGTTACCCTTTTATAGCTATTTCTAATTTGAATGAAATTGTTGATTTAATCTTTTTAAATGATTTTTGAGCGTTTTTGAATCGTTTGAGTTAGTGTTGGAATGATTGAATGGAGCGTCTTGTCAGCGGTTTAGAATGGCTTTGATCGGAATGAGAGTCAATTTCACGATGTTTTCAAGTGTACATCGTGAAAATGCCATTCATATCAATCAAAACCATTCTTAACCGCTCACTAAGCGCTCCTTTCATTTAGACAAACACTCAAACCATTCGAAAACGTTCCCACATCACCTAGAATGATAATACCAAAGTTAATGTAGCTAGAAAAAAAATCGCTATTTCAAAGACATAATTGAAATCAAAGGCGTCTGATTGTTTCTCAAAAAAATAGGTAGCTATATATAGAACTTGTAAGCATTTTTCATTAATGGGAATGATAAAAATCGTTATTTTTTCATCCTGGACAAAATTTGCGATATTAGAATATTTCCTTCTAATTTCACCCGAAACTCACTCAGTGCACTCATTCGATTTCATTAAAACATCACTCCAAAATCACCCATCTTGTCAATTTCACTATGTTGTTTACTGTATGTATCGGAAAGGTATTTTTTAGAATTTTATTTGACGAGACACTGGAATCAGTAAGTTCACGTGCCTTTAACACCCGGCCTTTTACTTAAATATCCGCGATTTTGGCTTATACAAACCGATCAATTTTAAATGATTCTTATATTTTTTTTCAATATTAGTTTATCCTTAAAGGATGTTTTATGCATTCTATTCAAAATACAACAATAAAAAGATCCAGAAGACTGTACGCATTGATTAGTAAAATGCGTGAAAATAATCCATGTCCAAGATTATCATAGAGCATACCTAAAGACGTTACTCTTATTTCCGCGTTAAACTGTGTGACGTCATAAATAAAATGGACGATGTAATGCATGATATAATTGTTCCGGCATATTCGTAAGTTTGTAACTTGTTTTATATCGTTTCTATGACATTATTTCGCAGTTTCTGTTTTAATGTATACTTTAATCTATCTTTTTATGCAATTATAGCATCAATTCACATTTTTTCGGGCGTTTACATTTGCTGAGAACCTCAAAATGCTTTAACGCCCAAGTGCGATTTAACCATTTTTCGGGTCTCTGCAAATGTTAACGCCCTGAAAAACCTGAGTTAACCCCATAATATTTTATGAACACCAAATGATTGTTCAACTTATTCCATGCAATATATATGGCGAACTGTGATCTCACTTAAGGCGCGTCATTTTTCAATTGAGTGACAAGCGACGTTACGACCTTGTAGGTTTCGCTTATATAACGCCTTATGTAATGAAATGAGGGAAGGCGCGTTCTTATCTTTAGTAATTTTAAGGGGGAAATTATATAGCATATTTTAACATGCAGAAAGGCAAAGCGTCTGCAAGGGGTCGATAGAGATCTATACTGCTTTAAAGAATATAATTTTTCGGAATCATACAACTTCAATTGAGTAATCAAGACGACCTCATAGAGACTGCTTCTAATATTGTGTAGGTTCCTACTGTAAATCTATCATGATGATCAAAATGTAAAGACCAGACGCCCAAATATAAACAATGATTTTTGTTGAGATAATAAATCAATAAATAAATAAAAATCGCTTGGAATCGAACCTATGAGATTCTGGCGAAATAAGAGATGAAAAAAATGAAGCACGTACCAGACCACTCGGCCACGACTAATACATAAAGATATAAGATTTTTTTTATCGAAAAACACAAAATAGAAATTCGTAGATTAGTCCATAGGCCCAATCTGTACTCTCGTTGAATTTCAATGTAGCTTCTAGGAGAAAGAAAATTCGCGTAACAATTCAAGTTCAATTGATTTAAAATGATTTTAAAAAAAATGGTTTTGTCTATCTATGAAGTGATGATATTTTCGCATTTTCTGCTCTTAAACGCGAGGTGTGGTAAATGCTATTTAATTGTCAGAAAATGTAAACAAATAGAAGAAACACTTGGTTTTATACTAAACGTTTGACAGAATATATGTCCATTTTTCCTTTTTTGGACATTTTAGTAGCATATATGTTATATAAATGATTAGGGGTGAAAATCACATCTGTTTTTCCATTTAGTGACTTCGCAACCGAATAGATGTCAACAACGGCTTCTTTTACCCTGTCAAGCATTCGCAATGTTTTGCTCTTTACTCAACAATAAGAGATGAGAGCGAAGCACAACGGAATTGCAGTATTGTTCTAAACCGAGGCTAAAATGCTACTGACAAATACGTACATCAATGAATGAAAACGCCGTGCTTTATCGTACACATCCACATAACGGTAAGCCGGTGTTGAATACCTTTCGACCCCGGTATTGAATTATATCGATAGAATATGTAAATATATATTACGTCCTTAGTGTATTATATGGAAAAAATAGCTAACGAGGTTGGGAGAATTGAACATTGTCGAGGCTCTGCCGAGACAATTGTCAATTCTCACAACCGAGTTAGATATTTTTTTCATAAAATACACTAAGTATGTATAATATTTATCTTATAACCTCTTTTTGTCTTGTTTTCGTCGATGTTTCTTACTGAAATGCAAGTTTCTAAAAATAACTGTATGATATTATTGTTCTAAAAATAACTATGTGATATCATAAAAAATATCATACGGGATGTTATCACACGGATATTTGTATAGTTATAAGATAAATATTGTATATCACCTACCAGATATGATCCTAATCTGCAATATTATGATAAATTTCTTTATGAATTTCCGTCCCTGCCCATCCATTATTCGAAATCATTTGAAATACAATATGGTTGAGGCATTGAAATATATAAATGCTTAATGTGAAAAATGATTAATTATTCAAGAGGCACTTTACTCGTTAAAACTAAAAACCAACTATTGTGATTAATGTCAGGAGAAAATCAGACCGAAATTAAAATTGGCACTTGGCACAATAAAGAACGTAATCATCCAGTGAACCAGAGATTCGAAAACGCACTAGTTAGAATCGTTCACAATAGCCTATATCTTTATTCAAATCGAACAAAAAATTCATATTTGAGCTTGTGCGTGACATCTCCAAAAATTTGAAACGTTTTAAAGATGCAAAAACTTAGTAGCGTGGACAGCCACATACTGTAAATATAACGTTACTTGATGGTCTACAGATACTTTGAGACATTATCTATCTACTAAACGCATGGTGAAGACTCTAGTCAGACTGTGCGGTTGCTGGTCAGAGTCTTTACTTTTCACTTATGACAAATTGATGGAAATCTCACGCACAGACTCATTTTCAAGCTGATATTGATTTGGAATCGTTCTCGAAGACATGCAGATATTTTTATAGAAAATTTCGCAGTTTAATTTAAAGGGAAGTAATAAAATATCAAATAGTTTGTTCCTTTTGGACGACATAAGGGATTTGTAATAACCCACTCCCTTATTTTATTCAAAGCTCAATCATCCCACTTGTTAATTTCTTAAAATTGTTAATTTTAAATAAAACTTGAAATTGGCAGTGCCATTGACTGCCAAATTTTCATGTTGTTCATGAGAGTTTCGATTGATTGCGATGCGAAGTCAGCCATTTGAGTGAACTCCTGCAATTAACATACTAGTATATAAGCCGAGCGCCGAGCGAGTGATTTTGAAAGTTTTCGAGAAAGGTGAGCGTCAATTTGATCATTTCATTAACTTATTTTAGCTTTGTTTGCCACACAAATCGGCTACGCGAGAGTCAGAGCAATCCTTTACAGATCCGTGTAAGTATCATTTTTTTCATAAATGACTACTCAAGTTCATGTGGGAAAGTGTCGAATTGAGATTTTTGAATTGTTAGATATTAATTTTCTGTGAAATCAGTCGAATACAGATTATGGAAGGCATCGTTGATTTCCAGGGATATAAGCATCACCATAGATCTGTTGCTGTGTTGGGCAACCAACGCATCTCAATCACAGCTTCGAGTAAGCTGTAATTGCGGGACTCATGTTAACTATTTTTAACTCACTTGAGCATGAAGCGTTCAAGGTGAGCTTTTGTTGGCCGCATGATGTGCGTCGTCCGTCATTCGTCGTGTGTCGTATTGCGAAAACATTTACCTAATATACATTCTAGAGGCCATACTTATTGCCCATTCAACCTTAAACTTGGTCAAAACGAATGTCTTGGCGTCATAAATGAGGTCGAGGGATCAATTCTTAGAAAAACCTTGCAGAAACGCCAGAGACCATAGTTTTTGCTTAATCAATCTGAAAATTGGTCAACATCTAAATTGGGTCAAGTAGGTCAAAAAACAGGTCAAGGGGTCAAATCTTAGCAAATTCTCGAAGACACTTTAGGGGCTAAATTTTTTGTTTTACTCAATTAACCTGAAATTTGGTCAGAATGATTGTCTCTAGAAAGTTGGGACTATTTCGAAATTGGGTCAGGTGGGTCAAAAATGAGGCCAGGGGTCAAATCTAAGAAAGAGCTTGAAAAATTTTTCGAAGCCATATCTTTTGCCCAATTAACCTAAAAACTGGTCAGAATGATTATCCTAATAAAACCTTGGTAAATGTAAAAATTGGGTCAAGTGGGGTCAAAAATGAGGTTAAGGGGTCAAATATTAGAAAATCCTTGAATACACACTAGAAACAATATTTTTTGCTCAATCATCCTTGAAATTTAGTCAGAATGATTTTCTTGATGAAATCTAGGTCAAGTTCGTAATTAGGTCAAGTTGGGTCAAAACTAAGGTCATGGGTCAAATCTTAGAAAATCCTTGAAGACACTCAAGAGGCTATATTATTTGCCAAGTCATCCTTAAAATTCGTCAGATTCATTGTCTTTAAAAAATCTCAGCCTGGTTAGAATTTTGTTCAAGCGTAGTTAAAAACTAGGTTAAGGGGTCAGATATTATGACAGTTAACTCAGGTGAGCAATTTGGTGTCACTATGGCCCTCTTGTTTATGTGTGAAATTTGGTAAGAGAATGATAGTATTTTGGTGTGTACGGGCAGTGTGTTGCTAGTTTATTTAACGCATCCCTTTTTCTTGACTTTCTATTACAATTACGTAATTTATTAAACATTATTTAATGTTTTTTACCCGATGACGAAGAAAGTATTATTTCACTCGATCACTCGAGGGATTTTTTGGACGATAAATTCTACAATTGTGGCATTTTTCTTGTCATTTCAATCGGCCTTAAAGGCTTTTACAATACTTAGATTAGATATATGGCCTTCTTCAAGACCCGGTATCGAGGGTTTGAAAGACTCATTCCTACGTCATTAATGATAGTATCTAACTATTATCCATGATTAATGCCCTGGCAGGTCAGAGCCTAAGCTACGGGTCGTTGCACTTAAGGTTAAGGGTAATCAGCTTTTATCTAAAATAAACTTCTTCTAAAGAGAGTCGACATAACTATCTCGAGACATTAAATCGTACATTAGTACCAAATCCTCGTAACTTCAGCTTAATCAAGCTGAAGTTACGAGGCATTGGTAACCAAACGATAAAATGAGTTCTCTCTCTCAAAGCACGTGAATTCTTTAGGTTTTACGATACAGTTATTTGCACGCGTTCACAACGATAACCGACTAAAATTTGAAAGAACCCAAACTATTGAAAAGTAAACTCGCCAAATTACGTCACGGTTACATGTAAGCCCCGTCCTGCCAGTTCATTAATTACGCAGAATATCATGACTATTTCTATACTCACAATGTACTGACTACCGCCAAACAATACGATTGCGTATTATCAACTAACCTTTATCATTCCTAAGGTAGTGGACCCGTAATAGTTCTGCAATGAGTCGGGAGTAATGAACTCTAGCAGTGTTAACCGAGGTTTCCTAATGATTATATTAGGAAAACTCGGTTAACATTGTTAAAGAACATGTGGTCCGAAATGTTGCGGAACTATTACGGTTCCACTACCTTAATTCAAATAATTTTTCAGGCTATGTACTAACAGTTAGTTACATCGTGAAATTGACATTCACCTCAATCATAACCATTCTTAATCGCTCACTCAGCCCTCCATTCATTCATTCCAAACATTCACTCAAACCATTCAAAAACGCTCAAACCCATTGAAAAATATAGAATGAACAATGTCATTCAATTTATTTTTGATAGAGCAAAAAATCTCGAGTTCTTGGAGAAAAATAGGAAGCTATGCATAGAACTTGTATGCATTTTTTATTGAAGGGAGGTAATCAATATCGCTAATTTTGTTCACCCTGAACAAAATTTGCGATATAAGATTACCTCCAATTACATTCACACAAACGCTCTCCGCACATTCATTAAATTTCATTCCTAAATCATTCCAAAATCATTCACCTTATCAATTTCACAATGTTGTTAACTGTACACACTTCAAGCAGTCTAGTCCAAGTATTTCCTATAATTAAGTATGAAACATGTTTTGAAAGTGGCCTTAGACTGCTAATCTGTACAGGCTGATCTTAGTCCATACATTCTACAAGTCTCAATTTTGGCCGTAACATATTTCACGAGCTTACTTTTGAATATATGTTTCAAATTTAAATATACGTGTATGTCAATAAACTGTGTTGTTGACAATAATGTGTTTCACTACACGACAGTACGGCTAGTCTGGTACAATCGTCGAAGCAAAAAAGGTATTTTTTAGTTGATGATGACGTCGTATAAAAGCCTTACACAGGAAGCCCTGGATCCCAACATGCAGTCCGATATTATGACAGTAGGGTCCCAGTTTTAAGTAGTACCAGTAAAAACGCTTAACTGGTCATCGTTGTGACGTAATGTGAAAAAGTTTGAGCAAAAAAACATCACTTCAACTAGATTGAAAACCTTTACTACCAATGTTGTTCAAATAAATGAAATGTATGTGAATGGGAAAGTCAACATACTGTAGTAGACCTAAGGAAGGCATCAATAACATTACAAGCTTCATCAAAAGGTAGGTTGAAATCGCACATAATCATCAGGTTTGAATAATTCGGGACTAGATCTTTCAGGAATTGAAAGAATTCTGTATTAAATTGAGGAGTAATAAGTGATGGTGGTCTATAAAGACCTAGGCATTGAAATGTTGAAATCGTTACCCTTTTATAGCTATTTCTAATTTGAATGAAATTGTTGATTTAATCTTTTTAAATGATTTTTGAGCGTTTTTGAATCGCTTGAGTTAGTGTTTGTAATGAATGAATGGAGCGTCTTGTCAGCGGTTTAGAATGGCTTTGATCGGAATAAGAGTCAATTTCACGATGTATTTAAGTGTACATCGTGAATATGCCATTCATATCAATCAAAACCAAATCAAATTCTTATCAGGGTTCTTAACCGCTCACAAAGCGCTCCTTTCATTTAGACATACACTCAAACCATTCGAAAACGTTCCCACATCACCTAGAATGATAAGACCAAAGTTAATGTAGCTAGAAAAAAAAATCGCACTTTCAAAGACATAATTGAAATCAAAGGCGTCTGATTGTTTCTCAAAAAAGGTAGCTATTTATAGAACTTGTATGCATTTTTCATTAATGGGAGGAGATAAAAATCGTTATTTTTTCATCCTGGACAAAATTTGCGATATTAGAATATTTCCCTTTAATTTCACTCGAAACTCACTCAGCGCACTCATTCGATTTCATGAAAACATCACTCTAAAATCATCCATCTTGTCAATTCACGATGTTGTTTACTGTATGTATCGGAAAGGTATTTTTTTTAGAATTTTATTTGACGAGACACTGGAATCAGTAAGTTCACGTGCCGATACCGCCCGGCCTTTTTTACTTAAATATCCGCGATTTTGGCTTATGCAAATCGATCAATTTTAAATGATTATTGTATTTTTTTCTTCGATATTAGCTTATCCTTAAAGGATGTTTTATGCATTCTATTCAAAATACAAAAATAAAAAGATCCAGAAGACTGTTCGCATTGATTAGTAAAATTCGTGAAAATAATCCATGTCCAAGATTATCATAGAGCATACCTAAAGACGTTACTCTTATTTCCGCGTTAAACTGTGTGACGTCATACATAAAATGGACGATGTAATGCATGAAATAATTGTTCCGGCATATTCGTAAGTTTGTAACTAGTTAAATATCGTTTCTATGACATTATTTCGCAGTTTCTGTTTTAATTTATACTTTAATCTATCTTTTTATGCAATAATAGCGTCAATTCACATTTTTCTCGGGCGTTTACATTTGCTGAGAACCTCAAAATGCTTTCACGCCCAAGTGCGATTTAACCATTTTTCGGGTCTCTGCAAATGTTAACGCCCTCAAAAACGTGAATTAACCCTGTAATATTTTATGAACAACAAACGATTTTTCAACTGATTCCATGCAACATATATGGCGAACTGTGATCTCACTTAAGGCGCGTCATTTGTCAAGTGCGTGACTAGCGACGTTACGACCTTGTAGGTTTCGCTTATATAACGCTTTATTTAATGAAAGGAGGGAAAGCGCGTTCTAATCTTTAGTAATTTTAGGGGGGAAATTATATAGCATATTTTAATATGAGGTAAGGCAAAGCGTCTGAAAGGGGTCGATAGTAGAGATCTACACTGTTTTACAGAATGCCATTTTTCGGAATTATACAACTCGAATTGAGTAATCAAGACAACTTTCATAGAGGCTGCTTTTAATATTGTGTAGGTTCTTACTGTAAATCTATCATGATGATTAGAATGTAAAGACCAGACGCCCCACTATAAACATTGTTTTTTTTGTTGAGCTAAAAAATAAATAAATAAAAATCGCTTGGAATCGAACCTATGACATCCTGGCGATGTAAAAAATGGAGCACGCACCAGACCACTTGGCCACGACTAATAGATAAAAATATATATATTTTTTTAATCGAAAAACGCAAAATAGAAATTCGTAGATTAGACCATAGGCCCAATCTGTACTCTCGTTGAATTTTAATGTAGCTTTTAGGAGAAAGAAAATTCGCGTAACAATTTAAGTTCAATTGATTTAAATTGATTAAAAAAAATGGTTTTGTCTATCTATGAAGTGATGATATTTTCGCATTTTCTGCTCTTAAACGCGAGGTGTGGTAAAGGCTATTTAATTGTCAGAAAATGTAAATAAATAGTAGAAACACTTGGTTTTATACTAAATATTTGACAGAAGAAATGTCCATTTTTCCTTATTTGGACATGCTAGTAGCATTTATGTTATCTAAATGATTAGGGGTGAAAATCACATCTGTTTTTCCAGTTAGTGACTTCGCAACCAAATAGATGACAGTAACGGCTTCTTTTAACCTGTCAAGCATTCGCAATGTTTTACTCTTTACTCAACAATAAGAGATGAGAGCGAAGCACAACAGAATTGCAGTTTTGCTCTAAACCGAGGCTTAAAGGCTACTGACAAATGCGTACACCAATGAATGAAAACGCCGTGCTTTATCGCACACATCCACATAACGGTAAGCCGGTGTTGAATACCATTCGACACCGGTATTGAATTATATTGATAGAATAATGTAATATTGTATATCACCTACCAGATATGATCCTAATCTGCAATATTATGATACATTTCTTTATGATTTTCCGTCCTTGCCCATCCATTATTCGAAATCATTTGAAATGCATTGTGGTTAGGGGCATTGAAATATATAAATGCTTAATGTGAAAAATGATTAATTATTCAAGAGGCACTTTACTCGTTAAAACTAAAAATCAACGGTCGTGATTAATGTCAGGAGAAAAGCAGACCGGAATTAAAATTGGCACTTGGCACAGTAAAGAACGTAATCTCTCAGTGACCCAGTCATTCGAAAACGCACTAGACTCGTTCATATTTACCCACAACTTTATTCAAATCGAACAAATGATTCACAATTGAGCCTGTGGGTGACATTTTCAACAATTTGAAACCCTCAGTACAGGTTTACCTTGGTTTATTTGACCCGAATTTGACCTTTGTGGTAAAAATACTTAAATAACAATTACCGACATATTTTATCAATTAACAAAATGTATATTACATTCAATACCGTTTGTTATTCATTCCTATGAAAGCATATGCAAAACCAAGTATCACACCCTAAGAACTGTTACAACGAACAAATACCTCTGCATGAAAACATGTTATGGATTCGCAATGAAAACTGTTAAGGCGTCTGCTAAATTGTTGAAATACATGTCGGTTTCGACATTATTTGTACATCCAGAAGACACGTTAGACTTTTTATATATTCCTATCCCATTCCTGAGAATATGAATAATCCCGATCGAAATATTTTTGATATTGATATTTCGGCAAAAAAGAGTTTTGATGTAAATTTGATCGAAAAACAGTGTTTCGTCTACTTCTTTTTAGAATTTTAGAAGAGAAAGAAGAAATACTGAAACTTTTTTATATGTTTGGCGTTAAAACACCTTAGTTTTCTCTATTATACCCGTTATCTAAAAGGAATGTCTTCTGTTTCCAAACTTATATGCACTATTTCAATTTTATGAGTATGTTACGAACTCTGCATAATTCTTTTGGTATGTTACAGTATCTTCCCTACAGCGTTACAACCTCTGTCATTGATATTGCATACAAAAACCCCCGTTTTCTTGACGCCAGGTTTTTCAAAAAACACAAAAAGAAAGCGCAACGAAATCCGAATTATCTTATACCTAGATCTGTTCTGCGAAATACGAGGTAGACAGGAAGAAAAGTCCCAAAACTTGATTTAATGCGATATATCTAAAAATAACACTCTGATCTCCTTTTTTAATTTATGAAAAACAGTATGCCTTCCTTCTGTTCAATTATATCTGTCTTACATTCAGGATAAGAAAGCACTCTCAAATGTTAATTATACGAATGCCTATACATGGTTGTCTATTCAACATCGTAAAACGTTCACCTGCTTTAAATGAAAGGTATCTTGTCAAGAAAGTGTAAGCTTAAAATCCCCATATCGGAATGGATTGAACATTCTCAAAATCATCGGTTTAAATCTCTTCTTCAAATGACGGTGTTCGGTCAGCATTTCTCCAGTATGAAATTTTCCAATATGAATCTACTTTTGCCGTTTTCAAAAAATGTAATAAATGGGTCGTGGTGCCTATTTTATACCTAGACCTGTTTACAAATGGGTAACATCAGCCAAGTGCGTTATTTCAGTTGCTTTTGAAATTCTAAGGAAAACATAACCCTGAAGTGAAATCATTTGAAAATATAAATCTAATCGCAAAAAGGTCCTGTTTCGCATTTTGGTTGAAAATGGACACTAATTTGCATTGAAGTTAATACGAGATTTGAAGGGAAAAGAACCTTTATTTGGTCTGTATGAAAAGTCGATCAAACCTTCTGAACTATATCCGAGATTTGTACAAAAAAGGTCAAATCAGCTAGCCATGATCTGATCTAAAATATTTTCTGAGAGGATAGACCCGCCGAATTACTAGTTGATTATAGTTTTTAAGTTAATCGAAACCACATGACGTCCACGAAACCTGGGAAGCCCTAACGCCTCCTTCCCTGCGAAAAAGTTCAAGAACTGGTTCTAGAACGTGAATTGGCAATTCAAGAACAGTCGAACTAGCTATTGAACCAGTTCTAGAACTAGTTCTTGAACTTCTTGTACTAGATATCGAACCAGTTCTTAAATTTGAGTTCAAGGGTTGGGATAATTTTACCAATTATCATAAGGCTCTTTTTGCATTAATACTTCACCGCCCTGACTCTAACGCTACAACGAGTATATTGTAACCAAATTTTCTTGTTGTTTCCATCTGATGTTGGTATAATCATTACGTGGAAGTTTGAAGTAAATCTGAAAGAGATTGTGGACTCTTTTGGGACAATAAGTGTATGTTAACAGACGGGCAGACGGATAGACATTCGAACAGACAGGAAATCATAGCTAGAATAGCTAATAAATCCCATTCAAATACATAAAACATAGGAAATGTTTTCCATAAGAATCTGTAACCTATATTAGTGATGTAGTTACTATACTGTAACACTCTCTGTCATGCACCGTAACATATATTTTATTATATTTTTTCGATTTTTTTTATTTTCAGTTGTGATAATAGGGAGGAAAAATATTACCAATTATTCGATTGGAATTATTGTTTGAGATTGCATGAATTTCCAATATGAAACGCAATCTAAAAGCTTATAATGCCTTTACTTTGAAAAATGACACACATTACTTCTAATTTCCCTTTTATCTTCAAAGTTCTAGTTATTTGCAGGATAAGATATGAAAGTAAATGATTTTGCGGGGTATCTGACTGTAAAAGCTACACTTGTCTTTTTTAAATTCGATGGATAAAAGATATTATTTTGAAAGTTGTAGCGTTTTTGTTTTCCGTGAGTACAGAAATCGTGACTGTTTTCATTGCGAATCCTTAACATGTTTTCATGCAGAGGTATTTGTCCGTTGTAACAGTTCTTAGGGGGTGAGTATGAATAAACAGATTGTTATTCGTCTAAATAGCAGAGATCAGATTCCTGTCAATAAAACCACGCTATAGCGTTGACAGCTACAATTTGTAATTAAAAAGTTACTTGATGGTATTCAAATACATTGAGACCTTATCTATTTACTAATTGTGAATACTCTGGTAAGACTGTGCGAATGCACAGGCTGGTCAGAGTCTTTACTTTGCATATATTACAACTTGTTGGAAATCACACGCACAGGCTCAATTTTAAACTGATATTTATTTAGAATCCTTCTTGAAGACATGCAGATATTGTAATAGAAAAAAATCGTAGTTTAATTTAAAGGGAAGCAATAAAATATCAAAAAGTTTGTTCCTTTTGGACGACATAGGGGATTTAGTATTAACCCACCCCATCATTTTATTCAAAGCTCACTCAACACACTTGTTAATTTCTTAAAAGTGTTAATTTTAAATAAACCTTGAAATTGGCAGTGCCATTGGCTGCCAAATTTTCATGTTGTTCATGAGAGTTTCGATTGATTGCGATGCGAAGTCAGCCATTTGAACTCCTGCCTGAAAATTTGTCAACATCTAAATTGGGTCAAGTGGGTCACAACCAGGTCAAGGGGTCAAATCTTAGTTAATTCTTCAAGACACTCATGAGGCCATACTTTTGCTCAATAAACCTGAAATTTGGTCAGAATAATTGTTTATAGAAAGTTTGGACTGGTTCGAAATTGGGTCAAGTGGGGTCAAAAATGAGGTCAGCGGTCAAATATACGAAAAAGATTGTTTGTTTGTGATCGTAGGCGAAACCAGGATTTTGAATATATACGCACTCAAAAGGCGACCGTCATATATATAGGATAAGGCGATATGTTGAGTGTGACAATGTCCTTCGTCCGCTCCCCTTTTCTATAATTTGAGCTAGAATGACGATCGTCCATCAACGACATTTTTCGAAAGAGGATATATTTCTATTACGTACTTGCGTAATGTGAGTTATGATAATTACGCCGTTGGTGGATATGATAAACGAAATCATCCAAAAACTTAGATCTGATAGACAAATTTATCCTGTCACTAGCTGTAAATATTGCCTGATAGAAGGGGGTATGATAAACTTGTTGATATCAGGTCACTTGATCACGTGACAGCTTTATCATGTCACTTGGTCACGTGACCTGCCGGATCTTCTTTTTGCGGCTATTAGGTCTGAAAACAGTCCTCTCTAACATTTTTTCTTTTGAATCTGAGTGTCTATTTCTAATAAAAAACATTTCACTCGATTCTCATATATTTTTAAAATCAAGTCGCGACCATATCGATGACGTAGGACATGACTGATGACGTAATCTATAAAATTGTGATGAAGCTTATCTTGGTGTTTACATTCGATCTCGAAAACTGTCAGGATTTTAAAACATTTATCTGGACGGATTCAACGCAGATATTATTCGCATGAGGAGGATTTCGGAGATAGTAGCTTTGCATCTGATCTCAATCTATGTCCATCCTCTGATTTAGAGC
This sequence comes from Fragum whitleyi, assembly GCA_948146395.1. NCBI lineage: Eukaryota > Metazoa > Mollusca > Bivalvia > Cardiida > Cardiidae > Fragum > Fragum whitleyi. Next base: position 46,790,758 of record OX411551.1, on the reverse strand, counting down.
AAGGAAGGCATTGAATTGAGATTTGCTTTTAGCTGCATGACAACAAAACTTCGGAGAAAAAAGGACGTTTGAGATTGCGAAAATCACCAGATTAATATCTTCTCAATCATTAAGGTATGAAAGTATTACAGTTTTCTTTTGTTAAATATTTTCTTGCTACAGCATTAGAATTCCTTTCAATTATCGAGTTCTTAGGCCGTTAGCGATCACTCAAACTCCTCCACCCATTCACCCTTATGACGAGGACTCGCCGATATCGAAGTTGTAAATCGGGATCGGATTGTATTTTCGTAAATAAATAACGATTAGAGTTTAGAAAAAGATTGTAACAGGATAAATAGAATAGATGATAGGTGACTTGAGATGGAAAAGTTTATCGGGCTCGGCTCACCAGATAAATTCCTACGCCTTGCCCGATAAACTTTTCCATATCAAGTCACCAACCATCTATTCTCTATCTATGTCACCGTCGCCAAGAAAGCGAAATGAGCCTGGAATACATTTAAGGCGATAATAGCGGTAATAATGATATCGCCCCATAATACGGTTGAAAGCAGTTGGCAAAATATTTTGAAAAGGTGAGCAAGACCAGATATATACAAATTCAGGTATCATTTAAAATATTCGGAAACATATTGTTATCTTGAACGCATGACAGCAATCTGGACAACTTCGATCAATCCAGTTGTTAAAGATTAACATCGGAAGTACCCCGAGGTCCGATCTTAGATTGGTCGAAAGAGTTGAAAGCCTGTAGACTGGTCCTACTGTAGACTACTAAACATGAGTCACCAGATGAACCAGTCTAACAAAACGTATGACAGGACCGCGAAGTTTTCGGGACATGACCGCCACATAGATCACTTGATTGCCACATTAAGGGAAAGGCGAAGCACAAAAAAATTAGTAACCTATCTTCGAGCAGTTATAGTCAGATAGTGAGCCGTCCCTGAATATCCAAAATTGTTTTACCAGATCTTTTAATCTAACACTTACAATACTTTTAAAATTTGGCACCCTAACCAATGACTAACAGGTATTATTCCAGCACAGACGCGCACCTGCCAGTAATACCCGAAAGGGGAGTGAGGCAGTATATAAAGATAGATAGAAAGCATCCTAGAGAACGTTTCGAGGTCTTTAATGAATTCATTCATTTAAATTACACGTATATTAATAAAAATTTTCAACTACAACTTATTAATTGTCCACAACAACATGAGTTGAGAATTTATCCGACGTAGAGATTATGTAATACGTGTTATAAATAAAACGGAATGAAATTGTGTTGCGAATTTAGCCAAGGAATAGCAATTCCAACATAGATCTATGTCGATATTGCTATTCCTTGGCTAAATTCGCCTGAGAATTTGATTTTTTTTTCGTGACTGAAATCGTAAATTCACCGGTTGATTGACTATTCCGCTAACTTGCGAAGAAGATATAACTGTTAACTCGGAAAAATCTCACTAGAGATCTGCAATTTCGAGAGAGTGATCAAAGATCCATTGTACATTGAAAATGATAGGAGATGACGGTTTCTCGAACCGCACTCTTTCTTGTGGAACTATACTCTGACCTGTGATGTAGAGGTTAAGAAATTCGCCGAATGTATAAAGAGACATGTCGAGGCAAAATGCCCTCGAAATTGTTTTCAATTCTTTGTCAACTCGTTTTGAAATAAAACCCCGTTTTGAAACAAAACTGTTTCGCATTTAAAGAAAAAAAGATCACAATGTCGTTTAATGCTATATCAATACCATTTAGGTTTCTGGTACAGTTACTAACATCGTAAAATTGACAAGGTGAATGATTTTGGAATGATTTAGAAATGAAATTGAATGAGTGTGTGGAGCGAGTTTTAAATGAATTTGATGGGAGGTAAACCTATATCGCAACTTTTGTTCAGGATGAACAAAATAAGTGATATTGATTACCACCCATTAATAAAAAAACGCGTACAAGTTCTATACATAGCTTACTATTTCTTCAAGAACCAATGAGAAGCTAATAATTTGAATTATGTCAGTTAAATCGCGATTTTTCTATATCAAAATTTATTTTGAATGACGTTGTTGATTCTGTATTTTTTAAATGGGTTTGAGCGTCTTTGGGCGGTTTGAGTGAGTGTTTGGAATGAATGAATGGGGCGCTGAGTGAGCGATTTAGAATGATTTTGATTGAAGTGAATGTCAATTTCACGATGTCATTATTTTCAACATTATGACAATTCCTTTTTTTCAAGTCAGATTACCAATGACAATCCCCTTTTAAATATGATATATATATATTTCTAAACCCGTTAAATATTTAATTAAAAAATTGTTGTTAACAGCTCAATCCGTTTTTTAAATACCCCGGTTTGAAGTACGCTTAAAGTACGACGACCACCCCTACCTAGTGTATCTTTTATAGCTGTATTTCTGAAATGAACATATTAAAACCTAAAACCATTATCAATCTGTTGTAAATTAACGTGTGTTTTCAAACCAAGAGCTTTAATTTAATCAGATGCTGGGTTTTTGAATGACAGAAAAAGTTCACGCATTTTTGGGACAACCCTCGTATAACATTGAAATGAAATGAGAGGATGTACAACTTACTTTAACCCTTTGCTGTTTAATCCCTGCTTTTTACGTGCCTGTGATTTTATGATTGAGAAAACATTGTGAAAAAAGAAGAAATTGCTTTTGACAAGCAATTTCTTCATTTCCCACACTTTTTTATACCCTACTGAATGGTTATTTTTCAAATTAAATCCACTTTAAATTTTCGTCTGCAAAACCTTTGAATTTGGACAGGTCAAAAATTTTGAAAAACAGGAAAGGTTTGATAAGTTGGTCGGTAGGGGACTCATACATCATTTTTTTGTTACTTTGACAGGTCTTGTATACATATTTTGAGAGGATGAATTGCAACGCAAACATTTTTTTCCTAACAGGTCATACGAAATACCGTTGTTTTTGCTTAAAATCCTTGCCATTTATTTCAAAAGGAGTTTTTATTTCAAAGTGAGTTGGTTAAGAATTCAAATTCGATTTCGAGGGCAATTAGTAAAACGACGACCACTTTGAAATAGATCAAATAATTGATTTTGATTCCGAAAAAATGACCATATTTTGTCCAAAGCAGAATAATGTGGTTTTGAAATTTGATTGTAATGACAATTTTGCAATGACGATCTTCTTTGAATCAGAAATATTTTTCCTAAGAATTACGATTATTTCAAAACAGGTTAAACAAATATTTTAAAACGCGTTGTAATCGATTAAACCCATTTTGAAAAAAAATCTTGGTTTGGAACAAACTTACGGTGCATTATTGAAATACAATGAGAAATTCTACAAATATCTTTATCAGTCGTTTGAGGGAAGATTCAAATACTTACTCTTTTCAACACTAACCATTTTGACAGATCTATCTTGGTATACTAACCGTAAAGTAATGTCAATATGGTGTTGGGTTGGTTTATCGCAAAGTATCATCCAAGGTGTTTTTATGATTGTCGTTGTTGTTATTTTTAGCTACCAAAGCTTGCAGCAGCTTAACCGATAAATCAAAGAATGGTTTCGCAATAAAAAGTAGTTTTCCCTTATTTTTGCATACCTATTTCTGCAGTTTTAACCCCCGTCGTACTTTAAGCTCGTAAGGGCAAATCGGGCTTATGGTGAGCTGTGTGATCATTAGATATCCTTCGTACGTCGTTCGTCATCAACTCTCTTTAGTGTTTATATCATAGGGGCGACAATTCATGAATATTGGATAGTAATGTTTGTCAGGTCATTAAGAAGAACCGTATGAATTAAAATTTGAAATATTCCATATAAAAACACAAGAAAAGGATACCTGTTGACACTTCTTTACATTCTTAGGGCCATACATTTAGCGCATTTATGAAGAAACTTGTTCAGCATGTTAGTCAAAATGATAAAACCTTCTGAAAGAGCAAGGTTCATCTGAAAATACAAACGCAGGGACATGAAATTTTGGCTCATCCGTGGTGAACAATGAACAGAAAACTTTTTTTTTATGTCAGAAAGGGGACTCGATTAGAAAATGAGACCATTTGAATAGAAAAAGGGAAAGAAAATCGGGATTTATGAACATTTTTCACACTCACGGTTTTACAGTGTATTGGAATGTGGATTTCAAAGAAAGCAAATGTGTGCAAGGTAATGACTTAGCTTAACCAGAATTTTCGCTATGCACACTACATTGCACGGTCACTTGGATGAACTATTTTCAATCACAAACTCATTCGAAGTCGCTTTATTTTGACCCTGATATTGTATCATAATAAATTTTTAAAAGGAAGATTACTTAATTATCTGTGCTTTGCTAGCTTTCAGTACTTTCTGTACTTTGATTTGTATTGTTAAAGCATTATACAAAATGTTGTTTTCCTGAAAGGAGATTCATTTAATTTCAAAACGGTTTTTTATTTCAAAGCGAGTAGGTATCGAACTGGTTGCTCTTGCTGATACAAGTGGTCTTTGTGATAATTTTGGCAACGGTGTTTTTCCTCCCCTGGTATCGGGTTCAAAACTACGCTTTATTGGAATTTTATACTGTATTTTGAAAATCTGGAAACAAATTTTCATCGTGGTTTAGGACAAAAAATCTACAGTGTACAATTCACTTCTATATATTTACAAATCTTTGCATCTGAGATGTCGCTTTATGATTCAGCTGAATGTGGTGTTTTACTGATTAAAAAAGGAATATTCCCTTAGTGTGACTGTATTACGAACGAAAAAAAAAGTATGAGCAAGAAAAAATAAGCGTGTCTAAGATTTGAACACATAGATTAATGATTGAAAGCGATGCATTTTACCGACTTCGCCATCACCTTTGGCCTTTACTCGAAGGTTAGATTGTTTAATAATAAATATTTTACTAACGGTTTATGCAATTAGAAATCGGAGATCTTCAGAAGATATGCGGAATATGCACAGAGTCTCAGCCAAATAAGCCAAATAATACGCATTTAAATATAAAAATATATATCAATATTTGGTTAAAAGGTTAATGTACCAAGACTAAATGAGCAATCTCTTATATTTCCGAGAAGCAAATAACTTTCACAAAGTTCAATTTTTAAAAACAAATTAAATCGATTTGATACAAAACGACCAACTAAAACTTATTCACCTTTGGCTCTACCCCTTTGCAAATCAGAACTATTTTGTGGAGGATATTTTGTTTTTCCTTAAATTACAGACATAAGTAGGTTTGATGTGCTGAGAATTAAAATGAATACAGACGGACAAATTCGTCATATTGTTAACTGTTTCCACATCACACAGATCATATCAAATTGTTGGAAATGTCAAGCACAGGTTCAAATTATTTCATAAAAATACACTAAGCCGAGGATGGTAAGCTCAGTCGGTAACACGTCTGACTCTCGTTCCTGAGATCGGGATTTTGTTTTCTACCGAAATTTCATCAAATATTTGACAAAAGTCAATGTGGCTTGTGTGAATTGTCTCCTACCAATTGTTGAATGATATTTCTAGGTTGGATGGACAGCTGTTGGCTGAATAAAACTTGATTGTGCTTTTTTGAGAAACTGCCGGAAAAAAAACGTGGGTGCACCAGCCGTCGCGGTATAACTGCAATACCGTTGAAAACGATGTTATATTCCGTTCAAACTAGACAGATAATCCTGGCCTCAAACTCTTATTTATGAAGTTCGTATTATTTATTTGAGCCGAAAAGAGGCTTAAAACTAGGTCATAAACGTTTAATCTGTAAGAATAAAAGATAACACAACTATATATAGCCTCCTATTGAATTTATCATTTTCGAGGCGGTCAGCTTGTAAACCACTAAGAATGGACATTATGATCCAAGACACAGTTGCTTACAACTTTATTCTTATTCTTATTCAAGGCGGTCAGACGAAAAATTTCATATTTTCTTCTCCGGTGTATTCCTTTTGTCAACTCGCAAAAAAGGATACAATAATCTTCAAACAATTACGGTGTTTCTACGAACCCCTTAAAATATGATTAGAAATGAAATGGTTTATAGAAAGCACCATTTATTAAATACTAAGGTTGCCTTCTGTGCCTACACAGAGTGTTCCCTTAAGGGTGTGCATGGTGATCCGTTATGTCATAGAATAAAAACTTTTTGAAAGACAAGTGCAATCTTGCCTTTGGGTTGTTGTTATACTATATAAATATAACTTTTACTGATAGACATAGTTTAAAAACACCGAATAAAAACTTTAATTAATGAAAATTGGATAAAAAATTGAAGGTCTTCTGTTAAGCGCTACTTAGACCATCTGATGTTTTAGGCGACCATCTTGAAACGGACCTGAAGCCGGTTTGGACTAGAAATTTTGAATGTAAAATGTTTATTTGTGGCTCAGCCCAAAAGTATCAAATACCAAGGGCGTAGCTCCCATTACGCTTAATACGCAATTGCGTAATACAAATAAATCCTCTTTCGAAAAGATTTCGTTGATGAATGATCATAACATCGAAACTACAGCTTATTCAAGCTGTATTTACGATGTTTGATTATTCACCAACGCTCAAACGCTAGGATGGAAGGCATTGGTCTTTAGTCACAGTCCACATATCGCCTTTATCTTGTATATTCTTTGGTGGTCGCCATCGAAATGCGTAAAAATCAGAATCCTAGCTACGCCTATGAATACCTCGTTATTTTCCACAAGTTTTAACAAAATGCGTTTCCTTTGTGGTTCAGTATATATTTACAGAACAGCTTCTAGAACACAGCAAGTCTAAATCTTCCGCGTTTTCTAGAGTCGCATAGGCAGTGAAAAAATCTATTGGTGTTTTATTTTTTGTATCCGGTTGACTTATTCATGCGATTTGACAAAACCGCGTTTCACGAGATCCGAGCATGTGTACATTTGGCACATTGGTTAAATGTAGACCCATTTTTAGCTCCACTGGCCGAAGGCCAACGAGCTGTTGTCATGGCGGAGTGTCCGCCGTGCGTCCGTGCGTAAATTTTTTCTTTAAACTTCTTCTCCTCCCAAGCAATGGGCGGATTTTAACGAAACTTGTTAGAAATGATCCTTGGGTGACCCCCTTCCTAAATTGTTCAAAGAATTTTGATTTACACCTAATATGGGAGTGGCAGGGCGGGGCATTTTTTTCACTTTGAAATCTTTAAAAATCTTCTTCTCCCAAACCATTTGGCCGATTTCAATGAAACTTTACCAGAATGTTTCATGGGTTATTCTCTACTTAAATTGTTCAAGAAATTTTGATTGGCCCATAAATATGGGCGTGGCAGGGCGAGGCTTATTTTGAGTCCGAAATCTTTGAACGACATCTCCTTCTGAACTACCGGGCTGATTTCAATGAAACTTTACCAGAATGATCCTTGGTAGACCCTTGACTAAAATTGTTCAATAAATTTAGATTGGCCTGTTAATATGGGCGTGGAAAGGCGGGGCCTATTTTGAGCCCGAAATCTTAAGTCACATTTCCTCCTGAACTTCTTGGCTGATTTCAATTAACTTTACCAGACTGTTCTTTAAGTGGCTCTTTAAAAAAATTATATGCTTAAATTTGATTGGCCCATAAATATGGGCGTGGCAGGGTGGGGCTTATTTTGAGGCCAAAATCTTTGAACGATATCTCCTCCAGAACAACTCGGCCGATTTCAATGAAACTTTATCAGAATGTTTCTAGGGTGACTCTTTACTTAAATTGTTCAAGGAATTTTGATTGGGTCATAAATAAGGGCGTGGCAGGCGGGGCCTATTTTGAGACAGAAATCTTTGAACGACATCTCCCTCTGAACCTTATGTTTTAATAAGATGGATGACAGTTAATCATCATAAAATAGGTCTTAGGAGATTTCAGTGTTAATGTATTCATTTAAAGTTAGCCTTATTTAATGAAAGTCTACAGGTGTTAAGGCCAGTGGAGCGATACAGGCCCTCTTGTGCCGCTTGTTTACGCAAAGTGGCTCTCTTTTCCTTCGTACATGTTCATCCAACGATAACACATAAATAAACATTCTCAAAAATATTTTCAGCACTATGGTGGCATATTTCTGACACGAACTACAGGATAGCGGTATCATGACAATATTACGGTAAGATAAAGTTTCCAGGAAATTTTATCTCGTATCTCAAAATTTTCTCAGTAATTCTATCAAGATACTTGTACCAAGTATCTTAGTTTTTTCTACGAAATTCACCCTCTTCTGTCATGAAGATAATACTACCATGAATAAAAACTGATATTCGCAGGAAATATATCTATATAGCCGCTTTTGGATTCATATTATTTTAAAACTTTGGCTAAAAGTATTTCAAGTATTTACATACAGCTAACAACATCGTGAAATTGACAAGGTGAATGATTTTGGAACGATTTTTAAATAAAATTGAATGAGTTTGTAGAGCGAGTTTTGAGTGAATTTGAGCGAATTTAATGGGAGGCAATCCTATATCGCAAATTATGTTCAGGGTGAACGAAATTAGCGATATTGATTACCTCCCTTTAATAAGATGTGCGTCCAAGTTCTATAGACAGCTTCCTACATCTCCAAGAACGTATGTTACGCTAACAATTTGAATTTTGTCAGTGAAATCGCGATTTTTCTCTTAAAAAAAATATTTTGAATGATTTTGTTGATTCTATATTTTTAATGAGTTTGAGCGATTTTGAACGTTTGAGTGAGTATTTGGAAGGAATGAATGGAGCGCTGAGCGATTTAGAATGGTTTTGATTGAGGTAAATGTCAATTCAACGATGTATCTTCCTGTACATGAAAATAAAGTTATCGAGATGAGTTTTCTTTTTTACAGAAGTAGACATTTCTATCCAAAAGATTAATAGCTTGATGTCAGTAGTTGGCACTTAGCCTTTGAAATGTGAGATAGCATATATCAATATCACAATAGTTTTACCAAGAAAAAATTGATCGGGATAAAATTTAATGGAAACTTGAAATTATCATGATAGTTTTCAAATTATCATAATACTGCCATCTCGTATCTCGTGGCAAAAATATGCCACCATACGCTGCAACCAAATTTAGAATTCGTCAACAACGGTTCTCAAATAAATCGCTCTCAACCGATTTTGCTTTCATCTTAACCCTGGTTGGAGACGTGGACACCGACGTCGTTTTACGTAACTATGTATTCGGAAAAAACGCCTCCACTCGCTTCTTACGTTTGGAAGCTCAAACGACGATTCAGCAAAAAATAACTCTGGAATAAAGGCCGCAGAAAGGGTTTTTGTTTTATCATAACGTTAAATAAAAAAAAAAAAAAAAAAAAAATCGACAACGAGTCCATTTCTTTTCTTTATTTCTCAAATGGGGTTGAACTAAAATTTGAAATATATGTTTCATCTAGATATTTTATATACACAATCAAGATATGGAAACAACAAATGGTAATGTTTTGCAAATTAATGAATTTATTAAGATAGAAAGAAAATGACAGGTGTTTAGTGCAGCAGAGTAAATATATTTCATTGATTGTTTAACTTTATTCAAGTGTTGTTGTTTTCAACCAAATAAACGTAGTGTTTAAATCTTCGGTAGTTTCGCTTTTGAATGAATTCAACAGGTGACAGCCAAGATATGGCGACGAGAACGCATCTTTAAACACATTGGCACTGAAGCAGTCGACTCTGTTATAGCAATGAGCCGCACACAATGCTGGACTGATGACCAAGTAGGTTTGTGTAATCTCCCCTGTCCCTCGGTGAAACTTGTCGACGAAGAACACATTGCCTAAAAATTGACGAAGTTATACATATATATATCAGAAATTAACATTTTATTTGATTCTTATTCAATTATACAGTAAACAACATCGTGAAATAGACAAGGTTAATGGTTATGGAATGAAACTGAATGAATGTATGGAGTGACTTTTGAATGAATTTAATGGGAGGTAACCCAGTATTGCAAATTTTGTTTAGGATAAACAAAATTAGCAATATTGATTACCTCCTTTTAATAAAATATGCATACAAGTTCTATAGATAGCCCCTATTTCTTCAAGAACCTATCAGACGCTTACAATTTCAATTAAATAAGTGAAATCCCGATTTTATTCCCAGCTACAATTATTTTGAAAAAAGTTGTTGTTATATGTTTTTCAGTGAGTTTGGAGCGTTTTTGAATGGTTTGAGTGAGTGTCTGGAATGGATGAATGGAGCGCTGAGTGAGCGATTTAGAATGGTTTTGATTGAGCCAAATGTCAATTTCACGATGTAATTAACTGTATATAGAATCGTCGTGAAATTGACAAGTTGAACGATTTAAGATTGCTTTTTATGGCTGTGTTGAACGATTTTCTTTATGAAATTTAAGGGAGGTTAACCAAAATGTAATACCTTTGATTAAAAAAAATGAACACTTTTCAATTTGGGTGCCTTCACGTACTAATCAGGCACCTAAAATTCCACACCAGCCAAAAGATCGATTGATTTCAACCTTTTTTTTTTTTTGTTTTATGGAAATTTTTAAGTCAATGTTTGAGACGAATGAATGGATTGAAGAGTGATCGATTAAGAATGGATTTAATCAACTTGAAAGAGAAAGTGAAATTTCAAGATGTTACTAATTGTAGTAACATCAAGTAACATCGTGAAATTTAAATTCACCCAGATGAAAATTCCAAACGCTCACTACCGTTCCATTCGATTCATTACAGCTCAGACTCGCCTCGAAAAACGCATTATTAAAATCTATCAAATCATTGCACGATTTAATTGACTAATTTGGACGTGTAATTCTATTTTATACAGTTAACAACGTCGTGAAACAGACAAAATTAATGACTTTGAAATGTTTTTCAATTGAATTTTAGCGAGTGTGTTGAGCGAGTTTTGAATGAAATTACAGGAAGGTAATCCAATATATCGAATTTTGTTCAAGATGAAAAATAGCGATATTAATTACCTCCCTTTAATAAAATGTATATACAATGTATATACAAGTTTTATAAATAGCTTCCTATTTCTTCAAGAACCTATCAGACGCTTACAATTTGAATTATGTCATTGAAGTCAAAATTTTGCCAAGCTTTTTTGTTTTTGAATTACATGGGTGTTGATTCTATATTTTTTCAGTGAGTTTGGAGCGTTTTTTAATGGTTTGACTGAGTGTTTCGAATGAATGAATGGAGCATTGAGTGAACGATTTTAAATAGTTTTGATTGGGATGAATGTCAATTTCATGATGTAACTAGCTGTATTTCCGTTAAGACTTCAAACAGAAATCCGGAAGAAGGCTTTTCAGAGGTGACTGGTTGAAATAATGGAGTTTAACGCCGCTTTCAACAGTTTTTCAGTTATATCGCGGCGGCTGGAGCACCTTACAGTGGATACCTGGTATTTCTTTCACCAGATCAACCATCACATCCTTTCTTAGCTTCCAGCTAGTATCTCACATAGGTCTACGATTATCAACCCATTGGTGAGAGACAAATGGTCGGAAAGAATGAGTGTCGCCATCTGGGATTTTTTCTGAGGTGGGGATTGAGGCGAGTAATACAACGTCGATAATATCGTCCAATTGGAATACTTCCCCTTAGTTTTATTCAAAACACGTTTCTCCTACTCATTCAGTTTTATTCCGAAATAATTCAAAATGTTATTTATACGATGATGTTATATTTGACTGTATATTGTCATGTATTTAATTACATTATGGAATTGACAGTTATTCCGATCAAAATCATTCTTTACTGCTCACTCAGCGCTCCATTCATTCACTCACTCACTCAAATCAAATAAAAACGTTCAAAAATCTTTAAAATCATTTCGAAATCGACCAAGACTCTCATTTTTTTCAACCGTTCTAATTATTCCACGATATTGTTGGCTTGTGTGGATTTTTAGGTGTCCAAGTGGTCCATGAAGACACCTTAACAGAATATTACGTATATTTTATTAAAGGGAGGTAATAGATATAGCTAATTTTGTTCATCTTGAACAAAATTAGCCTTATTGGTTTACGTCTCTTCAATTTCATTCAAAACACGCTCTACACACTCAATTTCATTCCAAATTCATTCATCTTGTCAATTTCATTATGTTTTCAACTGTACCTTTTAGGAACACTTCAATTCTTCTTACCCAACAATTATTTGAATTTAGATTGTAAATTTAAATTGTGTTCGCACAGATTACTGCATACAGATTGTACCAGTAATTTGTTCCGATAAATTAGATTAAGCAAAATCTTAGCTTAATTTGTATCGATATATAAATTAGATTACGCAAAATCTTAGCTTGTATACGCTATACGCTCATAACATGCTATTTTATAACCACAACAGTTTGCACCGTTTTGAAGTCCTGAATGCAGGGCAGTTCTCATTCGGAACATCACTCGGTCATTTCCGTAAACTGCAACAGACCTCGGATGTATATAAGGCGGATTGGTATATAAGTTGGTAGAGCACCGGACTTCAAAACCATTGACGTTCGACCGCGTGGATTCGATTCCAGGGCTGATACATTAACAAAAACTAATTGTCTTTCGGATGAGACGTTAAACAGAGGCCCCGTGACACGGTGCTTTACATCGAGCACGTTAAAGAACCATGGCGGTTCTCAGCAGTTGTTTCGTCATGTATCCTTGCGCTATCCCCCAGAACAACTAACCGTCTTCTGGGGGCGTCTCTCGTATGGGCATTTGCTACGGTAGCGACGATAAATAAACGGAAATACACACAACAAAAATGTGCATTTGTTAGGCGGAAGCAGTGGAAGAAATTTATATTCTATACAGTAAATAACGGCTGAAAAATCTTGACTTTTGAGAATGACGTTTCTTCCCAAAAATTAAGTTTTTTTTCAGCCGTTATTTAAGAATCAAAAGATACTTATGTAAGGAGGATACGATGGTTTCATGTCTAAAACTAAAACGAGTAGCTTTGGCGACGTCGAATATTTTCACTCAAAGTTTCGGGGGCTAACGCAATTTTAAATGACGTCATCGAGCTTTTCAAAGGGTTTCCCGTATTTTTCTATAAAAAAAACCCGTCTATGTACATCCGAGGTTGATCGTGAAATTGGCCGAGTGGTGTTCTGAATGGGACAGTTCTGTGAGTGTTTTTGTTGTTCTAAATTTGCCACGTCAATAGAATGCTCGGTTGAGATAACAAAGGTATGATTCTAAATAGTATTCTTATTCATTATTACCCAAACTTCTTACACAATACATACTCTATTTGATATTGCCCACAGAAATTACTGAATTATTTATGTTAAAAGCAAGTTTAACTGTGCAATTAATCAAATTTGGTTTTAAGCTCAAGTAAACAGTTTTTGCACTATTTTTAAACCTGCTTCTATTTAAAAAAAGACAGTTTGTCCACATAAAAAATATACCAAATTGAAGCAAGCTGTAGATGAGCACAAGCAGACGCACAACATTAGAGGCCCGTCTTATAACAGAATAGCAAAAAACATCATGAAAAAGGATATTTTGCTCAAACAAAACAAACAACTTAAAGTAAACATTGTGCATGAACCATAAGGCTTCTTTCAAAAGAACTTCAGTAGTATCACAGTAGACTTCCGATCAGTTTCAACATCATTGAATCAAAAACAACATAATCGACAATCTAATTACAGCAGCTAAGCTTACGTAGGCTACAGTTAATAATATTGAGAAATTGACGAGGTAAATGTTTTGATGAGCGTTTTTTGAGTGGAAGTAAAGGGGGGTTACCAAATATCGCAATATTCAGGACGAACAAAATAAGCGATATACGAGGGTCATCCAAGAAATAGTGAGACTGGTTCTATATCTCGAAAACTAATTAAAACATTAAAAGGAAATTTTCCATGCATGTACATTATTTTCTCCTGCATTGATATTTCACATCAACCAATATGTTGTCATGACGTCGCGTTGATGACGTCACAAAGAATGACGTCATGACGTTCACCATGGCCAGATGATGTCAAAATAACAGAAGTGTTACGTATTTAAAGTATTTAATTTCAGAAAATTTAAGATGATAGAAACCCCGTTTTGCGATGAATATTATGCAGGGATAAAGTACTATTCACTGCACATTATTCTTATTGATTTTTTTTCATCAGTGGTAACATTCAATTTGAGCAAAAACTTCCTTTTTGTATTATTTTGATCTCAAAGACATTATTTTTCAAAGAAGATATTTGCATTTCAAAAGTTTATCAAGATTCTTTTGTTAAAGATGCCATCTTATATCTTCAAAAAAGAGATTTAATGCAAAATCTGTTGTCAAAACTTAAGATTACATCAATGTTGAATCGCATTTGGATACCCTCCCCCTTTTCAGAACGACGTTGTCAGATAAAAGGAAGGTATTAGTCATGAAATTTGACGTCATTTCTTTCGAAAATTATACAACCACTGTCCCACAGGTAGCCAACACGGGTGAGGATAGTGTAATTTTACCGAAAATTAACCACAAAAAATGTTCATACTATTTTTTTTTTATCACAATGTATAATATAGACAAGGTCCCGAACTACCCTCTTTTATGCAGAAAATCTAGTCGGTCGAGATCGCGCAACTCAACTTTACACCTATAAACCCAGGTTAAATATGATGCTCTACTTAAATTACTGGTTGCAATCTATAGAAAATATTTTTTCCTATCACTCACGATCTGATTCTATTCAGAAATGCCAACAATTCAGTTCATATTTACTTTTCGATTTGGAATCTGGAAGAAAACATTTCTGCAACGGCCATTTTTGTTTATAACCTTTTGACCAATCAGATAACCTGTTACAATTAAACTGTAGAATCAGGCTATCTGATTGGTCGAAAGCTTATAAACAAAAATGGCCGATGCAGAAATGGTTTCTTCCAGGTATCAAAATGAAAAGTGAATACCTATTGAATTCTATGCAATTCTGCAAAGATTTAGGTGGTAGGTGACAGGAAAAGATGTTATCTTTAGAATGCAATAAGTAATTTAAGCAGAGCATCGTATTGAACATGGATTTATAGGTGTATATTGGACTTGCGCGATCTCGGTCGACCAGATTTTATGCACGAAAGTGGGAAGTTCGGGACCTTGTCTATATTATGTATTGTGATAAAAAAATTAATTTAATGAAAATTTGTGATTAATATTTGGTAATATTACACTATCCCCGACCGTGTTGGCTACCTGTGCACTGTCCCACTTAGATATAAACCAGAAATCATTTTTGAATGTAAATTGGGTCGAAAACACCACCAGGTAGTTTGAAATAAAGTTTTTTTTTAAACATTGTATCATCAAAGTGTTAACGTGGCCATAAGATCATATGGTACCTCTTCCTGTTGCCTCGCAACAAGGGTTCCCATATAAAGTATGAAGGTAGGTTTCTGTCAAACACTGTAACACTACATAATAGTGGAACAATAATCTAATATATATTAACTTGTTAGGTATTATAGCACAAGTCTCACGTTTTAGCTCACCTGAGCACGAAGTGCTCATGTGAGCTATTGTGATCACCTTTCATCCGGCGTCCGTCCGTCGGTCGTCGTCCGTCAACAATTTCTTTAAACGACATCTCCTCCTAAACTACTTGGCCAATTTACACCAAATTTTACAGAAATGTTGCTTAGGTGGTCCCCTTCAAAAATAGCTAAAAGAATTGAAATCCATGAAAAACTCTGGTTGCTATGGCAACAAACAGGGAAATTTTAAGAAAATCTTAAAAATTCTTCTTCTTCTCAAGCAGTAGTCCTACAGACTTAAAACTTGGCATGGATGATCAGTTCATAGACCTGAATTTAAATAGCTAAAATCATATCTTTTGGGCCACCAGGTGCGGAGCACCAGGGGGGAGGGGGTAGTACTTTGGGTAAATTTTGTAATCTTTAATCTTCTTCTTCTTTGGAACCAGGAGCCCTACAGACTTGAAAATTGGCATGGATGATCAGCTCATAAACCTGAATAAAAATAGCCAAAACCATATCTGTTGGGCTGCCAGGTGCGGTGCACCAGGGGGAAGGGGGTAGTACTTTTGTGAAAATTTTGTAATCTTTAACCTTCTTCTTCTGATGAACTACGAATATTGGCATGGATGATCAGCATATGGACCTTTATAAAAATAGCTAGAACCATGACTGTAGATTCACCAGGTGCGGAGCACCAGGGGGGAGAGGGTAGTACTTTTGTGAAAATTTTGTAACTTTAACCTTCATCTTCTAATGAACCAGGAGCCCTACAGACTTCAATATTGGCATGGATGATAGGCATATGGATCTTAAATAAAATAGCTAAAAGCATGAATGTAGGGCCACCAGATGCGGAGCATTAGGGGGGAGGGGGTAGTACATTGGATCAATTTTGAAATCTTTAACCTTATTCTTCTCCTGGATCAGGAATCTTACAGACTTGAAAATTGTAATGGGTGATCAATATATTGACATTAATAAAAATAGCTAAAATCATGACTGTAGGGTCACCAGGTGCTGAGTGTCTTGGGGAGGGGGTAGTACTTTGGATCATTTTTGAAATCTTTAAACTTCTTCTAATGAACCAGGAGTCCTACAGACTTGAATATTGGTATGAATGATCAGCATATGGACATTAATTGAATTAGCTAAAATCATGACTGTAGATTCACCAGGTGCAGAGCATCTTGGGGGAGGGGGAGTGCTTTGTTGAGAGATTTGAATCCCTACAGCCTTTATATTTGACATGGATTGATCAACTCATTAAAGAAAACTTTGAAAGTCTCAGACTTAGCCTGTATATCTGGCATAGATTAGCTGATCACAGACCTTTTATGAAAAAAGCTTAAATAAATAATGACCAGGGGAGGAGCAGGGGGGGGGGAAATTATTTCAAATGTTATCTGATTGAATAAGTGAAAATCTCTTTTTCTGTGGTTGCATGGACATACCTAGGTAATGAAGCTTTTTTCTCAGGTGAGCGACCCAGGGCCAACGGCCCTCTTGTTTTGGATAACCCACGTATATAACCTTTCTTTAAATAAATATGCATAAATGGCTCTTTATTTCTTCAAGAACTAATCGGTCGGTACCAGTTTCAATAAATTCGTTTTTGAGTAAGTGTTTGGAATGAATCAATGGAGCGCTAAGTGAGCGATTTAGAATGGTTTTAAGATGAATTTCAATTTCACGTTGTCATTAATTGTACTTCTTCTCCTAGTGCAATTAAAACGTGTGTCGCAATGACATCAGTACATGGATATTTCATTTTGTCAGACCTGTTGCGGGACAGTAATAAGATATTTCGAATGTAGATATATATAATACATACTTGGTGTTTTGTATGAAAAAAGTATCTAACGAGGTTGGGAGAATGATAAGTGTCGAGGCTCTATCTAACTTATAACCCCTATATGTCTTGTTTTCGTCAATGTTTCTAACTGAAATGCAAGTTTCTAAAAATAACCACATTAAATCATTGTTTTAAAAAAAACAATGTGATATCATCAAAATATCATACGGGATGTTATCACACGGATATTTGTATAGTTATAAGATAATTTATTTCATACACCGAAAGAGTCGAACTAATCTTGCATATCACCACTGACGTTCCCCATCTGTTCTTTCAATGCTTTGATTATTAATAGTTACAGTCCCAAGATTTAAGATGTAGCTAATGAAATTAATGTTTAAAGTGGACCCGATATTTTGGACTTATGGCATTTCACAATGTTAAACAAGGTTTCCTAATAACAGAAAAATATCATTAGGCAACTCGGTTTACACTATTAAAGTTCATTACTTTGAAATATTGTGGAAATATTACCGGTCCACCACCTTAAGTAATATACTCACTGTGTTCAATTAATGCGCCAGACATGACCTCAAACTCGCACAATGTCACTATACCTATTCCTGATATTGAAACCTTGACCCAGCGTCCAACACTGGTGGCATTCGGATAAATATCTTCAATTTGTCTTACGGTTCCAGGTCGATAGTAAAAGAAATCATATACCACGTGGTCTTTTGAGACTTGGAACAGCACATCAGATAACCTTGATGCTGCAAATGATACAGTTAACAACATTGGAAAAGTGACATTCATCTCGATTAAAACGGTGCCAAATCACTCGCTCAACGCTTCATTTATTTAAAATACTCACTCAAACCATTAAAAACGCTCCATACTCACTGAAAAAGATAGAATCAACGTCATTCCAAATAAATTTAGCTAGACAAAAAATTGCGTTTTCACTGTCAACCAGAGGTCGCATTCTAAAAATCATTTCATGGGAATGAATGATCGAATGTTCTTTTATGGCCTGTCGACAACTAAGGTCATGTTGGGCGCAAATACTTATGTTTAAAACCGGAATTATCCGACGTGAGCACGAAATTACATGGACTCCTTTCAGATCAGGAGAACGACCCATGTGCGAGTCCACCCGACCAGAAAATTCATAAAAATGAACATTCATTTTTATGCCGAAACTGAAGTTAACAACGTTATAAACAAATCAATGCAAATATTTGAAATTAGAAATAAATATATATATCGAAAAATAAGAAGAAAAAATCAATAAAACTTAAAATCAGTTTTTGCTTTATAAATGAATTGCCCTGAGTCAAAAATTAGTTCCAGCTTTAAAAGGTCAAAAAGCTGCCTAATACTGTTAAGTTTAACATTTCTGTCTCTGGTGAAAGAAAAATCGAAACAAACCAATAGAGACATGTTTGACATTAAGAGGAGCGTTACATTGAATGCACATTAGCATCCCAACTCCTTTTGAAAGGTAAGAGTGTGTCAGATGAGTATGACCAATGCCTAGGCGAGTAAGGATAAGCTCTTAGCGACGGCTTGACCTGTAGCCTTAAGCCTAGATATTTTGTCAAGTAGCCTTACGATAAGGGGATTGTCAATTATTTCGTGCTCAATCGCTTGCATGCTTGACAAGCTAGAGTCAGTATAAACGATATAGCGAGAGAAACGCTTCGCAATCATATGATCGAGTGCGAGATCAATGGCTTTAAGCTCGGCTGAAAAAATAGACGAGTAGTAAGGGAGGCGGAATTGATATTTTTCGTCATCTAAAGTAGTGACCGAAGGAACTTTTTCGCCATTTCTACCAAAAACTGTAGTTTAAAAATTGATGGATTTGTTGTAGCAAGATCATAAAGAAACGTGAGTTTTTAGATGTCCTGAAAGGAACATCAGGAACAATATGATCTGCCACGTCTCTTAGATCAAAGTCTAGAGAGTGACCACCTGTTTCGCAACGTAAACTAAATGGGGGTATTGCACTTGGTTTTATATCGAAATTCCGACTGCGTTTAGGTTCAAACACAGCTTTGTATGTTGTATTATCAGGATTTGATTTAAGCTTTAAATAGTACTGCATAGAGAGCTTTTTACTTGCGCAAGGAGGGCTCATTTGCTTCAGTGTTATGGCTATTGACAGTTGATGTGCTAAAGGCATCAAACGCTTAGCGCAATCCTTGATTATGAATAGTATGAAGTTTAAGTAGGTATGTTGGGTGTGCAAAACAATAAACAACACAGCCATAATCTAGCTTCGATCTTACAAATGCCCTTTAAAGGCGCAAAAAACCCTTTTCACCGGTTTCCCTTTCCATAATGAATACAACACGTAAAAGATTAAGTGCCTTTTGGTATTATTTTTTTTAAAATTGTCAATATGTGGAATAAGGGACATTTTAAAATGGGAAAGGAGGCATAAAAACTTTTAATTCCTTAACAACTTCAATCGGCACTCCGTTCAACTTTACTTCTGTATCGGAGTGTATTTTTCCTGATTGAAAAAAAATACATACATTTAGTTTTTGTCTTTCTCACACCAGTACTACCACCACATCCCTTTCCTGGCCTCCATTTGCTATTCCACATAGGTTTACGACTATCTACCCATTGGTGGAAGGTTTAATTAAACCAGTGACAACGCGTAAAGTTAATGATGAGTAGGAGAAAATGTTCAAAAATAACTCTCGCTCAGCACGTACATTCGATTTGGGGGAGAAAGTTAGTGTACGGGACTATCGTAGCAGAGATGAAAAATGGGTGTCTGGGTCGAGCGAGTCAAGAACTGGACCTTTGTCATACAAAATCAGTTTGGGAAATGGAGCGGTTAGGCGACGACACGCTGACCAGATCGTGAAGGGCCAGTTTCCTGTTTCGGATCGGGTCCAGTCATCTATGCGCGATGTGACACCGATAGTTCAACCGACTGTACCAACAGGAAGTGCTGTTCCAGCAATTAAGCAACCAGAGAGTCAAGAAGTCATCTCCGCTGAAACTGCACCAACCCGTCAATATCCAGTTCGATCAACCAGAGGCAAGACACCGAAACGTTTTGAAGATCAAGTGTGTGTGTGTAACACTCTGTGTTTTGATATCATTGGGTTTAGTTTTTAAGTTTGAAGACAGATAGTCTTATTTTTCATATAAAAATCACCATTCACAACCATGTTTGCCAAATACAAAATGCTTTCTAAAGAGAGATGTTTTTAAAAATAGTTTTCACACGAATGAAAGAAAATTTCAGGTGATGTTGTAAGAAGGGCTTAAACACAAGTTGAAGTGTATGTTTAGATATACATTTTTGTTCTTCACAAGAATGTATATTACAGTTCAAAATGTTTCAGGTATTCAAGGTCATAGTTTCGCAGACTATCTTTCTTTATAATGTGACTAGTTAATGTTTACAAATGTTCCGTGCTGAAACTAAATATATCATTATTTCAATACTAGATACTTTGAAGTGACTCAAGGTGAAATGAAAAAGGTTTGAAATATAGACTTTTCCATCTAGTGAGGAGGAATGCTATGAACTATAGAAACTTGACGTAGTCTGATCAATATTTTTCTTAGGGCCGCGTTAACTATTTACAATCCTATGATGTAGACTGTCTCTCTCTCTCGATTAAAATGGCGAAAACACATGTTTCCTTTTTGTAACGTCGTAAAAATACACGACAGTAAACGCCAGATTTTGAACAAACGAACGTTGAGACGTACGAACGGACTTAGACAGACAAAAAACACAAAGCTCACCTTGAGCACTTTGTGCTCATGAGAGCTAAAACAGGGTTGCTACGGGTCCTGATTTATTCCTGAAAAAATTTAGAAATTACCTGACATGTATTGATGGTCCTAAATCGCTCACCTAAACCAAGATAACATAAGCCACAGTCTTATTTGAATTTATAAATTATAATATGTGACCTAAAGACTGAGAACAAACTTATAGTCACCAACATTGTGTCAAAGTTATGTCTTGATTGGTCACTACTTGTGGTTGTTAGAGTAAACACAAAGACAAAACGACATTTTCGCACTCTACAACTTCTTGTCCATTTTTTTCTGAAATTCGAAATTATCCAACATTTTAAGAAAACTCTTAGTTTCGTCTAAAACAGCAATTTTGTCAAACTGAAAGGCAGATAAATCATGATTTTCAGATCCGTTCAGTCCAAAGATTTTAGTCATGAGAGACATTATGGTAATAAGCATTGTGTCCAAGTTTTGTCTTGATTAGTCATCAAATGTAGAAGCACAAGTTCGAAATCAGTAAAAAACGACAATATTGTCAAATTCAAGGGCACTTAACTCATGACTTACCAGCCCGATCAGAATGCAAATGAAAACCATTTTTAATCTTATAATTCCAACGTTGTGTCCAAGTTTTTTCCTGATTGGTCAATAATTGTAGATGTTAGAGAGTAAAAAAGATCGAATATTAGTTGGAACAGATTGAAAATCAAACTCATCCGTGATCCTTTAGTTACCAACGTTGTGGCCACGTTCTGCCTGGGTTGATCAATATTTTTAAATGCTAGAGTGTTTACTAAGTCAAAAGTAGCTATTTTTGATGTTCAAGAGCACATAACTCCGTTCGATTTTCCGCGTCGCGGAAGTGAAATATTCCTATTGAATATTCTTGATATTACACGAGTGTTATTACAAAAATTGAACAACGAATAGTTACGTTATATTTTTTGTTGGGAAATGACGTCATAGTGGATTTGCTGACGTCATTTCTCAAACTGCGTTTCATGTTTCGCGGAATAACTTGAATCGATAGATATCGTAATTTCCTTCTTTTATCACAAAATTTCGGGACATATAATTAAAAGAATATCAAACTTGTGGTGCTCATGTTATACCGGTTTTATTAAATGCGTCTTCTAAAACAGAAAAAAAACTCGGTGAAGTCTCTTTTTTATATATTCATAGACGACTCTTTTAATAAGTTCTGTATTCAATGACCACTAATTAAATGTCCTGTTGATCGTTTTACTCTTTATAAGTCGTTTAGATCGACGATTAATCCATCTCTTTGAAAATGATTTTCAAAGAAAAAAGGTTTTCTGTTCAAATAGACTGAAATTTCTTTTTTTTAAAATTGCAATTAATCCATCTATATTTAAAGGATAATGCCGGAAAAATATTTTTCTTTCTTAATGAATTATTATTTTATCTACTGAGATTTATTTATATATATTTATTAATATATGATATCGGACAATTTCTGAACATTTCATATATGCCATAAACTGAAAAAAAAGACGTCATGGACGTTTAATTGATTTTGTCAACATTCGGCCCAGACGCAAAGTCAGATGAGCAACTTGCTTAAATTTGCAAGGTATTCTTAAACATTTTGTTTGATATATAATATGATGAATCGGTAACAAACTAACAAATAAAGTTTTTTGAAATTGCCGTCTTTATTGTAATTACCCCAGCCGTATTTTAAAGAAATATTGTACCGAAAAAAAAATTTTTTTCTGCAAAATATAAATAAATATTTTTATTTTTTGAGATTCATTGCATTAACTTTTTTCTACCAAAATATATGATTTTGAACAATTTCTAATCGTAAAACCTATGCTAAGCTAAGAAAAGATTATGACGCCAAGAACGCAATATTGATGACGTCATCAGTTCACCAAGACGCAAAAGACAGGTGGTCAACATGTTTATCATTGGCAGTTTAATTTGATATAAGAAATGATTAATCGGCAACAAATTTTTCACGGGACAACCGATGGGAATAAACTTTAAGATACATCTTTGATGCGAATGCTATGCTAAAAATGGTCAAATGGTTTACCCATTTTTGTCTCAATTTTTGTAGCAAAGAAATAGAAAAACAAACAAAATAACGATAGCTTTATCTGTTTAAATTGTTCCATCAAATCAAATTTTGTGAAAGAATGTAGGTAAAAAGGTTTAGCTCTAATGACTTAAAATAGAAGTTATTGGATGAGATGTCATGAAATGTTTAATGCATTAAACGAGTCTGCTGTAAAACGATAGGATGAAGCGACTCTTGAAATTCATCGATTGAAATTTTCCGCTTAGCAAAAAGGTATGTTGTAAAATCTTATCCATATGACGGCATGCTCATGGTAACAAAATAGCGTGGCTTAGTTTATCTCATACTTATTTCGATGGGTATTAATTTCTATGTTATATCAAAAATAAAGGCCAATTTTTCACCTTACGGCGTATGTAATGAAAAAAAAATAAAAAAAAAACGGTTTTAGTTAGGTTCTTTGAAGACGAAGCTAAAACCTTACTATAAGAACTTACAACAGCAATCCCCTCGGTTATGGACCCTCAAGCAGTCAATGACAAATACTCCACCTAAATCGACCTCCCACCATGGATTAGTCAGTTCACGTGTTTCTGTGCACGATCGTCCACGGATAAGATGTCTCTCTTTATTTCCGTCTACAGCCAATCGCGATGCATATTTCCACGGTGATGATTGAATGGTTTTCTTGCCTAGAGCAACATTTTGTAAAGCACCTGTAAAAAAGAAAATTGTGCATCTTATTAATTACATGTAATTGCAAGGACTTACTATTTCATTATTTCCCATTAAACAGAAAGTAAAATGAAAGTGCAACTTTGTATAGCCTTCTTGTCTAATGGTTCACATAATGAAAATATTTATTGTTTGATATTGTTTTGCGATCCAAAGCGAAACCTTACTTGGCTTAAACGCAGATCGTTTCCAGAGAATTTTGAAAAGTAAAATGCGTATGACGTATAAGGGTATGCGTTTATTTCATACTTTTTGATGGATTTTCGAGAAATGCCGGTATATCGTTATGGTCAAACCAGTGGAATTACACTGCTATCTTTCATTTCACCCTATGTGACGTTATTTGACCTATTCAACACAAGTCACCTTGACATTCCCTACTAGCCTAATGAATGACATTCTCTATAATAAAAAGCAACCCAAAATGCACTAGGTAGATGCTTTTTGAATGAAATTAAACGAGGATAATGAATGAGTTTTGAGTGAAATTGAAGGGAGGTATTGCAAAGTCGCTTAATTTGTTCAGGATTAACAATCTGAAAACATCTCCGGAGCTTTTGGGACAATTTCAATGAAAATAAATGAATTAGTTAAACCCTTGTCAAACTGAGTTTGAAGTTATTCTGACCTTGATGTGTGACCTTTGACCTTGATCAAACATTATTTTCAACAAGTGCATGTCGTATTGCGATGCAATACAGGAGTCCCCCACCGGATAACCAAAAATCCTCTCTTATAATATATCTCCTACTTACTAGATCTATAACTGTAAAAGTTTAAAATTGCTAGCACTTATAGTTTAGAAGATATGATCCGGACAAGAATGTAAGACTAAAAACAACAAAGGGCAATAACTCAAAAAGTGGACATGGCAGAGTAACAGTTCTTGTACATGACACTTGTCCTCGATAAGATCTATCATTGTACAAAGTTTGAAGTTGCTAGCACTTATGGTTTAGGAGATATGATCCGGACATAAATGTAAGGGTAAAAACAACAAAGGGCAATAACTCAAAAAGTGGACCTGGCAGAATAACAATTCTTGTACATGACACTTGTCCTCAATAAAAGCTATACGTGTACAAAGTTTGAAGTTGCTAGCACTTATAGTTTAGGAGATATGATCCGGACAAGAATGTAAGGCTAAAGACAACAAAGGGCAATAACTCAAAAAGTGGGTGTGGCAGAGTTATGGATCTTGAACATGACACTTCTCCTTAATGAGATCTATAAGTGTACCAAGTTTGAAGTTGCTAGCACACATAGTTTAGAAGATATGTTCCGGACAAGAATGTAAGGGTAAAAAAAACAAAGGGCAATAACTCAAAAAGTGGGCGTGGCAGAGTAACGGTTCTTGAACATGTTACTTCTCCTCAATGAGATCTATAAGTGTACAAAGTTTGAAGTTGCTAGCACTTATAGTTTAGGAGATATGATCTGGACAAGAATGTAAGGGTAAAAACAACAAAGGGCAATAACTCAAAAAGTGGGCGTGGCAGAGTAATGGTTCTTGAACATGACACTTCTCCTCAATGAGATCCATTAGTGTACAAAGTTTGAAGTTGCTAGCACACATAGTGTAGGAGATATGTTCCGGACAAGAATGTAAGGGTAAAAACAACAAAGGGCAATAACTAAAAAAGTGGGCGTGGCAGAGTAATGGTTCTTGAACATGACACTTCTCCTCAATGAGATCCATAAGTGTACAAAGTTTGAAGTTGCTAGCACACATAGTTTAGGAGATATGTTCCGGACAAGAATGTAAGGGTAAAAACAACAAAGGGCAATAACTCAAAAAGTGGGCGTGGCAGAGTAACGGTTCTTGAACATGGCACTCCTCCTCAATGAGATCTATAAGTGTACCAAGTTTGAAGTTGCTAGCACATATGGTTTAGAAGATATAGCCCGGACAAAAGCGTGACGGACAGACGGACGGACGGACGGACGGACGGACAGACAGACGGAATCGAGCAAACCTATAGTCCCCCAACCGGTAACCGGTGGGGGACTAATAACGAAATAAGAGTACTGTATATGTACCAAATCCAATCATCATCAATCTGATATTGTCTAGAAATAGCTGTTTTAAACTCATTTCTTTTCTTATTTTATATTCAGGGACAGATAACTATAGATCTATATTTTCTGTGAAAAACAAATGAGCAATGGTTTCGTATTTTCTGTGCAAACAAGTTTAGCAATTTCATATTAAAGGCTTTCTATAGACGTATTGAGCAAATCCACCAAATTGGTAGGAACTTAAACAACGGATTTCAATAAAGAAAAGGAAATTTAAACACGATGAAATATATTTTGTCCAAAAACATTTCGGATATGAATTTAGAAATAAGTCACTTGTGTATTTTATGTAAGGCTTTCACTCAAAAAGAAATTAATTAGGATGATGTTGAAGTTGGCAGAGCCACGAGTGAAAATATAGCTTTTGTTTTTCACGAAATGAAATATTAACCGATCTTACTCGAAAAACAAACGATTATTCTATTTCTTTAATGCAAAAATGAGACAAAATGTTAAATTTCTAGGACATATTTTCGTAAAGCGCGTCATTTTGCGCGTGATTGCTATGCAACGTTCATTGTGACGTCACTTATTTCGCCCCGCATAGATGACGTCAGATAGGATGAAATGCACAAAGGCAGGGTATAAGTTTTTGATAATTTAACTGCTTTTGCGGTGAGTTTATAAAGTGATAATCTACCGTTATTTCTCGATAAACCACCGAAAAGCATTAAAGAAAAGTTAGTAAATTATCCCGTCAACATTTAACACGAGTTACAGCTAGGACCAAAAAGTTGAAGTTGCCATTAGTTTGTCAGCAGACGCAGATAATTTCATACTTTGTATGGTGAAAGTTTTAATCCAAAAAGCGCCTATCCCGTCCTTTCAACGAAACTTTTCCTTAATCTTCCTTGGGTGATAATCTCCGAAAATAGATTGCAACATTTTTTTTGACACATAAATATAGGCGAGGCATGACGTGTCATTTTTTTCACTTTCAATTCTTTGACCATATCCTCGTTAACTACTCCCTTAATTTAAATGAAACTTAGCCAGAGAGTCATGGATATATATCTTCAAAGACTGTCCGCGAAATTCTGATTGACCCATTAAAATTGGCGGTGGATAAAACACCATTTCTTTACAATTGCTTGTTTGACTTTCCTTAAGCACTGGTTCAGTTTTGGAAAAGGTCACTTGTTCTTGAAAAAACGTTCAGCCTATGAAACGAGCGTGGTAGGGTGGATAAATTTTTACTTTGAATTATTTGAAAGTTATCTGCTCCTTAATTTTTCAGCCAATTGAAATGAAGCTTTGCTACAATGTACCTTGTGTGACACCTACTGAAAAAATAAAATAAGAATACAGGTAAACAAATGAATGATATTTTGTTTATATCAAAAGTTCGTCTTTTTAAATGCACATACATTTAACTAAAAGTAGGCATTACTTTTTCTGAGTAACTTATTTTCAAAATCCAAATACTTAAAAAAAAGATAATAAGTCATCAATTGAACATTTTTGAATTGCCTTACTTCGCATAAAGAAAAAAAATAAATGACATAGTTCTCTGCAATATGTGCATGTATGCTGTTTATCATCAGGTTGCCTTTCGATTTTTGGATATTTGTTATTTAAGGCAATGTTTTCTTTGTAAATTTTTCAGTCGATTGCAATGAAGCTTTGCTATCATGTCCCTTATGTGACACCCACTGTCAAATAAATTAATGAATTTATTAAAAACAAGAGTGCCATCGTCACAAAATACGCCGCCACTTTGCTGCTGTTTCACGAAAATAATTGTAGACACTACTTATTTTTGACAGAACCAAATTGAAAATGACCAAGTTTCATTTAAATCAAGACAAAAAGTTAGGAGGAGTTGCCTTCACAAGGCTGCAATTTCAATAAGCCCCTGGCGCTAAGTTTTAAGGGGGCATAATTCAGGGAAATAAATGAGCAATAAAATCCTTGATCCATGTACATCTACAAATTATGGTAATGACATTGACCAAGTTTCATTTAAATAAAGACAAAGAGTAAGGGGGAGTTGTGTTCAAAAGGCTGCAATTTCAATAGGCCCTAGATACTAAGTTTTAAGGGGGTATGATTTAGGGTAAAATAAATGAACCATAAAATCCTTACTTCATGCTCATCTACCAATTTCGGTTATAACATCCACCAAGTTTCATTTAGATCCAGCCAGAAACTTAGGAAGAGTTGCATTCACAAGGCTGCAATTTCAATAAGCCCCAGAGACTAAATTTTAAGGGGGCATAACTGAGGTAATAAGCCCCAGAGACTAAGTTTTTAAAGGGCATAACTCAGGCAAAAATCAACATACCATAAAATCCTTCCTTCATGCACATCTACCAATTGAGGTGATAACATTGACCAAGTTTCAAGAAGATCCAGCCAGACACTTAGGAGGAGTTGCGTTGACAAGAAAAGTGGACCCAGAGACTAAGTTATCAAGAGGCATAACTCAGGCAAAAATCAATGAACCATAAAATCCTTCCTTCATGCACATCTACAAATTGAGGTGATTACATTGACCAAGTTTCAAGAAGATCCAGCCAGAAACTTAGGAGGAGTTGCGTTGACAAGAAAAGTCGACCCAGAGACTAAGTTTTCAAGGGGCATAATTCAGGCAAAAATCAACGAACCGTAAAATCCTTCCATCATGCATATCTTCCAATAGAGGTGATTACATTGACCAAGTTTCAAGAAGATCCAGCCAGAAGTTTAGGAGGAGTTGCGTTGACAAGAAAAGTCGACCCAGAGACTAAGTTATCAAGGGGCATAACTCAGGCAAAAATCAACGAACCGTAAAATCCTTCCTTCATGCACATCTACCAATTGAGGTCATAACATTCACAAAGTTTCAAGAAGATCCAGCCAGAAGTTTAGGAGGAGTTGCGTTGACAAGAAAAGTGGACGGACGTACGGACGGATGGACGGACGGACAGACGGAGAAGATGACGCCAATATACGTCCGCCCCGGCGGCGTATAAAAATGGTTAACGGCTGAATGCCATTCTTTCCCCTTTGTTTATATTGAAAGATCGCCTTTTTAAATGCGTATATATATTTATTATTAGGCTTTATTTTTTCATATCTTATTTCATATCCCAAAGTTCTTAGAAAACTTTAAAAAAAAAAAAAAAAAAAACATTTATTGAAATTCTCTAAATTGAATTATTGCGCCCAAATAAAGCACAAACCAATGACTTAGTTCTGTACAATATGTACATGTATCCTGTTTTTCATCAGGTGGCCTTTCGATTTTTTGGCCATTTATTTGTAATGGCGATGAGTTCGAACGCCCGATTTTATTTCTTTGGAAAAAAAGTCTCGGTAATTAATTGATTGAGAATAATCAAATTTTCTCAAGAGTTGCCCTCCTAATCAAATGATGAATTTTAATCAAAGATGTCGCTTGTTTCAATTTTTGTTTTTAGAGAATATTTAAAGAGCGCTCATTGAAAAGGAAGAAGAAGAGGACAATGGTGTTTTTTCAATTAAGTGAATATTTTTGTTACATATGTAAACCCAAAATTAGTGCGATCTCAACGGTGATTTTGTTTTACTTTTCAATTTAGAAATAGCGTTACCATGACGTCGTAAAAACCGATATGGCGAACTCGCTACAAACGCCCCTATCGCTGTTTAAGGTAAATGCAGACAAATAACATTGTCGTATTTCCGAAAGTGAGCTATTGCAATCGTACAATGTCCTTCGTCCACAATTTCTTCTTCTCCTCCTTGAACGGTGGTCAAATCTTGATAAAACTTGGCGGGATGTTCTTTGGGTCAAGCCCTACCACAGTTGTTCAAATAAAAGAAATCCACCCTTAACTTTCCTTTTTCTAAGAATTTAACTTTCCGTTTACCAGTAAAATTGTCAATCTAATTTAGCTCCTAAACCGATGGGCGGATTTTACGAAACTATACAGAAATGTTCCTCGATGATTATCTTTAGTTGTCTAGAAATATAAATTGACCCCTAAAAAGGGCGTTGAAGGACTTTTGCTACAAAATCTTTAAAAGTCTTCTCCCCCAAAACATGGGCCCAATTTCATTGAAGCTTGGCACGAATGATCATTAGGTGACCCTTTTCTATAGTTGTTCAGGAATTCGAATTGACACCCAAATTTGGACGTGACAGGAAGGGGGGACTTATTCTCACTAAAATATCTTTAAATCTTCTCCTCCAAAACCATTGGACCGATTACAGTGAAACTTGGCACGAATGATCCTTGCGTGACACTTCTCTAAAGTTATCTTTGAAATTTTGAGTGACCCCCAAATTTTGGGCATAATAGGGGGGATGATTTTCACAATGATATCTTTCAAAATCTCTTACGACCAGACCATTAGACTGATTTCAATGAACTTGGTATGAATGATCCTTGAGTGATCCTCTTCCTGCTCAAAAATTCGGATTGACCCCAAAATATGGACGTGGTAGGGCGGGGCTAATTTTGTTTCATAAAAACTTAAAAAATTATTTTTGTCACTAACCATTTGCCTAAGTTATTTCAGTGAAACTTTGAATGAATATTTATTCAATGACATATTTCATTACTTGTAAAAAAAAAAGAGTGACTCCAGAAAAAGGCGTGACAGTGACAGGCTTATATACACTACAAAATGTTAAGAATCTTCTTCACACAGATTATTGCGCAAGTATATTCTAATATTAATTTTAATATGGATGTGACCTGGAGATGCATGATGCTCACAAATATGACTGTAATTTTGACATGCTATATATAGTATTGTTTTAAAGATAAAAATACATCAAAATATATCGATGTTATAAAAAAATAATTTCCTATTTACAATCAATACTTATATATACAATAGCTTTCCGTATGAGGTTCATCCTATACTTTCTGTCAAACTTTTGGCCTCTGCACAAATTCCCTTGTACACTTTCAAATCTGACTGAGTTTCGCGTCCCCAGCTGGACGGGGGATAGAAACAGTCGGCTGCTGTCCAATTAGTACATGGTAAGACCCCAAACAAATGGACCTTTAAATATGGATGTGACCTGGAGATGCATAATGTTCACAAAAATGATTGTTATTTTGACATGCTATATATAGTATTGTTTTAAAGATAAATATACATTAAAATATATCGATGTTATAAAAAAATAATTGCCTATTTACAATCAATACTTATATATACAATAACTTTCCGTATGAGGTTCATCCTATACTTTCTGTCAAACTTTTGGCCTCTGCACAAATTCCCTTGTAAACTTCCAAATCTGACTGAGTTTCGCGTCCCCAGCTGGACTGGGGATAGAAACAGTCGGCTGCTGTCCAAGTAGTACATGGTAAGACCCGAAACAAATGGACCTTCCTGTTTGCCGTGGGCTGCGACCCGTAATGCATGATGACGGGATCCTGGTGGTTGAGTGACCTCAGGGATTGGCTAGGCCCTGTGTTTGCAACACACCACTTTGGCCCTGAGTTGGAATAAAAGGGAGGTCGGGCGGGCCCGACCCGATCAATCGGTCATGTCATGCCCTTTGGCGTTTTTATCCACAACCTTGTCTTTTAATTGTGTTTCGTGCACCACCGTTTTCATTAAATGACGTTTTCACTTACGCCTTAAAAGGCGGTGGCTCATGGGTCAATCGGGTTAATTTGGTGTTTGATCTAGCCTATTTGCACCGAGTATATCGGCGATGTATCCCCGGCCACCTTCCTGAGATGGAATTCCCCAGATAAGTGTCCCCATTGTAGGACTCCGAGGGCAGTTGGTTTGGAGCAACGCCGATGAATCACATGAAACAAACATGGCAACAAAAAAAAGCCAAGCGCGGGTGGTCATCCGACTCAGATGATGAAGCTCCACAACATCAGACATCCCCAAAGTATATAGTTATAGAAAGTGAAGACCCAGATGACCCATTCACTGATTTATCTCCGTTTATAATTGAAAAACAGATAAGTGCAATTTCAGGGACACCAAGGTCTGTGAAAGCTCTTAAAAATGAGACTATCTTAGTTGAAGTGGCAAAGAAGCAGCAGGCTTATAACTTGCTCAAAACAACTAAATTCTTTAATGTAGATGTCACAGTACACGCCCATAAGAAATTAAATAAATCTAAGGGTGTGATACGATGTAAAGAATTATCTAAATGCAGTACTGTTTCAGAAATTAAAGATAATCTTAGTCCACAAGGAGTGACTGAAGTTAAAAGGATCGAGTTCAAAAGAGATAATAAGACTGTCAGAACTAATACCTATATTTTGACATTTGATGACCCAATTCTTCGAAAGGAAATTAAAGTCGGTATTTGAAGTTGTAAAAGCTGATGTATATGTCCCTAATCCGCTTCGTTGTTTTAATTGCCAGCGATTCGGCCACCATGAGAGCAACTGCACTAGAACTAAAATTTGTAGGAAATGCTCTTACACGGGACCTGTAGATGAACATGAAGAGGATGGATTGCGAAAATGATCTCAAGTGTATCAACTGCGACAAAGGCCATGCGGCTAGCTATAGGCAATGCCCACATTTCATTTTACAAAAACAGATTTTAGAAGTGAAATATAGACAATCTATGTCATTCTACTAGGCAAAAAGGATTGTAGAATCTAGGCAAGATTCAATGCACCTCGGTGGAACAGAAAACAGCTACGCTAATAAAGCTTAAACTTTTTCTGATGACACAACAAAGCCTGATCAATGTAGCACTTGCGAGCGCCTTTTGAAAGTCATTATTGAATTATTCCCTCAGGCTAAAGGTTTGATCAATAAAGCATTATCTTCGGAAACTTCGACTTCCCCAGCTTCAGTCAACGGAGCTTCATCGTCTGATCAAAAACCATCTACTGCTCAAACAGCAAAAATAGTAATTGTTCTTCAAAATACTCAACAATCTTCTCAAAATAATGGTCCTTTAAGAAAACCAGAATCTGCCAATCAGAGGCAGATTCGTATTCACTTAAAAAAATAATCCTCCCTCAGTGGAGACACCCAAACGCTTTGCTGAGTTTGGTGACGGGGGTGTGGAGGTGATGGAGGAGGAATCTGAGGATACTTCTCCGAAACCTCCAGATCCTTCTTCCAAACCTGGAAATCAGCGCCAAATTAGGCAAGGTAAAATAAACTTAACTGGAGTTAAAAAAATGAATAAGTTCATACTTCCATTAATCAGTGGTATAATCTTCACTCTTTCTTTTACAATGGCGAATAAACTGATACAATGGAATTGCCGTAGTATCAAAGCAAATTTTAAAGAACTAAATCTCTTAGTTACAAGAGAAAAAAAACCAGTTGCAATATGCTTACAAGAAAAGACACTGATTAGTTTTCTCTCAAATATCACTCTTGCTTTTTTACTAACTTTACAGATCGCGAGAAAGCGTCTGGTGGTGTGGGAATTATTGTAAAAAATAATATCCCTCAACGTCGTGTCAGTTTAGACACTACTTTGCAAGCAGTGGCTGTAAGTGTCTCGCTAAATAAAACAATTACCCTTTGTTCTGTTTATCTTCATCCTAGTTTCCCTGTAGATGGTAGAAATCTTGATAATCCCGTTGACCAACTACCACAACCTTTTATACTTATGGGAGATTTCAATTCTCATCATAAGTTATGGGGGATGATCCATTACAGACGACAAAGGTCGTATTGTTGAGGATTTTGTAACAAGGCATGATCTTGTTTTACTGAATGATAAGTCTAAAAGTTATCTTCATCCTGCCACTGGTCATTATTCTTCATTGGATTTGACTATTTGCAATCCTGAAATTTTTTCCTGATTTCTTCATGGAAAGTAGTTTCTGACCTTCATGGTAGTGACCATTTCCCTATTCAGATCTCCGAATTAGGACCATCTGTTCAGCGTCTGCGTTGGAAACTCCACAAGGCTAATTGGAAAGTTTTTAGAAATACCTGTGAACAGTCGATAAATCCAGAAGCCTTTGATGACTGTGAAAACTCTGCAGGATTGTTTACATCTTTACTTTATTCTGCTGCAGAAAAAAGTATTCCACAAACATCGCCTGACCCAAAGAATCCAAACAAGCCATGGTTCAATGATGATTGCAAAAAGGCTATAGCCGAGAGGAAACGTGCACTTAGAGCATTTGGCTTAAGGCCTTCAAAGGGAAATCTTTACAAATGTAAAAATGCACTTGCAAAATCACGTCGTTCTATAAAACAAAGTAAGCGTTCGTCTTGGAGACAGTATGTCTCTAGATAAAATTCTAGATCATCTGTCAAAAAGACTTGGGACATGATACGTAAAATTAGTGGGAAGAATACATCACTTAATGTAGGTCATCTTAAAACACAGTTTTTTCAAAACATGAAATTGCCAATGTCTTGGCAGACACATTCGCCAAGAAATCTTCCTCTACTAATTATTCACACACGTTTCAGAAATTTCAAGGTGAAAAAGAGAAGTCTAAACTTAATTTTAGTTCCAGAAATCTTGATCACTATAATAGAGACTTTTCCATTAAGGAATTAAAAAAAGCTTTAAAAAATGTCACGACACTGCTGTCGGATCTGATGCTATTCACTATCAATTCCTCAAACGTTTGCCTTCAAATTCCCTTCATTGCTTACTTGAAATTTACAACCAGGTTTGGAAGACGGGAAGCATTCCAGCCCTTTGGCGGGAAGCTATCGTTATTCCAATACCTAAACCAGGTAAAGATTCCACAAATCCATCTAATTATCGCCCTATTGTTTTAACTAGTTGTATTTGCAAAACGATGGAAAGAATGGTAAATGATCGTCTTGTCTGGTTTCTTGAAAAGAACCATCTTATCACTCAAGTCCAAAGTGGCTTTCGTAAACAGAGAAGCAACCTTGATCATCTTGCTCGCTTTGAGACATTTATTCGAGAACCTTTATAAAGAAGGAACATGTTGTTTCTGTCTTTTTCGATCTGGAAAGTGCTTATGACACCACGTGGAAGTATGGAATTATGAACGACCTCTATAATTTCGGTATACGAGGTCGCCTTGCCTTTTTCATCTCAGCTTTTTTTGAATGAACGTCAGTTTAGAGTCCGTGTTGGTTATACTTTATCTGATCCTCATGAACAAGATATGGGTGTCCCCCAGGGAAGTGTTTTATCGGTGACAGTATTTAGTGTAAAAATAAACAAAATCGTAAAAACTGTTTGCCCTGGTGTGGAATGTGTTCTTTATGTTGATGAATTCTTCATCTGTTACAGATCAAAACACATGTATACAATTGAAAGGCAGTTGCAGCAAGTTTTATACAATATTTCAAAATGGTCCAATGAAAACGGCTTCAAATTTTCAAAGACAAAAACTAAATGTATGCATTTTTGTCAATCAAGGAAAATGCACTCCGATCCAGAATTAAAGTTGGACGGAGTGCCGATTGAAGTTGTTAAGGAATTTAAGTTCTTTGGACTACTTTTTATTCTAAACTGTCGTTTATTCCACATATTGACAATTTAAAAATAAATGCCAAAAGGCACTGAATATTTTACGTGTTGTATCCAGTATGGATTGGGGAGCCGATAAAAAAATTCTACTGCGCCTTTATAGGGCATTTGTTAGATCAAAGCTAGACTATGGCTGTGTTGTTTATGGTTCTGCACGCCCTTCATACCTTCGCAAACTTGATACTATTCATAATCAGGGATTGCGTTTGGCGTTGGGTGCATTTAGAACATCACCAGTTAACAGTCTTTACACAGAAGCAAATGAGCCTTCCTTAAATTAACGAAGGAAGAAGCATTCTTTACATTATTATTTAAAACTTAAATCCTATCCCGATAATCCTACCCACAAAGTTGTGTTTGATCCAAAATAAAGAGAGGACTTTGAAAAGAAAAATAACCATATACTTCCCTTCAGTCTGCGTTGTGAGGCCGATGTAAATTCTCTAGACTTTGATCAAGGGGACGTGGCAGAACATATTGTTTCTGATGTTCCTTTGGGGACATATAAAAGCCCCACGTTTCTTTATGATCTTGCTTCCAGCAAAAAGGATACAACAGATCCAACTATTTTTAGAACCAAGTTCTTGGAAGTCAAAGAAATATACACATCATACGAAGAGATATACACAGACGGTTCAAAAGATGGCGGAAAAGTTGCTTCAGCCACAATTTTGGATGGCGAAGAGTATCAATTCCGCCTTCCTATTAAATCTTCCATGTTTTGAGCCGTGCTTAAGGCCATTGGTCCCGCACTCGATCATATGATCGCAGAACGATTTTCTCGCTATATCATTTATACTGACTCTATGTCAAGCATGCAAGCGATTGAGCACGAGAAAACTGACAACCCCCTTATCGTAAGATTACTCAATAAAATGGCTCAGCTAAATGATTTTGTTCTCGTTTTCTGATTTAAACGTATTTCATTGTTTAATGTGGCGATATTGTCAAATTTCAAAAATGCATCAGATATCTCGGTGCCTTTTTAGATGAATCCCTAAGCGTCAGAGATCACGTGAACAAAAAAGTGCAAAACCACTATGTTGAATTACTTTAATTAAATTAAGAGGACTCGAAAATATATGGCATTTCAAAAAGAAAAAAAAAGAAATTTCAAAACTTCAACGTTTACAGGTGAGAATGTGTACTAAACTTGTGCTTAGTCATTCAAAGAATGCCAGCGCAAAAAGGCTCTACATGACCAGCATTGGCTTCCAATTAAAGCACGAATTAGCTTTAAGATCCTCACATACTTGTAAATTTGCTCTGTAGGAAAACAACCTGCTAACTAAACAGAATTCCTATCCTACTTAGTGCAAAAACGAGCTTTGAGATCTGTTGAATCGCCTGGCAGAGTTTTTGATGTTCCTTTCAGTAAGAGGAAATCATTTTCTGACAAGAATTTCAGCGCGGAGGGCCATTTATTTTGGAATGAATTACCAGTTCACATCAGGAAATCTGAATCCATAGATATGTTAAAACGAAAACTCAAATCCTTCTATTTTAACTACTTTTTCGACCTTTTCTAAACTGAAATATTTCAAAAAAGCATGAGGTAATTTTAAAGACTAATTTCTTAAACCTTTTATAATTGGATATTGTTTTACTTGAATTATTTGTTTTAATACTTTTGTGTACAACGCCATTGAATATGCTTTAAACGAAGAAGTAGGCTTTTAACGAAATTACCAAGTTTAAATTTATCAAGACACAATTTTCCATGAATATTAAATCTGATTTGTTTTAAAATTAGGGTCTCGGGGTCATTGATATAGATAAGGAATAATTTAAAATCGCAATTACGAAGTTATTTTTTAAATACCGACATAAATTGATTTGGTTCATAAAGCTTGTTAGTAATTTTATCGTCTACGATCAGGTATTATGACATGTAATCATAGATACCGATGCCTCGTCTTCTACATACAGAAATACGGAAAACAAATAATAATTCTCAGTCTGACTATCAACAGTAGCTTTTACAAAAAAAAACACTTAACGTCCATTCTCCATATAACAGCCCATTTTATGGCGCTATTTTATGCCTACACGTCATGCCTGCAAATCGCAATAAAATGTCTTGTATCGAGACTATGATGATAGAGCAGAGAAAATTTTCTTTCATCAGTTAATTGATTGTAATCGCCATTTTTGCTTGATTTCTTTCATATTCTGTCGGCCTTATTGTCCGGTTAGCATCCTTTCCCTCGGCCCAATTGGCCCAAATAAACATATTTTCTCGACCATTATAACTTTTGTTCTGCTAATAGCCGAACCCAATCTGAATCCCTGTACATTGTGTTCATGTAGGGAACAAGCCGTTATGAATTGAAAGCTTATACCTTGTGTCTCTTTATTTTAAACGGTTCATGTTCAGACAAATTGACTATTCGAATATTGTAAGATATTTCGAACATGAAATTTGTGATTTATTAGACGAAAGTAATAACACGTTGGTATCTTTATTTATAAACGATACTCTTTGAAGATTTAAAGCATATATTGAGCTTAAAGTGTACACTGGTGGTTACAATTTCTCATTAGAATATAAGCTTTTCCTCTGCTCTCATGTTATTCCTCCACTTTAATTGTAAAATTGTAACGTATCTGTCACTTTGTTTTTTATTCCCGAAAGTGCAATAGAACAAATACGAAGAGTTATAAATGACGCTTTGTCTTATTCAAACACCTTTTAATCATGTTTAATCAATTCATTCCGTTTTTAAGTTGGAATGCGGAGAAATTCCAACTTAGATTTAACAAACCGCAAATTGAACACAAGGTAATTCCATTTCGGGTTTTTTGATAACACATATCACGTGAACAGGATGTGAATACACTTCGGCCTATTTTGTATATCTCAACTTGACATAGACATACTGTTAACTACATCAAAAAGAAATAATAATTTACAATTACACAAATATCATTTCATGTATATTAATAAGACGCTAATCTATGTTTTAAACGATATTTATCAAAAGTTGCGTACGAATTTACTAGTATCACATGTTTGCATTACCATATTTGGAAATCATGTGATAAGTCAAGTCCATTAATGTCAGCTATTGACAATAGCACTAACCAATCACATGATCTGCTTATTTGGTAATGTCGCGATCTGTTTTCTCTGAATTGTGGCAATAGCACAAGCCAATCACGTGATCTACTTATTTGGTAATGTCGCAACCTATTTTCGTAGAATTATGTTGTTGCTTCTTTTAGAGGTCTAGTTTCTGTTTTTGAACGACCTTCTTACACGCTTCAACAAAATGGTTCAAATGTTGTGTACTTTATTGTTCCGTAAACCATTATTAGAAACGCGCAACATCTACAGATTATTTATCTGTATTAGTAAATATTCTTTTTTATTACTTCTCTATGCACCGTAAAATCCTTTTCGCGTGTACTCACTCTCCTATGACAAGAGTTGAATTCACGTATGTGTAAACAAAAGCCGTTTTCTGATTGGCCATACCACACGACCTGATGACCTACTACGTTTTATATCTACCCTTTTATGAATGAAATCTGTACTCATGAATTACAAAAGGTTAAGTTTACAAACGAATGGAATGTTCCTATATATATAAAGTAAAATTTACCCCAATACCAGACGACTTATGTTCTCAACTATTCCGACAATTTACACCTCTCTTGTATATCTCAAACTTTGATGTTGCATTCTTGTGTAAAATAAATATTTTGTTTCGGTTACGGATTTTGGCTCACCTGCGCACGAAGTGCTCAAGGGAGTTATTGTGATCTATCAATGTCCCGCGTCCGTCTGTCCGTCACGGCGTCAACAATTTCTTTAAACGACATCTCCATCTAAACTTTTGAGTCAAAATCAACCAAACTTTGCAGAAATATTCCTGGGTGGTCCCTTATGAAAATTGATAAAATGGAAAGGATCCGTGCCATATCATAGGAAAAGGGGCCTTAGTGACATTATTTTCTCGTTTACACTCTAGAAGCAACAAATATGGTCCAATCGTCATGAAACGTGGTCAGACAATTTGTTAGGTCATGAGGTTGAACTCTTTTGAAAATGGGAGGGATCCGTGCCATATCACGGGAAAGGGGGCCTTCGTGACAATTTTCTTGTAAGAGCTCCAGATGCCACAAATATGGTCCAATGTTCATGAAACTTGGTCAAAATGTTGGCCAGGTCACAAAAACGAACTTTGTTGGAAATGGGAAGGATTCATGCCATATCACATGAAAAGGAGTCTTAATGATGATTTTCTTGAAATAACTCTAATGGTCACAAATATGACCCAAACTTTGTGAAACATGGTTTTATGTAGAAATTATCTTCTTTATGACATCTGCCTTTTTAATTGATGTGATTTCTCAGTGCAACATATGTAGTTTGTTTTCCGTCATA
This sequence comes from Fragum whitleyi, assembly GCA_948146395.1. Taxonomy (NCBI): domain Eukaryota; kingdom Metazoa; phylum Mollusca; class Bivalvia; order Cardiida; family Cardiidae; genus Fragum; species Fragum whitleyi. Next base: position 46,751,112 of record OX411551.1, on the reverse strand, counting down.
TTGCAGTTATCTACATTTGCTTCATTGTCAAAACCCAATTTTCAACCAATAAAAGCCTGGCAACCACGTCTTTAATGGAATTATGAATATCTTTGCCAAATTGTATCCCATCGCCAAAATAATTTGCAATTTGAAACAAACCTGCTAAATCAACTTGTTTTCTTCACATTCTTAAAGACATTTAAGAGCACCATCATACCCCTAACTCAGAAGTAGAAGAGCATAATATTGATTTCATCATGTCTGTCTGTCCATTGACCATTTGCTTTCCGCTAGCTAAACGGAGGAGCAATTGACCTGCAATAACGAAACTTTACACAAATGTTACCCATGACCCAAAGAAATGCCCTATTGTTACGAGTTCATACATGTCAAGGCTATAAGTAAGCTTAAACTGTTAACAGTTTCCACTCTAACTGAACAACAAATTGACCCAAATCATAAAACTTGACACAAATGTTGTCAATGACCCAAGAAAGGCCCAATTTTGGAGTCACGGGGGTCAAAGTCACATTTTAACTTCGTCAACAAATGTTCTTGAGATTCGAACTCATGAAGCAAAAGACTTCCCTGCGAAAATAGCTTTTAATCAAGAACCAAGCGCTTTAAAGGTCCTCTCTGCGACAATTCTAATTGAAAATGTAATTCATAACTCAAATTTAGCAGAAGCCATTTGAAAAATAGCATAGTAACTGTTTTGAGTGTATAAGTGTCTGCCTGTGCATCCATTAGTCGACTGTATGGATCGTTTGATTTTCTTCCTTTTTATCATTTTTCTTTCATCAGATTCAGGCCTGTCTTTCATCAGATTCAGGCCTGTAAAGCGATTCAGGGGTTTCAGTGTATCTCGTTGTTGAAATACATTGATTAATATACGCCCGTAAAAAGACGCGATGTATTATGTGATCACCAGTGGAGGGCGGGAGGCGTCAGCTTTGTTAGTGGTTTGAGGTCACCGTCTCTTGAACGCATTCCAACTTATCAGTACTTTCAGTACTTTGATTATCTAATCGAAACAAAACTTAGATTTCTTTACCCTATGAATATGTTCAAACCCTTAAGTATGTAAATGTCATACAACTCTGATACATATCTACAACTTTGTGTATTTACAAACAGTATCCCCTTCACCTATATGAACAGGGTTTCGACTGCAAGATTTAAGGCATCACATGGCTTTGTGGAGAAAGTGGAGAGACACAATTTTTACAATATTTTTTTCAAAAGTTTCCATTAATTTTTTTTCTTGTGTTATGGAAAAAAAATATATAAAAAAAACCATTAAAAATTATGCTGTACAATGGAAGCACAATTTTAGACGTTTCTTTTTTCAATAGCTCATCTGATCACATCGTGCTCAAGGTAAGCTTTTATGATCATTGGATGTCCGTCGTGCGTCGTCCGTCGTCCGACGTCAACAATATTAGTGTTTACACTCTAGAGGCCACAATTATGGACCAATCATCATGAAACTTTGTCAGAAAGTTCTTCAGGTCACAAGAATTAACCCTATTGAAAATGGGAAGGATCCGTGCCATATCACGGTAAAAGGGGCCTTAAAGACAATTTTCTTGTTTACACTCTAGAGGCCACAAATATGGTCCAATCATCATGAAACTTGGTCAGAATGGTCTCCAGGTCACAAGGATTGGCCCTATTGAAAATGGGGAGGAATCATGTCATATCACGGGAAAAGGGGCCTTTAAGACAATTTTCTTGTTTACACTCTAGAGGCCACAAATATGGACCATTCATCATGAAACTTGGTCAGAATGTTCTCCACGTCACAAGGATGAATCCTATTGAAAAATGGAAGGATCCATGTCATATCAAGGGAAAAGGGGCCTTAAAGACATTTTTTCTGTTTACACTCTAGAGGCCACAAATATTGTCCAATCTTCATGAAACTTGGTCAGAATGTTCTCCAGGTCACAAGGGTTTACCCTACTGAAAATGGAAAGGATCTGTGCCATATCAAGGGAAAAGGGGCCTTAAAGACAATTTTCTTGTTTACACTCTAGATGCCACAAATATTGCCCCATCTTCATGAAACTTGGTCATAATGTTGGTCAGGTCACAAGGGTGAAGCCGTTTGAAAATGGGAAGGATCCATACCATATCACAGGAAAAGGGGTCTTAATGATAATTTTCTAGTTATAACTCTAGTGGCCATAATTTTGGCAGAAACGTCATGAAAGTTGGTTTTATGTAGAAATTATCTCCTTAATGACATCTGCCTATTTAATTGATGTGATGCCCTAGGGGTCAAATAGATTCAGGTAAGCGATCTAGGACCATCATGGTCCTCTTGTATCAGATTGTTGTTTAGCGAAATGGTGTGTTCTCAAATCAGAAAATTCTATGTTGCACGATTTTATAAACGATAGCTTTAAAGAATATACGAAAGAGAAAATAAATCCTACCTTACTGCAACTTTTATTTTATTTTCTTACATTTTTCTGATCAGATGTGCCCTGGCTCCATCAAATCTCTTTTCAAATTCTTGCTTTTTATTATTTGCAGGAGGGTCTTTTTGCAGCAAGAGGTGTTTAAAAGATTAATTCAAGCGGATCTTTCCTTTTTCAATAACTTTTAATGGTTAAGCCTTTTAGCATATAATTGATGATTATAATGTTAACCATTTAAACTGAAGTTTCGATGTTTGGTTACTAGCGACATATATTTCTAAAGACTCCTATGAGAATATATAATCTTTAGGGGGCTTGATGGTATGAAACCAGGTAACTACTTTTTAAATAAAGCTGCAGTAACGATGATTTTGAAATAATAAATCAATGATAAGCTTGTTTGTGAATAACATCTTCTTTGTTTTGCTTAAATTTATGGAAGATGCTGAACACAGCTTCCCGGTGCTGTGAAATTTGTCAGCATGCTGATGCCTGACGGCTTAATTCAAAACATTTACTTTTGGGCCTATATTCTCAGAAAATGCCGTTTATTGTACATTGATATAAAAAATAACATCACTGAATATCAAATTAGCCAAACTCCTTTCGTTTCCTAACCCAATTAAAGATTTTCAAAGGACCATGTCGGCCATTTGACAAGGATAGGAAAAAACTCGTAAATATACTGAACGCAAAAAGATTAGTCGCACCTTTTATAACGCCACAAAAAAGTCAACCAATATAACGAAACGAAAGTTTCTACTTGAAATATATTTGCCATCCTATTGGCTTTCTTTTTGCCATAACTTTTGTAATTCTACTCTCAGACATACGTCTGAAGTGACGTATATGTCGTATATCTTTTTTATGAAAGATGAATCAAATGCTGAAAATATCCCATCGATGAGAAAACGACTTAACTTTTTGCGCTCAGTATACAAAAGGCCCAAGATGAACGAACATACTCACTTGACAGGGTCCTTTTTCATTCATTAGTTTGCAATAAAACACTGAATGAATATCCTCGATGAGCCTGAGTTCTAATTGAAGATTCGGGTGGTCTCTTTAGTTTATTTCGGAGATTTCGAACTCGGACAAATGTAACTCTATCTTTGGTAAAATTTGAATTTAAAATGGAAGGTTCGCAGTATAAATACATTTTGGAATGCAGCTGAAAATGGAGAATAACACGCAACAAATAAGAAACAAAATAGGTATGAATTATACCATATACAGCTGAGTTTGATAGTATCTTTGTCTCATGAAACAGATACGTTACTACATTTGACATATACGTAACGATGACAAACAACAAACATTATTCCCTTAAATGTTCAAATATCAATCAATCTATTGTTTTAGATTAACATGTCTCCATGTAGCCAAACTATGAAAATAGCGGTTATCGGATGAAAAGAGTATACAGACAACTTTGCCTATCGTAAAAATCCAAAATAGTTTTAAAACTCGACCTTTATCAAACTTCATAGAGCTTTTTACTGTAAAATGGACTCTCTGAAACATTAATTGTGATGCAAATATTCTAACTTAATCGTAAAGCATCGAGAACAAGACTGTGTGATTTTTTCATTGTTTGTTGAGCAATGTTAGCATGAAAACAAAACATAACCCTTCCGTCATTTGGTACAAATCAGTCGTTTTATGATTTCCAAATAACTCTCATTAATACAACTGAAGATGGAGTCGTTACAATTACTTTTTCAGAAACCTCTAGTCAATGTCTTTCTAAACAAAGTGTGTTGTTATGTAAGAAACACTGTTTTCGATCGCTAATGATCAGAAAAACCTGTTCTATATATACTGTATTTTTTTTATTTTTTGATTAGCTACAAACGCCTCCCACCATCGGCCTATTAGTTATATCAACCCAGTCAGGCGAATTCTTTCGTTTACTTCATATTTATTTTTGTAAATTAACTATTTCGAATGTCCCTTTCAAATGTCTGAAGTCCGGTTTCTCTCTGAAAAGATATCGATACGTCTTTGTTGTGGCTGTCGTCTACATCATATTTGTAGTGATTTTTTTCTTAAAATTGAACAACTTCAAAGATTTATTTCTTTTATTGCGTTGTTATATCAGCAAAATAGAAAAAAAACCTTTGAATATTGCTAATTTTTTATAAAATGTTACAAATTAAAAGATATTTACGAGGGGTCATCAAAAATTTTTTAGACTTTAAAAAAATTTTATATCGTAGATGTCTGCTGTCTTAGAAAATTGTATGAGTACGATTGTATGCCTTCTGACTACACAGTTATCAAGTTTCAGTAGAAAAGCATGAATACACCTAATTCAGTGTCAATTACAATAGAGGTGGGTGCGGTCTCACGGGGCAAAATAGTGACGTAATGAACATCAGACCCACTCTTGATTGCTTTTGTCGGCAACGTTTCAATATGTTGTAAAATGTGAATTCCTAACATTTCTCACCAATTAACGTTAAATAATAGACATTTCAATTTGCACTCTTAATCAACCTTAGAAATGATGTTTAGGAATATAATTCTGATCTTAAGTGCAAAATATCGCGCTCTATTAAAACAATAACCCATATTAATTGTTATTACAATTTCAAGTGCCCCGACGTTACGTTCTTTCCGAAAAAGTAACGTTTTCTTGGTTGATTAGACCTCTTCCAGCGTCGAGCCTTTTCAAGTTAACCTCATAGTAGTAAGTACTATTTTTGCGCATTCAATGCTTATTTCAACACAGGTTGAATTTTACATCGCTTGTGTTTTGCAGGTTTGTAGGAATTTCGTATTTTGATCCTCGTTAAATATTTTTCCCATTTACATGAATTTTATTCTATTAAGAAATATGTTTTCAGGTTTTTATCTTTTAGAACCACTTGATTGTTTTCCGGATGGTGAATGGTTAATATTTAAATTTTAAAATAATATTCTTAACTAGTTTGGGGTTCCATTCAATACCAAAAATCGATCATCAGGCAAATGAAAATGGACTAAAAACTGATGTAAGATCGTTTAAAGAAGTTGACTGCTGAATATCCATCATTTACATTGATTTCTGCCCTAATTGTCACAATTTGTCTCAGTTTTAATTGGTACAGCATAGAGGGCTTTTTCCTGCGCATTTTTAAGGATGGCTCATTTGCTTCGGTATAAAAAGACTATAAACTGTTGATGTTGTAAAACGCAAGTCTTAATTATGATTATAATATGACCTACGTCGCCAGGGTGAAATAATCCCGTTGAATATTTTTGATATTACACGGGTGTTATTACACTAGTGGAATAACTATGCAAATGAGCGAATAGCAACACTATTTTGTAACCACGAAAATGACGTCATAATCTATGTTTTGTGACGTCATTTTGAAACGGCGTTATAAGTTTCGCGGAAAAATGAAACGTTGAATATCAAGAATTTTGACGATTATTCGCTAAAATTCGGGTCATATTATAAACAGAATATAAAATTTGAGCTCATGAAATACCGAATTTATTAAACTCGTCATCTAAAACCGATAAAAACTCGGCACAGCCTCATTTTTATCTGTTTATAGATGACTCATTTAATAAATTCGGTATCCCATGACCACTCATTCAATATCCTCTATATATTATCAAGTTTTCGAAGATATGGCGGGCGTTCAGAACAATAAACAACACAGACATAATCCAACTTTGATCTGACCGGTGCCCTATAAATGCGCTATAAAACCTTTTCATCAGCTGCCCGATAAATATTGGATACAACGCGTAAAAGATTAAGTGCCTTTGGCATTTATTTTTTAAATGGTCAATATGTAGAATTAACGACAGTTTATAATCGAAAACTCCGTCCAAATAAAATTCTAGACCAAGGTGCATTTTTCTCGATTGACAAAAATGCACAAACTTAGTTTTGGTCCTCGAAAACTTGAAGATCATTCAAGATCTGTTGCAACTGTCTTTCAATTCTATACATGTGTTTTGATCTGTAATGTTCAGATACAAAAGACGTCAACGTAGAGAAATCATTCCACATACGGGCAAACAGTTTTGACGATGTTGTTTACTTTGACACTAAAAAGTGTTACCGATAAAATAATTCTTGTTCATGAGGATGAGATAAAAAATATCCAAAACGGACTCTAAAATGACGTTCATCCAAAAGGCTGCGATGAAAAGGGCAAGGCGACCTCGAATACCGAAATCGAAGAGGTCGTATATAATCCCATGCTTCCAAATGGTGTCATAAGCAATTTCGAGAAGAAACCAGACAAGACGATCGTTAGCCATTCTTTCTATGGTTTTGAAAATACGACTAGTTAAAGTTTTAGGGTGATAATTTGATTGATTTGTAGAATCTTTGCCTAATTTAGGTATTGGAATAACGATAGTTTCCCGCCAAGAGGCCTGAATGTTCCCCGTTGTCCAAAATTGATTATAAATTCGAAGTAAGCAATGAAGGGAACGACACGGTAAACGATCATGAAAAGCATCGATTCTAACGCTCTTGATTAGATGGTCCTAATGATGGTCGCTGGAAAGTGGTCTCTACCTTGAACTTTCCATTAACTATCTCGAAAAATATAAGGACTGAAATCGTCAAATCTAGTGATGAATAATTTGCAGTTGCAGGATGGAGATACGTTTTAGATTTATCATTCAATAAACCAAGATCACGCCTAGTAAAATAATCCTCAACAGCACCACCTTTGTCGTGTGTATTGGAACATCCCCCTAACTTATGGTGAGAATTGCAATCTCCCATAAATATAAAAGGTTGTGGTAGCTGATCAACGAGATTATCATTTTTTCTTCAATGTACAGGGAATCAAGGAGGGAGATAAATAGAGCAAAATGTAATTATTTTATTTGATGAGACACTTACCGCAAATGCTTGCAAAGAAGTATCTAAACTCACAATTACTCGCATTCACAATAATTCCAGATGTTTGGACACTTTGCCACATTTGTCAACGATACGCCTCAGATAAGCGCTAAAGGACCGATGTCCTCTTGTTTTTAATAAGTGTAAGTTTTATTCTATATTCGGATATTATTGGATTACTATACCTGGACCAGAAAACTGACTAATTTATCTACGTGTTTAAGTTTAGGTTTGAACATGTTTATGTCTTAAGTGGTCGACGGAGAGGATATCATACATTTCTTTCAATACTGTAAACGTCTTAGCGGTATCCACATTCGGCGGTTTTTCGGTTACGATTTATTTGCGCTGGTTTATTTTGGCGTATCTTACATGTAAGGCCAAAAAATCGTCTTATCTATAGTTAAGCTTATCTCGTTCAAGCGACGAAAGTAAATAAAATGCAATTTTCTAGAGTAACGTCATATTTCTACAAACTGAATAATAGTTCGTTTTCACACCTTTCGTTAATTTATTTGCACTACTTGGACCTGGAATCTTGAAATCGTTTTTTAGGCATTTACAAATCAAGGGGTCAGTGAAATTGTATTATAAGTGCCTGTAATTTATGGGCACTTACAAAAGTATTGCACTGTCACCTCGAAATGTAACCTTTGTCAGCAAATTTTCTAATTCCAATTTGAATAATTATGGTCTGCGTATCTTTCAAATACAAAATTATTAATATAGACTTAAATCTACATAAAAACCCATTTCCGTTATAACAAAGGAATTTCTCATTTGATAATGACAATTATTGGCGTCGGATTAATTTTGGCACATTTTAGCTTGACCGCTTAAATAGACAAAAAAAGAAACTCACCCAAAATTACGTTTATAGTATCTAGATTTTTTTTACAGTAATGATGAATGATCAAAGGTTTAAGAATCGACCTTCATATCTTTATATAAAAATGGTGATCTACGATCGGGGCAAAAACCTGTTGGACTTTAATTTTAGTATTTTGGTTCTTTCTTCTAATCCATGGGAAGGGGCTTGTTTTTTCCATTGTATTTTTTAAGAAGATTTCATTAGAGGAAAGAAAGCAGCGATATTGTACCATCTCCCATCAATTTAATTTAAATCTTTTTTTCCCACTTATTCAATTCAATTCCTAAATATTCAACTTGTGAACTTCACAATGATTTATATGTATTAAGATTTTTTATGAATGATTGTGATATGACGCATAAAGAAAAGAAACACGTTAGGTGAAAATACAAAAAAAAATATATCGACTGAATATTCTTAGCAGGCTTACCAGGGGTCTTTTTTTCTAAACATCCTACGATCTTTTTTTTTCGCAAGTCAAAAATTAAAATTGTTTCTAAAGTGGTAACAAAATATGAAATTCTACCATGCATCAGCTCATTGGAATCGTCTTCTAAAGAATCTAACTATGAATGAAAACACCAGGATTTGTGATTTTGACTTACGATTATTCTTTTCGTACGATGTTTAATAAAACATGCCCAAGTATCTTAGCTTTGCACCTTTTGCACATATTCTTAAATTATAATTTATTTTGCCCGCCCTCCTTAAACGCTATCATATTATTCATAAAAGAAAAGATTACAGAAGGGACTACATTTTGTGGAAGCTTACAAAATATCTGCACAAACAAATTGCTTTCATTGGAGAAAAGATTTTTTTTAGCCAATGAAAATGCACGAATCATGGAGAACATAACTTATAATATCATATAATAGTATATATTACGTATTGCTTACAGGAATTTTTCTGCAACTGAAACAAAATAAGTATCCCCTCCGAAATGAATTTCCATCCTTTCAGTCCCATTCTTCGAGCTAGTTTAAGAAACAATATGATTTGGGTCTAGTATAAATTCACAAAATGATCAAATATTGAAAGTGCAATAAACTCGTTAGAAACATCAGTTAACACTGATAAGGTGCCTATTTGCATATCTAAACGAAAATAATATTTAGAATTGGTACTTGTTACTTATTCATGCATATTTCTTTTTTTCAAAAATAATACCGAAACGTCTATATCTTTTCAAAATTGAGTGCTTTAAATGAGATCATCGTAAAAATGGTGAAACCAGGTGACGCAAAAAGATACAAGGTCCCTAGCTGGGAGGAGGGATAGAAATAGTCGGCTGCTACCCATGTAGTAAGTGGTAAGATCCCTAACAAATGGACCCGCCCGTTTACTGTGGGTGGAGACTCGTAATGCCGGAAAAGAGGGTTCTGGAAGTTGAGGGAAGCCCGAGGATCTCCAGATTCTCAACACGCTGCTTTGACCTCGGCTTCGGCTGAGACGAGAGCCTGGATGGGGCCGGTCTAGGCAATTGGCTGGTCGTTTTAGACATGGGCATATTCTATTGTTATCATATGATGCTATGTAACCAAAGCCCTTGTAAATGTGTACAAAACACATTCCTTTTTATCTTGTATTGAATTGTTTTTAGTTCTAGTCTATAAAGGCTTATGGGCTTATTGGGTTGTATTATTTTCTTCGTGGGCAGTGGTTTGCGTGACATGATTCAGTTTTGGGAGATTGCCCACGCAACGCATTTGTCGGATAGTTTTATTCATTCGGTCCGTGTATATCACCCGGATAACCCTGGCATGGGGGCTGGAGACCCGCCCTTTTCATGTCCTCTTGAAAGGCTCGGTGGAGGACACGGGGCCACAGGTTATGAAAACTAATTACAAAAGAAATGGATCTCTTAAACCACGAAAAATTAAAAACAACCTGGAAATGGACAAGGATAACTGTATAAATGTAGGCAAATCTTTCCCTCGATTTTTGTACATACTTCATACAGACGGACAAGAGCCCCTAAGCAAACTTTTGCCATTTGTTATTGAGAAAGTTCTCATAGCACACGCTGATCAAACGAAGTCGGTTAAATAACCTTCGATCAGGTGGCCTTCTTTTTGAGGTTTAACTACCTCAACAATCTGAGAACCTGTTAAAGATGAATATTTTTTTCAATGGCTGGGTTAATTGTACTTCCCAAGAGACTTTGAACATGTCAAGAGGCATTATTAGATGGCCTGACTTGGAAGGAATCTCTGAGGATGAAATCACCAAAGAGTTATCAGAACAAAATGTTTCAGCGGCTAAACGTATGACAGTTTTCAGAGACAGCAGGAAAAAGAAACAAACACTATTGTATTGACCTTTGAAACGTCTATTTTTCCCAAGTCTGTACGTGAAGGGTACCTGATTGTCAGGGTTGACTTGTACATTCCGATCGCTCTTCAATGCTATAGATGTTTCCAGTTTAGACATCATGAAAATAGATATCGGAACACACGTCTCTGTCGGTGCTGTAGTGTACCAGAGGTTGGCCATGAGGGAGACCCGGATAAATGCCCTGCAGACAAGAAATGTTCAAACTGCGGTGGCGAGCACGTGTCTACTTCCAGTTCTTGTCACGTATGGAAGAAGAAAGGAAATTGTAGCAATTAGGTACATAAAGGTTTATGATTTTTGAGGCTCGCAAAATCGTAGAAAATCGTATTAATCTCCTAAACTCTTATACCAATACTGTAAGACCAGCTCTATCAAATGAAAGTGAATGTCACAATTTGAAAGACATGTTTTCGTAACTCTGCATGATTTTCTCAGAAAAGAAAGAAGAAATTCTAAACTATTTCCTAAATTAAAGGATTCAATTTTTTCTCGTTAAACCAATGACAAAAATGTGAACGCTGCCATGACGACTCCCTCTTGCAATCATTCTGATTAAGCTTCAAAAACAGTTTCAGTTAATACGACGTCCCAACCTAAAGCCTCAAAAACTTATTCATCGGTACCTACATCGTCAGTATCTGTCATACAAGAGCCCAAAGTTCAGTCTTAACCAGTTACTAAAGTCCCCGAAAATAAGGATACAAATGCATTTGCTTAAATCCACTAGGAGCAGAAATTCGTCTCCTAGGGCGGCGATTTCTAACCGCCAATCAAAGGGATCTGAGGATCCTATCAAGTAATATAACCACTTCCATAGTCTTAAAAAGGCATGGTAACGGAAGATACAAATGATGCAGATCCCAGAGAGAATAAGTAAGGCAAAAACAAAATAGAACCTTCACACATAAAAAATAAAATTAATCCTTCCACTACTCAATATAATTTTTCCCACAATTATAACTATGGCGAGCACAATAATTAAATGGAATTGTTGCAGCGTCAAAGCTAATTTTGAAGAAATGAATCTATTAGTTTCAAATGGAAATCGTAAATCTGTTTGCAAGAAACTTTTCTGAAAGATACTGACAAATTCTATTTTAAGCGTCACTCATACTTTTTGAAGAATATTGAAGGGAATGAGAAAGCTTCTGGCGGTGTCGGAATTATTGTTAACAATTTTCCTCATCGCAGCATCCCTCTAAATACTACGCTACAAGCTGTTGCTGATAGCGTTTCTCTCAATCAAACAATTACTCTACGTTCAATTTATCTTCGACCTAGTTCTCCTTTAAATAGATGGAAACTAGACGATCTTGTCGGACAGTTACAAAAGCCTGATATTTTAATGGCAGATGGCAACTACAAACGCTTTGGGGATGTTCCAATACAGACGACAAAAGACGTATTTTTGAAGATTTCATATCAAATTATGATCTTGCTTTATCAAATGATAAAACCTCCACTTATCATCATCCAGCTACTGGTTCATATTCTTCACTGGATTTAACTTTTTGCACTCCAGACATTTTCCCGGCTTTAAACTAGAAAGTTGACTCTGACCGCCATGGTAGTGACCATTTTCCTATTCATATTTCTGAATTTGGACCATCGGTTCAAGAACGCCCAAGGCGTTGGAATCTCCTTAAAGCTAGCTGGGAATTATTCAAAACTGCCTGCGAACTATCAATAAATCATAGGCTTTTGAAGATTGTGAAAACTCTACAGAGCTATTCACATCCTTACTATTTTCGGCTGCATAGAAAGCTATTCCTACAACGTCGCCTGACCCTAAATATCCTAACAAACCATGGTTTAATGAAGATTGCAAACAAAATATAGCTGAGTGGAAGACTGCTCTTAGATCATTTGATTTGAGACCATCAAAAGAGAACCTTTACACATTTAAAATTGCACAAGCGAAAGCTCGACGTACCTTTAAACAAAGTAAGCGTTTGTCTTGGAGAAAGTATGTTTCTAGATTGAATTCAAATCATCTGTCACAAGACATAGGATATGGTGCGCAAAATCAGCGGAAAGAAAACGTCAATTGGAGTTGGTCATTTAAGAACTGACCTTAGTGACGTTTCTTCCGAGGCTGATATTACGAATGTATTGGCAGATACGTTTGCCAAGAAATCATCATCATCCAATTACTCACCTGCCTTTCAAAAGTGCAAAGGTGATAAAGAAAAGTCAAGACTTAATTTTAGTTCCAGCCAACTGGAACATTTTAATACAGACTTTTCAGTTAAAGATTTAAGAAGTGTCATGACACTGCTGTAGGAAACGATAATATTCTTTATCATTTCCTCAAACGATTGAACTCTCATTCTTTGCATTGCTTACTTGAGATTTATTACCAGGAATGGAAAACGAGAAGCATTCCAGTATCTTGGCGGGAAGCTATCGCCATTCCTATACCTAAACCAGGTCGAGATTCAACCGATCCTTTAAGATATCGCCCTATTGCATTTGTAAAACCATGGAAAGAATGGTTAATGACCGTCTTGTCTGTTTTTGTGTGTGTTTTTTTTTTTTTTTTTTTTGAAAAGAACCACTTAATAACGCCAGTCCAAAGTGGCTTTCGTAAACAGAAAAACAATCTTGATCATCTTATTCGCTTCGAGACTTTTGTTCGAGAAGCATTTATTAAGAAAGGAACATGTTGTTTCTGCCTTTATTGATCTCGAAGGTGCTTGTGATACCACTTGGAAGTATGGGATTATAAATGACCTCCCTGATTTCGTTATTCGAGGTCGCCTTGCTTATTTCATTTCTGCATTTTTAGACGAACGTCAGTTTAGAGTCCGAATACTTCATCTGGCCCCCATGGACAAGAAATGGGTATACCCCAAATGAGTATTTTGTCTGTGGCACTTTTAAGTGTCAAAATTAACAACATTGTTAAAACTGTTTGCCCTGACGTTGAATGCTTCTTGTATGTTGATTACTATATTTGCTACAGATCAAAGCATATGTATACCATTGAAAGGCAACTGCAACAGGTCTTAAAAAACTTTCTAAATGGTCAAATAACAAGAGGCCCAAGAGGGCCTGTATCGCTCCACTGGCTTTACAATCTTTAGACTTTCATTAAATAAAGCTTACTTTAAATGAATACATTAACACTCCGAAATCTCCTAAGACCTATTTAATACTGATAAACTGGTTCTGGTCCATATTGCACCAAAATACTCAATCACAATAAACCTGCAACCCTTCACCCATCTTTTAAACATAAGGTTCAGAAGGAGATGTTTAAAGATTTCGGGCTTGAAATAGGATCAATCAAATTTTCTTGAACAATTTAAGTAAATAGTCACCCAAGAAACATTCTGGTTAAGTTTCATTGAAAGCAGCCAAGTGGTTCAGGAGAAAACGTCATTCAAAAATTTCAGGCTCAAAATAGGCCCCGCCCTGCCACGCCCATATTTATGGACCAATCAAAATTTCTTTAACAATTTAAGTAAAGGGTCACCCAAGGAATATTCTGTTAAAATTTCATTGAAATGGGCCCAGTGGTCCAGGAGGAGATGTCGTTCAAAGATTTCGGGCTCAAAATAAGCCCCGCCCTGCCACGCCCATATTTATGATCGGCTCAATGGTTTGGGAGGAGAAGATTTTTAAAGATTTCAAAGTGAAAAGATGCCACGCCATTATTCGGGGGCCAATAATAATTCTTTAAAGAATTTAAGAAGAGGGCTACCCAAGGAACATTTCCACAGTTTCGTTAAAATCCGCCCATTGGTTTGGGAGGAGAAGATGTTTAAAACAAGTTTACGCACGCACGGACGGACGGACACTCCGCCATGACAATAGCTCGCTGGCCTTCGGCCAGTGGAGCTAAAAATGGCTTCAAGTTTTCTAAAGCATGCCTTTCTACTAATTCAGCAAAATGCACTTCTTCCCGGAATTGAAATTAGACGGAGTGCTTATTGAAGTTGTATAAAGGTTTAAATTCCTAGGACTCCTTTTCGACTCTAAACTATCTTTTTAAGTCTCACGTTAACCACTAGAGAAACAAGAGCCTAAAAGCACTTAATCATTTACGTGTTGTATCCTAGATGTTTGGGGGCCTACATAAAGGTTTTATTATGCCTTTATAGGACATTTGTAATGATTAAAGTTAGATAATGGCTGTGTTGTTTATGGTTCTGCACGCCCTTCATACCTTCGCAAACGTGATACTATTCATAATCAAGGCTTGCGCCTTGCTTTGGTGCATTTAGAACATCCCCAGTCAATAGCCTTTATACTGAAGCTTATGACCCTTCCTTAGATCTTAGAAGAAAGAAGCATTCACTGCAATTTTACTTGTAACTTCAATCAAATCCGGAAAACCTTTCTTAAAAGTCTGTGTTTGAACCTTAATACAGACAGGATTTTGATAAAATAATAACCAAGAGCTTTACCCCCATTAGTTTACGTTGCGAAGTAGATATCAACTCTCTAGAATTTGATCTAGATAACCTTGCGATACACACAGTTTCCGATGTTCCTTTATGGACATTCAAAAGCACCACGCTTCTTTATGATCTTGCTTCGAGCAAGAAGGATACAACTAATCCAATTGTTTTTAAAACAAAGTTTTTAGAAATTAATGAAAACTACTCATCACAGACGGTTCAAAGATAGCGAAAAAGTTGCTTCATTCACTATTTCATATGGCGAAAAATATCAATTCCGCCTTCCTAAAAATTCTTCTATTATTTCAGCAAAACTAAAAGGCCATTGATCTTGCACTTTATTATATGATTGCAGATCGTTTCTCTCGCTATATCAATTACACTGGCTCTAGGTCAAGTTGCAAGCGATTGAGGATGAGAAAAACAATCCCATTATAGTAAGATTACTTGAGAAAATTGCCGACCTTGATGATATTGATCTTGTTTTTGCTGGCTATCGAGCCACGTTAGTATTCGTAGTAATGAAGGGGCAGACAACGCTGCCAAGGAGGCATCATCACTAGAAATTTTACATTTTGAAGTGCCTTTTACGGATTTTAAACCTTTGAATCATGGCTTTATAAAGGATGTCTGGAAAAACTATTGGTCCGATCCAGCGAACCACAGTTATAAATTATATTCTGTTCGTCAATATCTTGGCGATTGGTTACCTGGTCACAGGTCTAATCGTCGCGAACTTATGTTGACTCGTTTACACATTGTTCATACACACCTGAAGCACTCCTACCTTTTAAAAGGAGAAGATATGCTAATGTGTATTCCATATATCGCCCCTCTTACTGTCGAAAATATACTTTAAGAATGTATAGACTTTGCTTTTATTAGAGACAGATTTTTTTAAAGTTGACAGTTTGAAGGATCTTTTTAACAATGTAAAAGTTGAGGAGAATTTTGACTTCCAGAAGACAGTTTATTTGTATAGTTAAATATATAACCTGAGATTCTTTTGATTACATGTTTATGTGATTTTTGTAATTTTTGATTGATCTTTTGATCATTATATCCTTTTAGACTTGCAATTATTTCCATACATTTTTGCTATAATAATGTTTAGACTTTCTTACCCCGATTTGTTTTATAATGTTTTTTTTTCTAGTACAATTTTTTAATGTATGATAAATCATCGTTTCAAACAAAAAGCTACATTTAATGTTTTGCGCCCAACATGACCTTAGTCTTTGACAGGCCATTAAACAACATCATTCATTCATTCAAAAACAGACAAACAACTAACAACAATCAAACCAACTCTGACTATCAGAAGCAAAAATACACAAGGGACAAAAACAATTATTAGCACACCATATTAGAGAGGGGAAGGTACGTTTCTGTAATAATTTTCAGTATTGTTATAAGAATCCCCGATGAAATCTCGTTTCAATATATTGATCATACGTATATTAATTACGGTCGTATTTCATGGAAATAAAAATTCATTACGAAATTTCACCCTCTTCCATCTATTTTTGCACTATGAATATTTATTGTTACTGTGACGTCATTTGTTTTCGACGTCACGCACGTGCGAAATGATGCGTTTTCTTGTTTCGCTTTTTTGATTTTGTTTTTAATCTTATTATGTCCATTATAATCTATGAAATATAATATGTAGATATACATGTAACTAAATGCCTATGTTTCAAAAGCATGCAGACGTGAAAACACCTGATTAACCAAATAGCTTCTATGTCATCTATCTATCGTTTAAGCCTGTAGATTTACATTTGCCACGCACGCCAAACAATATCGCTGGCTGCATTTTTTGTATTCGTGTGGTTTTTACTTTCTACAGCGTATATGTTAACAAAATCGTGCGATGTCCGCGCGGATTTTCATGGTGATTTACATTGCAAAAATACTTGCGGTGACGGTGTTGCAGTCGCAATGTAGTCGCTATATAAACGCCTAAACTCACGGGGATCCGCCTTTCCCCTCAACTAAACAAACTGTAAACCGCACGATGACCACGGAATGATTCCGCGATAAAGATTGATGAACAAGATATCGCACAGTGGTCATGCGATGTCCGTGCGGCGACATTGCCGAATGTAAACCAAGCTCTATGCTTTACCGTAGCCGCCGTCATAGCGCATCCGACAAGTGGTTGACGTCTTTCATACTTTTGGAAGACAATATTGCATCGTCTAACCGCCGGCGATCGGCCAGGCTACAGACAATCTCCGGCTGATTTTGTACCTATCGCAGACGTCTTTTCTGACCCTTTCACCTATCTTTGGTATCTGCGACTAGTCGACGACACCTCACCGGCGTATCTTAAGCACACTATGTTTAATTGACCATGCTTTCTGTATCATTAATGGACAAGAAATAAGACATCGTCACGGTCGGTCGGGTTGAATGTGACTGGAAAATAATTATTTTGGCCTGATATCGCCGGCGCCTGGCCTACGTTAAATTTTGCTAATTGGCTGACTTTTATGCGACTTAAGCATTAGCCGGGGACATCCACGGTGAGAACTGAGGTCGGATATTGCATGATAAATCACTATATTTTTGTAGTCACATTTAACTTTAGAAGCCGACGAAACAGCGTCTTAATGCCTGTTCAGTGATTAAGCGGCAGTGTTGCATCCAGGATTTCTTCAAAGAGGGGGAGCTCCCTCATCACATTACTTAAATGGGGGGAGTGACAAAATCTAAAGGGGGAGGGGGCGAAAATTTCAGACAACAACAAAACTTACTATTTATGAACCATGAAACAAGCGTCTTTTATCTTTTCCCTTCCACACTCTTACACAGGTTTCATAGTCAAACATTGCAGATCCCTCAATTTGAATAAGCATTGACTGAATTACTGTTCTTGGATCCAAATTCTAGAATTTTTGTGAATATTATTTTGGCAAATCCATCCACGCTCGCAGTCAGCTGTCTGGAGTGTATATGTAGTGAAAGTTTGGCCAATTTGATTAAATTGGGACAAGAATCGTCCAGGGAATCGTCCACCCCTCTAACGCCGATATTGAGACTATTGAAAAAGTCGGTGATGCGTTTTGGCGGCATGATATGGGGTTTTAAATAATTGTTCGTCGAAAGTTCAACATGTTTTCAAGAAACCGGCAACGGAAAGAACTGGCCGCGCATGCTCTTTGTCGGGTTACCTGTATATTATAAATCAAGGATTTTGAGTAGGGGACCAGCTCAAAAATACTTTATGCGGTAATCGCTATAAATAGCCTAATTTATCGGAAAAATATCGTTTATACCCGCCCATGCACTTGTCTTGTTTATTTTATTCTTTGTCGGATTTTCAACCCCCCCCCCCCCCCTCCCCCCAATAACTTTCACGATTGTGCGGGAGTAAGAACGTTGTTGCGCGATTACTCCCCCATCAAATTAGTAAAGTTGCGCGAGAGAATGAAAAAAGGGGGGGATTCTCGCTATCGCGCGGCCTCGATGCAACATTGCTTAGCGGCTTTATACACTTAACGGAAGTGGAAAAGTTTGAAGCCCGTCAGATGATCGGTTGTGGACCGGCCGATCGACGTAGATTTGTCGTCAATTCAGACTTTCGCAAATAGAAATGCGTGACAGGTGAGTTGATAGATTTTAACTTCAAGCTAAGTTCACCAACGCATTGCTGATTTTGAAATTTCGTGACAGGTGAGTTGATAGATTTTAACTTCAAGCTAAGTTCACCAACGCATTGCTGATTTTGAAAAACAAGCTGTCGTCAGGTGCGCCGATCTTTTATCACGCTGTTTGGTTTCTTTATTGGTTCGACCCCGTTGCTGATCCATATCGAATAAAGATTATTTAAATACCGAACTGTAAGAATCCAAAGCAGTAGGTTTGTTCCTACCACTCGTTTCCATTGTTTGATATTAATTTCATGGTTTCAATGCTACTGCATCGAAACAAATCAGGACATTCTTGAGACCCAAATGTATCGTAACAAATACTTTAAGCAATGCCTATATTTCATTATCATTACGGTAATGACTCAGTAAAAGAGGTCATCGAACACCAATTAATACCAATCTCCGGGGGTTCTAACCGAAAATATACTCGTTTTAAATATTCGTCGGTGAGAGAACGAAAAGATATCCACAGCATAATCAAAGCTGAAGTAACGACATTTTGGTAACTAACTGGCGATATGATTTCCACAATTTGCGAAACATTTTTGTTTGTATAATCTGGGGCTCGTGCCACTCTAGATTGGCGTATGACCAACGACGCTTAGGCTAGGACAAAACGTTCTTCTGTTACTTTTCTTACCAGATGTAACGTTTGGATAACTTTTTTTGTTGTTCGTTGTTGTTGTTTTTCGTAAAAAAACGTTTTTTGTAACAACGGTATAAAATAGCCACTTACAATTTTATTTCAAAATGAATTGATGACGAAAACAAACTTTATCAGCAACTTAAGAGAAAAAATCGTTATTACAAGCTTATCAAATATATCTAGGGAAAGGGCCTTAATTTTATTTATTAAAAAAATCAGGCCTTTATCTTCATATTAAGTATTCACATCAACTAGAAAGATCTTATTGCAAAAATGAAGGGGGTTTGCTTTACAAAGATTTTTTCTCAAAAATTCATCAACAATAAGAATCAAAGTACTGAAAGTACTGATAAGTTGGAATGCGTTCAAGAGACGGTGACATCAAGCCACTAACGAAGCTGACGCTTCCCGCCCACGGCCGAGGTGATCACATAATACGTCTCATTTTTGGACGGGAGTATATTAACCAATGTATTTCAACAACAAGATATGTTTAATTCCCTGAATCGTTATACATGCCTGCATCTGATAAAAGAAAAATAATGAAAAAGAAGAAATGAGAGAAAATAATTCTGTATTAGAAAAACCAAGAAAATATATCCGTAGTTACTTTAAATCAATGTTCACGCAGATGATATGATTACCATGCGCGAATCGAGGAGAAAAGAGCATAATTGTTCATGAGTATTGTAGGCATTCCAGTGGAACCTGGGGTCGCTTTCAAAAAGAATATTTGTACGAAAGCTATTATACTTTAGGAGATATGCCCCGGACAAGTTTAGTGACGGAACCTCGGAACGATGGAACGACGGAATGACGGACGGAGACCATTACTTTATCCCCTCGCCGAAAACGGCGGGGGATAAATGAGCTGTTAACTTTCATCTTGTACAAATGTACAATTTGTATAATAAGAACATTCACAATACGGACATTTTTTCCATGAAGGAAGAGTTGTATTCAAATGAATTTTGACATGAAGGCCCCTTTTCCCATGACGCGACTAAAATTCACTTAACTGCAACAACATGCAAAAATTCAGGTAACAATGTACATTTCGCAAAAATATCTTAAAAATAAGTCCATAAATAAAGAAGGAGTTGTGTTCATAAAGCATTTTACAAGAAGGTCCCTTTTTCCATGACGTAATAGTAATTCACCAAACCGCGACTATGTAGGCAATGTCTGGTGACTAGGAACATATTGTGAAAGTTTTATCCAAATCGTTCCATAAATGGAGGAGGAGTTGCGTTCACAATTTTTTTTTCAAGAAGGCCCCCTTTTCCATGGCACGACTAAAATTCACCAAACTGTGTTAGAATATGCGCTAGGTCAGGTGACTAGGAATGTTTTGTGAAAGTATCATCAAAATCGGTCCATAAATGGAGGAGGAGTTGTGTTCACAAGATTTTTTTACACGAAGGCCCCTTTTTCCAAGACGCGGCCGAAATTCCCCAAACCATGATTTGATGCGCAAGGTCAGGTGACTAGGAACATTCTGTTAAAGTTTCATCCAAATCCAAAAAGAAACTTTGGAGGAGTTGTGCTTTACAAGAAAAATGGGCGTACATGCGTACGTATGCTTGTACAGTCAAAATCGCAAAATTCACGACTAGCCTCTAGGTGTTGCAAATTTATGAGTAAATTCAACAATACGACATGTTTCTTGAAAGCCAAAAATTTGTCTTGAAAGCCAATTTTAATCGTACGATTGTGATACAATCAAATTTCGGTCGTAGGACATTTCTTGTAAGAGGCCCCTGAAGACAAAACACGGGGGGCTGTAAACTCGTTCAGATATTTGATAAAAACCAAGGATGTAGTTAACCTTTCATTATCTTCAATGATATTTGAAGGATTGCGCACATGCGTTTTTTGCACAAGTGAATTTATGTCTAAGCAATTTTAAAGAAAATGGACGAAAGCTGAAAGAGAAGATAAATATTTGTCTATAGACCCGCAATTTAGGGTGAGTGATCAATCGTAGATTTTGTCTATACAGACAAATTTGACCCTTGATCACTCACATTAACTTGTGGATCTATACCTTCATCGATCCTTGCTGCGTCCACCATCAGAGAAATTATCGCGCGTTTGGAAATGGGTTTCCGTTTTTCTTTTTGTGTGTGTGTTTTAGAGAAGAATTAGAAAGAGAATATTTGCAGGATCGGATTTTAATACAGATAAATAATCTGCAGGTGTTGTGCGTTTCTAATGATTCTTTACGGAACAATAAGATACAAAAACATTTAAACTATTTTGTAAAAGTGTGTAAGAAGTTTGTTCAGAAAGACAAACTAGACCCCTCAAAGAAGCTACAACATAATTCTACGAAAAACTGCTCACGACATTACCATATAAGCAGATCACGTGATTGGCTAGTGCTATTTCCACAATTCTACGAAAAACAGGTCGCGACATTCCAAATAAGCAGATCACGTGATTGACCAGTGCTATTGTCAACAGCTGACTTTATTGGACTTCACTTATCACATGATTTCCAAATATAGTAATGCAAATATGTGATACTAGTAAATTCGTACGCACGTTTCATAAATATCGTTTAAAACATAAATTAGCGTGTTAATAATTTACATGAAGTGATAGTTGTGTAATTGTTAAACATTATTACTTCTTGGTGAAGTAAACTGCATGTCTATGTCAAGTTGAGATATACAAAATAGGCCGAAGTGTATTCACATCCTGTTCACGTGATATGTGTTATCAGAAAACCCGAAATGGAATTATCTTGAGTTCATTTTGCGGTTTTGTTAAATCTAAGTTGGAATTGCTCCGCATTCCACTTAAAAACCTACACTACTCATTAAAATAGTATGTAACTACCAATCTCTTTTAAATAATGTCTGCCAGTTCTTTTATGAGCTAACTCTTTTGTTGAAAACTTTTTCTTTAATATGCGGTCATAATTTTTATGCGTAATTGTTGAAAAATACTTGCGACCAAATGAGAGATAACAATACTACCTCTATTAGTTCCTTTGTACTCTAATTATAAACGATTTAATGTCAGAAAAATACTTATTAATAACTAAACAAACAGGTTCAACAACTCTGCGTTGAAGATGAAAATATTTGTTTAAAGTTTCTGAAATGGTACTCAGCTTTGATCATGAATTCATATGCAAAATGGGGTACCATTTTCACACTTTACGAACTTTTTTGAATTCAGAATGCAAGGCAAGTTTTTTTTCTTTTTAATGTTTGACCAGAAAGGAAATAATGAGCTTATCTGTTGTACTTAATATCCCCTATTATTGCATGCATGATCACATTATCCTGAAGAATTCTTCTAATGGCCATACACACATTTCAAAAAAGGGGTAGTTCAGAACAAAATACAACGTATTATATAATTGGCGGATCCAGATGGGGTTCGGGGGGTTCAAACGACCCCCTCTGTATCCAAATTACTTGCTTGTAGAGGACAAAATAAATCAAAACTTTACTATTGGACTAATTACTTGGATCTAGGCCCACATCGACCCCCCTATATAGAAACCATAGATCCGCCGCTGAATGTTAGAAGGCAAATAAGACCATTGTCACTTTAACGTTTTATCCTCCTGTAAATAAACAAATAAGTTAGTAGTCTGAAAAGTTTGGATTGTGATACAGTAAATAAATTTTCGGGTAGGTTTCAGTTTGACAATAAGTTCTGTTGATTTCTGTTCAACAAATGTTGGTATTCAATGATTGTTCATGGGTGGGTTTAAGTTTATTTGTCCTAAGTGTTAATAATGATGATCCTTGTGTAAGGGTGAGTTGGAATTCATATCTTTCCCAAAAATCATTGTTCATAACCGAACCATAAGTATTTCTCTTCGTTCCTGGTGGTAGAAACACCTGAAATAAGAAACACACACACACACACACACACACACACACACACACACACACACACACACACACACACACACACACACACACACACACACACACACACACACACACACACACGCACGCACGCACGCACGCACGCACGCACGCACGCACGCACGCACACACACACACACACACACACACACACACACACACACACACACACACACACACACGCGTGTTTGTGCCTGAAAATCACTACACCTGTAAAAATGCCGTAAACTGGCTACACAGCTTTCTACTGTTGTAAAATGAACAAAATTGACACGAATGATATATAAGGCCTTAAGATATGTGTTGGTAGGTTTGGAATGTCCTTGCCTTTGTTTTAAAAACATCTTGTTTTTTCACGGAATACCACTACAAAATCACGTGATCAATGTCATACACACCTTGAAATCACTACTTTCGACACACACCTGAAACTGGCGACAAACGTCGACACATACCGGATTTTCACTCCATGGCACTTACGGGTGTACATTTAGCTTATTACTAATGGTTTCTCCCATTATTTTGAAGCCATTCATACCAGAGTGAACTGCTTCCAGCTTATTTGCATAAAAAATGTTATCGAAAACTGATACTAAAAAAAAATCCGTTCTCGGAGCTAATAATCTGATGATTGTGTAGTGACCAAACTGTGAGGCATTCGAAATAGGAGTGTTATCTGTTGTTCAAATATTTGGAGGAACTTGAAAATTCAATTTTCTTTTTTTTCTTGAGAAAATACTCACGTAGATCAATGCAAAAAGAATACTAACGAACAAATATTTGCGTATAAGGAAATAAATTTGCACGCAAGGAGTAAAATCAAAATATTTGCCGACATTAGGAAATTATACTCACGTTAGCAAATGCGTTCACATGCAAAGGTAAGCTATGTAAGCTTCAATGCAGTAAGAACATTTTGTTTCAGAATAAATCACAATATTAGTTCACGAATAGTGGTTTAAGCGGATTTTTTTTATAAATAGCTTTTTTGTGTATGTCAAGTGTTTGGACAATGTACTGTCAGTTGTCTGACATAATTTGATAGACAGGACCAACACATTCTAAATTTAACCTGGATACATCGACATGGTCACTTGCACGCGCTCACAACTGTTTAGGTCGTTTCCAAAATACCTACGTTGGTGAAAGCGGGTCCCGTACTGGCCCACATAAAAAAATGTATTTTTTTTGTCTTGATGAAAAATTTATAAATTTGAAAATATTGGACTTGTGTTTGTTTACCGATGTCGTTGGTAACATTTACGTGGTGCTTATTTGTAAGGGTTAAATGTTTCTCAGACCTCGCATTTTCATAACTACAGACTAGCAAAAAAAAGGAAGATACGTGAAATAGGTAGCAAATTTGAAATTAATGGCAAATATCTTTATTCTAGACACCTATCTTATTATCTTATTTCCTGTACACATATTCATCGAAATTAAAGAACTATTTAGTATGCGAGTATGCGAGTTCTCGCCCACAAAATAAGACGTTGGGCATTTTCAAAACACATATTTCTACGTTTGAAAACCATACATATGCGTTTTTGTCGTGTCTACATGAACGATATATTGTTAAATTAAGGTACTATGCATGGCAAAAGTTTTGACACTGATAAAATCAGGTTGCAATGTACAAGCACGTGGCCAACATTAAAAAGCGCCGGGAAGAAACGAGGTCACATGACGTTGAAGCGAGGTAACATGGAGATGCAAGGCGCATAATACATGAAGATCAGACCGATAGTTGGGTAGGGAGGTGTCATCGACAGAAAATAGAAATAGGCCGATGTTCGTATTTGGTAGGTGTCGTGTACTATTATTTCGCAGAAAACAGACACAAAATTGATCACTGAAGCCATCCCGAAAATAAAGAAAAAAAAACACGTCACAGTTCAATCGTTTCTCTGCCACTTTTACTCAAATTATTTTACTTGCTGCATAAACATTGGCGTAGGAAGAGGAGGGCCCAGGGGAGCCAACCCCCCAATTATCAAGGGGGTAGCATATCTTTGCCCCCCCCCCCCCTCCCCCCAAATCACCCATAATTACCTTCAAGAAAGGTCCAGGTATAGGAACATGCAGTCTGAAAGTGCTAAGATTGCAGGAAATGGCTTCTTAGAATTCAAAATTTTCTAGATGACATTCCCCAGACCCCCTAGCAACGCTACGCTCGGTAGGGTTCCATTCATTTAAACGTTTTTAAACAATTTAAAATATTTTTAACCACCCTACGCCTATGACTAACAATGCCTACTGCGATTGCTCTAGCAACCGGAGTAGACGTTTCTCACAACGTTTATACACACTGGAAAATGACGACACTAAGTTCACACAGCGGATTATCACTACGCCATCATCAGCAGCAGCATCAACAACACAACCAATATCACGTGGTGGCTGATCGTGGTCTCGAATTGGTGGGCTTGATGGGCGCTGACATGCCTACGTGACAAATATAGCGCTTTTATCGTATCGGTAGCCGCGGCAATAGCGCAGTTGGTAGCGCGCCGGACTTCTAATCCAGGGGTCTAAATTCGCACGGGTTCGATCCCCGACCGCGGCACTTATCCTTTCCGACATTTGTCTTCCACCAATGGGTAGATAATCGTAAACCCATGTGGAATAGCAACTGGAGGCTAGGAAAGAGATGTGGTGGTAGTACTGGTGTGAGAAATACCAGGAATCCATCGTTAGGTGCTCCAGTCGTCGCGATATAACTGAGAGATTGTTGAAAGCGACGTAAAACCCCTATTCAAATCAAATTATCGTATCGGCTATTTAAAATATCATGGTCTGGAGTCGATATGACGTAGCCCTCACCATTCGCCGCGTGAGATTATGATAGAAACGCGCCGATACGGCATTTTAACCGTGATACTTCGACAACACGATTGTGAAATTATATCGTGTCGGTGCCTAATTTTAACTATATCTGCTCTCGTGTCGGCGCAAATACAGGCGCTGAACGAGAACAAAATACGTTGTTATTCGGTAGATATAGTGGTTCCACGTTTTTTTTATCCCGCCAAACAATTAAAAAATTATCAATTAACAAATCATAGGTAAAACAAATTGAGTATTGGTCCGGTAGAATATCGACCTGATTGAGAATCAGTTTTTTCTGGAGATCGAGTGTTGTCGCGTTGATATCTTTTACGCGACCTCAGATTCCAACCCTGCCTTAAATTACACCAGGCTAAGCGTAAACTCTTATGGTTGTCTTTCAGCTTTGGTCGCCTAATAACCCGTCTTCACCTCAAACCAGCTGATCTTAATCGATTTCGAACTGCTTGATGACTAATTCTCAGACCTGGTAAACACTGGCGTCCGAGTCTCACTTAAGCCCTTTCTTGACTCGGCGTAGTTTTCCATGGTCTGCCAGATGGTCTATGTTTACTAACACTACCAGTCTCTACAATTGTACTCACTAGGCGGCTCAATGTACTGCAATGGCGCCCGGTTCTCCTACCTATGTCCTTGTATGATAGCTCTGTGAAGGCCCATAATCTGCCATTTAACGTTTTCTGGTAGAAGACACGGGAATAGCATTGATAAATACCTGCTTGTATATGTCTGCAAAGAAATTAAAGATGCTCTTTTGGGGTATAGTAAGCGGAATGTGACCTAGCCCCACACACATTCGTACACAGACAGAGCATACGTGGTTTAAGTCTTGATGCCTAATAAACGCAAGGCATTTGAAGTTTTTGAATAGTTACCAGTTTGCATAAAATCTTCTTTATCAGGTTTTGAATGTATTCAATTTAGATACGCTATACCTGGTGATTGCAAAGTCACTGCTTGTTTCCGTACGCGTTTGAATTCAATTTTAGCTATTCAATCCTGATAGCCAAGTTTAAGGTAGCCCGGAGTTCATCAATCCAGGAATGTCAACTCATAGTTTAGCTCGAGTTTGATACCCAGATCGATCATTATCCATCCCGATACGCAAATATGGTAGAACTCCAGAAGTATTAGATAAGCATCATATTAACGTATTTGATGTTGCATTTAGTTTGATGCCAGAAATACAACGGATATTATTCGTCATCGAATCATGAGCCGTGACAAAAGGTTACTGTTTATTCTAATAAATGTAAATTGACCGTGAAGCATGTATCTAAGTGAATGAAAGCGAATAATGACACATTTTGCGTGCTGTCCGCGGTGGCATTGACGATACAGCAGCTGTCTTCAGAGAGTATTATTACAATTAAGTATACAGGCTGTCGGGTTCGAGTCTCATATTTCTATAAATCGAAACCCCTCTTCCCCCGTTAATTTAGACTCGCTGATCTTTGATCATTCACTGGTCGTTGTCCAATCATACATGGTATAACACGCTGGTCAGTGATCAACTGGGGAAAATTTAGGCTTTTCAAGTAAGAGGACGGATGGTCAGTGGAACAATTTGCAACATTTGGTTCTTTTATGGACCAACCGTGAATCCAGATGAAAGCTATAGCAGAGCTTTGATATTTAACTTCATGTGATTAAAAAGTTGAAAGATGTCGTTCGCGCTTTACTCTGGTGTCATAGATCCCGTCAAAAGATCTGGCAGAGAACTCCTAGACAATGGTTATAGATGCTTTGCCGGGTCATTTCTCTAGATCTAAACAAACAAAGACAGCATTGTGTCCCTCCCACTAATCCGAGTTTTCTCTGATGAAACTCGCTTTTTGATATGTTGATGTAGCGACATCAACATATCAAAGAGCGAAATTCATAAGAGAAAACTTGTATTACCCTCCCGCCAAATAAAAATAGAAAAGAAAGTGGTAATTAAAAGGCATTTACTACGTAAGACTTATGTTGATGAATTTTCATAGAGAAAGGACTTTCATGCGAGAATTTCTCTGGGCCATCTGTAGTACTTTGGCATTTCACATCAAGTCAATCAATTGAAATGGCTTTACTTTTTGGCGCCCGAAAAAAATATTGTCAATGTTTTGCATGCTGGTAGCTTTTTAGTGGCTTTGTAGTTTCCGCACGAACTATGAAAGTTGATAGCTGGAGTGGCAGTGGTTATAGATACAAAGATATATATGGCCTCTGATTAAGATCCATGCTGACCTGTTATCAAATATCTGCTTCATAAAAAAGGGTTCCATTTTATCAAGTAAACTGTGACTTAATTACGGGCAAATAATGAAGACGTCGCGCACGACAATGCGTCACTTTTTTTTTTAAAAAAAATGTCACCCCTGTGTTCTAAACTTATCATTACAAGACACCCTAAATCTCACCATTTTATATCTTATATCAAAAGACCGCTAAAACCAAGGCGTTTTTTAAAATCTCACTTTTTGCAAACTACATGTATATTGGTAAAATTTCGTTTCAGAAATGTTCCATTCGCAATTTCAGCGAAAAAAAAAAACGCAACCCCCTGTGTTTTAAAACTAATCATTACAAGACTCCTTAATCTCGTCATTTAATATCTTATATAAAAATAACGCTTAAACAAAGGCGTATTTTGACATCAACTTTTGTTGCACACTATATTGGTATAATCACACGATATTCCTAAGGGAATGTAATAAATATAATAAAAAACATGAACTAGAGTAAACTTTTTTATTATATTGGTATAATTTCGTTTCAGAAATTTCAATTCGCAATTTAAGCGAAAAAACGCGTGTAACATGTAACATGAAAGCACCACCAAAAGATAAACATCTTATATTTTATACAGTTTAATAATGATTAAACTGCCTGATAACACATCAAATTTTAACTGGTATGAAATCCAACATTTTTTTCCAACGGAGATCGAATCTTAACAATAAATAAGAAAGATGTTGTCTTATGTTTAAGAAAAATTGAGGCGTAACACCAAACATTACGACGTAGATAAAATGGCGTTTTTCTTGGATATTTTCATTAAGAATGGTTTAATTGCAACCAACCTTTATATCAAAAATACAATTTTTCTGTATTTCTTAGATATGAAAATAAATATCAATATGAGTATAAAACGGAAAATTAATACGCTGAAATTCGTGTGGAACGAAATTTTTCAGTTCGTAATTTAACTATTTTTTCTATCCTTAATACGCTCAAAATAGCAGTTCCCATTCGTATACGAGAATTTAAATGAAGTTAAGAAATATTATTTTTTTATTGGAGATCATCTTAATATTTCAAGGATTGATTGATTGATTGAATGGTGTTTAGCGCCGCTTTCAACTTAATTGCAGTTATATCGCGGCGGCTGGAGCACCTAACAATGGATCTCTGGTATTTCTCACACCAGTACTACAATTACACCCTTTCCTAGCCTCCAGCTGCTATCCTACATAGGTCTACGATTTTCAACCCATTGGTGGTAGACAAATTGTTTGAAAGGTTGAGTGCCGCCGTCGGTGATCGAACCCGGGACCTCTAGATTGACATTCCGACGCGCTACCAACTGCGCCATGACGGCGGCTTAATAACTCAAGGATAGCTCATCTTTTTTTGATAGCAATATTGATTATTCAAAACGTGTTTTTCGCGAAGACATGTACTCTAAAAACTGTAACTTGCTGTTCTATAAGCCCAAGAAAGGTCAGTGCAAAGCAAGCTCAGCAAAGTGTAACAACTTTTTATTAATACCTTTCAAAAGATCATGGTGGGATGCGTCATATTTCTTCTAAAAATATGCGTTTAATGGTGAAATCACTATTTAAACAAATTGCTGTTGATTAGAATTGATCATCGAAATAACAAATTACATTTTCAGATTTACCTCTGCATTATATCTTTAATGATGTTCAAAAGAAGCGTCCAACCAATTTCATCTTCTGGTTTAGGAAAAACTATTACCAAATCTAAGCCATGCCTAAAGCGACCATCTAGTAATCGCATGTATGCAAAGTTGAAAATCATGACGCATTTTTTCATCCCTCGCTAATAGGGCCGGGTTTGTTTTTATATTGTTCTTGAAAAGATAACTATATTCTGACACCCGTATTACTGCAGCGAGAGTGAGTAATATAGTAGTTACGTAAACTTTTTTTCCGACCCCCCCCCCCCAAGAAAAACAAGAGACCCATGAGGGCCTGAGACCGCTCTACTAACGCTTTGAAAAGACTGAGACTTGTAAAGATATTACAAGAAATCTGCAATCAATAGTTACTGCTCAATGAGTTACCCCCGCTTTCTGTGACAAAAGTATTTCCCTCCATGTGAGTTGCATATGAAAATAGGTTGACACCGCTATATGATATACCAAGCTACTGTGACTCATTGTTCCTGACAAAAATGCACAGAAAATATTTCTAGTACGATTCTAAGTCTAAAAATAAACTTTATTGTAAAACAGGAAGTAGATCTGAATACCAAGAATTCAGTAATCGGATTGTAATCAAGAAACCTTTTTTTATGAAAATCCATGCATAAATGAATGAGTTGTGTTAACAATAAACATACATGTACATAAAGGCCCCTTTTTATCATGACTTGGTAAGGCCCCTTTTTATCATGACTGGGTATATAACTAAACTTCAACAAGTGCACATTCACTACAAAGGGAATATTCTGTGAAAGTTTTACACAAATAAAAGCATTAATTACATAGGAGTTATGTCAACAAGAAAGTTTTTAAATGCCCTTTTTTCTATGACGCAGTATAAAATTATGCATATGGTAACATGATGTATAACGTTTACTAAAATTTTCATGCTCTTCCATGAATAAATGAAGAAATGATAATAAGAATTCTTAAAAGAGAATTTCGTAAGTCGGGAATTGAGAACTTTCTAATTAAATTTTCATTAAGCCCCGTTTCCCGTGACACTTGACGGGTCGTACCTATTTTCGAAAAGACCTATTCTTGTTATGGTCCAATCATTCTGAGCAAGTCTGAAGACAAGCAGATGAAAACTGTGCAATTTAAAGCGTTAATGAGGATTTTCTAAATAAATTTTAATTAAGCCCCTTTTCCTGTGACACTAGACGGATCTGGCCTATTTTCGACAGGAACCATCCTGGTGATAGTCTAATCGTTCTGAGTAAGTTTGAAGATAATCGGATGAAAACTGTGCAATTAAGAGCATTAACGAGGATTTTCTAATCAAAATTACATTAAGCCCCTTTTCCCGTGACGCTAGATGGATCGGGACCATCCTTGTGATGGCCCAATCATTCTGTGCAAGTCTGAAGACAATCGGATAAAAACTTTGGACTTAAGAGCGTTAACGAGGATTTTCTAATTACATTTTCCATAAAGCCCCTTTTCCCAAGACGCTTGACGGATCGGGCCCATTTTCAAGAGGAACCATCCTTGTGACGGTCAAATTATTATGTGCAAGTTTGAAGACAATCGGATGAAAACTATGGACTTAAGTCGTTAACGATGATTTTCTTATTAGATTTTCATTACGCCCCTTCTCCCGTGACGCTTGACGGATCGGACCCATTTTCGAAAGGAACGTTTCTTATGATGGTCCAATCATTCTGATCAAGTCTGAGGACAATCGGATAAAAACTTTGGACTTTGGAGCGTTAACGAGGATTTTCTAAAAAAAATTCGTTAGGCCCCTTTTCCCACCATTTTCGTAAGGAACCATTCTTGTGATAGTCCAATCATTCTGAGCAAGTTTGAAGACAATCGGACGAACACTGTGGACTTTAGAGCGTTATCGAGGATTTTCTAATTAAAATTTCATTATGCTCCTTTTCCCGTGACGCTCGACGGATCGGGCCGATCTTCTAAAGGAACGTTCCTTATGATGGTCCAATCATTCTGATCAAGTTTGAAGACAATCGGATAAAAACTGTGGACTCAAGAAAAAGTTCACATACGGACAGACAGACGGACGGACGCAGGACGGAAAACTGGTATCGCTATAGCTCTTCTGACCTTCGGTAAGTAGAGCTAAAAAATAGACGCTAACAATTGACGTCCGCTATTTTGACGTTACACTTTAGTGCCACATTACCGTGCGTGACGTCTGTAATATTTCGTCGGTGTTATTCTAAAACCCCGCAAATACACATTGATTGAAGCAGTAGTTACGAACTTTAATAACAACACCGACGATTGAAATAGACGTTTTTTGTGTGAAGTCGCTCCATGTGTGTATGTAGTGATATTCCATAATTCAATTAATTACTTGCAGTATGTCTAGGTATATGAAGTGACTTTCCGTGATCAACACTCAGAAACCTTGCATGAAAGCTGACTTTTTGAATATCACCAGTTGCATGCGAATGGTACAGTTCTCCACATGTAAAAGGACGTAGTTGACGCATTACTCAAGTTTGGTATCATATATTTTATTTTACAATGTCATGATCGCAGGTGCCCAACGAACTACCGACTCCAGCATCCATAGGCCTATACTGGCTACCACGTTTACCAGAGAATTAGGTTCTTTTGTTTTATGCCACATAGCATGGATTGGTTGTGCTAATTTCTATTCAAGTTTCTCGAAATGTTCGTGTTAATCTTTTAAGGACGACTTCTAAACTTAATTTCCTTGAATAGATTTTTTTTATTGTTTCATATTTTGTAGATTAATGTATGTCGTTTGCAAAAATGAAAAGAAAAAAGGGGGTCACCGGATTAGATTTTTTGTAAAACATTATAGAATGTCATAGGTATCGAGCCAATTCTTTCCCGACTTTTTCGCGGAATTTCATGTCTTGGTTTTTACAAAAGACTATAACATAATCTTAGCTAGGCTTATATACTACTCAACTCTTGCTAGGGATCAAAACTGAAAGAATGTATTTCATTTTGCTAGTATCATATTCATTCATTTTGAGTAAATTGTTTTCCATCTTCTATCGATTTGTTAGCTCGGCTTTTTTCTGCAACAATCAGTTGACTTATTGTTTTCACCTTTACGTCAATAGCGTGGGTGCGTTCGTACACGATGACGTTAAAGTAAGTAGACTTTAGCTTTGGACATATCTTTATTGTTACGGAAGATATCTTTTTGAAACTTGGCAATTGAACTCGTCATTATAAGAGCTGTTCAGATTTCCAAGGGGAATAACTCATGAATCATTTTTGAAAGATTTATGTCCCTTGACAGTCTGAGATTTTTTACATTATCCGGCATCTATAGCCAAAAGTTGGCATACGCACGCGATGTTCTTGATGAATTATGATGTCATTATGTACATGAAAAAGAATTTTTTCAATGAAAATACATGGGCTTTTATTTTGATCCATAGCAAAAGTTGGGTAGTATACTTCATTTCCATTTATTCTAATTTTATAGATAGGAAGTTATTTGCACGAAATATATTACATAATTGTCTGTTGAAAGGTTCTATTTTGAACTTTTATCGTATTTTCCCTCTTGAGTCATAACTGATAACTCTTTAATTTACCAAAGTATTTTTAAAAATCTTTTACTTTTTATCAAATTTCAAAAAAATCCATGAATTTGTAAGCCCATGAGTTATCTAAACGTTATGCGTACTCAGCTTCCAAGATCAAGGTCAAATGACATGGTAAAGGTTATCAATCAAGGCCGACTTAACATTTCAAATACATTGCGAGTAAAATTATGATAATGGAAATCAGAGACAAATTCTTAAAATAAACTTAGACAAAAAGGTAATAACAGGAAATACATTAACATACAATTGGGAATGTTTGACAGTCAAGAAACGGACGCGTTATTGCCAAATAATAATAGAAATAGCTCAATGAAATGTGATCGCGTACCGCTAGTCCAAACGTTTTTACCCCATTTTGCCCGATATTCAAGAAATAGTTGCGTAATATATAATATGTGCTATATAAGTCTGAAAGAATGAAACAAGTCTTACTCCCTATGGTGGAATTCAGAAGGGATAAAAATGTAAGTGACACTGAAGGTCACGGCATAACTAAAGTGTAGAGCGTAACGTTGGATGACGTATGGTTTTGCGCGTGAATGTTAACGTCGCAAAAACGTACAAAAACAAAAATGACGTCATATCATATCATTCAATAAACAAATTGCTTCGTTCGGTTATTTAAAATCTAGTAAAAGATTTTGTTATTTTTTTTGTTGAAGAGATTTTTTATCGGAGAAAAGGGTATTTAGAGGGTCTTATAAAGAGTTTTTGGTGCGACCGAGATAAGTACTCCGTGCGAAAAGAAGATGCACAAGAATGATCTCCCGCAATCGTCATTAAAACATTTTATATTCTTGAATGTTTAGACGTTGTGTCACTTATTGCTTAACTTTTTGTAACATGACGTCGGCGTTATTATAAGGTTTCAACATCGCGCGTTACCCTCAAACTGTGTTAATTACAAAGTTGTAGTAGTAAAGACTAGTAAAGACTAGTTTATGTAGATAATGTGGAACACGATTGAAGAATACGGTGTCTCGCTTTTCGACTTAACAACGTGATGTTCCTTTTTTGTCTGGAACGTCCTCTTTTTTATGCATTACCAGCCCTCGACCTTGGCGTTTGCAGGAAATTATTTCCCCTGTAATCTTCAATTTTCTTCCTCGATGTATGAGAAATATAGACATGGAAAAGAGTTAACAAACCGCAAGATTCGGCAGTTTCTCCTTTTGCATCGATATTTTCGTGGCTACATTATACACTAACCCCCACCTGTAAAGACGAATATATGCTGGAATGTGTTATACTGAATGTCCATTCTGGTTCCGGAGATGTCAAAACAACGTTACGTATCTCGAAATTTCATAGTTATTCCGCAGTCCGACACTCTTTAACCCATTAGAACACAATGACTCTTTTTGACTCCATACAAAATAATGGTCATGGAAAACATTGTGGAAAATAGAGAAATTGCTTTTCACAAGAAATTTCTTCATTTCCTACAATGTTTTCTATCAAAAATACCTACAAATACGAAATTCCATTCAATTTAAATTGCTTTAACAACCAGAATAGGCGTTCCAGATTACTTGTTCACACACCGGATAATGACGACAGCAAGTTCCCACACACCGTATTATCGCTACATCAGCATTCACGCTATCAATGTCACTATACTTTTGACTATACTTTACAAAAAGTAAAATAAAGACTGTGATCAGATTCGTGGTTATAACAAAGCTGATCTGCGATTTTGTTTTCACAAATCCTAAATTGCTTTTTTCTCGTGTTGCGACTCGTATGGACTCTTCAATTCAAATTCAACAAAGCTGATCCCAGGTAGCTCATTTTGGTAGTATCAGAGTCTAGCAATTCAGGACTGCAGTCACAGTATCTGCTCCAAATGCAATGTTACAGATGACAAAATATATTTCAGACGGAAACTGGAAAAAAGGTCCCTTACGGTTTGAAAAAAAATATGTTTCAAAAACTGCATTAAGAATCAATACTGCTCTCTTATGGCTGTAATAGGTTAAGGGGGGCGCTATCGGAAAACAACATGGTTCCTTATCAGACTGTGACTGTATACGCAGACTGACCTGGAACCATATTGGGCTCAAAGCCTTAACGAAACTTTTCCAGCTCGCGGCTTATTGATATATTTCTTCGACAGTAGAATTCCGGTAAGGTAAAGCAGACAGATGACAATCGTTAAGGGAAATATGTTTAACCCATTACCAAATGGCAAATTTTTGGAATTGTCCAAATTCAAAGATGTTGCAGACGACAATTTGAAGTGAATGAAATTTCAAATTTTTGGTCTTTCTGGGTAGGGAAATAATATGGGAAATGAAAAGATTGCTTGTAACAAGCCTTTATCGTGTAGGGTGTCAAAAGACCTCATAATGTGGAAATGGATTAAAAGTATATTAACTTTGAAATAGATTTGAAAAACAAAACAAGTCAATTTATATATTAACTGTAAATATATTATTTTATTTCAAACATTCAACATAAAATGTTAAACATACGTTTTGTGACCAATCAAGGTTAACCCTTTCCCAAACAGCAACAAGAATTGTCCGCGGACAATAAAGGTCGCCCTAACGAAAGCTTGTCACAGAGAAAAGGCATTTCCCGGGTCAAGGTAAAAGGTCACCGTCCAAAACGAAAATCCTTGGCAGAAGGTACCAATGTGTTAACGAAAACGGCCAAGTTAAGGATTTTGAAAAGTAGGACAAACTCCAGTGTCATGGTAAAATGTGAACGGTGTTGATACATGAGTTATAGACCAGGTCAAAGTTTTTTAAAAGTAGGTCAAACTCCAAGGTCAAGGTCAAATGTGAAAGGTCTTAGTAGGAGGTATCCATGTATGAAATATCAGGGCTGTATGTGTAAAAGGACATAATATTGTAACGAGTCAGGGGACAAGGCGGTTCTCTCTCACACAAGCCTCTATCTATCTCTCTATCTGTTAAAAGTTGCTGATTTAACTTCAACACGTCGCTGGAGGGTTGTAGTTGCCAAAAGTAAGCTCAGACAGTACAGGAATTAAAAGAATGACGAAAACAATCATTTAAATTTTCAGTCTACGTGACAATTATTATTTCTTTACTGTAGTTACAACATTTTCAATACAATTCCTTCAATAAATTCCTAAAATTTGGTAGAGAGAAGCGGAATAGCAACGTAATGTTAGTTCCCTAACCCTCGGGATCGGACTGAGCTAGTGACCAAAGAAACGCGGCCTATGAATACTATAACAGCGCCTGCGACCAATATTGTTGGTAGCTACCAACGTCGAGACAAAACAAGAGGACCATGATGGTCCTATATCGATCACCTCTGTATCTTTGTCTAAATAAACTAGTATCAAATTTTTCAGCAAAAGACGTAATTGTACTTTTAAAACTAGTGGTCTCTAGAGTTTCAACAAGGCCCCTTTTCCCATTATATGGCACAGATCCTCCCATTTTCAATTAAATTTCATCCATATGACCTGACAAACATTCTGACCAAGTTTCATGAAGATTGGACGATATTTGTGGCTTCTTGAGTGTAAACAAGAAAAATGTCATTAAGGCTCCTTTTTTCCGTGATATGGTTCGGATCCTTCCCATTTTCAATAGGCTTCATCCTTGTGACCTGACAATCATTCTGACCAAGTTTCATGATGATTGGTTCATATTTGTGGCCTCTGGAGTGTAAACAAGAAAAATGTTATTAAGGCTCCTTTTCACGTGATATGGCACGGATCCTTCCCATTTTCAATAGGCTTCATCCTTGTGACCTGACAATCATTCTGACCAAGTTTCATGAGGATTGGACCATATTTGTGGCTTCTAGAGTGTAAACAAGAAAAATGTCATTAAGGCTCCTTTTCACGTGATATGGCACGGATCCTTCCCATTTTCAATAGGGTTCATCCTTGTGACCTGACAATCATTCTGACCAAGTTTCATGATGATTGGTTCATATTTGTCGCCTCTAGAGTGTAAACGCTTAAATTGTTGACGCCTGACGACGCACAACGGACGATGCACGACACACATTCAAAGATCACAAAAGCTCACCTTGAGCACGATGTGCTCAGGTGAGCTAAAAAGCTGGACGTACGGCCTGAAAATGATTGCGACCCGAAAAATGGGTCACGACGTCGTTGGTCACCCTTGATGACTTTCATCGGCTTTACCAGCTTTCTCTTAAATAAAGGAACTAACCCTCTTAAAACTAGAAAGCCATGAATGGCTCGAGTTGCTCCACAGGCTTGAAATTCTTGTAATAGCAAATAAAAGTCTTGACTAGATTTTTCGATATTTTGGGTTCTACTGATGTTGAAATTGATTTTCAAAATTTCCACTATGTAACATATAGAGAAATGACCTCTGCCCATAAAAGACATATTTTTCACCCAATCACAATAATATTTGGCTGCATGATAATGGGTCACACAAGGATCATACCAATAATGTTTGTTTGATACCCTTCAATTATATTACTTTTTGGTGGACTGATAAAGGGTCACTCAAGGATCATTCTGGTTCAATTTGATTGATATCCATCAGTTACATTCTGAGGAAGTGATTTTGAAAGTTTCCACTACATAAACTTAGAGAAATGACCTCCGCCCATAAAATCCATATTTTCCATCCAATCACAAAATTTTTTGGTACACTGATAAAGGGTCTATCAAGGATCATTCCAGTGCAATTTGGTTATTAACCATTGATTAAATTTTGAGACAAGAGCCGTCAGAGACGGATTATGCTCCCCAAATAAGGCATTGTCACAAAAACAAGAGCCATGTTGGACATGGTCATCCCCTGCCACGAAAGCTTGATAGTAATCTGAAGCCTAATAGAATAAAGATTCTTTAGTACTGTCAGAGATTTACCTAAAATCTAAGTATTAAAAATAACAAAGGGCAATAACTCCAAAATTATGCAAGCAAGAGTTGTAGTTCTTGTGCACTGCACTTGTCCTCCATGAGATCTATCCACCCATAAAAATTCAAGTTGATAGCTGTTATACTCTAGGAGATATGCTCCAGACAGAATCTAAGTATCAAAAATAACAAAGGGCAATAACTCCAAAATTATGCAAGTAAGAGTTGTAGTTCTTGTGCACTATACTTCTCCTCCATAAGATCTACCCGTATATAAAGTTTTAAGTTGATAGCTATTATACTTTGGGAGATATGCTCTGCGGTCAGATTGCAAGGACTCAAATACGGTGTTAACTTATACAGCTAACATAAGGGTAACAAACATTAAACCCCCTTTTTGCATGACATATTTTTAGACACAAATTTTAAATAGTTTATGGAAAAGGGCATCTGATTTGCTACTCAAATGTGAATTTCATCAAATTCTGAGCATAAGACTAGGAGAAATGAAGGAATAACTGTATTTTACACGCTAAATTAAAGGTAACAAACATTTAGCCCCCTTTTTCCATGATACATTTTTTTACGTTAATTTCAAATTGTTTTTAGTAAAGGGCATCCGATTTGCTACTCAAATAAGAAATTTCACTGAATTCTGACTGTTAGACTAGGAGAAATTTGGGAAAAACTGTTTTTACCCTAAGTCCCCTTTTCCTGTGACGAGGCCTCAAATCCAAAAACCGTCACAGATGCATCAACACTATATCGTAGGAAGTTCGCATGGTAAGTTTCATTCAATTTGGTCCAAGAGTTATGGAGAAATAGGTAGGGACGGACGGACGAACAGATAAAGCGGCGGCTATATGCTCTCCCTTCGGGGAGCATAAAAATGATTTCCAAAGTTTCCACTAAATAATATATAGAGAAATGACCACTGCCCTTAAAATCCATATTTTTCAACTGATCACAATAATTTAGGTAGACTGATAAAGGGTCACCCAAGGATCATTCATGTAAAATTTAATTGGTATCCATCAATTAGAATCTGAGAAAACCCACTTTTTACCATATTTGGAAATTAGCCACACCCATTAAATCCATGTTATTCTTTGGATCAAAATCTTTTGAACAACTTTGAAAGAGGGTCACCCAAGGATCATTCCTGTGAAGTTTGAAGTTGAAATTCATCCAGTTGTTTCTGAGGAGAAAATTTTTAAAGAAAATGTTTACAACTGGTAGCACTGACGGACTGACAGACGGACGCAGGACGGGCACAACGCCATGACAATAGCCCCAGTAGCCTTCGGCCAGTGAGCTAACATTCAAATATTCAGTAAAAGGGAGCTGTCAAAGCCCCTAAAATGTGGTTACTATTAATAATAGTGAGATTGACCTTGACGATCATGTGACATAAACAAACTTTCTACACGTAATGCATCTATCACGGGTCACCAAATCCGGTCAATATCCGGTAAAAATAGAATACATGCTGCAAGATTAGATCGACTTCTCGACGAAAAATGCAAAAACTAGTGAGTGTCAGTGTCAGACCTCGACAGCTATTAAGTATAATGCTCTGAAGATGAAATGCATTAGTTGTCTTGCATTGCAGAAAATAAATAAATGAAAAATCGACGGTCAAATTCGGACGGAGCTGTGCATGGATTCGGGCACTCCCGATGAAGCAAAATAGGAACTTATATCTGAATAGAGACCTGAATGCCCTAAGAAATCTACAAGATTAAGTTGCACGAGGTGTTTTAATGTGTATGTAGACCAACAGCTGATCTGAGTCTACAGCACATGATTTATTTCGTGTATGCTAGTACCTACAACACAGGGCTTGAGATAGATTATCACAGTATGCACAAGGATTTCTTACAGCAGCTGTCTCAGAAACACATGTACAGACTGACCCCAATAAATAGGAGTGAATAATTACAAGGAAACGCATGTGTCCACGAAAGAAATGTACATGCTGCAAGTACCCCCGACGTCGGACAGAGATAAACTGATGCAGCCTATGCAAGGATTGATAAGACATTATCTCTTCAATACTTGAGCAGGCTGACTTCATAAGATTTGGGATACAAGAAACATGTCGGATTTTAGATGCTCTAATAGGAATGGGAAATGGGAATGTAAAATGGGGGCTAACCAGGATACATCAATTTATAGGCCAGATTCTTAAAAGAAGGTCAAACTTAATGTCAAGGTCCAAGGTCAATTGTGAACTGTGTTGGTAGGAG
Organism: Fragum whitleyi; assembly: GCA_948146395.1. Classification (NCBI taxonomy): domain Eukaryota; kingdom Metazoa; phylum Mollusca; class Bivalvia; order Cardiida; family Cardiidae; genus Fragum; species Fragum whitleyi. The sequence goes on along the minus strand of OX411551.1, from coordinate 46,710,613 downwards.
GTATCCATGTGCGAAATATCAATGCTGTATGTGTAAAAGGACATCAGATGTAGGCTAGGTTAAAGGTTTTTTTTTAAAAGTAGGTCACTTTTCAAGGTCAAGGTCACAATGTCATTGTCAAATGTGAACGGTGTTGGTAGGAGGTGTCCATTTAAGAAATTTCAATACTGTATGTGTAAAAGGACATGGGATATAGGCCAGGTTAAAGTTATTAAAAAGTAGGTCAAAGTCAAAGGTCAAGGTCACATAGACAAAGGTCATTTTGTCAAATGTGAAGGGTGTTGGTAGGTGTTCATGTGTGATATATCAAGGCTGTATGAGTAATAAGGGCATAAGATATAGGCCAAGTTTTTTTTAAAGTAGGTAAAACTCAAAGCTCAAGGTCCAAGGTCATGGTGTTATGTGAAAGGTGCTGGTAGGAGGTGTCCATGTGTGAAATAAGATATAATGTAGGTCAAACTCCAAAGGTCATGGTCCAAATGAAAGGTCTTGGTTAGAGGTACCCTCAGGTATAATATCAATGCTGTATCTATAGGGTAGAGATAAAGACTAGGTTTTACAAACAGTTGAAAAGTAGGTTAAACTTCAAGTTGTGAAAGGTCATGATCGCAAATGAAAGTTTTTGGTAAGAGGTATGGGCCAAGTTTAATTTTTGGTGGACACTGACATCTGACGGTATGACAAAAGCTCTTCCGAGACTTTTGTCCCGGGCAAGCTAAAAATATGACTTCTCTAATTTGAAAGGCGTTGCAGATGACTAAATAATTGTTGTACAATTTAGAAAATGTAAATGTTATAGCTTAGAAAATTCTGAAAACCAACATTTCTCCTTTTGTCTAAAGTTTTCTCAGGCCTTTTCTGTTAAGGATGTCATTACCTGGTTTTGTTTGGAAAAGGTTAACCTTCCTCAAAGTATCTATGGTTTTGGCATCCCTGACAATGAGAATTTTCTCCATAAGTCTTGATATTTTCTCTGCAGTAGCATGTCACTCTGCAAGTTTTCACATACTAAGACTTTATTTTGTTGTCTGTCGGCTCTTTCATTTAATCTTTTCCTATAAGGCAAATAATTGGGTAAATCCAAATTTAAAGGAATTGCAGACAATAAAATAATTGATTTCAAAAGCAGAATATGCATTTGTTTTTGCAGAAAAAATGATGAGGCAAAAGCAGAAAATGCTGACTAACAGCAGTTTCTTTCTGCGTCCATGCTTTCCCAAGCCACTTGTGCCTGAAAACCAGCTTTTGCCTCAACATTTTCAGTGGAAAAGCATGAAAAGTACAAAAATCCTTTCACCATCACCAACATTCTTGTTATCAACCTAAAATTTTGATGTTTGGGAAAGGCTACAAATAAGAGGGCGTAACAGCTTTTCAAAATCCAAAATATCATTTATTGCTGATCAAGCCTTTTAAAGAGGGTACTCAATGGAATCATCTCAATAAGATGATTCAAATGGGGACCCACAACAAAGGGTCTGGATATGAAACAAAAATTCTAAAATAAGATGAGATGATTCAAATGGGGACCCACAACAAAGGGTCTGGATATGAAACAAAAATTCTAAAATGCCTTTTAACGCCTAATATGTGTTTCTTATGAAAGGGTTTTTACATTGGAGTTTATTGTACTACAATTTTGATATGATTTACAGTGTAACAAAGATTGAGAAAGTCACCAAAAACATCAAGGTAACAGAAAGAAATGGTGATAGCAAGATTTCTTTCCCTTTTCTCATGTGAGTTTGTTTATCATTGAATACCACTACATGGACATGTATACACACCAACAAAGTGACTACATTTTCGAATGTCTACATACACACATCTAGTGAGTCACGTGTAGTGACTTTCCAAATGTCTTTCAAATCTCTCTTTAAACAAACTCTCTATAAAAAATGAAATGACCTTACCCCTACAATAAAATTTTGGACTATTCCACTTTGAAAGCTGGTGCAGATGAAAAAAATGTTGATCAAGCAAGTATTTGTTTATTATATAGCATGGAAAATATTGCCACAAAAGAGGAAAATGCAAAGTAAATGTAATTTTACATTTTTGTCTTTTGGTAGAAAACGTTGTGTCACAAGCAATTTCTTCTTTTATCACAATGTTTTCAAAAGCCATAATCTCTAGGGAAATCCAAAACAGGCATTATATGGCCTGGGAATGGGTAAATCTTGATGGACCAGGGGTCCATACTAACACCAGTCCTAAGGCCTATGAGGAAGGACTTGCTGTACCTTAAATGTTACAGGTCCTACAGGCCTGTAAATTATATTCAATCATTGATTTCACATTATCTTTTATTGCCAAGATACACATTTTACCCATAACACACAAAAATAAAAATATATTTTCCAAGGAAAAAGAAAAATAGTGAAAAGAATAAATTGCTTTTTTCAAGCAATTTCTTCTTTTCTCACAATTATTTGTCTCATATTTGTATTTGTCTAACACATAATAGATTTATAACTACTTTATTCATAACGCTTAACTTGCTCAGGACCTTTAATTTTGGAGTAGGACCCACAGGTGATTGTTTCATACTTCGAGTTTTGTCACATTGGGTATATTATTAGACAAGGTATCCAACTCCTGCTCACGAGAAACACTACCAGTAGTCATTAAAATATCATTTTATCGTTTCCCGTCAGAAAAATAAGATTGGGATTCATTTCTTCATTTACCTCAATAATTTTTCTTTCCATTGAACCAGAATGAGTAAAATCGGCAGAATATTATGAGAGTTTCAGCGGTTTACACTTTCAGAATTTGTCATGTTTTCAAAAACCACTACGAATCGTGAATTTTGATACCGCAGCTATTTAAATATATGGATTTTCATTGGCTGAAAATATTTGAATTTACATAGATAAACAATTATAATTATTTACAATAGAAATTTTCAATTGGAAGAATATTGCCAATCGACAAAATACATTAGGATTTTTGTAATATTTTTTCTCAGTAAATAGCTGAATTTTTTGGTATCCTGATAGCCTTTCAATTACAAGCTTTCATTTATCTCGCGTCAAATTCACAGTTCTTGGTGGTTTTTTCAGAAAATGTACAAGTATATGAATTTTGAACCTCTGTATCTCTTTTATTTCTTGTTTGATTTTCATCATTTTAGTACCATTGGAAAGAAAAATTATTCAAGATAATAATTAAATGAATTAAAATTCAATCTAAATGAAAGAAAACAAAACAACATTGATTGAATGACTACTGGTAGTGATTTTTGTGAGAAGGAGTTGGACACCTTGTATTACATAATAACCTATAATAGGAAAATATGATGTTTAAACAACTGCCTGTGGTAAAACCGGTAAAACTTTGATTTTACAGGTCCTTTTGGTCAATGGCGAAAAAAAGTTAGTGTCAAACCCTGGTAGCCATTTCCAATCCACGAAAATTACCACTACATGCACTTTAGCCTGTTCTTTATTATGTTGTAAACAGCAAACTTGATTTTTTCCATGGTAGCACACACAGAACACCAGACTTTCTCTGTGCATTAATACATTCGATTTTCCCTGGTACTTTTCCTAACCGGATGTTTTTGGAAAATTGCTCCTCAAGTGCCCTTTTCTCCTCACTTGTCCAAACATGTTTTTCAGACACTTTAGTTCAAGCTCACGTTTATGTTTGAGCTCATAGTATCTTGCAATATTCTGATGTAACTCTTCACAGAACAAACAGTAGTGCTTTTTATTGGAGAGATTGCCTTAAGTATTCCTCTTGACTTCATCCACTACCAGCTGAGGGAAGTTCGTTCCTTCAATTTCTTTAACAGACGGGGGTACGGTTTATACATCTCTGAAAAATTAAATAAGAACCAATGGTTTAGAGCATTACAAGAACTAGAGGACCATGATCGTATGATATCGCTCACCTGAACCAACAAGCGCTGTTGGAGGACAGCAAAGCTCTACTATTCTGAGTGCTGGATATGAGTAATCAATGTCGACATTGGAAGAAATTCCACTAAATGAATAACTAATAATTCAGAATAACTAATCTGTGTGTAAAGGCTTATATGATGGCCACAGACACATTTACAAAATGACTAAGAAAAAGGCTATAGTAGTATAGATAACAGATATACATAAATTGCATGTTATAACTTAACCAAGAATTTTTAAGTCTGAAAAAGTTTAAAAAAAGCACTATATTAAATATCAGAGCAATAAATCATGGTCTTGATGTTGACATTAGTCACAAAAGCATGAGTAGAGTTTGCAAGCAAAACTAGTAGCAGAAACAGAGAAATATTATAGTTAGGGAATAATTGCATGTAAAAACTTAACCAATAATATTTAAGTCTGAAAGGGTTAAAATTCCAAAAAATAACATGTCTAAGTAATGAAGCTTTGACTAGAGACTGATATTAAGGTCACAGAAGCATGTGCAAACTTTCATAGCAATAGTTTTTATTAAAACAGGGATATAACGATAGTCAACATTTGCATATAAAACTTTAACCAAGATTTTTAAGTCCGAAAATTCCATCAGAGCAATAGCTATAGTAGAAACAGAGATATTACAGATATACAACAGTTGCATGTAAAACTTTAACCAAGATTTCTAAGTCCGAAAAGGGTTAAAATTCAATCAAGTTAATTTCTGTAATGAAACTTTGTCAAAAGGCTGGTATTATTGTCAAAGAAGGATTTGCAAACTTTTAGGTCAATAGCTATAGTAGAAATAGAGATATAACAAATAGTCAACATTTGCATGTAAAACTTTAACCAAGATTTCTTAGACCGACTAAGTTTAAAACTGCACTATATTAAATATTACAGTAATGAAGCATTGTCTAGTGGCTGGTTTAATTGTCACAGAAACATGTGCAAAGTTTCAGAGCAATAGCTTTAGTAGAAACAGAGATATTACAGATACACAACATTTGTACATAAAATTTTATCCAAGATTTCCAGGTCCGAAAAGGATTAAAATTCCATAAAATTAATAATTTCTGTAATGAATCTTTGTGAAGAGGCTGGTATTATTGTCAAAGAAGCATGTGCTAACTTTCAGAGCAATAGCTATAGCAGAAATAGAGATTTGACACAGTTGCATGTAAAACTTTAACCAAAGCATTACGCCGACACCCAGGTGACCGGAATGCCCCCCCCCCCTATTCTACGAATAGTAGAGCTTAAAATGATATGAGCCACAGTTTTGATCGAATCAATTAATATTTTGCCTTGAAGACTGAAAACAAACTTATGGTCAACAACAGTGTCAAGTTTTGTCTTGATTAGTCACTATTTGTGGTTGCTAGAGTAAAATTTGAAGGGCAGGTAACGGAGCAAATTCTACAGTGAAGATGCTGAAATTCAAACTCATCCAAGATCTATTTGTAATCAACATCATATCTTAATTGCATCTTGATTGTTGGATATTTGTGGTTGTTTGAGTTGAAACAGCACTTTTGTCTGATTCAAAAGCACATAACTAACAACTTTCTCATCTGATTGGATCAAAATTAAAACTCATGCAAGCTCTTATAATCACCAGCATTGTGTCCAAGTTTTGTCTTGATTGGTCACTAATTGTAGACACAAAGTGTATTACTAATAACTTTTTCATCCTATTAATCTGAAAATCAACAAGAATTGTCTGCGGTCAATGTAGCTTGCCTATACAGGAGCTTGTCATAAAAACAGCTTAAGTCCAAGGTCAAGGGGCCAAAAATCCTGGTCCTGAATGAAAGGTCTTAGCAAGAGGTACATATGTGTGAAAAATAAAGGCTGTATCCCTGATAGTGCCTAAGATATAGGCCAGGTTTAAGTTTTTGAAAAGGAGGTTCAACTCCAAGGTCACTAGGTCAAGATCATGGTCAGAAATAAAAAGTCTTGGCAGAAGCTATACATCAGTATGTGACATATCAAGGCTCTATCAATCATAGTGCATGAGATAAAGACCAGGTTAATGTCTTTTTTTTTTTAAATTAGGTCAAACTCCAAGGTCAAGGTCACTTAGTCAAAAGTCAAAGTCCCAAATGCAAATAATTTGAAAAGAACTTAACTGGTAATAAAAGGCACATATCCACTAACTAAAATGGTCAATACTAGTCAAAGATGACAAAACATACATGCAAGCTTCTTCAACAATGATAAATATTATGTTTGATCAGTCTTTCTCTGGCATTTTAAAAAGTTTGAAAGAGGATGAAAGGAAAATACTAATTTCTACTGTATATTGATAGATAATAATTACTTTTAAATCATATAAAACTGCTATTTTGAAAGTATTTGGTATAAATTTGTAATCATCGCTAACCCAAGACACAAAAATGTAGGTATCTATAGGTATTAGGGGCAAAATGGGTGATAATATAGGTTTTTATTGGTAATGGCAGAAATATAGGATAAAATAGGTATTCATAGGTTACTGGGCCGCCTGCAATTTGTCAAATTCAAGGGCACATTTCTTTCGACTTTCTGATCAGATCAGTCTGAAAATTTGTCCGAGATCTTATAGTCTCCAACATAATGTCCAAATTTTTATTTGATCGATCAAGAATTGTACATGCTAGAGTGTAAACAAAATTAAAAACAACATTTTTGACATTCAAGGGCATAATTCAGCACTTTCTAATCCCATCAGGCCCATAATCAAACTTGTCCAAGAACTTATGATCCTACTTGTTTTGGCCAAGTTTATTCAAGATTGGCTAACTTTTGCAGATGCCAGAGTGTAAACACTAAATTGTTGACAGATGGAAGACACTCGGAACGACAGATGCTGGACACAAAGTGCAGCCTTGTTTCATCACCAAATAATGACAGGGCTGATGACTTGGGCTCTATGGGCTGCTGCATCACCATTTCAAGATCCTGAACTTGTAACCTTACCATAGTCTTCAAGCCGCCGTCGTAGCGCAGTTGGAAGGGCGTCGGACTGTCAATCTAGAGGTCCCGGTTTCAATCCCCGATGGCGGCACTCATTCTTTCCAACTATTTGTCTCTCACCAATAGGGTTGATAATCGTAGACCTATGTGGGATAGCAGCTGGAGGCTAGGAAAGGATTTAATGGTAGTACTGGTGTGAGAAATGCTAGGGATCCATTGCTAGGTGCTCCAGCCGCCGCAATATAACTGCAATAATGTTGAAAGCGGCGCTAAACCCCATTAAATCAATCAATTACCATAGTCTTCGTCCTCAAATTCCTCTTCATCTGCCAATGTCTCTTCACCTCCTCTATCTCCTAAAAAGCAATGTTGAAAGTAATGATCATGTGATCCAATTGACCTAATCTTACAAATTAAAATATATTTGCACTCTAAGTAGAGTTGAGTTTTTAAACTGCTATGGCTTAGGCTCTTTGGCACTGAAACAGGAAATATGAATTTTGCTAACATTGGGTATTACAAAACGAATGCACACATAGTTTCAAGACTATCAAACCTGTGGAAGTCTCAGAGATACATACACACCAACAGTTTAAACACATTTAGTTGCATTTTACAATCAGGCACTTTGAGTCTGACAAACCCTACTTAACATGTTTCCAACAGCTATCACTAGTCAGTATGCTCAATTTTTCTCAAGAACCAAAAAAGATAATGAAGTGACTTTGTTGGTGTGTATTGAGATGGATGTAGTGACTTTCCATGACAAACAAACATGTTTGTGAAAAGTAGTTAGGACATTCAAGTTAGATATACATGTAATGCAACAGTTTTTTGCATCCTTGGGTGACCATTTATGGATAAATCCTACCCTTTGCAAGCATTAAGAAAGCAACAATCTGGCTTAATTCCCTTTACATAACAAAAACATTTGAGTACTACCGTGGATGAATATAATTAGTATGATGTTAAGACAAAACCACTGTCATTGCGTGCCTATGGACTAAATTGCAAGGTAATGCACTGCTCTTTTCTCCTCTCTGGGTACATCTAAGGACATGAGGGATGTTATTGAATAATTCCTTTAACAACTATATGAATTTTGTTAAAATAGACGTTTTTTGTGTGAAGTTGCTCCATGTGTGTATGTAGTGATATTCCATAATTCAATTAATTAGTTGCAGTGTGTCTAGGTATATGAAGTGACTTTCCGTGATCAACACTCAGAAAACATTTTCAAGTTGACCAGTCATGAGAACATTTATCTTTTAGGGTAATGTTTCGCTTCCTAGCCAATCTGATCATTTCCCTGTGGGCTAATTCTGCACATTATCTTATTTTCACTCAAAATAAGTTGCACACTCTCATGCACTTACTGGTTACTACATGTTCATTACCTTTGTACAGCCACTGAAAATCTCTCCCACCAGCAGTAAACTTGTCTGTATCTTTTAGAAACTTTGCCTTCTTTGATTGCATATCGATCAGAAAAGCCTGAAGACAAAAGGGAAAAGAAAGTCCTAAATCACTCACCTGTGGAAAGATTTTTTGTGTTTCATGCAAAGTTTTATTGAGTTAAGCCCAATGGTGTTGGAGGAGAAGACTTTTGAAGATTTTATAGTGAAAATTAGCCAACAACACATGTTTTGGGATCAATCTAAATTTCTTTAACAATTGATGTGAAAGGTCACCAAAGGATCATCCATGCCAAATTTTATTAAAAAATCTGCTAAATGGTTTGAGTGGACAAGATTTTTTAAAGATTACACATTGAAAATAACCTACCCCCTACCATGCCCATATAAGGGGGTCAACAAAAATCTATTTAAAAATTTAAGTAAAGGAAACATCCGTGCCAAGTTTGATTGGAATCGGCCCAAGGATTTCCGAGGTGATTTTTAACAAAATAAACCCCATCCTGTCACGCCCATAGCTGGGTGTCAATCACAATTTCTTTAGCAATTGAAATATAGGGTCACCTATGGAACAGCAATCCCAAGTTTCATAGAAATTTGCCTAATAGTTTGGGAGAAGTTTTTAAATTTTTTTAGTGAAAATAAGCCCCCCCCCCTGCCCTGACCATATTTGGGGGTCAATCAAAATTTCTTTCACAATTTATGTAAAGGGTCACCCAAGAAACATTCATGCCAACTTTCATTGAAATGCATCCACTGGTTTGGGAGAAGAAGATTTTTTTAAGATTTTAAAGTTAAACAAGAGGGCTGTTCATTACCTAGGTATGTCCATGCAACCACAGAAAAAGAGATTTTCTCTAATTCAATCAGATAACATTTGAAATAATCCCCCCCCCTCTCTGCTCCTCCCCTGGTCATTATTTATCTAAGCTTTTTTCATAAAAGGTCTGTGATCAGCTAATCTATGCCACATATACAGGCTGAGTCTGGGACTTTTAAAGTTTTCTTTAATGGGTTGATCAATCCATGTCAAATATAAAGGCTGTAGGGATTCAAAATTCTCAACAAAGCACTCCCCCTCCCCCAAGATTCTCTGCACCTGGCGAATCTACATTCATGATTTTAGCTAATTCAATTAATGCCCATATGCTGATCATCTATACCAATTTTCAAGTCTGTAGGACTCCTGGTTCATTAGAAGAAGTTTAAAGATTTCAAAAATGATCCAAAATACTACCCCCTCCCCAAGACACTCAGCACCTGGTGACCCTACAGTCATGATTTTAGCTATTTTTATTAATGTCAATATATTGATCACCCATGACAATTTTCAAGTCTGTAGGGTTCCTGATCCAGGAGAAGAAAAAGGTTAAAGATTTCAAAATTGATCCAAAGTACCCCTCCCCCTTATGCTCCGCATCTGGTGGCCCTACATTCATGATTTCAGCTATTTTATTTTAAATCCATATGCTTATCATCCATGCCAATATTGAAGTCTGTAGGGCTAGTGGTTCATTAGAAGATGAAGGTTAAAGTTACAAAATTTTGGCAAAAGTACTACCCCCTCCCCACTGGTGCGCCGCACCTGGTGGCATTACAGTCATGATTTTACTTAGCTATTTTTATTAAGGTCTATGAGCTGATCCTCCATGCCAATTTTCAAGTCTGTAGGGCTTGTGGTTCAGAGGAAGAAGAAGGGTAAAGATTACAAAATTTTCACAAAAGTACAAGCCTCTCCCCCCGGTGCTCTGCACCTGGTGAATCTACAGTAAAAATTTTAGCTATTTTTATAAAGGTCCATATGCTGATCATCCATGCCAATATTCAAATCTGTCAGGCTCTTGGTTCAGAAGAAGAAGAAGGTTAAAGATCACAAAATTTTCACAAAAGTACTCACCCCTCCCCCCTGATGCTCCGCACTTGGCAGCCCAACAGATATGATTTTAGCTTTTTTCATTTAGGTCTATGAGCTGACCATCCATGCCAATTTTCAAGTCTGTAGGGCTCCTGGTTCCGAAGAAGAGGAAGCTTAAAGGATTACAAAATTTACCCAATGTACTACCCCCTCCCCCCTGGTGCTCAGCACCTGGTGGCCCAAAAGATATGATTTTAGCTATTTTAATTTAGGTCTATGAACTGATCATCCATGCCAAGTTTTAAGTCTGTAGGACTACTGGTTGAGAAGAAGAAGAATTTTAAAGATTTTCTTAAAATTTCACCTTTTGTTACCATAGCAACAAGAGTTTTTCATGGATTTCAATTCTTTTAGCTATTTTTGAAGGGGACCCCCTAAGCAACATTTCTGTAAAATTTGGTGTTAATTGGCCTAGTAGTTTAGGAGGAGATGTTGTTTAAAGAACTTGTTGACTGACGCTGGACGACGACTGAAGGCCGGACGCAACGTGATCACAATAGCTCACATGAGCAAAATGCATTGCCCTTCCATGCCCATATTTGGGGGTCAACTCAAATTTCTTTAACAAATTTTAGAAGAGAGTAATCCAAGGGGCATTTCTACCAAGTTTCGTTTAAATTGGCTCACTGGTTTTGGAGGAGAGGATGTTGAAAGAAAAAGTTTACGCAGGGATGGACGACCTGAGGACAGTAGACAGGCACACCGTCATACCAATGGGTCGCTGGGGTTTGGCCAGTGGAGCTAAAAACAGGATTATTTCTATCAACAAGATGTGTTCATAAAACACAAAATGTCCCCGAGACAGATGACCTTGACCTTGTCACATGACCTTGACATATACAGATGCATCTCGATGAGATCTATCATCATGCCAAATATGAGCATTGTACCTTGAATAGCCTTGAAGTAATTGGCAATGTTAAGTTTTTTGGGTAAGTTTTGCAGACAGACAGACAGACAGACCGACTGACTGACAAACAGATTGATTGAATGGAGTTTAACACCGCTTTCAACATTATTTCACTTATATCACAGCTGCAGCACCTAACAATGGATTCCTGGTATTTCTCTCACCAGTACAATCATCACATTCTTTCCTAGCCTCCAGCTACTATCTCACATAGGTCTACGATTATCAACCCATTGGTGAAAGACAAATAGTCAGAAAGAATGAGTGCCGCCATCAGGGATCGAACCCGGGACTTCTAGATTGTAAGTCTGATGCGCTACCAACTGCGCTTTCACGGTCAAACAGACAGACGGACGGACAGACAGACAACGGTAAAACAATATTCCCCCGATCTTATCTATGTGGGGGGCATAAAAAAGTAGAAAAAGTTGGAATTAAAATTAAGTATTTATGTTTTGTTTCCAGTTTAGCATTATTTCCTGCATTTCCATTACAGGACTGGCATTAACACCATCTTGGCAAATACTGGCAAAACACCTATCAAATCGAATTGTGAGCACATGCTAGGCACTTGTGAGGCTGCCCACGTTCAGAAGGAGAAAGTGCTCATGTTCTTGAAAGCACCTTTATTGTCTGCTGTAAAACAAAGCAAACTCTTACCTTTCTCCAAAATGAGTTTTTGTCATTATAGTTAAAGCATAGCTCTTCTCTAGGCTTAATAACTCTTATTGTATAAAAACACAGCTCTTCCCCCTTCTGAACCACCTTCAAATTTGGCCTGCGATGATCATCGTTCAGGAATCTTCCGATACATGTTCATAATGTGGCGTCAATACTGAAAGAAATGAAATATTTTAAGGGGATTCTAGTTGGTTTCTCTCCTAAAGAATTAAAACACAACAAATATACTGTTACAGTTGGAAGTAATAATGCAATGAAGAATCCGAGAGTAATTAAAAAACCCGTCCATGTGGCATTTTTGGTTGTGACCAAAAAAAAATCATTTCAAAACTAAAGTATTTTCTCCCTTATAAATTCAGGGTTACAGCTATTCGGTAAAGCATGCCCTTATTTGGCCTAAATCACTTGTACACCGTGGACAAAATATTCAAGTGGAAAATAGTGGTGATTTGCCATTGCTACCATTGTGTTTTCTATTTGAAATTTCCACGCATCACTGCTTTTTGCGGCCATGGGTGGAAAATTGCGTTGATCACAGTGATTCACCGTGTTCGGGTGGAAATACCAGGCAAATCTAATATTTCATGCCAGCACAACATCGTAGTCAAGTGGGCAATTGATTCCTGCAGATTTTCGGTGGAAAAATGTGGCCTTTGGGTTTTCCATCCAAATCCACACAGACTACAATCACGGCGATGTGTGGAGATATGCAAAAAACGTGCAAGCTGTTCTGTACAGTGCCATAATTAAAGAACTTTTTAAGGATGTTATCCCATTTTTCAAGCACATTTCTTTGTATGTGAGTCACTTTACATGATACACAAAATGACTATTATGTGTTCAGTATATTCAATAATGTAGTGTACCTTCTTGATCATGATCTTTCAGTTTCATGCATGTTTTTTGCTTTCTGCTTCTGATACAAGCTCAACTTCTCCAATATTTTCAATGTCAATAGTTTTATAAAACATGTGTGACATTTACCCTTCTGTTTATTGTCGCAATTGTATGCCCAGGGATCTTTTAACACCCAAAATCTATCGACAACTGATTTTCCCAACTCCATGTTAACAAAGGGGCGCTACTCTGAAGGTATTGGTACCGATGATTCCTACCCAAACTTGTTCGTACTGATCAGATTCATACCCTGACTATTTCGTTCCACAAAGATTTTTATATATTTTTGACACTAAATTTGATCAGTCATTTAAAATTATCTACTTTTTTCACAAACTTTGTTCATGCAATTTTTCATTTTCAGGTACATTCTAAACAAATTCAATTACTTTTTAAGGACTTTTTAGAGAGCCTCAGAGGAATCAAATTCATGGACTGATTATAGCAGTATAATTTCTCAATGAATACAGTGGTCTAGCGATAGCTCGAACACACACATGACCGACCAATTTGCTCGAGTCATTGCATAATTCCAGGTAATGCCAGTAAGCAAAATTGTCCTCCATAAAGGCATTACACTTCTTTTTAACCTACCTATGAATAATTTGCCTTCAAAATATGCAGTACATATGTAAAATACTCATCGAAGAATAGTTTTACGAAATATATAACTCTGATAGTGATTTTAAATGATTTTTCAAATCAGGCGATTCAATTGGTCAAATAGTAAGGGTTGAAAAAAGAAAAATCTACGAATATCGATGAAGGTGTCAGCGTCAATGTTAGTGGTGTCTGTTCTCGGTACATAGGCCATTGAAATGACATACGTTTAGATTTGGCGATTTTAATAAGAGGCATACAAAGAGCATAATACTTCTTCCTTATAATATATCGTAGCTATTGTTGCTGAATGACAAATTTTTAGATGTTATATCAGACAGGAGATGGGCGATGTTGCAAGCAATTTCTTCTTTTCTCACAGCCTTTTCCAAAGAGCTTTTCAAATGCTTGTGATCGTTTTCAAGTTTTGTTAGCGATGGTCGTGACTGCATAATTTACTCAGATTTTAATAACTTTGCTTCTATGTTTTATCTTTAACACTGATTATCGAAAATATTTTCAAATCGGGTGTCAAAGAAAGATCGCATGCGTGATATCAGGTTAGTTGTAGCTACAACGTTTTCAGCTTCCACTGACGGAAAATTGAATATTTTATGTTCGAAACATGGTTACTATCTTTTTATCTAAAATTACAAAATCCTTAAGAAACAATTGAATAGAAAGAATTTACCGATATTCAATTATTTTTGTTTTAAATCCAAAATTAAATCCGAGTAGCAATCTGGTCAATGAATGCAAATTGAATTCATATTTTTGTTTGGCAGCAAGGTAAAGGACGCGGAACAGTTTATTTCACATAGAGGGTGAACAGATGATCAGACGCCGACGGCTATTTTTGGAAGTGTGTCGAGGGCTTGCACGCGCCTAACTCTTGTCCCGGGTGATATCAAACCCTTTTAATATTATTATTTACCTCTCTCTTTGTGGCTTTGTTACTGATTTTAAAATTTAGGAAAACAGACTTCTTAATTTTATTTTCGCAGCAGGTAGGCGATACAACTGATTTACCGTATTTTCCTATTACGGCTTTGTCGTTTTGCAAAAATATATACGAGAAGCAAAGAATCGGTTACAATTGCAATGTGAAGTGTGGGCCTACATTGAAATGCGAGCAATTGCTATGATCGATGTAGATACTATCCATGTAGTCATGAGAGCCATATGCCGTTTTTTTAATCTAAGAAGATGAAGAATATGCCCCCAATAAAATTTTCTGAAACTTGAGAATCATTTATTGAACATAAATATGATCGTCTGGCAAAATTGAATAGAACTCTAAATTTTAACAAAACCGTAATGTCTTTGACCTTATTACTTGCTGAAGTCGACAGTGTTTTTGATCATGATATCAGAATGGGAATTGTTTCACTATTTAATGATGAAGTAACTTAACATTTTTTTTCAGAAATTGTTTTGCAGTTGAAAATAAATGCATTCGCAAGAATCCTGTAGTAAAATAGCAATGTTATGTAAACAGCGTTCCCACTGCTTCTTCAAAATGGGGTGCAAATGGTTTTTTTGCAGCATGCATGTACCCCCTCTGTATGAGACAAAGAAGGCTGCTTGCAATAATTATGGGGTACAAGATTCCATTTGGGGGTAAATCACCCCCATATGGGGGGCTTTTAGGAACCCTGGTAAAGCAGTGTGTCGTTTGAACAAAAAGAAAAAAATATGCAAATGAACAACCAGCGAGGTCTAAGTAGTGCCATTATTATGCGTCTTTGTTCCTCATTATATATTTTTTTTTATTTTCCAGAAACATATGATATTGACCATTTTCTAAGGGAACGGATGTTTTAACAAGCATCTTTGGCTTCCGTCACATAACGTGTTTACTTGTGAGAATTGAGAACCAAATTGCTTGTAAAAAAATCTGTTTCTTTCGAAAATGGCGTCTTCACTACCTTGTGTATTATTTATCATTGTGATAATGGTAAATTGTTATAAAATCCTGAATCCAAGTGCCTGTGGTCACCATGCACAAAATTATGACTGATTTGAAAGAGTGAGTCCATAGGTATTTGGATTCAGGATTTTATCAAACTTACATGAATCACAATAATAAATATATCCACAAGGTAGTGCAGTCGCCATTTTCTAAGGGAACGGATGTTTTTAAAATAAATTTGGTACTCGATCCTCACGAGTAAACACGTGCCGTGACGGTAGCCAAAGATGCTTGTAAAAACATCCGTTCTCTTAAACATGGTCGGCTGCACTACCTTGTGTATTATTTATTATAGAAGAGTGATATTGGTAAAATCTTAAAAAAAAAAACGCATCCAAGTGCCTATGAGTGAGTCAGTATGGAAAAATCCATACTTTTGTCCTTCTTATCATGCCAGATTTTAATAAATTCTGGCCAAATTGACTTTTTTCACAATATTATGTTTTTCATTGGATCAGTTTCGGGTATTGCAAATTTCTGTTTCCATGAAATTTGAAAAGATTTTCTATTCAACCAAGGGTAATAAGATTAAAAACACTAGGTATGAAAGCTTTTGTAAGAAAACGCTTCAAGTAACCGGTCCGAGGATCTTATTGTAGCCCGAAATGTAACTGTTTGTGAACAAACAAATGATTTACTTTCATTCCTTGTTTCCACGAGGATTTTCTGTTGTTGTTGTTTTTTTTTTTAGAAACTACGGGTTCCGTTAGTCACTTCCTTTCTTGGTGTCACACCACTTCATATTTATTGTGCACAAATATTGGACAACTTGATAATCTATGGCGCACAAAATTAACATAATTTGATATTTTTCAAGCACAAAATTAACACAACTTGATAATTTCGAGCTCGATATTGGCTTTTTGCAATTAATCTTCACATTAAGTAGCCACAATTGGATCAACACAATTTATCCAAGTTGCAAATTTTACTATTTTTTATTCTAGATTTCGTTTTGTCTTGCTCTATACTATGTTTTAAATTAGGCTTTAAATTCTAAGAAATTGGTTGAGTTCTTTAAAATATATTACAATTAGGAGCATACATGTATTTTTTTTTGGCTTGATGAAACAATGTTATTAAAACATATTACCTCTTAGTCCTCATGAATTTAAAACAGTATTCATTATTTTACAAATTATTTCTTTCATAATGTAGATATTTCTT
Source organism: Fragum whitleyi (assembly GCA_948146395.1). NCBI lineage: Eukaryota > Metazoa > Mollusca > Bivalvia > Cardiida > Cardiidae > Fragum > Fragum whitleyi. Next base: position 46,694,193 of record OX411551.1, on the reverse strand, counting down.
AGTTGTTCGATCACCTCTTTGGTTTCCATTAAACCAACTACCAAACTGCAACATTTTTTTTTAATTCTAAATTCGATTATGTTGCTGATGATAAATTCAAATTAATAAGAATGACCATTTTCTGGTCTTTGCTTGGAACAAATCAACTCTTTCTCAGGCAAATCCTATATTTTCCATGCTGTTTTCCATAGCTTTCATCAAAAGGTGTCACTGTGTGGCAATGGATTGATTCTATTCTTTTTTTACAATGTACTACTGTGCTTTACACTGTTCATACTTTTACCCTTACTATTTGAAGTACACGGTTTCAAATTTGTTTTTCGACCCCCTCCCTCCAACTGTTTATTTAAGCACAACTTAAATGCATTGAGGCTGGTAGACATAGCACCATCCTGGGGAAGTTTGTTCCATTTGTCTACAACACTGTTTGCAAAGCTAAACTTTTTCTCATCTAGGTTACAATTTTTTTCAACATTTTTTTATTATTATTATTTCCTCTTGTAGTTGCAGTCTCTGATTGTGACATTTTATCTGTGTCATTTAATAATTTGTATGTTTGTCCGACCTGTCCCTTCTAAATTCAAGTGTAGGTAAACCAAGCCTAATGTGTCTATAGGAATGATTTCTAAGGATTTAACCTAAGCATTCTTATTGCCCTTCTTTGGACATTTTCTATTAGTCTTTTATCTTTTTTGTATTTTGGACTCCAAATAAATTAGGCATATTCGAGATGGGGCCTTACTAGGGGATTGTACAGAACTAGAAACATTGATGAATCCATGAAGTTGAACGACTGTTTAACTTTAGTACTTAAGTGTTCATGGAAGTGAAGCTTTGTATCAAATATGACCCCAAGTTCCTTTTCTTGTTCTACTTTTTGAATTTTTGTTACTTTTAATTTTTTTCTTTAATGTAGTATTCATCCGCTTCTTCTGTGCTAATATGTAAAGATTTACACTTAAAAGGATTAAAGCCTTTTCCCAGAAGTTTGACCAGTAACAAGCAGAAAATATGTAGGCCTGTAGGCTTAATAATTTTCATTGTTTGTTTCTTCAATTTCCTTATAGAGTTTGGTACCGTTTGGTTTTGTTGAACAGTTTGCTAGACAATCTACTTTGTCTGGTAGGTCATTCATTACATAATACAAAAATCAAGAATAATATTTGCCCCAAGACACTTCCCTGAGGAACACCACTGGTAACAAGTTGACATTTTTATACTTGGATCCCAAAAATTATTTTCGTTTAAAGTTTAATAAAGATTTAAAAATAATACCAGTATCTCAACGCTGATTTTTGTATACCAATGCATATTTCAATTAAAAGGCAAGAGTTAACGAATTTGTCAACTTAGGAATTTGTTAACTGTTATTCATACCTTTTTCGTGCTGACCACATTTGGTCTGATGGAAATCAGTCAGACCTTCCAGTTATAAAAATTAGAATTATCATCACAGATGAATTCTTGTGATTAACAGGCTGAACACATTTCCCGTTCCAGCTATAATATCAGAAAATGTATGTTTTGAGGTTTTCTTAATGAACAAAATGTATACATCTTTTATGAGCTAGTTTGATAAAACTTATGAAAAAAAACCCATATCTAATGACCTAACAAAACAGCCACATGGAATGCTTTTGAACTAAGCAATAATTACTTTTAAGAGAGTAGTCCTCGTTCAGAAGTACCCTTAAGGTTTAAACCAGAAAACAAGGTCTTTAACTGTCTACCTAGAGATTCATAGCAGGCATAACGGCGTTGGATCCCTCAAATCTCTAGGCGGAGTCACTTTTTAGTACAAGAAAATATGACCAAAACAGAAAAATATGCCATATTTACATGATGAAGAATATTCTGCGAAAGTTTCTTGAATTTCTGCCAATAAATGGAGTTGTGCAACAAGAAAATTAGATAAAGGCACCAAACTCTGACAATATGAGTAAAGTCTTATGATGAGGACCATTCTGTGAATGTTTCATGAAAAAACATTCATAAATGAAAGAGGAGTTATAAAATAAATTTACTTTAAGGCCCCTTTTCCCATAATGTCCCATAATTGCACCAAATGACAAAAATGTGGCCATGGTCATGTGATGATTAATATTTTGTTAAAGTTTTATAACAATCCATGCATAAATGAGGTAGAAATAGACAATAAATATGACATAAAGTCCTTTTTTCAATGACAAAGAAAAATTTTGCCCTAAATCCATGAAATGCACGTGGTCACTTGGCAAAACAACATTCTGTTAGAGTTTTATACAAATGTATCTTTCAATGAAAGAGGATTCATGTTGACCAGCAAGTTATTATAAGGGCCCCTTTTATTACCCTACAATCATTTTAAGAAAGTTTCAAGTAAATCCGATTATGTTTATGGACTTTTCCCGCAAACAAGAATATTTTGAGCAAAAACCCGTCAGGCCCCTTTTCCCGTGTTTTCTGACGTATCAGCCCCATTTTCATAAGGAACCTTTCTTATGACCCTGTAACAATTATCCTGTGAAAGTTTCAAGTAAATCGGAAAATATTTGTGGACTTTATCGTGTAAACGAGAATATTTTGAGATAGACGGACGGACAGGAAACTTTCCATAATTATAGCTTTTCTGGCCTAGGGTCAGTAGAGCTAAAAAGCAAAGCTCGATTTTTCTTAGAGGTATTCCTGGTAAAACAGCGCGTTCTTAAAACAGAGACAAGAACACTCAAAACCTACCAAGACAACATATCTTAAGGCTTATCAATAATTCTTGTGATTTTGTTCATTTTACAACGTGGAAAGCTGTGTAGTCAGTTTCCAGCATTTTACAGGTGTAGTGACTTTCAGGCACAAACATGTAAGCGTGTGTGTGTGATATGGTAATAAAAATATGAAAAAAAAATCTTTTTTTCTGAAAATCTCAGAGACCCTAACCCTAAGTATTTCCCTTTTCCACAGTGATTTCAAAACTTTATGCTGCAAACATATAAACAGTTAGTTATCTTTATGAGGTGAAAGCTTAAATGTTGGCAGAAAATTAGAGAGTGGTTCAGAGCACTCGTAAAGTACAACAAATTTCGCACGTAACTTACGTTTACAATATTTGTGAAATACAATTTCACCCTACGTTTACGTGTAAAACCTATCTTAAATTTATTTGTGAAACTGACCCTTGGTTAGCAACAATGATGAAATTCTTGCGTACAGGCACGTGATGATGATCTAAAAAGTAAAAATCGTTTACGATTTGACTGGTTTTTAAGCATATTCAGACATGCTGATTGACACAAATCCACAAACTCACCGATTTAAGGCATTTCTGACTGTCACATCTACTTGTAACCGAAAAATGGCGACCCTCAAACTTTTTGGAACAGTTGTTGTTGTAGCCGGGTTTGCGCATGCGCGATAAACGAACAGGTGCTCGCAACTGCGCAATGTGTGTAACACTTAAAATATCAGACAGTAGAGCTGTGTAGAAAACGTTGATTAAAGGTGGAAAATAACACATGTTTAGGAAATTCATTTTTTATTAAAATTATGTTGAAAAAAAGAGAATTAAAGAGATTTGGAAAATCACTACAAGTGTGTATGGAGTGACATTCCAAACTGTAGTCACCTTGTTGGTGTGTATCCATGTCCATTAAGTGATATTCCATGTTAAACAAACGCACACACACACACACACACACACACACATTTACTCCTAAGTTTCACACATGTGACAATTAAGTTTTAAAATTTACATGATTGCTATTTGTGTAATTGATTTCCTAAGAAAATCATTAAGGCCCGTTTTCTAATCTTTTAGCAAGAAAAAGTGCATATTTAGAAACCAAAATAATCTGATTGGTTCCATACTTATTATACAAGTTAATTTAAGGTTGAAACCGAAACGAGATTACAAATTTTGTTGAACATAGAACATAGTAAGTTCCTTATAATCTAGATGCATAATGTTAAAATGAGAAATTACTTGTACTAGACAATGTATCTTTTACCGTGATATTTTTCTATGTTTATTCTGGGCGCTATTTTATTAAAGACTGACTGCTTAAAAAAAAACATTTCAAGACCGAGTCTGACAATATATTTCTGACAGAATTTATATCACAGATATGGTTCTGTCATTTTCATACAAATAATAAGGACACAGTAAAGAACATTGTGAAATTGACTTTTACTCCAATCAAAATCATTCCGAATCGTTCACTTAGTGCTCCATTCGTTCATTCAAAACACTCAAACCATTCAAAAGCGCTCCAAAATCGCTTAAACTGATAAGATAAAAAAACATCATGTATTGAACATAAAAACCGGTAGATTAAATCTACAATTTTACCGACATAATTGAATTTTGTAAGCGTTTGATGGATTCTTGAAGACATAGAAATCTATTCATAGAACCTGTATGGATATTTTATATGAGTGAGGTAAAAAGTAAGTGCTTTCAGCCTTATTTTGTTCATCTTCATTCTTGAACAAAATTGGCGATATTAGATAAACTTCCCTTAATTCCACCCCAAACTCGCTTAGCACAATCATTCAGTTTCTTTCATAAATCATTAAAAAACATTCATCTTGTCAATTTCACGTTGTTATTAACTGTACAAACTTGCATATTCACCTTTACAGATGCCTTGAATTACTATTTGGTTCCACACACATACCTTAAAGCACAGGGTTTTCGATAAGATTTGAAGAAGGAGGTTGAAACTTATTTGTAGGAGGCAGGGGGGTCTTGGGGTCCTCCCCCAGCGGGGGTCATGGGGACAGCGCCCCCTTGTCCGGGGGGGGGGGGGGCAGGGGCCGAAGGCTTCCGGCCGAAAATGAAATTTAGACATTGGTATATGCCTTAGATTAGCTCTCTGAGACCCACTTCTCAGTCTTTTAAAATTTACTTTTGAATTGGAATGGATAGCTAAATCATAGACAAAGCTATTTAAGGTTGAAAATTGCAATTTATTTATGAAAATTTACATCAGATACAATACAGTCACTTAACATACAAAAATATTTGACAAATTATCCTTTTTGTGCTTATTCAAGTCAAGCCCTTTCATAGAATTTTCTACTATAAAATGAATTGGCCAGCCCTAAATATGAATGCATGAAGCATTTTTTTTGTGCTTGAAGTTTGGATTTCACTATTAGAGTGGCTTTTAATGTACTTGGAGAGAAGAAAAACCTTAAATTTTCAATGAGTTAATTTCAAATTTTCAATGATTGAATATTAGGTTCAATCAAACTCCTTTGAAATGTAGTAATCCTCCTTTTGCCAATCTTCTTCCTCCTCATTCACTACCTTGAAGTTTATTTTAGGGGATGGGGGTGTGCTGTAGGTAGCAGAGAAAAAAAAAACAGTCTTAAGATTTACTCATTTAATATACAGCCCTTCAAAGTTTCACATCAAAACAACATAGTCAATCTTTAGAACCCAAGCTCAGGACCCTTACTTTTAATTGAAAATGTAAGCGTCTGATAGGTTCTTGAAGAAATAGGGAGCTCTATGTAGAACTTGTATGCATATTTTATTAAAGGGAGGTAATCAATAATGTTAATATTGTTCGTCCTGAACAAAATTTGCAATACTGGATTACCTCCCATTAAATTGACTCAAGAGTTGCTCCACACATTCATTCAATTTCATTCCTTAATCATTCCATATATATATATATAATATATATATATAATATATATATATAATCATTCAACTTGTCAATTTCCTATGTTGTTAACTGTCAGTGGGATGTGTCGGTCGCTTATCAATATGCATAAAAGACACCGTACGCCGCATATTTAGTCCTTCGATCCTATAGGGAGTATAGCTTACTAGTACACGAATCAACATTTGGATGTTAAAATGAATGGATAAAAACACGAAATTTCTATAAAAAAAATACCTATATAACATCGACGCAAAAAAAATTATAAAATAGAAATATAGTTATATTACTTTCAGCTTACTTTTGAATATATTTTTTAAATTTAAATATACGTGCATATCAATAAACTGTGTTGTTGCCAATAACGAGTTTCTTAAATTCCTTTCACTGCACGGCTAGTCTGGTACAACCGTCGAAGCAAAAAAAAGGTAGTGTATATTTGATTGTGACGTATAAAAGCCTTACCACACGGGAAGCCTTAGATCCCAATAAGCAGTCCTACATCATGATAGAAGGGTCCCAGTTCAAAGTGGTACCAATAAAAACGCTTAACTGGTCATCGTTGTGACGTAACGTCAAAAAGTTGATGAAAAAAAAAAAACTGTCACGTCTAACAGATTGAAAATGATGACGTTTTTTGCATGACTTGATATTTCATTTGTTTATGAAAGCAATACACGATCATTTTTCTGTCGCCAAATGTTTAGACCCAAAGTGTAATAATGGTTTATTAAGAATGTCGAAGTGTAAATTATGCGTCGGCTACGAATGATAATAAAAATCTTGAAATGTCGGGAGATGGTATTTTACGAATTTTCGATAGTCTGACAAAACATCATTACTACAGGTTGTTCAAACTGCAGTTATGATGTTTTAATTAACCTTTTGACAATGTATGATACTTCTTTTTTTCATTCTTGGCAATTAATTAGAGAATTATTTTGAAAAATATATCTATCAAAATTATGTTAAATCGATCATATTTTAAGACGTTTCGATTATGTTGTATGCGTTTACGTTACGGTAGGAATTGTTACAGATCCATTGATAAGTATTTTTTTAATAACAACTTTTAATCAAATGGATAAATTTAGTGTTACATCTCTACAGCTGTTTTTAGGCGAACTATTTTGGTTATAACACACGACACTTTTAAATGAAAATTAAAAAAAAAAATGAAATATCTATTAATTAACAGGTTTCTCTCACCTTTCCAGTGATGTATAATTTATACTATTTTGAAGAAACGCAAAGGAATTACTGTTTATTTTAAACACGCGGTCCGACTAAGAACCAACTTATCACCGACCTTTGACTTTACGACTGTCTAAACCGTGTTTGTGTATAACGTAGACACGCAGTAGTATCGGGGGCAGTAACCAGTATGGCAAAAAGCTAGTTAGCTATTGTTTCCCATAGACAGCGCGAAATCGCAATGCCGCCTTGCCCATATTTTTCTTGTGCAATATTTATGTAAATACGCGTAGGTCAAGATTTGAGAACCTTTAAGATTTTAATGGGGTATTTAGATTTTATACAAATTTTATAGAATCCTTGTATCACACCGTTTTCAAAATGCGCCATCGTTTGTCGGAAACAAGTCTTGAAAAGGAGTAAATTTAAAGTAAGAGGGCGTAATTATTATTATTATTTTGAAAAGCTATAAACATTTGACTGGATTGTTCTCACGCAGTAAAACTTATGAACGTCAACGCCCACCATAAATGAACAATATCGGACTTTTAATCCCTAAAGGTCCGGTCCCACTGCGAAAGGACACAAAACGTATGCTAAACGGACACAGCTGAAAAGTGAAATTTCCATCCGTTCTTATACGCTTGATAATCAAAGTACTGAAAGTACTGATAAGTTGGAATGCGTTCAAGAGACGGTGACCTAAAAGCCACTAACGAAGCTGACGCCTCCCGCCCACCAGAGGGGATCACATAATACGTCTCGTCTTTTGACGGGCGTATATAAATCAATGTATTTCAACAACGAGAGACGCTTAAACACCTGATTCGATATACAAGCCTGCAACTGATAAAAGAAAAATGATAACAAGAGGGCCAAATCGCACTAAACCGCTGTCCTGAATCCGATTTGTCCAGTGGATTTCAACCAAGAAACTTTCTGGCAAAATTTCATTCAAATTTGCCTAATTGTTAAAAGGAAACTATAATTCGAAGAATAAACAGTGACAATAGACCCTGTCCACCCACTATTTACAGAGGAGACTCAAAATTAGCCCTGCGCTGCCACGCCCATATTTATGGGCTAATCAAAACTTTGCAAACTAATTTTGAAGATGGTATCCAAAGGAACATTCTAGTAAAAATTCATTGAAATCGGCCAAGTGGTTCAGGAGGAGATGTCGTTCAAAGATTCTGGGCTCAAATAAGCCCCGCCCTGCCACACCCATATTTATGGGTCATTCTCAATTTCGAGGACAATTATTAAAAAGGGTCACCCCAGGAATATTCTGATAAAGTTTCATTGAAATCGGCCCCTGTGGTTCAAGAGGAGATGCCGTTCAAAGATTTCGGGCTCAAAATTAGCCACTCCCTGCCACGTTCATATTTATTGGCCAATCAAAATTTCGTCAAAATTTAATTGAAATCGGCCCAACGGTTTAGGAGAAGAAGTTTTAAGAAATTCGACGACACACGACGGAGGACGGACGTCGGAGTCAGGGTGATCCTTAAAGCTCCCCTTGAGCACGTTGTGATCAGGTGAAATAAAAAGGAAGAAAATGATGTGGACAATACAGCCGACTAATGGACGCACAGGCGGACACTTATACACTCAAAACAGTTTCTATGTTATTTTTCAAATGACTTCTGCTTCATTTGAGTTATCAAGTACATTTTTAATTAGAATTCTCGCAAAGTGGACCTCAACAAGCGCTTTGTCCTTGATGAAAAGCTATTTTCGCATGGAAGTCTTTTACTTCATGAGTTGGAATCTCAAGACAATTCTTAGACGAAGTTCAATTGTGACTCCGACCTTCGTGACTCCAAAATTTGGCACTTTCTTGGGTCATTGACAACATTTGTGTCAAGTTTTATGATTTGGGTCAATTTGTTGTTCAGTTAGAGTGGAAACTGTTAGCAGTTAAAGGTAACTTATGACCGTGACATCTATGACCCCGAAACAATAGGGTATTTCTTTGGGTCATGGGCAACATTTGTGTAAAGATTCGTTATTGCGGGTCAATTGCTCCTCCGTTAAGCTAGCGGAAAGCAAAAGGTCAATGGACTGACAGACACATGATGAAATCAATATCTGCTCCTCTACTTCTTAGTTGGGGATATAGTTAATAACATCGTAAAATTGATAAGGTGAACGATTTTGGAATGATTTAGGAATGATGTTGAATGAACGAGCGGAGCGAGTTTTGAGTGAAATTTAAGAGAGGGAATCCAATGTCGCTTATTTTGACCAGGATGAACAAAATTAGCGGTATGTAAAACCTCCCTTTAATAAAACAAGAGGACAATGATGGTCCTATATCGCTCATCTTCGTCTCTTTAACTTCTCCCTTAGTAAAATTAAATGCTTTAAAGATCATTAAATGACCTTTAAATTTGTCAAAGAAAGACATAACTCTATTCCTATGATCCCTGCACAAGTTTCTAGCCTTTTCAAAACAAGTTTCATGTGACCTGGCCATCATTCTGACCAAGTTTCATAAAGATTGGACCATAATTGTGGCTTCTAGAGTGTAAACAAGAAAATTGTCATTAGGGCCCCTTTTCCTTTATATGACATGGATCTGTCCAATATTCAATAAGGTTCTTCCTTACAACAAGGCCAACATTCTGACCAAGCTTCAAGATTGGACCGTATTTATGGCTTCTCGAGTGTAAACAAGAAAATTGTCATTAAGGCTTCTTTTCTTGTGACATGGCATAGATCCTTCCCATTTTCAAAAGGATTTATTCTTGTGACCTGGCCAACATTCTGACCATGTTTAATGAAGATAGGGCCATATTTGTGGTCTCTAGTGTGTAATCAAGAAAATTGCCTTTTGGGCCCCTTTTCCCGTGTTATAGCACGGATCCTTCCCATTTTCAATAGGGTCCATCCTTGTGCCCTTGCCAACATTCTAAGTTTCATGACAATTGGACCATATTTGTGGCCTCTAGAGTGTAAATACTAAGATTGTTGACGCCGCGCGACGGGCGCCAGACGACACACGACATACGACGGACATTCAATGATAAGAAAATCTCACCTTGAGCACGATGTGCTCAGGTGAGCTAAAAAGCATAAAAGTTCTTCCAATAACTTTATAATTCGCCAAGAACCAATCAGTCGCTTTAAATTTCAATTATGTCAGTGAAATCGCGATTTGGTTCTTGCTTTATTCGTTTTGAATTTACAAGTTGATCTTATTTATTGAGTGATTTTGAGAGTTTTGAATGGTTTGACAGAGTGTTTGGAATGAATGAATGGAGCGCTGAGTGAGCGATTAAGAATGTTTTTAATCAAGATGAATGTCAATTTCACGATGTAACTAACTGTATGATGGTGCAGTTAAACGTGTTAATGTGCAAGAATGTGACGAAAACACGTTGAACTAGTAGGTTTGTTTCAAATGGCAAGTTATTTTGGTGATGAAATGCAATTGGGCAAAGATATTCATAATTCCATTAAAGATGTGGTGGCCATGATTTTATTTGATGAATTTTGGGCTTCGACAATGAAACATTCATGTAGATTACTGCAATATGTCGGAAAACAAACGACAATATGTTGCAAAAACATTTATTAACGTTAAAAGTGTATCATCACTTTAAGAAAAAAAAAGATTTTTATTTCGTAACTGTAGACAGAAATGTACAATATGACAATTTGTAATAAATTAAATGTGTGATAAGGTCGTTCAGAAAAAGAATCTATACCTTTAAAAGAAGCTATAACATAATTCTACGAAAATAGGTCGCGTTATTACCAAATAAGCAGATCACGTGATTGGCCTGTACTATTGCCACAGTACTGAGAAACCAGATCGCGACATTACCAAATAAGCAGATCACGTTATTGGCTAGTGCTATTTTCAATAGCTAACCTTATTTGACTTGACTTATCACATGATTTCCAAATATAGTAATGCAAACATGTGATACTAGTAAATTCGTACGCAACTTTCAATAAATATCGTTTAAATCATGAATTAGCGTGTTAATAATATATATTAAGTGATAGTTGTGTAATTGTACAGCATTATTACCTTTTGATGAAATAAACTGTATGTCAGTGATAAGTTAGGCCGAAATAGGCCGAAGTGTATTCACATCCTGTTCACGTGATATGTGTTCTCAAAAAATCCGAAATTAATTTATCTTGTGTTCATTTTGCGGTTTTGTTAAATCTAAGTTGGAATTGCTCCGCATTCCAACTTAAAAACTGATAAATGTGGCGAACATTTGCGAAAACAGAACGGAAAATATCGGACGCCTTAAGGATGTAGCCAAGATGTTGAGTGGATGTTCATCGGAAGCCTTGCGGATTACATCTCAGAAGAGGTTACCGGGTGTAATTGTGACGTATTCGAATAGCGGAAAGAGCGGATACATAAAGTATTGGCCGTATACACCGCGTATGCTGAGCGGAAACAAAATGAATATTGCACGGATCGTTAGATTTTCCGTGATACATACGCTTACATACTTAAATCTCCTCGTTACTTCCCTATTATTAACTTTTCGTATACCCAATAATTCCTCCCTCTGTATGTTTTCAACCAAACCTGACAGGAGTATTGAGGATGCCTAACTGAAGGATCGATGATACAACGGAAGTATAACGGATGCTATCGGATGCGTAGCGTTTGTTCCTCGTATCGTTTCGCATGTAAATCGTACATAGCGGAATGTTTATCCGATCTACAAGTTTTGTTCAGCTCGAAACTTTGTGCGCGAATGAAATAACAGTGGACTGACGCTCAACGGACAGAGCGTATGCAAAGCGTAAGTACATGGTAAGAAACAGATGCAACGCGTCTTTTCGACGGATGTATAGATTTTCATACGTTTCACATCCCCAATGCGTCCGTAAGAGCAGCAGGACCGGGCATTCACACTTCACACCATACCGGATAAAACCAATTTTATTGCAAATCTTGTTGTGTAATGAGTTACAATTATGTGTGAGTATCGAAACGGTTTTTTCCTAAAATCTTTTATGCCCGAGGTTAAGATAAATGAAAATGATAGAGTTTATAACATCGAAAAATGAATGATTTTAAAATGAAATGGAATGAGTGCGATAAGTGATGTTGAGTGAATTTAAAGGAAGATAATCCGATGTCGCTTATTTCTTCGATATTGGAATACCTCCCTTTAATAAAATGCGCACAAACGATCTATAAAAAGCTTCCTGTTTTTTTTCAAAAGCCAAACCAAACACTTGCAATATCAATTACGTCGGGCAAAAGTGAGTTTTTTCTAGCGATGTTTCTTACTATATGAGGGAAGCTGTCTATCATATCTTATTTAGTGATTTTGTAGGGTTTTTAAATGGTTTAAGTGAGTGTTTGGAATGAACGAACGGAGCGCTGTGTGAGCAGCTTAGAATGGTTTTGATCGGAACGAGAGTCAAATTTTCGATGATCTTGACAATTTAAATAAGAATATTATGAGGGTTTAAATCTTCTTTCACCATCCTCAAATGCACATAATGTTCTGCCCTTTCAATACAATAAAGGTCTTTTGGAAACGAAAGGAGTATTCAATAAGATATTGCAAACTTTCAGAATGTTAACTTTTACTTGACAGGCAAACGATTTTTCTTTGCAATCTTAAATAAGAGTGGTTCTAAACTTCACACAATCGAAGGCAAAAGTATGTTCTAATATTCATTTTATGACGTAGACAGCTAACATTTTTTGGCGCAAATGTTTGTTGAATATTATTCATGAAAATAGTTGAAAATAACTCTCTTTTTTGGGAAATCGTGATGTGCAATGAAACGCAATTAAGTTTTTGTAATTATAAGAATTGTTAAACATTTTTACCGCTTTTCGTATAGATTTATTTAAGAAATAGCATTTAGATTTATTGTGGGACAGTTAAAATAAATCTGGATCAGAACCATTCTAAAACGCTCACTCAGCGCTCCATTCATTCATTCCAAGCGCTCACTCAAACCTTTCAAAAACGCTCCAAAATCACTAAAAAGAAACAATCAACAGCTACATTGAAGAAAATATAAATAGAAAAAAATCGCAATTTCACTGACATAATTGAAATTGCAAGTGTCTGATTAGTTTTTGAAGAAATAGAAAGCTTTTTTTTATCTTGTTTGCATGTTTTATTTTAGGGAGGTAATAAAAATCGCTAATTTTGTTCAGGATGAACAAAATTAAGGATGTTGGATTACCTCCCCTCATTTCACTCAAAACTCGCTCCACACACTCATTCAATTGTTTTCTAAAATCTTTCCGAAATCATTCATCTTGTCAATTTCACGATGTTTTTTATCTGTATTAAATTCTGCCATTCTCCTAATTTACAAAGGTTATTGCATTCTCAACTTGAGTGTCAATACCGTTCTTCAGTTTAATACAATAAAGTTTTGTTACCGAAACAAGTTAACAACCAAATATTGCACAATTTCGGAATATTAATTCCTTTCGTGACAGGAATACTTTTTTGTGTCGAATTCCCACAAACAATCATTTTAAAATTCCGCACGATACCGGGGAAAACCGAACTTGATTTTTTTAATTCCCACTTTCAAATATAATTTTCGGTGAATATAGCCTGGTTAATTTGACCCGACTTTAGCCTCTGTGGAAAAAAATGCTTAAATAACAATTACCGACATATCTTATCAATAAACAAAATGTATAATACATCGGTTGTTATTCATTCCTATGAAAGCACGTGCAAAGCTAAGTAGGAATAATCATATTTTTATTCATCTAAATAGCAGGGGTCAGATTCAAATCAATAAAAACGCACTATATCATACATTAAAACAGTTAACATTGTCAAATTTCATGCATATTTTGTCGTACAATAAATTTGAAAATGGATTTTGTCATGGCAACATATTTCTTATTCCTTATTATCAATGCTTTCAAAATTTCGCAATATACCAGCCCTGCGTTCAGAATAACAAAACGTTGCAAACAGTTAGCCAATTTTATCCCGCTTTGCACGCAAGTGCACGTGCAAAGCGGGGTAAAATTTGCTAATAGTTTTCACTGTTTTGTCTCTTGAACGAAGGGCTGGCAAAACGAGGCTTTGATACTCTTAATAAGAAAAAAAGCACAAAAATCAGGTAGCATTAATTCTCGGCGCTTTTTGATGAGTATCATACATGTATATAAATGATTTATTCGCATTTCACCAATACTCTTTCAAATCTTGATGTGTAATTTAGGTTTTTTGACAATAAAGATTGTTTCCATATTTAATTGTACTTTTGGTATAGTTTTGATTTAGAATTAATATTTCATTTTATTGTGGTAATATCTTGCGTCATCTTCCTTATTTACATAAGTTACTACATTCTTAATTCGTATTGTGTATTGAATTGCGAAAGGGTACATGTATTTGTCATTGCATCGAAATTGCAACAATGAAACACTTTTTTTTATTGCAAAACTTGTTGCTACAGTTGGTAACATCGTGAAATCAACATTCATCTCAATCAAAACAATTAAAAATCTCTCGCTCAACGCTCCAATAACTTATTCCTTACACTCTCTCAAACTATTCAAAAACGCTCAAACCCATTGAAAAATATAAAATAAACAATGTTATTCAAAATAAATTTGGATAGAGAAAAATCTCGATTTCACTGATATAATTCAAATTGTAAGCGACTAATGCGATCTTGAAGAAATAAGAAGCTATCCATAGAACTTGTTTGCTTATTTTATTAAAGGGAGGTAATCAACATCACTAATTTTGATCATCCTGAACAAAATTTCCGATATTGGATTACCTCCCATTAAATTCTCTCAAAACTCGCTCCACACACTCAATCAATTTCATTCCTAAATCATTTCAAATTCATTCGCCTTGTCAATTTTACGATGTTGTTAACTGTACAGGGCTCTGTATCACAGAGTACCGGGATCGATCCAAGAGTGGTAGTGGTAAATCTAAGTGGAATAACAAGCAGTTAACAACATTAGGAAGTTGACAAGGTGAATGATTTCCGAATGAAATTGAATAGCGAGGGTAGCTAGTTTTCAATGAAATTCAAGAGTGTTAATAAAATATTGCTTCTTTCGTTCATTTGGACGGAATGAGCAGTAGGTTATTACGCCTCTTTATTAAAACCTATGTCCTTTTCTGAGTGTGAGTATGTCTTCGCAAAACAAATCAGATGCTTTAAAGCCCAAACTAGCTCATAGAACTACTGGAAGATTTCTGAACGATCGTGTTCTTGATCGGATCGTTTTTTAATATTTTGAGTGTTCGGAATGATTGGAGCGTTGCGTGAATGCTTTAGAAAGATTTTGATCGAACATGATAGTCGATTTCAAGATGGTATTACATATAACTATATGCGATATTTGCGAGGATGCCGCTAACAATTTTTAAAAAAATCGTGAAATTGACAAGATGAATGATTTTGGAAAGGTTTTTTTAATGAAATTGAATGAGTGTGTAAAGAGAATTTTGAGTGAAATTAAAGGGAAGTAATCCAACATCGCTAATTTTGTTCAGGATGACCAAAATTAGCGATATTTATTAACACCCCCCCCCCCACACACACACACCCCTTTAATAAAATATGCGTACACGGTCTATAAAAAAGCTTTCTTTTTCTTCAAGAACCAATCAGACACATACAATATCATTATGTCAGTGAAATTGCGATTTCCTTTTTATATTTATTGTCAATGTAGTTGTTAAATGTTTTTTTGTGATTTTGGAGCGTTTTTGAATGGTTCGAGTGGGTGTTTGGAATGAATGAATGGAGCGCTGAGTGGGCGATTTAGAATTGTTCTAATCGAGATGAATGTCAATTTTACGTTGTTTTTAACTCTTTTGGGTTTCGTTATGTAAGTTCTGTATGTTATTTTCTTTCTGGATCTGTAAGCCAAATACAATGCTATTCTCTATTACGAGTCCATTATAACGCGGTTTTATTCACCCGAATCTGACCCCTGCTATTTATATGAATAAAAGTATGATCATTCCTACTCGGCTTTGCACGTGCTTTCATAGGAATGAATAACAAACGGCATTGAATGTAATTTATATTTTGTTAATTGATGAATATGTCTGTCATTGTTGTTTAAGCATTTTTCAACAGAGGTCAAATTCGGGTCAATTAAACCAAGGTATACCTATATATACGCCATTCGAAGGACGAGATACAAAATGTGATCAACCTTGGCGTCTGCTATCCGGGCGTCTAGCAGGCGGACTGCGTCCACTTCTTTGTAACTGTAACCTTTATTTCTCTAATGACTACGGAGAACATAGTGCAAAAGAACCATAAATCATCCCAGCTCATTTTCTTATTAATTACTCTTTGTCGCTTTTTAGGCTTCAATTTAATTCCTTTCCCCATTGACGACACCCAGGTGAGTGACAGGCGTATCTTTCCGCCTTGCTTTTGGTTAATATATGTGACCCGTCACGCGAAAAGGGGCCATCCGGGAATTCTGAAAATGAATTATTGCAAAAGGGACTTGATCCAGCATAGGCCAACCAGAAGACGCATTTCAAAAATTCTTTAACTGGAAAGTAGAATGAACATTCTAGATTCAGAAAATATGCACGGTGCAAAAAGTTTCGACCCTAGTCAGTCTGCGCTGTCTGCGCAGTCTGACTAGGGTGGACATTTTTCGCACTACCCAGATGGTCCATTTTCGCGTGACGGGTCACAAATGATAAACATATTTTTAATTTGCCAAGTTTTTTCAAAGTGTATTTAAAGCCAGATATACAATTTGTGAAAAATTAAAGAACGGCATATGTGATCGCTTTACAAAAATATAAAGTAAAATAAATGACAATACTTGGTAAATTGTAATAATGATAAAAAATATTCTAAGACGTCACATAAAAAGGGACCAATAGGGAAGGACAAGAAGTATCGACCCTGGTCTGACTGTTCGTACTGCGCAGACCATGAAAAAACTTTTACTTTCGGCACGAATTTCGCCTGCCCTTGTGATAATTTTTATTATAATATGACCTATGTCGCCGGAGTTAAATAACCCGTTGAATATTTGATATTACACGAGTGGAATAACTATGCAAATGAGCTAACAACGAAGATAAACGATATATTCTTGTTAGGAAAATGACGTCATAATGAATCTGCTGGAGTCAATTTGCCAACGTCGTTTTTTCTTTCACAGAATAACATGAATGGATAAATATCGTAATTCTCTAGTTTGAACACCCAAATTCCGGTCATATTATAAATAGAATATCAAATTTTTGCGCATTTAATACCGAATTTATGAAACTCGTCATCTATAAACAGATAAAAACTCGGCAAAGCCGCGTTTTAATCTGTTTATAGATGATTCGTTTCATGATTTCGGTATTCGCTGATCACTCATTCAAAATCCTCTATGTATACGACAAATATTTGGCATTTGCAAGATCTCTTTTTCAATTATTCGATTTACCGCGTTCCCAGATGGTTCCTTATTTCGACTATTTGTCTCCCACCAATGGGTTGAAAATCGTAGACCAATGTGGGATAGCAACTGGAGGCTAGGAAAGGGTGTGATGGTAGTCCTGGTGTGAGAATACCAGGAATCAATTGCTAGGTTCTCCAGTCGCCGTGATATAACTGCAAGATTGTTGAAAGCAGCGTTAAACCCCATAGAATCAATTAATCAATCCAATTTCACTACATGAGTCACTGAATATTCAAGTTCAATCAAGTTTTGTTGTCTGCACTCGAATAAGAGTAGTGTTCAAATCTTCAGTTGTTTCATCTTTCAGTGTGTTCAGCATGTGGCACGTAATAAACGGGGACGAGCTGGCATCTTCAAGGCCGTTCACACTGAAACAGTCGTCTTTTTTCATACAAAGGAACGCGCACTGCATGAGGCTGTTGACGAAATCTGTATGTATTATCTCCCCTGATCCTCGTTTCAACGTCTCGACAGCGAATAGGTTTTCTGAAATTCGAAAAATATTATATAGGTTATTATTGTTCATTTTTCTTATTCTTTCCAGTAATGCTTAATTTCTTTTTTAATCTAAAAGAATCCTAAACGAGTGATTGTCCGCGCATTTATTTCATAACTCTGTGAACTTTTTTTTGTTGGAATACGTAACACTTCAGCTTTCACACATGAGCGAGAGATACCACGATAAATATAAGTGCAGTTAGGAACATCGTGAAATTGACAAAGTGAATGAATTTGGAATGATTTCGAAATGAAATTGAATGAGTGTGTAGAGCGAGTTTTGTGTGAAATTAAAGGGGGGGGGGGTATTCCAATATTGCTAATTTTGTTCGCGATATTTTATACCTCCCTTTAATAAAATATATGTTCTTTTCTGTTTGCACATCTGCGTTGACCAATCAAACGCTTTAAAGTCCACACTAGCTAATAAAATCGTAGAAAAAATAGATCGATTTGAATTTATTTTTGAAAGTCTTGAAAGATTTTTAAAAATGCTTTCTTATGACTTCGGAGCGTTTTTGATCGATTTGAGTGAGTTATTGGAATGAAGGTATGGAACGCTGAGCCAATGATCAAGAATGATTTTGATCGGAATGAGTGCCAATTTCACGATGTTTTCCACTGTATGCTGTACGTGTATGAGGACAGAGATTATTTGCCAAGAATACAGAAACCGTTGCTGAATAAACGACGACTTTATTTCTGTACAAAATGCATTAGGCTTTTCGGGTGTACCCCCCCCCCCCCAACCCCCCCCCCCACCAACCCCCAACACACATACCTTCGATCTGCAAGTCTAATATTGTAGGGAGTAGAATAACTCTCGTTCCCCATCTACAACCTAACGTTCTTATTTAATCTATTAGAAATTAAGATGTTTTCAAAAAAAAAAAACATAACAAGAATGCATTTTCTTCTTTTAGACGACGTTTTACAGCTAGTAGACGAAGAACATCAAGCAACCCTCCAAACTAGGCCCGATCACGCATGTTCCGTTTAAGACTGAGTGTCACGAGCGAGTTTTGAATTAGCGCCATTTATTACCCCCCTTTAATAAAATATGCATACAAATACTGTAAATAACTTCTGATTTCTCCAAGAACCAATCAGACGCTTACAAATTCCATTGTACTAGTGAAGTCGCGTCTTGTTTCTATCTGTATTATTTTAAATGTAGTTGTTGGAGAATATTTGAATGGTTTCCGCCAGTGTTTCGAATGAATGAATCGAGTGCTGAGTGAGCGATTAAGAATAGTCTTGATTGAGATGAGTGTCAATTTCACAATGTTGAATACACTGAAATTGCGATTCTTGTATCTATAATTTCACACATTAGTGAACTATATTTATAAATTGTTATAATTTTTTTTCCAACAATTTATATGTTTGTGTGTTTTTGCATGTATCTTTCTCCTCTTCATTTATGCATCCTCGTCCAGACTTTATTATAGGGATGAGTGTCTTTTTCACTGCGTTTATTGGGGTATAAAGTGCAATTGCCTTAGCACATGGCAAATAACGCCCGTAGGGCGTAATGTTTAATCCATGTGCAAAGGCAATTGCACTTTATACCCTAAAAAACGCAGAGAAAAAGACACTCGTCCCTTATAATTGCAATCCTGTAGATCGAAGAAACTATTAAATTCTCGGCCAAACATTAAAGCTTCAAGTCTACTTTCTCCGCGTAAAAAGTTACACGATCTATTTTTAGATCGTGTATTGTTTATCTCGCTATCGAAGTGAAATGTCATAAAGTAAAACAAATGATACACAAATAAATGAAAACATTAAAATTCGTAGAGGTACTTATGACAAAAAAGCTTGTTTCTGTCAAGTAAGTCTGTGTTTTTAAACGAAAACGGCGTGGTCGGTCTTGGCTGAGAAGCTTGCTTGACGGTCTTCGTCGACTTGCTGTTTTCTAACTTTACGTCGGCACAGAATCAGTACTGCATGCTTGTTATCGTAAATTCTTTAAAAAATATCTTAATTTATAATAGATTGAATAGAAATGTTGCGTTGATGATCGGGAACTAGGTTAAATCGAGTTCCTACAACACAGGACTTGCAGATCGAAGTTCGGGGGTTTCCCGAAAGACCTTTTGCATTTTATACAGAAATAAAGTGCAATGGATTTCCCCCACGTGATGCGATTTGAACCAATCAGAATTCTTTATTTTATTGGATTGCCATTATATGTTTGTATGGAAGCTTTGTATTTTTCACTATACATGCTATCTTCATATTTGGAGGAATTAAGATTTATTATTCCTTTCGCACAATTGTATGCACAATTTGCCAATTTAAAGTGCAACTGTAATAATTCATACCGCAAGAACTTCTCTTTCTTCTCCAATTTTTTTTCTAATTTGCAAAATATCTAAGTTAACTTGACGAGCGTACTTATTGTACATGAAATAGCCCGTTTATAAAGCTTTTCATCTTTTTTTTTTTGCTCTTATTATTTACTTGTGTATTATCTAGCTTCATATAGATATTAGGAGCAATGTTTGACATGACGAATACACCTCGAATTCGTACATGTGATCTGAATCTGCTTGATCATCAAATAAAATGTAATCTAGCTTGCGAAGGACGATTCGTTTACAGTAGCTATCTAGGAAAATAATAGATGTCTCTTATCTTCTGTGAAAGATGCTGCTTATATGTAAAGAAATAAGTATTTCGCTTATTTTCTTTAAAAAGAATTTCTGATAAGGAATAGATAATGTTTATAAATCCAAAAACACCTTTTTGCGAGCGCAGCTACGTGTATTTGATATGAGCCTTTGTGTGGCATTTCCAACTATTTCATATGCGGAATGCAAAGACTTGGCGAGCCTGTGTAACCGCACAGTCTGGCCAGAATTTTTACTATGCGCTATGTAGATTGATAAGGTCTTTATCCATCTTCATGCAGTCAGCATATAATATTATTGCATTGTGTCGTTGTCAACGCTACCAAATCGTTGCAACTCGCGCAGGTGTGAAATTGTTGGAAATGTCGCGCGCAGGCTCAATTATGTATTCGATATGCTTGTGCACAAAAGAGATCCATAAAATTGTCTCAAAGATATTTGCCTCTTTTACTCGGCACCATTATTTCATTAAAAAACGAAGAGATCCGTTTGAATTGTTTTATTTGTTTACAAGAGCGTTAAACGAAAAACTTAACCACTCAATTTTTATAAGATTCTTCCTTTCATACCTGCCTTATAACAATGAACAGATTGTAAATAAACTAATGCTATGGATATAACACAATTTTCATGCATGCTTATAGGTAGTTTATCGAGGAATAAAGTATATTACCATTTTTATAAAATCGCCGCTTAAGGTGGGCCGTTGCAGTTTCGGGGGGGGGGGGGGTATCCAGATATCCGCGAAACAGATGTATGTTTTAGAGCATTCATTTGCACAGATTTAGTGAAAATATCAACATAGCTTTCCACACATATTTTAAAAATATTTATATTTTTCTTAAGATGGTCATGTTTTCGAAAAAATCAAAGAGAACTGTTTATTACGAGGGCCAATCACAATACTGGTGTGCTAAAACAACATATATTTAAAGCCATAGACATGGAAAACATACATATATAATATACTTTCTAGTAAGGGCATAAATACGTGACAAGTGGACATTTTACTTTAAATTCTCCTCAAAGATTAAAAGTGACTACTTTTTATTAGACAATAAAAAGCAAGCAATTATATTAAATACAATTGAAATATATCAATAGAAAAAAAGCCCAACTTTCGTACAATTGAAATTAATAAAGAAAAGTGTATGTATCCAGGCACTTTTAATCAATTTCATAAGATATACAGTACCCCCCATAATTTACTTCTCTAATTTGATTTTGTCAAGACATTGTAACGTCCTCTGATTTACCAATCAACAATAAAAAATCATTTTTAATTTTGATACACTTGGTAAAGCCTAAGGCAGTTGTAGGATTCTGTAACGGGGTTTAAACTAAAATTAAGGGGGAAGGGGTAGATATTCAACATCATTACCAAAGTTTTGCCGAACTACCCAGGGACTGAACACCCCATTTCCTCTGGATCCGCCACATGCACAGTCATTATCCTGATCTAAACATGAGGTTTTCCTCCATAAACTCGAATAATATGAAAGCTGTTTGAAATTATTGCTTTTTGAAATATTCAAATTTGGCAAAGCTATTGATGGCATGATAGTAATTCTTATCAACTTATCCTTTTCACTCTCTCACAAACACACATCAAGGGAATGTAATAAAGATGGAAATTTATAGAAAAGAAATGAATTTTTGATCAGTTGAAATTTTCCTTTTTTCTACGTTGTCTTCTTTTCAGTTTTCACGTGTAGCATAGTACGTAATGAATGTTATCTTTACAGACAAAAGTTAATATCATTTTGAATAATCTAAAACAACAGTGAAAAACGAACAGACAACTAACAGTGCAGAAAAGTAATCTGAAAGGGAGAGAAAACGAATCCAAGTGTCAAAATCTTATTATTTTGGGATGTGATTCGTCAACCCACCTCAGTTTTTACCGAAGTCGTAAATGAACAAACATATTTTTTTCTCCTTTCCAAGCAATGTTCAAATAACTTAATGATGACTATCTTTTATAAGTATCCATTATATGATAGTTTTATATACTTACAACGATAGAACCCGAACTCAATCATTCCCTTTCAGTGATGAAGAGTATGTGACAGCCCTGCGTTCAGAACAACAAAGCGGAGCAAACGTTTAGCTCATGCGAATGCAAGCAATGCAGGGTATAAGTAGCAAAATGTTTGCTCCATTTTGTCATCCTGAATTCAGGGCTTGTGATAGGTCTATCAACGTCGCCTGTACTTCGTTGGAATATCGAAGCACAAGTGTGAAACACTCATTAGATACACTTTACACGGTAATAAAGACTACCATTTCTCGGATGATCGTTTTTGATTCGTTATTCTGAACGCATGTCAGGATTTCATTTTGTTCCTCGTGATAATTGCCAAACCCTACAGTTCAGGATGCAAAAGCATTTATAAAGGTTTAGAAAGTGATCCTTTCTCAGCAGTCTTATGTTTCTGAAATGTTTTGCGAACGTTTTTATTTTGAATTCAGGACAGTCCTGCGTGCAGGTTGACAAAGTTACAATTGTTTAAAAAAAAAGCCTTCCGCTGTGCACGTGCAACTTCGTATAAAGTTGATTTTAACAAGGCCCACCTTTCACAATTTTTTTCTAGACGAGTTGTCTCCCCAAAACTGCAACGTCCCGCCTTAACAGTGAAATTATAAAAAAATAAATTATATCCCGCTTTTGTTCATTAAACCCTATCCGACGTCATCAAAGCGGGGCCCAATAAGCGACGTCAATATGATCGTTGCATAGCAATCACGTGCAAAATGATGCGCTTTCAGAAAACTCGTCCTAAAAATTTGCACGTTTTGTCTCATTTTTAAATTAAAGAAATAGGATAATCTATTTTTTTTTTTCGAGGAAGACCTATTGATATTTCATTTTGTGATCAACAAAATCTATATTTTCAGTTGTGTCTGCAACACCCGTGAAAATAAAGCTTTTGTTGTTTACTCAATGAATTGTCGATCTTACACGGAATCAAACGATTATCTTCGATGTAACATACTCACTGTTATCAATTCTGAGGCCAGACATGACCTCAAGCTCGCACAAGGTCAGTCTTACCCTTCTTGACATTGAAACCTTGACCCAACGTCCAATTGTGGTGGCATTCGGATATATATCTTCAATTTGCCTCACCGTCCCAGGGCGATAGTAGAAGAAGTCATATTTCACATGGTCTACGGACACTTCGAACAGCACATCGGTCAATCTGGATGCTGTATTTTTTAAAAAGAAAATAATACATTTGATGTATCAAATAATCACATTTCAGTAACGCGAATTATTTCTGCCTCAACATCCGGAGGGTCACTTAATTTTAGTACAAACCCTGCTTCTTCTTCGCATTGTTCTTTTTTAAACAATATTGCTCGTCCATTTTTAACATTTGATTTGATAGTGATAAGCGCAAGTAGTTTTGAACAACCCCTACTTGATTTATGGCTACGTAAATATTGCGCTTATTTACATCGTGTGTTGTGGCTCGTACAACGTGTTATTCACAAAAGAAAAAAAAGTTTTTTTTAATCAAAGAATTAGTTGTTCATGATCCTTCTTAATAAGTTGCATCTTTCAAACACCAGCAAGATAATCCAAAAGGTTGGATCCAGATGGGATCACAAGACAATGACAGCGATCAGTTTGCGATTACAATCTAATTGGCAATGACTCTTGTTATGTAAAAATGCGAAGAACTTAGTGACGTCTTCTTTATCTTATTCATCTTGTAATAATACTTCGTTACTTATCGCGTTGGAATATTTGCAGTACCAATTCTACATTTAAACTTACCGTAAATAAATAAGTTTCGATAGAGAAAACGTGCTGTAATAAACGAACTAGTGGATGACATGACTGTACTCCTATATATTTAGATTTTTAAGCCAGGTATACTTTCAGTATACTAGCTTATTGCTGCCAGACGGGATGGAAATTGTTGACCTTTTCACCGCCAAACTCAAAAAGTAGTTTCTCGTGTGCACAGACCGAAAACCGTCAATTGCTTTATCATTTCGGCTTTGACTTGATTGCCATTTTAGTTAAACCAAAATAACGACAAGACAATTCTTTTGGGTCCATAAAAACTATTTTTGGTGCACAATCGTAAATCGTGTATGAACATTTTTAGCCGAGGAAAACGGACGTCCCGAAAATCTTGAAATTTGAAATTTATCTACTTCAATCTCGTTTAAAAAGGAAATATAACATAATATTCAGAGAACATCTAATGAAAACACCGAAAGACTGGAATTGACGAAGAAATAAAGGTGAGTATAACATATTTTTTCAAACTTGTTTCAGTCGAATTGTTCGTTTACCCTTGACAGATCGCAAGTTTTTGAGCGGTCTTTTTCAGACGTCGTCAGAAACGTAAATATTAGAGTAAAAAATCAAACAGTTTTCGATTGTCGTCTTTAATTCTAGCTCACATACAAATAAATGAACATGTATAACTTCTTGGGCTTTGAAATATTATAAAACCTGCGGATTTGATTCAATATTTGATGAAATATTACAAGGTACACCCCCCCATTTGACCTCAGCTAAACAGTGATTGGATGTTATTTATAGCAACAAATTGATAATGTTCAAAACCCTCATTGTATATTTTCAAAATACTTTTTTTTATAAAATCGTTTATTTATTTTAAATGTGTTTCGAAAAATGAAGATTTGTACGTTATTGAAATGATTTTCGATACTCGATTATTGGTTACAGAAATGAATAAAAGTATTCACCCAGAAGACGTCGTGGTTGTGGGAGCACAGTATCTGTCCCAAACTGTTTTCTCTGTCGGGATGGTGATATTGTAGGTTCGAAACCCGCTACTGCCCATTTATTTAATTTTGCTATTGTTTGGAAGCTACGCGTTTTTTTCTTCTAAGTTTCATTTGATATTGAAAAAAAGATAATGTCTACCTACATTTTTCAGAAGTAATTTCGGGTCATTTGACTGCCTAACTGCGTATTTTGATATCATCCAACATTTTCCTTTTACCTTTAGGAGTTAGAGAGTCTATTTGATGATCATTTTTGAAGAACTCCCTTCGCTTCTCAACAAACACCATCACATGCGGCGACATTACAGAACAGAATCTGATGATATTGAGAGTGGTGACGAGGGAGCCGAAAGCGGACGACAGGGCAAGACGGACACACATGGACACACGAGACTCTGGAGATGAAGATGCACGTGACAACGACCATGATACTTTGTATAGTGAGCACATTATTGAAGATCATCCTGATATTATTAAGATAAGAAATCATATAGAGTCGGGCTGTGGCTGTAGTAGGGGTTATAGTGATATTTTTAAGAAAGACGGATATTTATAATCACATTATGAATGTCCATGAGATGAGATGGAAAAGTCGGATAAGGAACTGTACATTATGGCCACAATCGTGCAGGACTTTGACAATAAGTTAACAAAGCGGGGGAAGAAAAGAAAGTGTCAAGGGGAATCATTTGTGTTCCAGGGTAGGCAGATTTGTTAAAAGACATGTTTGCCTTTATTTGATATTGGCAAGCACAGAGACCAATATACAGATGGTCTCAGATGAACGTTGTGAGGTCCACGGTCCTCGTGTTTTCAAACGGAAAGGCTTAGGGCAACCTACTTGTTTGAATTGTTCTCCTGGAGTGAAAGTGACTCGGTCCAGAGGGTCAGAGGTTTTACATAGGCTCAATTACTGAAAAGTTGTGTTACTTCTGTTTGTTTTGGTTAAAATATGCACAGATGGTTTCCATTTATGGGAGCTTCAACCCTCACAAAAAGTAAAACATGTGCCAAACATCTCGGGGAATGGAGTTGTTCAAAGTTTCAGTATTTGTTATCATAAAATATTTAATTTCTATTTAATTGGTTTAAAACTTACATTTTGCATTTTACTTTAAATACTTTGGATTAAAGAAATCTAGTCAGTTTTAACTTCATGTTGCATGTACTCAGTAATGATATGAATAGCATATACATAGGGTGAATGGAATCTAGTCATATTATACTTAATACATGTACTCACATGATTTGTTATTGAATAATGGTGTGAGAGATGCATAGACTCATGGTTTAATGCACATTTAGCCATGATATGCCTTGAGGAAATTAAAATAGTGTTCAAACCAAACCATTAATAATCTGGAAAAAAATGCTACAAGGTCAACATTGATGGGCGTCCAACTTCTATATAATTATCAAAAGGAAATCTAGACCTAATAATGTGAATATGTTAATTACAAAAAAGGAAATGCGTCTGTTGGTGTTGAATAGTTATTGTGGGGGGGTGTATCTAAACCATCTTGATAAATCATTTCGGAAGTACTTAACATAATCAAGAGAAAAGGGAAAACAATTTTCCATCGTTTGAAATATTTTTTTTATTTTAGATGTGTTTCATATCCTCTGACCAATATAATGTACTCATGATATTGCGTATGTATATTCTTGTAATGTTTCATTGTCTTTTGTATCGCACAGATAATAAGACTCGTTCGTAAACGTAGCTAAATCACAAACTAAGAACTAAATCTGACTCTTTCAAAATGCTAAAAACAAGAAACCGCATATTCAAAAAGAAATCAGATCCTACGACTTGCTATACATCGAGGATATAGAGGATAATCAACTGATTATGTCTGATATATATAAAATATTATATTATATGAAATATTTCACGAAAATGCGTTATTAGGCGTAAAAAACAGAGTCCGCATCGCATTCGTGTGAAATATTTGCACAACACACATAAATAGTTGATTATTCTTTTTTATTGCATTCTCTACAGTTATCTGTATTTTGTGTTCTATCGTCCTCGGCCCTTCCGATTTTCGAGTATCGATACCAAGAAAATTTCTTTTCAAAAATTTCTATTCGCCATTTTGGGTTACGCTTTAAAAATTCGAAGAAGTGACGAGATTTTGAGACGAGAAACGTAAATATTTGGGCGACTCTTAGACTGTTTTTGATTTAGGGAAAGACGACTTCGTCAACGACGTAAACATTGAAACTCCAGGATTCTTTGGAAATTGAGTGGTTACCGAGATGGGCATATTGGAAAAATTGTGTTGTCTGTGATACTCAATCCCCTGAGATGAGCAATTAAAATCAGCTTACGCTCGAGATTGATTAAGTGTTTGTCGCTTAAACTGCAATGTCACCAAATTTCGAGCATTCGGAAAATTCCTCAATGTCACAAAAGACAGAAACAGTCGGATTGGAATACCTACTGTTTGGAGACCAATTCTCGCCGCGTACCAGTTCTCGCAAACTGACCTCATTAAAGACGCAAAATTTATTAAAACAAATTATTTTCTGAAAAGAAGAAGTTGATGTCTGCATAGCTTGTAATTTAGAAGGGTTTCCTTTCCGCCTTTACTGTGAACCATGGTTGTTGGCGAGAATTGGTACTCGGCAAGAAATTGTCTCTTACCAGTATTCTTATTGAACAATTTCAGGATGTTTGCCCGTTCATATAATCGTTTATAATTGTTTCGATTAGTTTCTGTTTTTCTAGTTCGTGTTTATAAACCATTTTATCTGTGGTTCAGAAGCTTCAGTGGCGGATCCGGAGGGAGGGGCGTCAATCATCAACCCTTCTGTAGCCTAATATTATCAATCCGCTTAGAATTCTATCAAAATTGCATAGTTATAAAAAAACTCCCAATTTGTAAGTTTGAACCCCTATGAATATACCCTGAACCTGTGATTTGGCTTCAATGTGGTATCTAAGTAGTCTGAGCAGGAGCCAATTTGCTTGAAAAAATGCAGTTTCTTCAGTGAAACTGAAAAGAATTATCGTCACTACGGACGATATCAAAATTTATTACACTGTGAAATCCAAAGACTTGACTGCAAGGAATGTAATAAATAGTATACCATCGTGGTTATAAAACTGATAGTAAAAAGCAGTTCTATCAAACATAATAGAAAAGGAAAATGTTAGGATAGACCATCTTAAGCTAAAAAGTATTAAACACACTAACCCAGTTACAAAAGCCAATATCTTTACTTAAGAAACAGTTTGAGTCTTTAAAAAATTCTTATCCCTACCATCTATGCTCCAGTATTCTCAACCGACCTCGTACACAAATGAAGACATCGTACTGACTACGTAAGAGATAAAGAAAAAAAATGACCAAATACATTTTTCTCCATGAAGCCCTTTTTTGGATGAATGGTCTCCCCGTAGAACCAAGGAACAAAATGATGAGATTTATCCCCATCCATTATTTTCAAATTTTCATGTTCCAGATGACTGGAAGAAGGCTTCTGTAATTCTGCCACAGCCTTTCAAATTGCAGCAGCTTGCTATAAGCTCACTGGTAGTTAACTTGGAGCATTTTCCGCGTTTTATGAACGTTCTTCCTGACTGTTTAAAATGTAATACTTGAATAATTGTTAGTAATACCAGTGAGAGAAGTCATGATCCACGGAAATAAACCTAGACAAATGCCAGATGTTTGGAAGAGGAAACCCCTCATATTTTCATACATGCTCAAAAGCATGTAACTCTAATCCAAAAATGCAGCCAAGTGCTTAGGTGTAACCATCTTCAGATATGAATTGATCAAAACATATAGAAGCAATGCTAGCTTTTTTCTGGTTTGGGTAAGCCCCAGTCTCGGTTTATATAAAATGGCTGGAAGCGGTTAACTTACAACACACTGCTTTTGGCTTTAACTGTAACTGTACTATTTTTTTTTCATCTTTTACATGTAACTGAAATCTTTTTAACAGCTCTTTTACCGGCTAATTACACAAACCCATCATCCAGTAATAATAGACATTTTTGAACGTGTTATCCTGTAGATTGGGGGGAAAAGGAGCTGAAAATTCAACGTTTCTAAAATAGGTTAGAAAATTGTATTTGGTGACATTGGTGATGGCGTAAGTTCTTACTCTGTTATCTTTCTGAACATATTAAAAGGACGAGTAGTTGTTGTTCTTTGTACTTAATCTCTGAACTAAAGTACAACCAAATGTAACCCTCCCCTTAATCACTGCGCAAAAAATTCTTTAAAGGTATGGTTGAATTGTTAATTCCAAGTAAAATCTTTTATACAAAAATGATCATAAATTAATCTTTGATTCACGATATGTTTAACAGTCAAACTGGGTCAACGTCTTGTGTTACATAAGTTGCATTCGCAACGGTTATTATTTTTTCAAGTAGCATCCACTTATCTTTTTTAAATATTTAAAAAATTAAGGGATTAAACTTTGTAGCTAGAACCATTCAAGCTTTAGTTCGTACTGAATGAACGTCTACCTCTCTTCATCATTTTGGAACATACAACATTCGATATCCAGATGAATGAGAGTCCATTAAACCACAGATCAGGTCGTAATTTTATTCTGGAAAGGTGAAATATTGACGCATAGTGAGACAGGCGGTCAGATTGCATAGCTAAATGCAATTTGAATCAGTAACGAAACCTGTTGTCGGAAATTTCTTTGTGATCATTCAATAGAGACAATGGCAACATTACTGGCAATACCTTTTTATTTTCCCAAAATGTGTTTAACTGCAGGACATTTGTTTTATATAATAATTGAAATTCAGAAAATACTATGTTTTATCAACATTTCCTTCCAAACCTCTTTTTTTTTATTTATGAACAGTTATAAATAGTTTCTTTAAAATAACTAGACCAATTTTCTTTCTTTTAAAACTTCCTAAAAAGGGTTTACAATATCATGCCTCTCTTAAATTAAACGATGTGCAATTAAAAGAGGGCATCGTTCCCTTTACTTGTAGCTTTTTTTTCACCGTGTGAAGGATGTCGGTGGTTTGGGTATCTGCTAGCTGTAATGATACAATCAATACCCTGACTTCCACGCATCCCTAACTCCCTTGCATGTTATTTTGGGTTTATTTCCGTTTATTTTATCGTAATACCGTCCCCCCAAGAAGACGGTTATTTGTTATGATGGATAATTCAAGGATACATCACGAAACTACTGCTGAGAGCTGCCATTGTTCTTTAATGTTCTCGACGAGGCCTCTGTTTAACGTCTCATCCGAAAGAAAATTAGTTAGTGTGCGGCCCGGGAATCGAACCCACGCGATCAACCTTCAATAGTTTTGAAGTTCGATACTTCGCTGACTTGCATGTTTATGCTTCATTCGGAACATCGCTCGGACTTTTCCTTAATCTGGAAAGAACCTTGGACGTAAGTGTGGTAATTTGAGTCATTTTCTAGGTAATTCGGCTTCTGGTGGTACTTCGGTTATTTAATACGCCTGAAGAAAATCACATTTTGTAAATTCTTTCAGATCGTCTGTTGAGTTCTTTAGCACATAAAATGATTTGATAAAAAACGCAGTTAATACTGCGTTTCGTTATTAAATTATAATATGTACCCTTTTATTATTTCGTTGAATTTATTTTCTGCAGCATCATCCTTTGCGGGATCGATGATGTTTCTGACGACATAAAACCCACGCGCAAAATGACGCGCTTTCATGGCTGCGCACGTATTTTTCCCGGGGTCTATTCCGTAAAATCGCGGATGGTTCCCGATTGGTTAATGCTTGTGTAAATAAGTTAAATTTAGCAATCACTGTATTACACTGTCTTTCAACGTTTAATTTATATTTAGTAGGTAATCTTTGGCTTTATTAAATCAATTAGGGAGTAAGTGATAACACATCAATCCATTTAAAGGCAAAAAGCAAACTCATTTTCTTATCATCATTACTCGTTATTAAGCAATTAGCGATTACTTGACAGTTAAAGACGGGAAATTGACAGGTTAAGACGGGAAAAAACTTGGACAACTCCTTGCAAATAAAATCCGTCCAAGCATACCACAGGAAATCATATAACACACTAAATGTTGTTGAAAACGGGAAAAGTCCTTTTTTTATCTAAAAACCCGACAAACAATCGAATCAGCTGAAAATAAGACGTGCCGGTCGAATTGTTGAACACAAGCACTATGTACTAATTTTTGACCGTGGTTTGCAAAAAAAGTCGAAGATGACCATCTAGCTACCCTTTTAACCAGACTCGTTCCAGTTGATTCTGATTATAAACGGGGACTATACTATAAGACCTAAGTTCAAGTAATGATAACTTCGCAAATGTAAACGAAAAGTACTGGAAATACTGTGCGCTAGCAATGCAATGGTTTTGTTGAGGTTTTTTTTTTTTTTGTCTTTTGCAAACAAATTAGGATGTTAGCGAAGTTGACATTAAGGAGTTAAAAACAGTATTGTACAGTGTAGAAGCAAATCTATAAAATTTGATTTCTCTCCTTTCATATTTCGTATTTTAAATACATTCTTATAATTCACCCCTAAAAATATTCTAAATTTTCACAAAACAACAACAACAACAAGTCGCAGATGCAACCGGCAACTTTAAGCGAGAGAGCAAATTGAATAAGTAGCAAACCTTCCTTTTGCCATGTTTTCAAATAGAAAATGCCATTTTCGTATGGTTCATCTCAATATCCCAAGAAACACTCTGAATAAGTTTTACACAGCAATAGCTATATGTGTAAATAGGGTACGGTTACAATTTCAGAATGAATGATCCACTTCAAGTTAAAATGAAGTAGTTGTCATTCAGATTCATTTCAATGTATTTTCAAATGTCATTTTCCTCATTTGGTTTAGAGCAACCACCTTTCTTAACATAGACATTCTGATTAATTTTCATCAAAATTGAGTTATAATTGTCTCTTTTTTTCGTCGCCGAGAGACGTACGACTGTCAGTAAAAGTCATCAAACTGAACATTAGCATTATATGTCCAGGTGACATAAGATATGAAGTAGCAGGCACAATTTGCAATTGTCCTTTCCAAATTAACTGCCAAAAAAGTATTAACTGCGATAACCCCATCACGTAGCTTAAACGTAAAGCCCATACAGCTATGGCAATTATAGATGTTACTTCAATTATCGAAATAAAAAAAGGCATGCATCTCTTTATTGTACATACAAGACCATTTTTGAAAGGTAAACTAGGTTTGAAGAACTTACAACAACAATCTCTGCGGTTATGGACCCTCAAGTAGTCAATGACAAACAATCCTTCCAGATCTACCTCCCACCATGGGTTAATGACGTCATAGGTTTCTGTGCACGAAAGTCCGCGGACAAGATGTCTATTTTTATCGCCGTCCACAGCCAATCGCGATGAATATTTCCATGGTGATTTTTGACTGGTACTCTTGCCTAGAGCAATATTTTGTAATGCACCTGTAGAGAAAAAAAAATAAAAAAAATCTTTTATTGTAGTTTTAATATATAGATTTTTTAAGGAAGAATTAACAATGGAAAAATACCTATCTGACGTCATAAACAATAAACATAGATGCGCATTAAGCAAATTTAGATGTTCCGACCATAGATTATCAATTGAACTAGGTCGACATAACAATATTGCTCGTTCAAATAGATTATGTGAACAATGCTCGATGAATGCTATCAAAGACGAATACCACTTTCTTTTGGTCTGTCCAAAATATAGAAATCTGAGGAAAGAATTATTTCCGAGGTATTACTGCAGATGGCCTTCCAAGCAAAAGTTTATTCAATTGATGGGTAGTACATCTTCAGTTGTAATCAACAAACTTGCGAAGTACGTTTATCTTGCTTTCAATACACGTTCTTCATTATAGATTTAGACCTAACCATTTTCTAAACTTAAATCTGCTTTTCTTATTTTCTCATTTCATAATTTGCTATGTTCTATTTGTATTTTTTCTCAATGTCTTAATACATGTCCTGCCTATTGAAGGCAATGAAACACTGAATGTTTTATGCCAAATAAAGAATTTTGACTTTGACTTTGACTTTGATATTAAATGGATGGTCATTGAATACCTTATTAATTGAACGTTTCATCTATAAACAGATAAAAATGAGGATGCGCCGAGTTTTTATCTGTTTTAGATGACATGTTTGATAAATTTGGAATTAAATGGGCACTACTTTGGTAAAAAATGACTTTAATGTTTGTGTTTAAATAAAAAAATAGCGATATTTATCGATTCAAGTTATTCCGCGAAGCTATAACGCCGTTTGCGAAATAAAGTCAGCAAACTCATTATGACGTCATTTTCTCGACGAAAATATTACGTTGATATCTGTTCTTAGCTCATCTGCATAGTTATTCCGCTAGTGTAATAACGCCCGCATTATATCAAAACTATTCAACGGGGTTATTTCACTATCGCGACGAAAGTAATATCATAAATGTCTTTACCAGTATAGATAAAATTGACCTTTGATCACTCTCTTTAACATGTTCTTCTATAGCACAGGAAATAAAATCGTAAAATTGAGCAATTGAAAGAGTTTTGCATGAAAATGAGTTAGATCGAGGTTTAAATGAACTAATAGTGAGGTAATGTTACATCGCAAATTATGTTCAAAATGAAATTAGTGATATTCTGTTACTTTTCTTCCATAAAATCAATGTGATTTTTTTAGGAATGAGTTTTAGGGGTCTTCGTGGACTAACCCGGCGCTTCCACAGTCATTCAAGCCAATTACAATTAATAACATCGTGAAATTATCATTTAACTCAATCAAAACCATTCTAAATCGCTCACTCAGCGCTCCATTCATTCATTCTAGACACTCACTCAAACCATTCAAAAACGCTTCAAACCCACTGAAAAACATATAACAATAACTTCGATAAAAATTATGATAGCTGGGAAAAAATCGGGATTTCACTTATTTAATTGAAAGTGTAAACGTCTGATTTTTAAATGAAAATGTGGTGCGTTTTGAACGATTACGATGCGTTTATAAACGACGGCCGCTATGAAAGAGTGAGTGCGTTTATTGAATGAAGAACTAGGTGAGTGATTTAATGTGTTTCGCTGAAGTTAGTGACAATTTTGCGATGTTCTTAACTAAAGATTATGAATTAACTCCATAGACTTACTACAAACATTTCATCTAAAATTCAAAAGACGGATAACACCTGGACGTTATTGAATGTATGAATATTTATGAAAATGAGGCTTATCATAATTGAGCGATGTAACACCTCGACATTAAATCATCGATGTCCTTTTGCGACATGTCATTGCAACACGTTATCATAATTGTGCGATCTAAACAAGACTACGATTGTCAATTGAATGGGTGCATAATTCAAACCGTTTTAATAGAAATTCAATTTGAATTTGAAAGACTAATTGGCGGTTTTGAAGACAATGATAGGTATCCCTCACACAGTAAGATTCATTAGTTGTGAAATTCGATGTCATTATTACATTCGATACCAGACCAACTGAGTAGAAATAAAAGCGTTAATCCCAATCGAAAATCCTTGGCGATCCCTGGAACTAACATGAAAATTATCATTCGGAACATCACTTGGCTATTTCCGTAAACTGGATCTATCTTTATATTGATTCATTTTACAGTAAATAACGGCTGACAAAGTCTTAGCTATTGTGGTCGATCGATGAACGGCGTCCGTTCGTCTGTCTGTACAATCCGAGCATCCAAAATTTCAAAAAATCCTCTTTTCCCAAGATGTCCATAAGATCTTAATCAAACTTTACAAAAACTATCCCAAGGAAAAAAGGAAATTCAAAATCCTTCATAGATTTTGAATTCAAGGCAACGGAGTAAACAGACCCTAAAATAATCTTTTCCTCCTAAACTGTAAGGGCTAGAGCTTTCATATATCGCACTAGGCAGTGCCTATTGATTGTCTACCAAATACTTCGAATTATCTCTCGATCTAAAAAAAAATAGCCCTATTTTACTAGGGTAGAAACTTTTCGCAAATGACTCATTTTCTGAATCTAGAATGTTCAACAAACCGTGCCGAGAAAGAATTTTTGAAATGCGACATTATATTCTTTTTAAGGAGGCGTCATTTTAATAAGCTTCGTTATCGTGTAGAACAATTTAGATAAAATTAGTAACCGATATTCCAACATGTCCAATTAAGGTAGTGGAACCGTAATAGATCCACCACATTTCGGCCTTTATGAGCTTTCACAATGTTGACCAAGGTTTCCTAATGAAAATCATTAGGAAACCTCGGTTAACACTGTCAAAGTTCATTACTTCAGAAACATTGCAAAACTATTACGGGTCCACTACCTTAAGATTTATGAAATTGATAAAGACATTTTTACAAATTAAAGTTCGATGATACGCGAGGCTTCTTCATACAGTTAACAACATCGCGAAATTGACAAGGTAAATGATGTTGAAATGCTTTTGGAATGAAATTGAATGAAAGCAATGAGTGATTTTTGAGTGAAATAAAGGGAGAAAACCCGAATTCGATAATTTTGTTCAAGCATAACAATGTTAACGAAATTTATTACCCCACTTTAATAAAAAAAAAAAGGCATACAAGTTCTATAAACAGCTTCCTACTTTTGCAAGAACCAATCAGACGCTTACAGACGCTTACAATTTCAATTATTTTAGTGAAATCGTAATTTTTTCTAGCTGTTTTTATTCTCAATGCAGTTGTTGATCTTGTATATTTAAGTAATTTTGGGGCTTTTTCTAATGGCCTAACCGAAGGTTTTGAACGGATGAATGCAGCCTTGTGCGAGCCATTAAGGATGTTTTTTTTTTATCAAAATGGGAGTCAATTTCACTATATTCTTTAAGGTATACCCCCACCCTCCTACCCATCCGAGTGAATTTTGTGCACTTTACACCTTTAAATTGAACAAATAGAGAAAGTTTAAATCTCCGACCAGTGGAAAGTATTGAGAAATGTTATTTAAAAGGCATTCCCTTGAACATCATGAGTCGTTATTTTTGCATCTATTTTGTGACATCTTTTTCGATTGATTTCGATTTCAATTACAGTTTACACTTAAGATTTGGTAAAATTGGTACTCATTACGTTTCGTTTTATCATGTATTCAGTGTCCCATTCGTTCGCTCGAACACTTACTCGAAGACGCTTATAAATATCGAAATCACGCTTTACAATTTTAATCAAATCGCCCCGAAAAAAATGTTACTTACTTGTTTGAATTTAGAATCGTCCGATTGATTCACGAATGTATTGCAAACTTTTTTAAGAACGTTTATATATATGTATTTCACTTTTGGGTACAATTAATGACATCGTGAAATTGATACTCATCGATCAAAACCATTCAAATCACACGCTCAGCGCTCAAATCATTCATTCCTAACACTCACTCCAAATACTCAAAATAGCTCCGAAATTGTTCAAAAACGATTTTGAATTGTTCAAAATGGTCAACAATTTGTCGAAAAGAGTATTATCGAATTAATTTGGATTTAAAAATTCTGAATATTCCAATAAGGTACACAAACAGAAAAGATTTTTTTAAAGGAGGTACAGTTAACAACATCGTGAAATTGACAAGGTGAATGATCTGGAATGATTTCTGAATGAAATTGAATTAGTGTGTGGAGCGAGTTTTGAGTGAAGTAAATGGGAGGTAATCAAATCGCAAATTTTGTTCACCATGAACAAAATTAGCGATATTAATTGCCACCCTTTAATAAAATATACAAACAAGTTCTTTAAATAGCTACCTATTTTTTAGCTCACCTGAGCACAACGTGCTCAAGTGAGCTATTGTGATCACCTTTTGTCCGGCGTCCGTCCGTCGTCCGTCGTCCGTCGTCCGTCGTCCGTCGTTCGTCAACAATTTCTTTAAATGACATCTCGTCCTCAACTACTTGGCCAATTTTAACCAAACTTGACAGAAATGTTCCTTAGGTGATCCCCTTTAAGAATTGCTAAAAGAATTGAAATCGGTGAAAAACTCTGGTTGCTATGGCAACGAAAGTTAAAATTTTAAGAAAATCTTTAAAATTCTTCTTCTTCTGAACAAGCAGCCCTACAGCCTTGAAATTTGGCATGGATGATCAGCTTATAGACCTTAATAAAAATAGCTAAAATCATATCTGTTTGGCCGGCAGGTGCGGAGCACCAGAGAGGAGGGGGTAGTACTTTGGGTAAATTTTGTAATCTTTAACCTTCTTCTTCTTCTGAATAAGAAGCCCTACAGCCTTCGTCTTTGGCATGGATGATCAGCTCATAGACCTAAATAAAAATAGCTAAAATCATATCTGTTGGGCCGGCAGGTGCGGAGCACCAGAGAGGAGGGGGTAGTACTTTGGGTAAATTTTGTAATCTTTAACCTTCTTCTTCTTCTGAATAAGAAGCCCTACAGCCTTCAAATTTGGCATGGAGGATCAGCTCATAGACCTAAATAAAAATAGCTAAAATCATATCTGTTGGGCCACCAGGTGCGGAGCACCAGGGGGGAGGGGGTAGTACTTTTGTGAATATTTTGTAATCTTTAACCTTCTTCTTCTTCTAAACCAGGAGCCCGACAGATTTGAATATTGGCATTGATGATCAGCATATGGACATTAATTGAATTAGCTAAAATCATGACTGTAGATTCACCAGGTGCGGAGCACCAGGGGGAAGAGGGTAGTACTTTTGTGAAAATCTTTAACCTTCTTCTTCTTCTGAACCACAAGCCCTAATGACTTGAAAATTGGCATGGAGGATCAGCTCATAGACCTTCATAAAAATAGCTAAAATCATGACTGTAATGCCACCAGGTGCGGAGCACTAGGGGGTAAGAGGGAGTACTTTTGTGAAAATTTTGTAACTTTAACCTTCATCTTCTAATGAACTAGGAGCCCTACAGACTTCAATATTGGCATGGATGATAAGCATATGGATCTTAAATTAAATAGCTAAAATCATTAATGTAGGGTCACCAGATGCGGAGCATTAGGGGGGAGGGGGAAGTACTTTGGATCGATTTTGTAATCTTGAACCTTATTCTTCTCCTGGATCAGAAACCCTACAGACTTGTAAATTGTCATGGGTGATCAATATAGTGACCTTAATAAAAACAGCTAAAATGATGACTGTTGGGTCACCAGGTGCTGAGTGTCTTGGGGAGGGGGTGGTACTTTGGATCATTTTTGAAATCTTTAAACTTCTTCTAATGAACCAGGAGTCCTACAGACTTGAAAATTGGTATGGATGATCAGCATATGGGCATTAATTAAATTAGCTAAAATCATGACTGTAGATTCACCAGGTGCAGAGCATCTTGGGGGAGGGGGGAG
The DNA here is from genome assembly GCA_948146395.1 of Fragum whitleyi. Classification (NCBI taxonomy): domain Eukaryota; kingdom Metazoa; phylum Mollusca; class Bivalvia; order Cardiida; family Cardiidae; genus Fragum; species Fragum whitleyi. The sequence continues at coordinate 46,655,705 of OX411551.1, read as the reverse complement.
TGCTTGGTTGGGAATTTTGAATCCCTACAACCTTTATATTTGACATAGATTGATCAACTCATTAAAGAAAACTTTAAAAGTCTCAGACTCAGCCTGTATATCTGGCATAGATTAGCTGATCACATACCTTTTATGAAAAAGCTTAGATAAATAATGACCAGGGGAGGAGCAGAGGGGGGGAAGGATTATATCAAATGTTATCTGGTTGAATAAGTGAAAATCTCCTTTTCTGTAGTTGCATGGACATACCTAGGTAATGAAGCTTTTTTCTCAGGTGAGCGCACCCAGGGCCAACGGCCCTCTTGTTTCAAGAACCTATTAGACACTTAAAAATTGAATTATGTCAGTTAAATCGCGATTTTTCTCTATCAAAATTAATTTTAAATGACGTTATTGATTCCTTATTTTTCAAATCGTTTGAGCGTATTGAATGGTTTGAGTGAGTTTTTGGAATGAATGAATGGAGCGCTGACTGAGCGATTTAGAATAGTTTTGATTGAGGCAAATATCAATTTCACGATGTTACTAACTGTAATAAATTATCGATACAGTATGACTAGTCAATAGATTCATTCACAAGACGTTCCAAGCACTCATTGATTATCATTCCGATTTTGCTCCAAAATCACTCATCTTGTGAATGTCTCGATGTTGTTCACTGTAATACATTTGACGGAAATATTGTGAACGCAAATAACTATATAAAATAGCTATTATAAAATGGAAAAGCTTTCTACACATGCAACGAATGGACGAGTCAATTCTAAAATAAAGTAATTTATTATTTTCTATATTGAAAGGACACTAAAAGGATCATAGTATTACAAAAAATATGATATCTGACCGAGTTTCGAACCTCAATATTAAATCTCACGTTACTCTCGAGGGGCGGAGACGTATGTCAGAACACACTAGCTAACTGAGCTATTTTCCCGCTCGTCAAATTCAAGTGTTTTACATGTTATTAAACCTTATATATTTCACAAAGCAATAAAATAATAAACAAAGCATGACGTCACTTGCAATGTTGGTCGGTCGGACTGTACAAACAGTATTTCTTTGCATTGGATTTTATAATCATATGGGCCCAATGGTTCCAAACTCAGTGTCAAAAATAATTGACACAACTCATAACATGTAAAACACTAAAACAGCCGACCTTGCCATACAAGGAACATTTGTGCTAATTATTATTAAGTTGGCCTATTGATCTTGGAGGAGAAAACGTAATTTTTAAAGAATACCCCCACTTTGTAGCTCCAATATTTGAAGATAAAAGAGCCTGTGCGTGATATTTCCATCAATTTCACATATGCGCATAGCCAAGCCTCTGGCCAGTCGGTGCATCCGCAGAGTCATCGCTATGCGCATTATAGATAGATGAGGCATCAGAGTAGCTTTTGACAGTCGGGTTATCTTCTAACTGAACTTTGTGTAAGTATAGGATTATTTATGTTTGTAACATACTCACATGCCAAAGTTGAAAATTGTTTTTGTAACTGGCATCAGTTTAATGGCTCAGCGTGAAACAGTTGTAAGTGCCCATTTGTTTATAGGCAGTTACAACTGTTTCACACTGAGCCATGAAGTTGGTAGAAAAATCTGCTGAAAGAGTCTTTAGGTCACGAGTGTTAACCAAACTTTCACTTTCTTCTATTCAAAGGACGATACTACAAGCGATGTATTAATTTCTAAGAAAACGATTGTACAATCGATCAATAGTTGATTTACTCTTCCAACTGTAAACCGACTTTCGATTGTAAATTGAAACCGAATGCCCAACACTACAAGTTAACCGTCAGGTCTAACTTTATCATTAAAAAGCTAGTTATTCGAGGTATTCTGTCATTTTCGTCGCTGCCGTAGCACATGCCCTTATGAGCGACGCCCCAAGAAGACGGTTAGTTATTACGGGGGATAGTGCAAGGATACATGACGAAACTACTGCTGAGATCCGCCATAGTTCTTTAACGTGCTCGGTGAAAAGAACCGTCTCACGGGGCCTCGGTTTAACGTCACATCCGAAAGACAATTAGTGTGTTAGTATACCAGCCCGGGTTTGAACCCACGCCGTCGAACTTCAATGGTATTGAAGCCCGGTGCTCTACCAACTGAGCTTATCGGGCTGACCAAGGATACTTGGTCAATAAACTCGATAAAGAAGCTTTGACACATTTAAAGATCTTTTAGACATACAGTTAACAACATGGTAAAATTGATAGAGTGAATGATTTTGGAACGGTTGTGGAATGAAATTGAATGAGTGCGATGAGTGATTTTGGTGTGAAATACAAGGTAGAAAAAACAATGTTGTTGAAAATGAACAAAATAAGCGATATTTATTACCGCCCTTTAATGAAATAAGCATACAAGTTATTTAGATAGCTGCCTACTTTTTCAAAAAACAATCACAGGCTTACAATTTCAATTATGTCAGTGAACTCGTGATTTTTTCTACGCATTTTTATTTTGAATGTAGTTGATGATTTTATATATTTAAGTAATTTTGGAGCGTTTTTTAATGGTCTAATAATAATAATAATAATAATAATAATAAAATCTTTATTTAAAGAAGGTAACTCATTAAGCTGTCATCATACAAACAATACAATGAAGAACTTATTTACAATGAGGCCTTCTATAACAATAGGAGGTATTGATCATCATATAAATTCATGTATTTGAAATGATATATGTAATAATTTAAAAGTATGCTAGTAAACATGAATATGACGATAACGTGTTATGATTGGGAATGATGATGATGATGATGATGATGATGATAATGGTGATGATAATTATTGTGATTATAACAACGATTAGAAATGAAAAGGATATCAATTATTTATAAGACATACACAGTAATGAATAAAAGGAACCGTTCTGGTTAAATCCCGTTATTTTCCATCAAATAGTTTTTCAAATATCTTTTAAAGCAAGATACATTTTCAATCATTCGTAGGTTATGAGGAATAGAATTCCAAAATTCCATACCTGTATATGAGAATGATTTCTTTAAAAAATCTGTTTTGGGAGCACATTTATGAGATATTTGGTTGCAGTATTCAGATCGTAATTCATAAAATTGTTTATGACTAAGTGTTACAAATTTCGACATATAGGAGGGAGCTAACCCGTGAATGGTTTTGTAAACCATTAGAATCGTGAAATATTTACGTCTGTTTTCAAACGTTAACCATTTCAAAGAAAGGATATTTTTCTCAGAATTAGACCGTTTTGGCTGGCAGAGAATAATTCGTGCTGCTCTTTTTTGAATCTTATTAACTCTTTGAATAGATGAGGATTTACAATGGCTCCAAAGAATACACCCATAGTCAAAATACGGAGTAATGTAAGAATTATAAAACATTTGTTTCGTGTCGATTGTGAGAAAGTTACATATTCTTTTAAGTAAGTATAACTGTGATGTCAATTTCCTACACAATTGATCAACATGAACTTCCCAGCCTAACGTGTTATCAATATGTACACCTAAAAGCTTTTGAGAGGAAACATTTTCGATTTGCATACCGCTTATACTTAAGTTTAATGCAGAACTATTTTTTATTTTATGTTTAGACCCTATTAGCATGCATGTAGTTTTAGTGGGATTTAGAATCATGTTGTTTTGTCTGCACCATCGTTCAATTCTTGTAAGATCGTCTTGCAAATATTTATTGATCAGCGGTACAGAAGAACTACATTTATGTAGTGTTGTATCATCAGCATACATGTCCAAGTTTGACGTTAAAGTTAAAGAAAGATCATTGACGTAAATCAAAAACAGAATAGGTCCAAGTATCGATCCCTGAGGAACGCCTGATGTAATTAGTTTCATATCAGATTGAACAGTGTCATTTTTAACCACTTGACGTCTTTCACTTAGATATGAACGAAATAAGTTACATGTATTATATGTGAAATGATGTAGCTGTAGTTTATATAAGAGAATATCATGATCAACAAGGTCGAACGCCTTTCTAAAATCAAGGAACACAGATCCCACCATATTACCTTGATCTAATTCTGATAACCACGTATCTACTAATCGAATAAGGGCAGTTTGGCACGAATGATTTTCTCTGAAACCAGATTGCTGTGAAAACAATATATCTGTTTGTTTTAGATAGGTTTTTAGCTGATTAGCGATGTGTCGCTCAAATACCTTTGATAAAGTAGGTAAAATTGAAATGGGTCGATAGTTATTAGGATCGTTCTTTTCGCCTCCTTTAAAAAGGGCTTTAACACTAGCCATTTTAAAATCTTTTGGAAAAATACCTTTAGAAATACAAATATTGATGATACATGCAATGGGTTTTGAAATAAAATCTTTACATATTTTCAAGATTTTTGGCCCAATTCCATCGAGCCCAGTTGATTTATTACTGTCTAAATTATTGATGATATTTCGTACTTCTATAGGTGTAATGAATGTTACCTCAAAATAACGGTCGAACAGTTTTCTATCAAGGTGATTTTTCAGAGTTTTAAAATAATCTGTATCAACATGAACTTTATCAACTATATCCGATATATTAACGAAATGATTGTTCAATGTATTCACGACATTAAGAATACCCTCAACTTCATTCGATTGAAATTTTAATTTAGAAGGCAATTGATGGTCAATTTTATTGCTAGTAATATTATGAAGATTTTGCCAAAGATTTTTTGGATCGGATTTCTTTTTAATTGCTTCATTAAAGTAATCTTTTTTACTTTTTCTTATAATTGAGGTTACTTTATTTCTCCAAAGTTTATACATTTGCCAGTTTCCTTGATGTTTAAATTCGTCTCTAGTTAATATTGCATCTTTTATAGATTTATTATACCATTCTGGCTGTTTAAATCTTTTAACACGCTTTTGAAGTATTACGATTTTGAAGTCTGACGGAGTATTTGTCCAGAATGAATGAATGGAGCGTTGTGTGAGCGAATAGGAATGGTTTTGATCGGAATTGGAGTTAATTCACGATGCTCTTAACTTATATTATTCGAAGATCCAAGATAGTTCCTCGTTGTCCGCTATATTGAGATTGGTCACATATCATTAGGGATTGGTCACATATCATTAGGGATTGTTCACATATCATTAGGGATTGGTCACATATCATTAGGGATTGTTCACATATCATTAGGGATTAGTCACATATCATTAGGGATTGGTCACATATCATTAGGAATTGGTCACATATCATTAGGAATTGGTCACATATCATTAGGCATATCGCTCGGCCTTTTCCGTAAACTGTACCTCAGACGTAAGTGAAGAAATTTTAGGTCATCTTTTAAGTAATTTGTTTTTTGCGGTTCTTCGTGAAAAAAAAACCATTTTGTTATTACTTTCCGATCGTCTGTGGAACATCTTTGAGCATTTTGTAATTTAATGAATGAAAAGTTAGACACTGCGTTTTGTTTTTTAATAATAATATTCCCACTTTTATTGGTACGTTGATTTTGTTTTATGTTAGGTCAGCCTTAGCGGGATAGTTGATGTTTGCATGAATCGTGATGGACACATCTTAAGGATGTGGACCCGTAATAGATCCGCAACATTTCGGAACTCATCAATTTTCTCAATGTTGACCGAGGTTTCCTAATGAAAATCATTAGGAAACCTCGGTTGACTCTGTAAAAGTTCATAACTTCCCGAACCTTGCAGAACTACTACGGGTCTACTACCTTAAATAAAGGAAGTGGAAGTGTAATCCACAATTTTGAAAACGGCCCGATATCGATATTTCTCGGGTATATAGGAGATTCCGAAATGTCACGACGGTGTTGGGAGCAAGCCGAAATCGGCAGGTTACGTTACGCTATTTTTTACTTAAATAACAATACTATAGAATATACAGTTATAGATAATAACATTGTGAAATTGACAAACTGAATGATATTGGAATGAAAGTGAACGAGTGTGTGGAGCGAGTTTTAGTTAAAATAAAGGGAGGTACTCCAATATCGCTAACGTTTATTCAATATGAACAAAATTAGAGACTTTTGTTACACCCTTTTAATAAAATAGACGTAAATTTCATTTCTGTCAGCGTGTCTTCGTGGACTTATCGAATACTTTAAAATGTAAACCAGCTAATAAAATCGAAGAATAATTTGAATGCTTTGCATTTAAAAAAATGATCGATTTGAACGAATTCGAAATGTTTTTAATCCTTTCGGAGCGTTTTGGATAGATTTGTTTGAGTGTTTGGAATGAATGAATGGAGTGCTCAGTGAAAAATCTTGAATGGTTTTGATCGCTTTATATGTCTATTTAACGACGGGTTTTTTTTACTTTAATCATATCGTGATATTGACATTTACATGAATCTGGTGTTGATTTTAAAGCTTCTAATTTGTTCGCGAAACACAAAATCAGAAGACTAGGTAGATTTTATTTAAGGGGGGGTTAAAACATAATTTCACTCCAAACTCATTCCAAAACCATTCTACTTGTCAATTTCACAATGTTCCTAACTGAAGTATGTCTTACTTACAGGAAATTTTCTGCAACTGCAATAAAATAAGTATCCCATTCAAAATGTATTCCCGTCCTTTCGGTCCCATTTTTGAATTCGTTTAAAATACAGGTTGGTTTGGATCTCGTATAAATGCACAGAAAAGAGGATAAATTATTAAAGGTGCAATCATTGCGCCAGAAGCAACAATTAGCAATAAAGGTGATAAAATGTCAATTTAAGCGAGGAGCATAATTGGAACTTGTGCATAATACATACTTTATATGACGTCCTCAGAATTCCAACAAAAGTCTCCTAAGCAGTTGCCAAGCAGGGCTGTGTATGCTTGGCAATGCACGAATTTACCTAATAAGTTAAACGAAGGGACTAATTTCTTACAAAATAACATCTTAGAGGTATCCCATGTGGCAGTCAAGGAATAAGGCCGGATTTCAAGCAAATGTCTATAATAAAGCCTGAGAAATGGCCATTTCTAAAGTTTTTCATGTCGCAAACGCCTTTGTCTATATTAAGGACGACATAATAAGGACTAAAAAAAGTTAACAATAACGTGAAATTGACAAAGAGAATAATTTGAGCCTGTGTATGAAATTTCCATCAATTTGAAACATGCGTGAGTTGCAAATACTTTAGAGCTTAGACAGCCACATACTGTAATATAAAGTTACTTGATGGTCTACAGATACTTTGAGACCTTATCTATCTTCTAAACGTATAGCGAAGACTCTGGCAAGACTGTGTGGATGCACAGGCTGGTCAGAGTCTTTGCTTTACATATATTTGAAATATCACGTTCATTCTCATTTTGAGTCAGGTTGAAATTAAATCGAATGAATCACGGAAACAAATCTTTGAATTAAAATTAATTGGCCTTATACAATATCGATAGCGATGTTTTACTACCTCCCTTAAAAATCGACATTTTTCTGTTGTATGTCGTCTCGGACAATTCAGACCCTATAAAATCCATACCGACCAAGAATGGTTAATAATTTGATTGATAAGTATTAGGCTGGCAGACAAAATTACATATTTGTTCGAACCTAGAAATGTGGTAAGTTTTTTATTGACTAATTCATGTAACAGCTTAACATTGTGAAATTGACAAGGTGAATGACTTTGGAATGATTACGAATGAAACTGAATGAGTGTGTGGAGGGAATTCTGAGTGAATTCAATTTGAGATAATCCAATATCGCAAATTTTGTTAAGGATGAATAGATTTAGATATATTTATTACCCCCTCCCCCTAAAAATATATGAACACAAGTTCTATAAATAGCTTCCCATTTCTTCAAGAACCTATCAGACGCTTACAATTTGAATTATGTCAGTGAAATAGCTGATTTTTTCTAGTTTTTATTTATTTTGAATGACCTTGTTGCTTCTTTCTTTTTCAGGAAATTTAGAGCGTTTTTGAATGGTTTGAGTGAGTGTTTGGAATGAATGAATGAAAGAATGGATCGCCGAGTAATCGATTTTGAATGATTTTGTCAATTTCACGACTTAACTTCCTGTATTTATGCCTTACCTATCAAGAATCTGACTGATGACACGACTGTGCGGATGCACAGGATATTCACAGTCTTTACTTTGTACATATTTGAAATTGCTAGAAATCTTACGCACAGGCTCATTTTTGAAAGATCTTAAAGGGAAATCGAATGAATCACGGAAACAAATTTTGAATTAAATTTAATGGACCTAATACAATATCGCTAGCGATGTTTTATTACCTCCCTTTAAAATCTACCTTTTAAGGTTTGTTTAGCGTCTCGGATAATTCAGACCCTATAAATTCCAAACCGACCAAAAATATTGAATAATTTGATTGATTAGTATTAGGCTGACAGACAAAATTGACTATGAACATTTGAACCTAGAAATGTTGTAAGTTTTCTCTTGTCTTATTCTTGTTACAACTCAAAATTGTGAAATTGACAAGGTGAATGACTTTGGAATGATTACGGAATGAAACTGAATGAGTGTGTGGAGGGAATTCTGAGTGAATTTAATTTGAGATAATCCAATATCGCAAATTATGTTCAGGATGAGTTAAATTAGATATATATTTATTACCGCCCTTTAATGAAATATGCACACAAGTTCTATAAATAGCTTCCTATTTCCTCAAGCACCTATTAGAAGCTTGCAATTTGAATTATGTCAGTGAAATCGCTATTTTTCTACTTTTCATTTATTTTGAATGACCTTGTTGATTCTTTCTTTTTCAGGAATTTTAGAGCGTTTTTGAATGGTTTGAGTGAGTGTTTCGAATGAATAAATGAATGAATGGATCGCCGAGAAATCGATTTAGAATGATTTTGATCGGAGTGATTGTCAATTTCACTATTTTACTTACCGTATCAATGCCTTACCTACAGTTAATTAGTTAATTACATCGTGAAATTGACATTTAACTCAATCAAAACCATTCTAAATCGCTTACTCATCGCTCCATTCATTCATTCCAGACACTCACTCAAACCATTCAAAAACGCTCCAAACTCACTGAAAAACATATAACAACAACTTCGATCAAAATAATAATCGCTTGGAAAAAATCGGGATTTGACTTATTTAATTGAAATTGTAAGCGTCTGATAAGTTCTTGAAGAAATAGGGAGCTATCTATAGAACTTGTATGCACATTTTTTAAAGGGGGGTAATCAATATTGCTAATTTTGTTCATCCTGAACAAAATTTACAATACAGGATTACCTTCCATTAAATTCACTAAAAAATCGCTCAACACATTCATTCAATTTCATTCCTAAATCATTCCATTATCATTCACATTGTCAATTTCTCGATGTTGTTAACTGTATTCAGGATCTGACTGATGATACCTTGTCACCATTTAACATTTTTAGAAAATGACGATAGCAGCCATGACTCCTTCAAATTATAATTGTAACCGCTTGGCTTTCTTTGTTGACAGGGTTTTACCTACATGTATTTTCAAACTCAGTTTGCGGCGAAGTTCATAGCTTTAAATCTAACACAACATTAACCCATAAAAGGAATATAAAATAAAAAAGATGTAGGCAATATCACACTGTATATAGTAAAGAAGACATTCTTGGTTGCAAAACAATTTTTTACAATCAGTTCAAATGTAGTTTTTAATTACATAATAATGTAGATGAAATCATGCCCCTTGGTGGCGCTATCATCTCATGTGAATAATATTCTTTTTAAATAGATGACAACCAGGGCCAAAGGTTATAAAACTTTTCTCAAGCTCAACTGAGAATTTTCTCAAATTTTGAGTTAAAATAAATATACGAAAATAAAAGATAGTATTTATAAGTTGTTATAAATAACAACTTATTAATATTATCTTTTATGTGAATACCTTGAAATGAGTATTAAAACAGAATTTCAGCTTAAATCTCAAATTGAAATTTGAGAAAATTTTGAATTGCGAATGAGAAAAGTTTTATAACCTTGGACCAAAGAATCATTATATAATTGTTTGGTTGCCTTTGATTTTTATCATCTTTACAAACTTCACAAAAAATCTACCAAATTGAATGTGAATGATAAATAAATACTAAGAAAGGTATTGTTACAATAATCACAAATAAATACTAAGAAAGGTATTGTTACAATAATCATAAATAAATACTAAGAAAGGTATTGTTACAATAATCATAAATAAATACTAATAAAGGTATTGTTACAATAATCATAAATAAATACTCAGAAAGGTATTGTTACAAAAATCATAAATAAATACTCAGAAAGGTATCGTTACAATAATCATAGATAAATACTAAGAAAGGTATTGTTACAAAAATCATAAATTTATGTTGAGATGGCTCGAAAATAGAGCTGCATTTTGATGGAGAGTCTTAGGACCATGTTGAACCATTAAAACGCGGGTGATTTTTATTGTTTTTTTTTTATTCCCCAATATCATATATGTCTTTCAGCAAACTGTTGGTATCTGTTACATGTGTTGTACATATCAAATATTTTATATATGTGACCCGTCACGCGAAAAGGGACCCCCTGGGAACTTTTTAAAATGAATCTTTGAAAAAGAGATTTGGTCCAGCATAGGGCAACCTGAGGTCGCATTTCAAAAACTCTTTCACTGGATGGTAGATCATTCATTCTAGATTCAGAAAATTAGCACGGTGTGAAAAGTATCGACCCTAGTCAGTCTGCGCAGTCTGACTAGGGTCGACACTTTACGCACTACCCAGATGGTCCCTTTTCGCGTGAAGGGTCACATATTCAAGATGACAACCAGGATTATGAAAGAGGGCGCTTTTCCATTGCATTATGCTGTTGTCTTTTCTTGTATTCGCCTTTTGTTTATGTGATATGAAGCCGCATTTAAGAATGACATCGTAGAGTCTACATTGCAGTGTACTCATGTTTTCATGAAATAATAATGATCGATTCTTAAATATCTCTTATCTGTTTTCCTTTTTAACCGCTACACGAATGTCTTTAACAAAGCAATTAATCTACACAATTCGCGCTCTTAACACTATACCATACAGTCAACCAAATCTTGTTTCTTCTTCTTTTTCTTCTTCTTCTTTTTTTCTTCTTCTTTTTCTTCTTCTTCTTCTTCTTCTTCTTCTTCTTCTTCTTCTTCTTCTTCTTCTTCTTCTTCTTCTTCCCATTATGTGCAAGGCTCCTCTGGATCATCAACGCACTGTGACTGTGCAAGGTTGGCATGAGGCGAAAACAAAGTGCAGCTAAGAACCGATAAAAAAGGTGTCTGCACAGGCCAGCCTTAAAAAGTTCCAGGGTTTCGGCTCAAATTTTCTGGGCTGTGAGTTGGTTCCATTAACCCATGGCCTTTAACAGCCAGCCACTTTCCGTAACAAATTCCAAACATGTATAAAAACAAACGAATTGTCCCCCCCCCCCCCCCAAAAAAAAAAAAATTAAAAAAACATGCCTTGATAAAAGGGACAATGGTAAACTTACAAACGAGGTGCTTCTGTCCAAGAGAAACGATATATTCGAAATTCCAAAAAGGGAGAGTGTATGTTTTCTTTACTTTCTTTGAATGATATTGCTAACATGCAAAAGCATATGAAGTTGAGACAATGGTTGTGTTTCGTTTATCGTTGGATTGGGTTTTACGCCGCTTTCAACAATATTTCAGTTGGAGCACTAACAATCGATGCCTTGTATTTCGCGTACAGTATTACACTACTACCATTACATCCTTTCCTAGCCCCATGCTGCTATCTCATCAAACCATTGGTGGAAGACAAATAGTCGGGAAGGATGAGCGCCGCCCTCGGGAAACGAACCCAGAACCTTTTAAGTTATTGTCACACGTGGTAACGGCGACTCGTGTTTTTGAAGAAATTTCAATCACTCATCTTGTTTGAAATCAGCCAAATTTGAGTATACAGTTAGTAACCTCGTGAAATAGAAATTAATTCCGATCAAAACCATTTTAAATCATTCACTTAGCGCTCCATTCATTCATTCCAAACATTCACTCAAACCATTAGAAAAACGCTCAAAAATCAATAAATAAATAAAATCAGAAGCTACATTCAAAATAAATATGAAAAGAAAAAATCGATGAAATAATTGAAATTGTAAGCGTCTTATTTGGTATAGAAGAAAAAAGATTCTATGTATAGAACTGTTGATATTTTTTGTATTAAAGAGGGGGGGGGGGGTAATAAATACGCTTATTTTATTCGTCCTGAACAAAATTAGCAAAATTGGGTTACCTTCCTTTACTTTCACTCATAACTCGCTCATCGCACTCAATCAATTTCATCCCCGGGTCATTCTGAAATCGTTTTTTTATGAAATTAACCTTTTTAATAACTATAAAAGATTCCGAATTCCAGATCTTACCTATTCCAGTTTGTAGACTGACTACAAACTCATATTAAGAGGATATTGAATGAGTGGTCATTTAATACCGAATTTATTTAACGAGTCATCTTTAAACAGATAAAAACAAGGCTGCGCCGAATTTTTATCTGTTTTAGATGACGAGTTTAAGAAATTCTGTATTTTTTGAGCACAAATTTGATATTCTATTTCTAAAATGACCATAATGTTTGTGATTAAACCAGGAAATCCCGATATTTATCGATTCAAGTTATTCCGCGAAAGCCGTTTGCGAAATAACGCCAGCAAATCCATTGTGACGTCATTTTCACGCCGAAAATATAACGTTGATATCCGTTTTTAGCTCATTTGCATAGTAATTCCAAATGTGTAATAACACCCATGTAGAATAAAAAAAATTCAACTGGGCTATTTCACTCTCGCCTCGTAGGTCATATTATAATAATTTATCTGCTGAAACACATAGTTTAAATAATTTAATTCAATCGCCTTCTTCTCTGCCTTACAAATTCACAAATATCGTAATCATTTGTTCATTGGCCGTCAAAATTTAATGATTTTTATAGCTTATGAAGTTTATTGACCAAAGAAAGGTAACGCAAGGGAAAATCCCTTTTGCCTATGTAGAGCTGCCAACTTGAATTTAAGAAAATCGTTCGAGTAATTGTTGTCATTCAGAATTTAAAGGATAAAAAGATAGTGTTTTCAAATGAATTAAGATTGTTTGACTTGAATTTAATGCCACTTTTGATTGTTTTCATTCGTATCTCAGCGACAACCTTGATGATTTAACCATCGCGAGAAACGACGTACTTTTATGGATGTGCCCTTATTATTCCCTGGGGCTTTTTCCAAACAAAGTCAAAAGAGGTTCCTTATTAAGAAGGGCTGGAAGATATAAGGGCGAAATGAATACTGTGTTTAAATGAAAGGATAAAAATGCATTTTAATTTTTTATACCATTTTGCATTTACATTCAACCTCTCTTTTAATTTTATCTAAGTCATTTATAAAATTTGTTTTCTGGATAGTTGTTCGCCGTAGATTTGTCCATGTCTTTTGATCAAGTTCCAGTCTAAAACGCTTTTAGATCTCAATATCCTTGTTCCCAGTCTAGGACGCCCTGTAGAGGTTCGTTGTTTATATATCGGTGATAATTGTCAACGAAGCACTTTAATAATTGTTCATAATGCTGAAAATATAAAAAGGACAGTTAAAGAATGGTAATGAAATATGATATATTTAAAGTAACGAACATTATGACGAAGTAATTTACAAATGGAGTGATACAGTAATGTTTTTGATTAAAACTCGACGAGTGTGATAAGACAGTTTTCAGTAAATAACAGAGATGCTTTATAATACCACTTATTTCGTTTAATATAAACGAAATAAGCGATATGTATTACCACCCTTTACAAACAAAAAAGGATAAACTATTCCATAAATAGATTTGTGTGACTTCAGGGACCAATCAGGGGCTTCAAAATCTGCAGCATCCAATGGAATCGTGGAATGGCGTGACCGATTTGAATAAATGAGCAAACCGTTTCTGTCGATTTCTAGGTGTTTATAAAGATTTGTGTTGAAATGAATGCATGGATCGCTGAGCGAATAGAATGATTATTCTCGGGATGAGACCCAATTTCACGTTGTTACTAGCTAAACATGCATATTTACAGACAGATAATAAGGTTATCCAAAAATAAAACACACAACACTATTTATACACGAGCATGGTAAACAGATGCCATACTTGGTCACAAGGTCTTGATGGTGTAAAAAAAGAAGTTATAATTCTTCAAAACAAATTAATAACACTAGTGGCTATAATAATTGATAGTTATAATAATATAACTTTAACTTTTCACTGTACAAAATATTGAAACTGTTATACTGTAACACCAACACGGGCTAAGTTGATGAATATCAGTGGATGTTGGCCTAGTATTCATCAATTGTAAGAATGTGACCCGCCACGCGACAGAGGGCCATTTAGGAACTCTGTTAAATAACAATGCAAAAAGAATTTTTTTCCGGTGAATGTTAACCGGAATTTTTGTGTTTTTTAAATAAATAAATGGGAAGGTAGATTAATCCGTCTATATTCGTTCAAGAAACCGAAAGAGAAACGTCTCGACCCGGGTCAGTCTGCGCAGATGTCGCAGTCTGACCAGGGTTGATACTTCTCGCATTTTCTTTGTGTTCCCCTCATGTGTGACGTTTCACGTCTTAAACTTTTAAAAAATGAGAAGTGCGTCTGTGAGAAAACTGAAATTTACTTACAGATTTGTCCGTTGACCAACCGGAGACGTGAGGAGTAATTGTGACTTCCGGTATGATCCACAAGGGGCTATCTTGTGGAAGAGGTTCTGTATTCACCACGTCTAGAATAGCTTTTGATAACCATTTATTTCTGTAAAAAAAAGTTTGGATTACAAGGTGCACCATACGAATTATATTTATCGATTATTTTTATTGTTTCGCTTTATCACCTCGACTATTTTTATTGAAGTAAAGCCGAGCTACCCTCGAAAAGTAAGTTAAATATTCATTTTAAATGTATTTATTTCTTTATTTTTATATGATTATAATTATGCAAAATATATGCGCCTATAGAATGTATAGGAACAACATTTTCTAACCTAGAAATTGACGCGCTGAAGGCTCCGAAAGGACAGTGTGAGTACAAGTACAAGTGTTAGTGAGGAAAATCCCAGGATTTAATGGTAAGATGCTCAAGCGAGCACAATAAGACTGATAAACTGTTCAAGTAGCGCAAAACACTATTCACATGAACCGATTTCCATGATGATAGGATCGAATAGTGGAAAACTCAGTCTGACAAATCCTGTTTACATACATATTAATTCAATACCAGTGTTTATTCTAGGCAGGGGAATTTGGGAATTCCCCCGCTTTTTTTCAAAGATCCCCCATATTTTCTTGGATTTTGTGGGGGACTTTTTACTTTAACCAAAGAGCATGAATTACCACATTTCTCTATTGTGTCAATTTTCATGCTGAGATCCCCCACATTTTTGAAATCCTAGAATAAACACTGCAATACCTGATAAATCAATTGCAAATGCATGTAATGAATTACAGTTGTGCCTGGCATGTTTTGTGTATTTTTATTTGATGAAAAAAGTTTCAAATAGAAAGACTGAAATTCGCAGGCTTTACTCTGTACCATAACGTTGGTTTTTGAATAGTAGAACCATGACGTAAGCGATCATTGGTTACTCATTCACCTTTACTTTATATGGATGGGTTGATAAATGTGACCAATCACGCGCAAATGGACTATCTGGGAACTCTGTAAAATAAACATTTGAAATGGAGATTGGGTCCAGCATAGATCAACAAGAGGTCGATTTTCAAAAAATCCGTCACTGATGGGTAGATGTTTCATTCTAGATTCAGAAAATAAGCAAAGTGCGAAAAGTTTCGACCCTAGTCAGTCTGCGCAATTCGCGCAGTCTGACCAGGATCGACATTTTACGCGCTACCAAGATGGTCCCTTTTCGCGTGATGGGTCACAAATTAAATTATGGACTTAACTCGGCTGAGGAGGAGTTTGAGAGATAGCGGCTTTGTACCTAAATATTTGTTCATATTATTATAATCAGCCAGGATAACATAGAATTGAGGTTTGTTCTTGGATGCTCGACGACGAAATTATGAGAACGAAGCGGAAATCCGTGATCGACAGAAAAAATCCCTCGTTCATCGTTTTTATTATAAATGTAGGCTTATCTTGTTAAGTAGTTGACTATAGTTTAACCTATTATTAGTATGGCTTTTGCATGCCCTAACCGTGAGCACTTTGGACTTGTCATACATTATCTATCTACGCACTAAACTATATTATGCGGAAAAAAGAGAAATTCATTGTCTTTTTTAGGTCTTAGGTTGGAAAAACGTGCAAGATACGTATGTTGGTAATGATGATAACGAAGTAGGAAAATTTAAGAATTTGACTTTTCAAAGAATCAATCGGAAATCATTGCGTCTGTTACGTTGGGAAAAAGGAGGGTGATTATTATCAAAGGGAACTAACCCGTAGTTATTGTAAATATTTATTAGTCATGATAAAATAACAACAAATTTTTACCGTTTTTAACGCCCGAAGGGTCGTATAATGTTATGGCCCCGGTCGTCCGCTCGACTGTCTGTTTGTCTGCCCGTCTATCTATACGTCTGTCCGTCTGTCTGTCCGTTAGCAATTTTTTGTGTGCAAGTCCTTCTTAACTATCCAAGGGAATGAGCTGAAACTTGGCACAATTACTCCCTATGATGTCTGGATGTGGATACGACCTTTGAAATTCAAATCGCTCGAGTCATTCTTGAGCTACCTTGAATTATTGTTCTTGAAGTGAACAAAAATCACTGGGTTTTTTTTTGTGTGTGTGCGCAACTCCTCCTAAACTATCAATGGGAATGAGCCGGAACTTGGCACAATTACTCCCTATGATGTTTAGTTGTGAATTAGACTTTGAAATTCAAACCGCTCCAGTCATGGTTGAATCATTTTGAATTATCTTCTCTTGAATTGAACGAAACACAAAATTTCTTGTTAGCTCATTTCTACTACATTTTGAATGGGAATGAACGACACTTGCCATAATTACTCTGTAGGATGTCTAGTTGTGCTTAGAACTAAACTCTTTTTGATATGTTAAGTTGTTCCTAAATTATCTGCCCTTTACTTAACAATATAGCTTAAAATTACTGGGTCTTCTTTTGGCATATGTGTGTGCATGCACATCTCCTCCAACTTCTTTTGGATTGAATTGAATCTTGCCACAATATATCTCTGATATTTAGTTGAGCATAAGACTTAAGAAATTCAAAAAGCTTGGGTCTTGTATTATCTGCCCTTGAATATTTGATTTAAATTTACTTTATTTCTTTTGTGAGCAACTTCTCTTACACTTTGAATTGAAGTGAACTGAAATATTACCAAAGAGACTCTGTATGGTGTTTAGTTGTGCATAAAACAATTTTAAATATACACTCAAATGGTAAAAAATTCTATGTTATGGCCCCAGTCGTCTGTCCGTCTTTTTGCAATTTTTAAGCTATCATTCAAACTCATTTCACTGACAAGCCAAGGTTACCGACAAGCCCCTCTCGGCGTATATGCGCCGCTCTTAAAACTCTTATCTATTGATAGTATTTAACCACGATTCTGAGTTCTAAGGCTGAATGAAAATTTCAATATAAAAATCAATAAACAACGGTAATTATGTGTTATTATATTATTCAAAGATTGCGAGAGCATTTTTGTTGTTTACCGACGCACGAAACAATAGCGCTATGACTACAAAAATAGTCATACTTTGAAATTGAGTAACAAGTAACTTACTGTATTGCTGTAACTATACAATTATCGTCAACAACATCTCCTCGTCCTATATTGATAAAAACAGTTTTCTGAAAAAAAAAGAAAAAAAGTACTATCAATTCAAGAAATCTGCATTTAAAACCAGATTGCCTTTCTCGACGGAGGGTTATCCCATTTCTGATGCGTATTTGATGATGAATAACAGATATCCATACATATTCATCAACACTTTTATTAACAGCACCCCAGCATTCTTCTGTACATGTAGGTATACAAATTTAAGCAAGTAGGCTAAACAAAGAATCCCTCTATCTTTACAGAAAAGTTCGATTTATCTATGAACGAAAAAACTGCCCTTTGATCACTCGCTCAAATTTCCATTTAAACACTAGAAATTCTGTGATGACGATGTGTATAGCTTATCATAAAAATCACCATCCACTTTTCCCGGGAGCATTGTTAACGTATCCAAGTATTCTTTGTCGATGGTGTATTTGCAAATTAACAACAAATGATAATGCAAATATCCAAAGTTAACAATGATCTAGTCTTTGGACGGGCAAACATTCTTCATTGGTGGTGTGTTTGGCAATGATAAGGAAGTATAAATAGCACCTACCCTATGTTTAAAGTGTTTAAATATCCCAACAGAAAAAAATTCTCAGTTGAATTAGTAATCGGTAACACATTACAAATATAACAAGTACCTACCCTATGTTTACAGTGTTCTAACATTCTTCCACAACAAATTCTTTGTTGAAAGGGTACTCGGTAACACATCACAAATATAGCAAGTACATACGCTATGTTTACAGTGTTCTAATATTCCACCAGACAATAAAGTTTAAGTTGACGGTGAACTCGGTAACACATTACAAATATAGCAAGTACCTACCCTATGTTTACAGTGTTCTAATATTCCACCAGACAATAAATTTCTTGTTGACGGTGTACTCGGCTACACATTACAAATATAGCAAGTGCCTACCCTATGTTTACAGTGTTCTAATTTTCCACCAGACAATAAATTTCTTGTTGACGGTGTACTCGGTTACACATTACAAATATAGCAAGTACCTACCCTATGTTTACAGTGTTCTAATTTTCCACCAGACAATAAATTCCTTGTTGACGGTGTACTCGGTAACACATTACAAATATAGTCACAGTTTTCAAGGAACTCGGGTAACTCTTCTGTTGTTCTTGAAAACAAAACAAGACATTCAATATACTATGGCCAACTAACATTTGATAACTGTTTCGCTATAGTGAAGTTTTAACAAGTAAGTTTTTTTATGATCTAGTGAAATATCAATGCGAATTTATACTAAAGACTAAAGCTTGATAAAAGGATATGGCGTTTATCGTGAACGCAATTAGCTAAATTGTGTTGCCTTCATTACATTGATTCAAATCCGCTCTTCCCACTCTTATAAAAACATTCCGAAACCATTCTAATTTTTTTCCTTTAGTCAATTGCAAGATGTTCTTAACTGTAGAAAAGAGAAAAAGTATATAAATCTCAATGTCTTGCTTACTTATAGACGTCAAAACTAGCGGTTTTCTCTGTTGCTTGTTTAAGCCGTCGTGATAGTCCCCAAACCTTCATTCCAAAAGCTTTACAAAGCTTAGCAGCTGAAAGTAAACAAAATGTAACAGACTCCAAACGTACCAAATGTGTAAGCTTTTTGCGGTGCTGGTGTTTGATAACGAGTTCACTTAAAAACATCGAGAAATTTACACTCAAAGCGATCAAAACCATTCAATATCCCTCAATCAGCGCTGCATTCGTTCGTTCCAAACACTCACTCAAAACGATCCATGCTATGTTTAATTTGTATTGTTCTACTTTTTCTTTTCATAAGGCCGTGTTGAAAATAAGATTTGTGCATATATGTTTATGTCTTAACATGTTTACCTTCTATAAATTAAGCTATTATTATCATTGTTATCAATAAAACTCCGAAATCATTAGAAACCATCACGAAAGCGTTCAAACCGACCAATATTTAATTCAAATTGATAGAATTATTTCACAATTTTATTACATGAAAAGGTTTTTTAAAGTGTCTGTTTTGTCCACAAAGACACATAAACTGAAAATTACGTCTAAATAATTAAAAGGAGGTAATACATACCGCTAATTTTGAACAAAATTAGCGGTATGGATTATTCCGTTAAATTCACTCAAAACTCGCTCCACACACTCATTCAATTTCATTCCAAAGTAACTCTTCAATCGTTCATCTTGTCAATTTCACGATGTTGTTAAATGTAGAAAATTCAAATCTCAACTCCGTTTATATGGAAAGCGGTCGCTGCAAATAGTTTGCTAGAGAGAAGCCCAGTATGTAGAACACACGCGCCTTTAAATCTCTGGTTGTTCGACAACAATATCCATTTCGCTCTGTAAACCCAATAAACCCAATGAAATTTTAGTAAAACTTGTAATAAGCGACGACTTTCGGGACCGCAAATAGTGGTCGCTCATGGAAACGGTCGCTTAATACAATATTTCATAATAAAGACAGGTCATTTTGATAACAAACAGTACATGTTTATAAAGTTCTACTGAATCCTATGATGTTAGAAACTATTAGAATCGTCTAATTGGTTCAAATAACATCAGATTCGATATGTCCACTTTTTCATGGATTTCGCTTAAGTTGAAAGATTGTTTCATGACGACTGCTTTATAGCATGGATTGCTAAATCGAAGTGGTCGCTCAAACAATAAAGACTGAAATCGACAACAAGAAGACTCACTAAAGCCTAAATTAAGTCTATCTCAATACCCCATCACAAAAATACATTTGATCTTGGACGTTTAATAAAAATCATATCATTGATATTTTAGCATTCAAAAACGAATCTGAAGCAAAGAGAAAGAAGCAGCTGTTTTAAGTATACGTTTTCTTAAAGTTGCTGGAGTAGATTTTGTCACATATTAACCAATTTGAAAGTTATTAATGCATTTATTGCTCTTAAATACTACTCATCAAGCATCAAACATTTTATACTAAAATTTAAGGAAAAAGTTAATTTGATTATAAGAATGTTGGAAAATGGTCGATTGTATCAGTTTATCAAATTTTAAGAAGAAAATAAAGCTTTATAATGATAAGAAGACTTTAAATGTAGACCAAATAGGGAGACCCTAGAAGTTGGTCTGTTTTCTTGAAAATTGCATACTCCTGATTACGTTTTGGATAACTCTTAAGGGATTTACAGACCATTCTTCTCTTAGGATCTGGCCGAGCTCCTAGAGTGTCCTTGGCTGGACCTGGCGAGCCGAAACTCGGACTTGTAGCTCATTCCACGTATGCTCTATCGGATTTAAATCCGGTGAGCTAGCCGGCAAGTCCCGACGCGGAATGCCCTCTTCTTGGCGATAATCTTGGACTGTACGGGCCGTGTGTGGACGGGAATTATCATCCATTAAAATGAATCCATCCACAATAGCACCAGCGTAAAATCTTACGTGGGTATTGAGGATTTCATCAATGTACCTACGAGCTGTCAGAGCACCTCTTTCTAAAATAACAAGATCGGTCCGCCCATCCGAGCTAATGCCATCCCAAACCATAATGGACCCACCCCCATAACGATCGTGCTCAGCAATGTTTGCTGCATGAAACCTTTTCCCCAGCCTTTTCAACACCCTAGCCCGCCTATCAGTGTAGTCCAGGCAATACCTGGACTCATCCGTGAATAACACGGTGCGCCAGCGTCTTATGCGCCAGCAAACGTGGTCCAATGCCCATGTAAACCGACCCCGAAAATGAACTCGGGACAGCGGAATACGAATACCTAGTCTTCTTGACCTCAGGTTATGCTCATGCAGCCGTGTTCGTATGGTTTGGGTCGAAACTCGCACTTCCGAGGCGTTTAGAAGGTCGGAA
The DNA here is from genome assembly GCA_948146395.1 of Fragum whitleyi. Classification (NCBI taxonomy): domain Eukaryota; kingdom Metazoa; phylum Mollusca; class Bivalvia; order Cardiida; family Cardiidae; genus Fragum; species Fragum whitleyi. Next base: position 46,634,127 of record OX411551.1, on the reverse strand, counting down.
CATAGCTGCGTTGCCGTAGCAAACCTGTTCCCTCGGGCTTGAATTTACAAAAATCGGTCTTCTGTGACGGAGGTAGCTCTACTCCTACCTCAATCATGTTTCCTCACAGTTGTACCATACTGCTGGTATCGTTCCATAGCTCTGGTTACAACAGTATGGTGTACCCCCAGTACCATGCCAACATCACGGTGGAAAGCCCCTTGCTCCACCATACATACAACAGGCCACAACTGTTCGACAGTTAAATGTCGTCTGATATTTGGATTAGACGTGAGTAATGACTTAAAAGTACTGAAAAACAGACACTCAGCATCTTCACGAATTCGTAGGCCTACACGTAGAAAATGGGAAAGGACAGGTAAGAAATCGGTTTTCCTCAATTTGCACGAGTCTCGCGAAAAAATTGCGTATCAAATTTGATAATGTATACATCAGATATCTTGTCAATACCTTATTGTTCAATTTTAAACACGAGCACGAATGTTTTTTGTGTTTTTTTTTTCCTTTTTGGTGAACGAAGACGTTCACCAGTGTTATACTGTCTCAGGAAAATCATGTAGGATGTTAATACATTCGAAATAAAGCAGTGCTTCTTAAGATTCAATTAGTATCTTTCAAGATTTTTCTCCGCAAAATCACTGTTTATTATGTTAATGGCGTGATACTAGTATTCTTCATCAAGTGAAGATAATGAATATTCGCCTTGCAAAACACAAAATGATCTTGCAATGTTTATCAAGGGAATTTTTGATCGGCGTAAGCTTGTCGAGAGTTTATAGCAAAAACAAAGTATGTGTCTAAACACCGTAGAGACAGATACTATGTTTTTGACCAAAGCCTTCGCAAGTGCAACTTGTAGTAATTAGCCGGAATTATGTGTTTATTTAGGTCCTGTCCTCTTGAACTTACATTCGGCAATACTCGGGCGATCTCCGACGTATCCGATTTTAATGTAGGTTACAAAATCGGCCGAGTTGAGACGAATGACACATCAAGATACCTTGTGTCATTATAAACGGTAACGCGGTTTTACATAACTTTTCAACATGCAGCAGTCAGTCTTAAGACGGGTTTTAAGAACTATTCGACACGAGTTTTACATGTACAACCTTTCATGTACCTTTTATTTGAATAGATATGAACGCCGCTATTAACATTTTTTCTCTAAAATTGTGGTGGCTGAAGTAGGGCTGTAAGGGTACATTCAAATATTCGGTGAACCGAATATCTTATTCCAAACGAAAACGTATCGTATTCGTCTGTCTGAGAAGCGAATATTGGCGAATACCAAATGTGGCAGGCACGGAAGATATGTCATTGGGGCCATTCTACTTTGCATTTTTGCAATCTGTAAAACCTTATCAATTCAAAATTTTATTTGAAAATTAATTAAATGATAGCTAAATATTCAACCCTAGATACCACTCCAATTGACGAATACATATTGCCGTGGTCAAGGGGGGCCAGATCCGTCATGCTTTTGTTTACAATTCGACAGGCGGGTTTAGTTGTTAAATTATTCTGGAAAAGTCATTGTGTTTTTTACAGAAATCATAAAAATCTTAATCGATGAATAAAGACTGGCTCCATCCTTCTCCAAATACGTTTAGAACTGGTTAACTACAGTTTAAGCAAAAACTAGCTCCGAGCAGAAAAGTCTAATATCAACCGCAATACTGTAATAAGATATTGGTAGTGAGTGATTTTACTGGCATTAAAACTCTTGAAGGTAAATAATAGGTTCTAGTGCAAAAAATAAACCAACAATTGTAAGGATTCTCAATTCTTATTGGGAAGAAAGTCGGGAGGAAAAAACATTATATTATACTTATACTATTAAATAAACATAGTCATGCAATTGTTACCTCCTTTTAAAACATAAATTTCTTGAATAAGATTCCTATTCGCTTTTGACGTTGAAATTAGGTTACAAAATAATAATTATTTAGACTTTTAGTATGCAATTTACTATAAAGCAATTATTTAATAAAAAAAAAGTAATACTTTAATTTCTAAACCCTAAACAGAAATTATCTATGAATTATTCTAATAGGGCACTAGACCTCCTTTAATCTATACCTAATTATTTCTCATCCTGCAGATAGCCTGTATTGTAAAATTGAATAACGACATAAGTGTCAACGACGGAAGTGGTTTTAGCTTCAGATATGATAAAAAGGATTCTCTTAGGTTATGGTTTAAAATACTATTAATAAGTTAACAAACCATATCTTTAAACAATGAGTACAGTTCAGGACTGACTGATATTTATAAGTGTTTGTTTGGTTGGTACTCAAAGACCTTTTCATCCTCTGAGAAGAAACAAAGATAGATAAAAAAAAGTTAAAACAAATACAACAATTTATCTAATTGAAATAAACTTAAACATGATAACAATTACTTTTGTAAAAACAAACACCATTTAATACAGGTTAAGCACAGTTTTAGATAGGATTATTTTTTTCCCATTTATGTTTAATTAATAAATGTACCTATTGCAAGTGCGTAAAAGAAATTTTCACAGAGTAACAACTCATATTCTTACAAATATTATTCTTACAGGACTTTTCCTCTCTTTCCCTTTCTTTGAATTAACGTGTGAAATTCCGAATAACGTAAATTTTGTCGAGACAATATCCCCCTTTTTTTACTATTTTTACATACATAATTTCTCTTTTCTAATTGAATTCAATATATCGTTCTAGAATGCCATCATGTTCGTTCACCATCATTACTTTCAGTGCTTTGATTTTTTACCAGCCCATGTTGGACAGCGAAAAGGTTTGGTGCTTGGCAAACTTTGAGTAGTTTATCAACTTTAACCCATGCTACAGGGTTTTACAGCATCTAGAATAAAGAGACCAATGTTTTCTACTGGATCATTACTCTTAGATCTTTCATGTTTGCTTAGATACCTTACAGGGATCAAAGATCTATCGCAACCGATCAAATAATTCCTTTTACTTTGAAATTCACCCAGTATTGCGAGTTACATTTTTTCGAGGAACTCATATTTCCTAACGACTAGAAGAATTCTAGAAACGTTATTTATCGAATCATTAAGATTTTTATAGTGAATTAACATTTGAAGATGATTTCCAGTGAATAAAAATTGTAAATAAACTCTGCTTGTGTAAATGTAATCATGCTATTTTATATGGACTATGTTTCGACCTTTGTTGTGGATGTTGGTTTGTTTAATTCATTTTGTGTGACACCGGTAAATCTTTCATTTTTAGTTATATGGACACTGTTGATCCGTAACTCATGGAAATTAAAGGTATGTTGTTCCATAAATCAAAGATTACCTGATTTTACACTTTATCAAATGATTATTCTCAATAGACTTACTGTATTCAGCAATAGCTCCTGTCCCAAGAAATCCTATAGTTAATCGGTTCAGCTTCCGAACTGATCCAAACTTTAATCTGAAAAGGAAATGTGGAAAAGACATATTACAAAGGTACATGTATAATATTGTACAGACGATTCTTTCATAAGATCCCCATTCATGAATTCCCAACATTTTAAAAACTCGTTCGAAATGGCCCTAAATCTCTCTAACTGTCCAAAAACGTTATTCAAATTGTCCCAATATTCAAAGATTTTACAGGCAAGCGAAAATATGGAAGTATTTGACTCATCCGGTAGGTACCACTAATCTATTCAGAGAAAAGAAAGTACGAGTATCTTTTACTGAAAGGAAAGGTAAGATGTTCTGTCGTTCAATTGGATCCAATTAAGCCATATTTTATTACATCTCTTTACTTTTTTTCAATTTGTGTTAATAAAATAAAACAACTTAAGATAACGGTCCTAATTAACAAATGTAATTACCGATATACTGATAGAGTAAATCATCACTACAACTTTAATTATTACCCAATCGATATTAATTGTCTGGTTTTTTTTGTTTTTTTTTTTTTTGTTGTTGTTTTTTTTTTGTTGTTGTTGCTGTTTGTTTTTATTATAAAGTGAATTTATTTATAATGAAGTCGGTCTCGAAAGCACGCTGCTTTACATGATGACACAAGACAAGTGCATGTGTGCTGAAGGTTAAAGGATAGGATAGAAGTGTCCGTTGAGAATGTGACAACAGGGAATCCGCTTGTCCCTATTTATCCATGTTTAACTCGTCTTAAGTCTGATAAAAGGCACTACAAGCTGTTGGCATTAGAAGTAAAGCTCGATACAGTATACAACATTATGAAATTCGCCAGATGAATGATTTCGGAGTGATTTTGGAATGGTATTGAATGAGTGTGTGGAGCGGGTTTGGGTTGAAATTAGAAGGACGTAATCAATATCGCTAATTTTGTTCAAGATGAAAAAAAATAACGATATTCATTGCCCTCCCCTCTTATCAATTATACGCACTTTTTCTGTCTGTGTGTCTTCATGGACAAATCAGACACTTTAAAATCTACACTAGCCAAGAAAACGTAGAATTATTTGAAAGATTTGAATTAAATGTTGATCGCCTATAACTATTTTGAGATGTTTTCTAACGATTTTGGAGCGTTTTTGATCGATATGAATGAGTGTTTGAAATGAATGTATGGGACGCTGAGTGATTGATTTTGATTGGAATGGGTGTCAAATCTACGATGTTTTTAACTGTAGTTGTGTGTTAAGCGTGTGGTGCCTATATAGTCTGTCTGTGATACAAAATTGGAAAATAGACTCACTGTCCCCATTCCTTTTCTTCCTGTAGCCTCTTCATTTCAAAGAACTCCCTTTCTGTAGCAATGACGTAACCGATGACGTATTCTGCCATGTATGGGGCATTCACGATGCCCAAAGTCTTAGTTAAGGTGAAGGTCGGCAGTGGCTGTAATTTAAGTAAATTTAAGTAAAATAATGACTGATCTCCTTTTGGTCGTAGGAGTTAAATCATTGAATTTACCATGACATACTATCGTATTAGAATATTTATTTTATTTCAAAAAAATGATTTAATGTTATGGCTTGATCATATTTGAAAAAAAAATCCAATGATTAGGATTTTTTTGCTTAATGATGTTTCCTGTTCGAAAAAAGATGATAATTCATTTTCATTAAAATCAACATCGCTTTCAACTTTTATTTCTAATGCTAGCTTCAAGCCTCAATCACGACATGTCCTGGGTTCCATCCCCGACGGCGGAAAACATCTCCTCGTTCGATTGTTTCCAACTAAAGGATGACCAATCGTTAACCCAAGTTTGATAGCATCTGGAGGCTAGGAAAGCATATATCGCTAGCATTTGTGCGAGAAATTCCAGAGATCCATTGTTAGGTGCTGCAGTTGCCGAGTTATGACTGTAAAGTTATTAAATAGTGGCCATGACCCCAATTCGAATAAATTAAAGGAAGCTGAATTAGTATTATTACGTACCTCTTCGTTTTTGTGAATTACATTCATCAAATTGTCGACTCCTAAAAGAGAAAGTAAAAGAAAAACGTAATGTGTCGCATAATGTAAAAACAGACCATCTGGGTTGTTCGTAAAGTATCGACCTAGCCGGACTGCGCAGAGAGCGCAAGCTGAGAAATGTCGGCACTTTTCGCACTTGTGGATGACCTGATTCTGAAATCATCTTTCTACCTTCTGGTGAAAGAGGTATTGAAATGCGACCCATAATTGGCATATACTGGAACCAATCCCTTTTCAAATATTTTTTCTCGAAGTGCTAAGATAGCCCTTTTTACGTGGCGGTCAAAAATATATTATAAAAACGAAATATGTGTTTTTATAAAATATATTTTAAACGTAATTTACAAATTATCACGAAACAAACAATCAAGATATAGTGAAGTTGGGTTGAGATTTGCCCATATGTTAAATACGTTGTTATTATATTGCTTTAAAAGTGTTTCGTGTATCTTATTAGTTAATGTCAACAATTACTTGATAGTACTTAATATATCAAAGAATCTACAGAAAGCAGCCCCGCGTTCAGGATTTCAAAAAATGTGCAAACTGTTTGAAAATTATATCCCGCTTTGCAAGTGCACTTAAATTCTAAGCGGGGTATAATTTGCAAACAGTTTTTATAGTTTTGTCATCCTGAACGAAGGGCAGAAAATACAGACCATTCCAAGCAGTGTGGACCCATTTTAGGTTCGGTAGGCGATTCCTGTATTTTGTAATGATGGGCAGATCAGCAAATAAAACTTCAATTTTGTTTCGTAATTCCTCATCTTCCAATGCTGGACATTCAACTGAAAAAAATAAATGAGCCTGTGCGTGACATTTCCAACAATTTGACATGTGCATGAAGGGCCAACATTACCCATCCTTGACTGCCACGTAGTATAATTAGAAGTTTGCCTGACTTTCTGGAAACTATTTTGGGCATAACCTTTCAACAAAGCGCACACTGACCCTGGTCAGACTGTACAGCTGCTCAGAGTCTGAACTTGGAGCACATTTGAAATTGTTGAAAGTTACACGAACAGGCTCAATTATTATCAGACCTACATGTAGAGGGTTTTTTTTTATTCATATATGAATATTTCACTGATCCCTGCTCAACCCTACTTTGTGAGTACTCATTTAGATTGTCTCGTCGAGACAATCTCAATGAGTACATACAACGTAGGGTTTCATTTTGAAATATAAACCACTCTTATCTGTACCTCTGATTTGGATCTTGGCTTTCGTCGTTCTGAAACTGAAATATCAATTTATTTGAAGGAATTGTTAATCGTATATATTTCTAGTAATTTCAAGCGGTTTTGAATTGTTTGAGTGAGTGTTTTGAATGAATGGAGAGCTGAGTGAGCGATTGAGAATAGTTTTAATTTAGATAAATGTCAATTTCACGATGTATCTAACTGTTTATTTTTATTCATATAATCTAGCACCTGCAGCATACCATACACACGCTGTGCTTTCGTAAAAATTAAGAAGATATACTGTACATTGAACAAGAATTTACTTATCGATCAAAATTCAAAAAAAAAAAAAAATGTTATGCAAATAAATGTCTTTTGCCTATAGAAATCAAAGGAAATACAAAACCCTTACAAAAATACATATTTATCAACTAGTACATTTAACTGATTATTTCTTTATGTGGTTATGGTGCTTGAATATAACGTAACAATTGTACGAAGACTTAGCAGTTTGCCACTTACATTTATATGTGTTATCCGATGTAAGTTCCTGCGAAACTTTCAAGTACTTAATATTTGAATTACACAATATGAATTTTAGTCGTTCAAATCCGGGTAAAAATGAACACACGAATAACTTTTGGTCCATGATTTGTCTTCAAATGTATAGTATTCAAAATTTGAAAAGGACCACTCTTAAGTTTGTATTTATTCTCTAAGAGAGAATGGAAGTAAGTTAGAACATCGTCTTATTCACAGGCTGAATGGTATTTTCATGATTTTGAAATGAAATAGATTGAGCGAGAGGAATTAGTTTTGAGTGAAATTAAAGGGAGGTAATCCAATGTCGCTAATTTTGTTCAAGATGAACACAATTAGCCATATCTATTACTTCCCTTTAATAATACATGTATACAAGTTCTATAAATAGGTTTTTATGTCTTCGCGAACAACACGACTATAACAAAATTCAATAAAGGCAGAGAAATCGTGGATTTTGCTAGCAATTTTCTTTTAAATGTATTTGTTGGTCTTATCTATTTAGTGAATTTGGAGCGTTTTTGAGTGATTTGATTGAGTGTTTCGAATGCATGAATGAATGTAGCGCTGAGTGGGCAATTATGAATGGTTTTGATCGAAATAAGGGTCAATTTAACGATGTTCTTAACTGTATCAGAATATTTGTTCGGATTCTGAAAATATGTTGATTTTTACTGTAATTAATGTAAAACTCAAACTATGAAACTGCAATTTTAAAATGATAGGGGCAATAAAACGTGATTACCAGGAATGGGAAATATCAAGGACTTTTTATTTTCCTGTATGGTTACTTGTGGTTTAGGGGATTTGTGTACAAATAAGCATTTCAGACTTCGAATGATCATTTCCAGTCGTTCAAAATGAGATTTGAATAGACAAATCCAGTGTTCCCTACTGCTAATACGGATCCGTGGTTGGCATGACCGGTTGACCAGCCATTAATGTCTATTGCATCTTCAAGTCATGTTTAAATATATAATACGTACTTAGTAATCTGTATGAGAAAAAATATATAACACGGTTGGGAGAATTGATCACTTTCGAGGCTCTGCCGAGACAATTATCAATACTCACAACCGGGTTAGATATTTTTTTTACATACAATACACTAAGTACGCATTATATCTATCTTTTAACCTCTATTTGTTTCGATGTTTCTAACTGAAATGCTAGTTTCTAATAATAACCGCATTATATCTTTGTTCTAAAAATAACTCTGTGTAATATAAAAAATATCCATACGGGATGTTATCACGCGGGTAATTGTATAATTATAAGATAAATAATAAAAAAAATGTTGACTTTGGTAGACAGTCCAATTTGTAGTAAATCGATTCGTATAGGTACGTGTACTTTTTGTGCCCCTAAATTTCATGCAAAATTCTATTTGACTAGGCCCACAGGTATCCAACACATTGGAAGATAGTGTAATATTACAAAAGTTTACATCAAAAAATTGATTACACTTTTTTTTCATTTTATATAATATAGAAAATGACCCGAACAGTCCAGATTTTGGCAGAAATTCTAGTCTGTCGAGAACGCTCAACTCCTCTTTACACATTGCACGGTGCACTACTTAAATCACTGATTACAGTCAATAGAAAGCATTTTATCCTGTCACTTACCACCTAATTCCATTCCACATCGCCAACAATTACAACTCGTTTGTTCTATTTTATTTTTACTACCAAGAAGAATAAATGTCTGCAACGGCCATTGTATTCGCAGCTTTCGACCAATCAGAAAGCATGTACCTAAGCGGAGTTGTAACCGGCTATCAGAAAGCTGCACAGAGATGTGGCAAGCGCAAAGAGTTTTGCAGCAATATTAAATCAATTTTCTCGATTCTTTTCTTTTGAAAGTTTTATAAATTGCTCCATAAAAGTTTGAGCCTTTGTCCAGATTTCAAAATTTCTTTACAAACTCTTTGGCAATTGCAACATTTTTAGTAGTCAAAAGGAATTTACTTTCAAATCCATGTATTAGAATTCAAAACAGTCTTATTTAAAGTGTTCCTTATCAAATTATGCGTAGTATATATTGTGGATGGTTAGTTTTACCCTTCTTCAGTTTACAATATCAACATTCGATTTTTCATAGTTAGGAAAGTGTAGAATATGTGACAACATTCCATCAACCTTTTTGCAAAAAATATTAATGATAAACAAGATATAACTTGTAAAAAGCAGCTCCTTGTTTTCCCATAAAAGTTCACACTGAAGATGTGTGTGTTTTTTTTATATTTTTTTTATTTTAATCTGTAACTTCTTTCAATATGGACAAGTCTTCAAAACACGGGAAAAGGATAAGTGCACTGGTCAGTTGTTATCTTAGGTGAAATATGGTGCAAATCATCGTTTCAAGCTACAGTTTTTGTCATCTTGAAATTAACACTCATTCCAATCAAGATCATTATAAATCATTCATTTACCGCCCCATGTACTCACTCCAAAACTCTCTTAAACAATCAACAGTGATTTAATATTACCAATAAAACTAAACAACTATATTCAAATTTTCCGAAAAAAGTGTGATATTAACGCTTTGTCTGGGTTTAAAAACCTCTGACCGAAAGAAGAAATAAAAGTCTTTTATAAGAACGTATACGTATACTTTTCAAATAACGGGGGGGAGGGGGGGTCGCCAAAAAATCTTTTTGATAACGAGCAATATGCGAAATTTTCATCGGAATCCATTTATAGTCTATGAGGCATTGCTTTAACAAGAAATTTAATACCGAGGCTCTCTTTTTTCTGTGACGCAGGTGAATATCACCGAATCCTGACAATATGCACAAGTTCAGATGACTGGGATCATTCAGTGGAATATTCTTTATTATTGAGTTGAAATGAACCAAAGAAGCGGTAATCTATTATCTCCCTTTACGACGAATAAAAAATGAGTAATTTTATATAAATAAATTTGTCTTCCCGGACCAACCAGACGGTTTTTTATTCACAATTAAAATCAAATCCAATTAAATACAAGAAGCCAACGAGGGAAGGGTAGCTACAATAGTCATATGATTAGCAAATTTTTATATGAAACAATCTGTCCATAAATGTACATGTTGTGATAACAATAAAAGTTTCATTACAAAGGCCCTCTTTTCCATGATGCAACATCATATCACCTAATATACAAGACAGTTGATAGAGCATATCATAAGGATCATTCTTCTGCAGTTCAGTTGAACCCAGTCCAGTAGATTTAGAGAAGACGATTTTTATATTTCATCCTATGTGACCTTTTTTCAGTGACTTCACAGTCCGAAAAGCCTATGTAATTAGCCAGATCAGATTTAAACAAATCTGAAAGTGCCTTTCCCAAGTTTAATTCCCGTGGTTTTTTGGTTTTATTCTGATTAAAAGCTTCAGAGAAGAAGATTGTTTATATATATTTCACCTTATGGAACAATCTTTAGGTGACTCAACAGCCTGTAGAGCCCACTTCATCACCAGAATCAGACATTAACAAATAAATCTGAACAGCATGTCCTAGGCATCATTCCTGTGATGTTTGGATGATTTCTAATCGGTAGCTTCAGAGAAGTTTTTGTTCATATTTGGGACCTTTTATGGTGACGCGACATCCAACCCCATCCCATGTTACCAGCCCGATCAGAATTAAACGAGGAAATCTGAAAGATCATATCTCATTGATCTTTCCTCTGCAGTTTGGTTGAATTCTGATTGGTAGTTTCAGAGAACAAGATTTTTTTAAATAAATAAATACATTATATAATACGGGACCATGTTTGGGTGGCACAACAGCCTGTAGAGCTCATGGCATCAACGCTTTCAGAAATAAACTAACACATCTGAAAAAAAAAAACATTTCCTGGTCATCATTCCAGTGAAGTTTGGATGAATTCTAACCAGGCGTTTCCGAGAAGATTTTTTTTTATATCTTATCATTTTGGACAATAGCACCCATGTTATTAGCCTGATCATATTTTAACTAAGATATCTGAAAGAGCATGTCACAAGGGCTTAAAGTAGCTGTAGACCATCAGGTTACTTTATATTTACAGATTTAGGCTGCCAACAATGCCCAATGTTTGCACCTCAGGAACATTTCAAATTGCTGGAAATGTAACGTACATGCGCATTTATTCAATTTGAATAAAGTTGTTGAGCGTTGTGAAAGATTGTCGAGTTTAATGTTGTTTTTTTCTTTTATTTATTTTTTTACATATTACTTTAAATCGGACACTATACAATCGATTCAGAAGGGTTTTGGCCGGATGGGTATCCATTTGACGATGTTCCTTACATTTTTTTCCTTGGTGACAGGTACATGTATGTGTTGTTTTTTTTTTGTAATTGCAGTTTGACACGGAATCCCTAGCCATTTACAAATTGAACTATTCTTTTCTTGCAGGCGTATGGTGTGCGTCAAAAACAGTGTTATTGTCACGGGTGTAGTTCTGTACCTTGCCGTCAAATGTTTCTGCCGAGTTATGCAGTGACGTAAACTTACGTATCGTGTTGCTTTTTCATGTACGTATAAATGCATACAAATTTTTTGAAACGGAAATTCTTTGGGTTTTTCGTTCTTTTTTTTAAGTGATTTTTGAACGTGGATAAAGTAGTAATCTTCTTATAAAAAACATAGTTAAAAACATTAAGCACATGTAGTAATAATGTACATGTAATACGGTCTATCACGTCACGAAATGTAGTAATATTTTATTGGTTAAGATATTTCGTAGTTTTAGGTTACCAGGATCTTATTATGTCATACGAATAAAATGTAAAATACAATGTATAATCTGAAGAAATTAAGCAATTTGTACAACTAAGTCCTACACTCTAACAACAAATACCTTTTTTTGTCTCGACAATTTAGCATATTTGCGGTAAAAAAACGAAGAAACATCTAAAATGATTATACTTACAAGTATATTCTCCGTACTTAGAATCTCTTGTAATTTGTAAAGTGTTTATTTGATAACCTGGTGATAATTTCTCCAAGTATTCAGCTACGTTAAAAAATGCAGATCCTGCAAAAGTAGTCGGAAACCCCTCCATTAAGGTGTTTCTCATTAAAGGGGTAAGTATAAGATGAAAGTAGCCTATATCAAAACACTCAATTACGGTGTACAAGTAGCTTTGTTTATACCTCAATTGACCCCAATAGGTCTGGGGCGAAACTTACTTATCAATCACCAGCCGTGGTTGAAATACAGATAATAATTCATGAAATAAGTAGTAAGTGATGGGGATTAACAAATGGCGCAAACAATAAAAGTTTATTATTTGATTATTTCCCCTGAACAATTTCCATTTTAAACGATTCAGAAGTTTTTCGGTTTCATCAGGGGTTCGGAAGATATTTCACGAAACCAATTTTATGCTACGTCCCTAATGAATTGACACACCTCACACTTGACCCTTCTAAGGATGTTCTCGACATTTCATGCAACAAACAATGTTCGATTTTTGAGTGAATTTAATTAGAGGTAACCCAATTTCGAAAATTTTGTTCAACATCAACAAAATTAGCGATATTTATTACCTTCCTTGAAGGTAATAAAATGTGCAAACAAGTTCTATGAATAGCCATTTCTTCAAGTACCTACCGGTCACCTACAATTTGAATTATGTCAGTGAAATCTTTATTTTTAGTAGCTTTATTTCTTTTGAATGACCTTTTTCTATTTTTTTTTTCAGTGTGTTTGGAGCTATTTAGAATGGTTGAGTGAGTGTTTGGAATGAAAGAATGGAACGCTGAGCAAGTGATATGGAATGGTTTTGATCGAGATAAATGTCAATTTCACGATTTTGTTTACTCTAATATGAAAAGATTTATACTTTCATATGATTTTACTTCTCTGCGATCTTTTGAAACTCTTAAGGAGCTTATTGATAATCTGATAATATTTTCTCAAGATATCCCGTTACATCAAATAATGAAGATCAAGCAAAATTAGTCGGACGATCTTTCATTTGTTTTGTTCATTATTCTTTTTACGCAAACGAGGAGATTAGTTTTTATATAACTTTACAAACATCCGTGTGATAACATCCCATATGATATATTTTATAATATCACATAGATATTTTAAGAGCAATGACATAATGTTATATTAAGAAACTTGCATTTCTGTTAGGAACATCGACGAAACAATGCAAATAGAGGTTATATGATAAATATATTACTACGTACCCAGTGAATTGTATGAAAAAATATTTATTCGGTTGTGGGAATTGATAATTATTTCGGCAGAGCCTCGACGAATTATCAATTTCCCCCAACCTCGTTAGATATCTTATTTCATACAAAACGCTTAGTAACTATTATATAAATACTTACAAATGCGTTTTCCTTCTCTGTAATCTCTTGAAACTCTTAAAGAACTTATGCGATGTTCTGGTAATATTTTCTCCAAACATTCAGCTATATCAAATAATGCAGAACCAGCAAAAATAGTCGGACGATCTTCCATTTATTTCGTTTATTATTTTTTATTGAACACAAACGAGGAGCGTAGCTTTTACATAGGCTATATCAGATTAATCACAATGTAAATGATCCGTTTTCTCAAACCGAATTCACCCACGAGGCCTTTGACGAAAGTGTCTTCCCGTTTTGCACGAATAGATTCAGCGAAAACGGAAAAATTAACAACAAAAAGGAGAAAAAATGGTGATTAAACTCTTTTCTTCTCGAGCTTGTCTTTTACAACTGATTGGTTCCCGTTGCGATTTTGATTTGAGTCGGTTTAACTTTCTTTTTCCCACTACCTTTCGTTTACTCCTTCTTTGAAAAGGTTGGATGGATATTTTATTGATATAAATTCTATGTCACGACCGTGATTCATTGGTACGCTTCTCCCTTAAGATATATGTATGTACATACAAGCGCTCTGTTCTAATATGCTTGTTTTTTTTAGAAAAAAAATATGTTACATTTGTTAAGATAGGCCCGAAACCAGGAATAAGTCTTATAAAGAAATATCATGCATTGAAGCCCATAAGGACTCGAAATCACCCGTCTGATAATATAGCATGATAGAAAACAGTCTATTTTCAGAAACAATTTGCATAGGCTTTCACCTGATTTTCTTTGACTTTTTAATGGTTTATCATAATAAAGCACGATAAAGGTTGCATGATAAATAGAAAAACCTGTAAGTATCTTAAAATATCAATGTTATCTGGTCTCGACAGCCAGAAATCATCATGACTCGGCAAAGTCTCGTCATGATAAATTCTCCCAATCTCGATAACGTTGGTATTTTAAGACACTTACATGTTATTCTCTATATACATCCAATGAAAAAAAACAAAAAAAAGTATGTATACTGGCCATCAATCAAACCCGCTCGGACTTTTCCGTAAACTGGAAAGTACCTCGGACGTAATTGAAGTAATTTTTGGTCAATTTTTCGGTAATTCGGCTTCAGGTGGTACTTTGGTTAATACGCTTGAGGAATTGTTTATTCCTTTTATGTTTTCCGATCGTCTGTGGAGATCATCTTGGTACGTTATATTTGAAAGCAAAACGCAGTAAAACACTGTGTTTTGTTTTGAAATTATAATATGCCAAATTCTAACCTTATGTTGAATTTATTTTTCGCATCGTCATCATTAGTAATGATTGTGACGTCATATAAAACCAACGTGCGATATGACGAGCTTTCATGGCTGCGCCACTATTATTCCCGAGGTCTATTCCGTAGAATCGGCGAGGGTTCCCGAGTGTGTACATCCGAGGTTGATCGTGAGATTGGCCGAGTAGTGTTCCGAATGGGGCCACCAGGCGCCCATCGCCATATACATCCATGTCATTTGATGATGGGAAAATAGTGCAAAATGAACACTTACATTTTGAGAGATCAAAGACCTGTCCTTTCCAAAACACTTCTTGATAAGTCAATTGTACAGTATTTGGTAAAAGAGATTTAAGTTCCTTGTCAATGTTTTGTAAGAAACTTAACACATAAACATCCATTACAAAAGTTTACTTACACAAAATAGGGTTATATATTAAACGTTTGTCATATGATACGGGTGTTATTTGAATCTCCTTGTAGGGTTTCGATAAAATGACAGCATTTGGATTAAGTTACTTTGTACGTGTTGAGTGCAAAATATAACATTGATTCACAAATATTAAATAATCCGACGCAACTCAAAACTTCATTGGCTCCCGCCAGATCAGTGGACCAATTCATGATGAAGTCCATCCGACTGCAGAGGTCAAGAATTTGTTTAACTTAATTTATCAAACCACGGACCATAAGAGGCACTACACATGTACAAAGTATGAACGTGTTTACAATTAGATACTAATTTCGATCTTGCAAAATAGAAATGATCAAGCTATTATTTGACAAAATAAAAATTCCCTTTCATCAAATGAATATTTAAAGTGACATCCATTGAAATCAGTTGGTCGGTTTGAAAAAAAAAGTGTGTAGCGTTTTGAACGATGACTTAGACTGAATTTTAGCAATTAGAATGACTGGATGACAAGTTTGAGTACAGTGATTATATAGTGGGTAATTTTCATTGTTTTTGATCGGGATGAATGTTAATTTAACGTTATTCTTACGATTAAAACAATCGTGAAATTGACACAAATTCCCATCAAAAGTTTCCAAATCGCTCACAAAGCGCTCAATTCATTTATTAAAAAACACTCACTGAAATCGATCAAAAATGCTCCACAATCTGTAGAAAACATTTCGAAATCGACCAAGACGATCGTCATATAGTTCAAATTAATAACATTATTCTGCGACTTTGCTTGCTCATATGGATTTTAAAGCGTCTTTTGGGTCCATAAAGACACATTAATTAAAAAAATGTTAACTTCTATTAAAGGGAGTTTATCGCCTTGAACAAGATTAGCAATATTGGACAACCCCCCTTGAATTTCACTCAAAGCTCGCTGCACATTCTCATTCAATTTCATTTCAAAATTATTCCAAAATCATTCATTTTGTCAATTTCACGATTATCTTAACTGTAGCTATAAAGGGTACAATTAACGCCACTTACATTTATCTATATTAAACTTGTCGTCTTCGAATGTCAATCTATGATAAATCATATTTATATCTGGAAGCATCTTTGTCAAAACCTCTTCAATTCCTGTGAGACAGCTGATTACGTATAAATCCATCGTAACAAATAAACTTTTTTTCGATCAATGAACAATCTGACAGGTGACTTTTTTCGTCAATATGAGGTAACATTGCTACTATAAGTTAATTACATGTAGGGATGTACAGTCATTATCTGGCGTAGAGAAGGCGTGTCGATGCATTTTCAGTTGTTGAGTAGATGTTCCTACTATATACTTGGTTATGAGAGTGTCTAACCAACTGACGATCCGAGAAATTAAAAAACATTTATCAATTAACAATATTAACCACTCCTGAATGATCTGGGTATAAAAATAAACAGACAAACAAAAAATAAAAAAATAAAAAAAAAACAGAAAAAAACACGAAAATTATGAGGAAGTTTTGAATGACATGTAATTGGGGTAATAGAGAAGGCATGCAATTGAAAAAGCTCTGCAAGTTTAAATGGTACGTCTTTTTAAAACGAAGAAAAATTGTAACAAATCAATTAACACTTTCAAATGGTTGACTTTGAGCTCAGAGCTAGGCGATAGTTTTTTTATATAAGCATTTAATTTTGAGCATACATGAACATAATGTAAGATTACATGTAATACCCCGGACAAGCCCCCTTGGAACTCGGATATATACAAATCAACAGAACAACGCCAACGGCAAAATGATTTAAGATCTTGATCATGACAAAACATAATATGAGTAACTTATAGTTAACGACATCGTTTAATTGGCAGGGTTTCTGATTTTGAAATGTTTTTGGAATTAAATTGATTGAGCGAGAGTGAGTTTTGAATGAAATTTTCGGGAGGTAATCCAACTACGCTAATTTTGTTCAAGATGAATATATCTTTATTACATCCCTTTATCAAAATGAACATACAAGTTCTATGAATAGCTTTTAATTTCTACGCGAACCAATCATACGCTTATAAAACTCAATAAAATCAGGAAACTCGTTGTTACGTACGAACTGTCCTCAACCGAAGCATAGATAAAAAAATATCCGCGCGAGCCGGCCTCGAAACCATGCGGACAAGTTACATTCAAATTTTCATTTAGAAGTCCAATGCGCTAGCCACTGAGCCAAAGAAGATTTTCCTTGACGCAGGTGTCAGAAATTGTATTTAAACCAACGAAGCTATGCAGGACAGTGGTGAGAGTGATCTCCCATAACACTCTCCCCCTTAAGAGTCATCATATATTGATGACGATACTTAGAAAGAAAGCCGACACAATGCAGACATATATGGCTCAACGGTCAATCCCGAACAAGCCCCCACGTTACGTAAGAACTGTACCTCAACCGAAGCAATGCTGAAAAATATTCGCCGCGAGCCGGTGTCAAACCCACGCGGATAACAATATTAATTTTTTTGGTTAACAAGTACAATGCGCTAACCACTGAGCCAAAGAAGATCTTCCCTGATGAAGGTGTCAGACATTGTATTTTAACCAACGACGCTATGCAGAGATTAGACAGAGATGATAGTGTCTCCCATAACAATACATTGGTGACGATAAGCCTATCTAGGCAGAAATGTGCTTCCTGAACTAACCAAGTCGGTACAATGCCGACATCATAAGTGGCTCAATGACCAATCTCAGACGAGCCCCCATGTTATTTACGAACTGTCCTCAACCGGAGCATAGCTGAAAAATATCCGCCGTGAGCCGGTGTCGAACCCATGCGGACTGGGTTGAAGTTGTTGGTCTAATCTATTTGGTAATTTTAGAGCGTTTTTTGAATGGTTTGAGTGGGTGTTTTGAATGAAAGAATGGAGCGCCGAGTGGGCGTTTTAGAACAATTGAATTCAGAATGAGAGTCAATTTCTAGATGTTATTAAATGTAAAATATCAACACTTACACGATTCTTCTGTTAACCCCCCTTTGTTATAAAATGTTTCAAGTTTACATGTCCGTAAACTAAAGGATTTCATCCAATTCTCAAGAACTGTCCCTTCAAACGAAGAGATGTAGATTAAAATATCCGCCGCCATCTGGTTAGAGAAGGCATATGCAACAGAATAAATAGTGGCTGATTTACCAGATATAATAGTCCTCAGACATTACAACCTTACATACTAGAAACCATCAAATTGTCCTTCTTTGCAACACGCTATCTATCCAATAAAATACATGTTCTTTTATTTCAAATAACACTTATTTTTAATTGCTGTTTGTAATTTGGTGTATTTTTAAATTTGGCTCTCTAAAATTGGAACTTTTAGAAGTTCGTCATGGGCTCGTTTTGCCAACTATTCTTATAAACCCTCTCTTATAAACCCTCTCTTTTAGAGCCTTAAATTCGTAATTTAAGCATGTGTGAGTCTTACAGTCTATAATATCATGGAATTTAATGTTGCAAATTTTGTTCAGAAGGAAAAAAAATAGCGATATTTATTTCCTCCCTTTAATAAAATAACTATGAAAGCTCTATAAATATAAATAGCTGCTTATTATTTCAAGAATAAATCAGAGTCTTACAATATTAATTATGTCAAAGAAATCGTATTTTTTTAATAGCTAGTGTTATTTTAAATTTAGTTCTTGATTTTGTCTTTTTAAGTGATTTTTTAGCGTTTTTGAATGGTGAGTGTGTGTTTGGAATGAATGAATGAATGAACTAAGCGCTTTGTGAGCGATTTAGGATGGTTTTGATGGGAATGACGTCATGATGTTCTTAACTGTAGCCAAGAATCTCTAATGCGAGCATTGCAAAGACTTTGGGCAGCTTGTGCAGCCATCTCTGTGCGATACATGTATGTAAATTTGACCCGTCATGCGGAAAGAGACCACCTTGGTAGTGCGGAAATTGTCGAACTCTGACAGGGGTCGAAACCTAGAGGCACTGTGCTATTTGTTTTTATTATAATTATAATAATTATTTTATAATGATCAATTTAAATTGCCTGTAAAAGAAATTTTGAAATAAAATCTCAGATTGACCGGTACTGAAACCAATCTCTTTTTCAAGTATTTATTTTACAAAGTTGCCAGATGATCCTTTTTCGCGTGACGGGTCAAATTAATTGAGAAAGAACCAGTTTCTATTTAAAGACAGCAAATAATTTTGCTATATGAATTGCAATGTTTGCGCCTCGCAAACATGTATATGTAATTGTTAAAAACTGCCGGAGAAGGTTTGTATTCTTAAGGTCGGTCGAAATTCATTTTTAGTCATTGATTGTTTCTTGAAAAGGATTTAACTACACTTTTATTAATGTTTCAATTATATTGCGGCAGGAGGATCACACCATCATAAACGCATTGTGTGTCTCATTCCGGTCCGACGATAGCATCCATGCCAAGATTCTAGATACACATGCCACTTATGTAAATTAAGGATTTTCAATCTATATGGGGAAGATAAACGGTCGAAGGGGTTTTTTCAGATTTCAAGGAGCCACCGTCATAGCGCAAGTGGTAGCGCGTCGGGCTGTCAATCTAGAGGTCCCGAGTTCGGTCCCCGGCGGCGGCACTCATTCTCTCACACTATTTGTCTCTCACCAATGGGTTGATAATCGTAGACAAATTTGAGATAGCAGCTGGAGGCTAGGAAAGAATGTGATGGTTGTACTGGTGAGAGAAACACCAGGAATCCATTGTTAGGTGCTCCAGCCGCCGCGATATAACTGAAAAATGTTAAAAGCGACGAAAAACTCCATTCAAACAAACAGATTTCAAGGATGAACAAAATAAGCGATATCTATTACCTCCCTTTAATAAAAATGCACAAAAGTTCTTTAAATAGCTTCCTATTTCTTCTAGAACAAATTAGACGCTTATAGTTTCAATTATGTTTGTGTAATCACGAATTTTTCTAGATATGTCCCTTTCGAATGTAGTTTCTAATCTTATCTATTTAAATGAAAATCAATGAATGACATCAGAGGGTTTTGAGTGAAATTAATAGGAGGTTATGCAATTTCTCTAATTGTGTTAATCCTGAACGAAATTAGCGAAATTTATTACCGTCCTTTCATAAAATATTCATTTAAGTTAATTAAATAGCTTCCTACTTTATCAAGAACCAATCAGACGCTTACAATTTCAACTATGTCAGTGAAATTGTGGTTTTTTATATATATTTTTATATTGAAGGTGTCTGTTGATCTTATCTTATTAGGTGATTTTTATGCGTTTTTGAATGGTTTGAATGAGTGTTTAGATTGAATGAATTGTGCTCTGAATGAGCGATTTAGTATCGTTTTAATCGGAATGAGAGCAAATTTCATGATGTTCTTAACTGTTATCAAAGATAGGTTTACGTTATTGCAGCGATATTTAAACTTGTTGCATTTTTCTTTCAATGCGTTTCTGGTAATACTTTTGACATGATTTCAGCAAGCTAAACCCTTGTATTGTACAGTATTGTCTACTCAAAGCCAAGAAAGATTACTTTAAGAGCACATGTGAGGAGCAAAAACATAACTCTAAATCTTTGTGGAAATGTCTTAAAGAACTTGGAATGCCATCCAAAAAGAATAATTGTTCTTGTGATAACATAGTTTTAAATCTTAACAACTGTTTGTGTTTTGATAAATTTACTGTGGCTGAAGGATTCAACTCTTTTTTACTACGGTAACTGCCAACCTTTTGTCAAATTTACCATCTCCGTCTTTTATATTTGGTAGAGATTTTGTAGGATCATTCTATGCCAGAAAAGGTATATGTAGAAATAGTTTTTCTTTTAATTTAGTCAGTGAAAACACAATATTGAAATATTTAGATAAATTAGATGCGAACAAGTCTACTGGTTTGGATGGTATTTCAGCACGTTTTGTAAAAGACTGCTAATCGATTATTGCATGCCCATTGACTTATATTGTAAATTTGTCTTTGGTCCAGGGAATTGTTCCCCCCCCCCCTGATTTAAAATCAGCTAGGGTCGTTCCTTTATATAAGAAAAGTGATAAGACTAGCGTTGGTAATTATCGACCAGTATCTATATTGAGTGTTATCTCAAAAATATTCGAAAAGGTTGTTTTTGACCAAGTTGAAAATTATCTGAAAGAAAAAGATCTATTATATAATATTCAATCTGGATTCCGAAGAGGCTATTCCACAGACACCTATCTCATCCATCTTTCTGACCACATTAGATTTCAAATAGATAAATGTAACCATGTAGGTATGGTCCTACTTAATTTACAAAATGCATTCGATACTGTTGATCACTCGATACTTTTAATGAAACTTGAATCATTAGGATTCGGTAATGACATTATTAATTGGTTCCCTTCATATCTGAACGATAGAAAACAGCTTGTTGGCGTAAATAAAGTTCATTCTTCACTTGCTGATATTACATGTGGTGTTCCCCAGGGTTCGATACTTGGTCCACTGTTATTTCTTATTTATGTTAATGACATGGCTGCTCTGATTAAAAACAAACTTTTTCTTTATGCAGATGATTCTGCTATACTAGTCTCTGGTAGAGATATGGTGACTGTGGAAAAGACATAGTCTGAGGACCTTAACCTTGTAAGATCACGGCTTATTGACAATAAGCTGTCTTTACATCTTGGTAAAACCGAATGTATTCTTTTTGGTACTAAGCAAAAGATTAAATCTAATACAAAAATAAATGTTACATGTAATGGTAATCTTATTAATTCAACTTCATCAGTCAAATATCTTGGAGCTACTCTAGACCAAAATTTATCCGGTGAATTCATGGCTAGTTCAATTCTCAACAAAGCAAACGCACGCCTGAAATTCTTGTATCGTAAAAGCAAATACCTAACATTCCAAACTAGAAAACTGCTTGTTTCAGCCTCAATTCAATGTCATTTTGATTACACATGTGCATTTTGGTATTTTGGTTTAAACAAGAAGTGGACTGATAAGCTCCAAACATGCAAAATAAAATGATAAGATTTGTTCTAGAGCTACCTCATAGATACCAAATTTCAGATATACATTTTAAAACTCTAAGATTGTTGCAAGTTTCCAAAAGAGTAGAAGAGATTACGCTTTTACATGTGTTCAAAATTAAAAACGGATTAGCACCTGACTATATGAAACAACATTTTGTAGCGCCGGCATCCGTAAACAGTTATTTTAACAGATTTAACAGCAGTGGTTGTTTTGCGGTGTCGAAGGTTGGATCCCATGGGAGAAAGTTGTTTTCTTACATGGGCTGCAGCCTTTGGAATCGCTTACCAGTCGATATCAAAGCTATTGAGTCACTTTCCCAATTTAAAGCTAAAATTAAAGGGCACTTACGCCGCTTAGCGTTGTAAAACTTAAGTTCATATAACTGTGATAAAAATGCTGTGATAAGATGAGTATTCAATAATTACCAATTTGAAAGTAAATCACCATGTCCCTCTATGTCGGCCACACCCTTGCATAGGACCGCAATGGAAATAAGGGATAACCTTTCTCTTTTTTGCGTTATCCTAGGTAAGGATGTGGCAGACATGGCATCTATTTAGTACCTGTGATCATGTGTTTTAAGTTGTTTTATATACTGGCTACACTGCGATCATTTATTTCATGTTTTACCATGTAATGTCATGTATTTTTTACCTAAATAAAATCTAACTCTAATCTAATCCAAACCCTAGATTGTTTTTCTTTTACTAGGTCACAATGACCAGCAATAATTATTTAAATGAGGGGTTAACTTGCACTTAATTTATCACGCAATACGTGATTATTACTTGTATTCAGGGGAAAACCGATAAATTAGAACGTGATAAGGGGTGTTCATGACCTATCACGTTATATTGACAACCAGGTAACTCTGTAAAACATGTTCAGGTATATATTAACAATTTGTTCTATTTGTATGAAGTTGTGAAGCATTGAGACTTATATGTACTTGACATTTTCAACAATTTCAAAAGTGCACCATGCAAAGACACTGGCCAGCCTGTGCATCCGCACAGACTCGATAGAGCCTTAAGTTACCGTTTTAAAGTCATACGAGGTCTCATAGTACCTTTAGACGGTCAGCCAATCTTCTAATTGTACTATGTTGCCGTTATGCTGGGCTAAATTTTGTTTGTATGAGCTGGTTTTAATCTGGAAGCATCCTAAAAGACACAGCAATTTTCTATAGAAAAGGACGTTGATTTTTTTAAGGGATGTATTAAAGTATTAATAATTTCGACAAAATTAGCGATATTGTATTGCCCCCCACACACCCACCCCTCAATTTCATCCAAAACTCTCTGAGCGCCATATTCAAAGTCATTCAAAAATCATTTTAAAAACAGTCATCTTGCCAATTCTACTATGTTTCAAACTGAAGCTGTCGTCATAGCGCATTTAGTACATGTAGCGTGTCGGACTGTCAATCCTTAAGTCCTGGGTATACATTTTTACCTTGCACAGCAATTGTTGAACGCTTTTTTTTACCCATTAGGAGTGCTTATCTTTTTTCTAGCATCATGCTTAGAGGAACATGTTCGTGGCGAAGTTCTGACTTGAAAATGATCTTGTTTTGATATTGACATTGCATTGTAAAACTGTACTGAACGAATGTTACAGTTGAGCATATTTTGAAATATGGCAAAAATGCCCGAGATATTTTAAGGACAAAATGGAACGGACAAGTTGACTACGGGATCAGATCGTATTAGGGAGGCTATGTCTCTGTTACATAAAGAGGATCTCGACATACACTGATCCCTAAATTTGAAAAAAAGGTGAATCTGTACAACGAGCAGTTAGCTTTGCAATCGATCAAGCTTTTAAAGTTCGCCAATGGCATTCTATTTCTTTCGGATGAGACGTTAACCGTGGTCCCGTATGACGGTGCTGTAAACTGAGCACGTCGAAGAACCATGGCGGATCTCAGCAGTAGTTTCGCCATGTATCCTTGCACTGTCCCCCGTACATGTAACAACTAACCGTCCTCTTGGGGCATCGGAAACAAGAATAAACACATTCTACGGAAACATTTTGACTAGCGTTTTGAGGGTCAATGATAAAAGATATAGAGAATAATGTTATCTGGTCAAGGTTGGGAGAATTTATCAATACGAGGCTTTGCCGAGTCATGATAATATCTCACAGCCGAAACCTGATAACATTGATATTTTAAGACACTAACATGTTATTCTATTTATCATGCAATCATATTTCAGTGTGTAAGTATGATAAACCCTTAAAAAGCAAAGAAATTCAGGTGAAAGTGTATGCAAATTGTTTCTAAAAATAGACTGCCTGATATCATGTTATGTGATCAGACAGGTGGTATCAGGTCAATAAAGGCTTCATTGCATGATAAATTGGTCATCTAGTTCTTCTACAAATAAATGACAAAAAAATAGCAAGTTTAACATCATCGAATTAATCTCATATATTATAACAAATAAATGCATAAAAAATTGTGTAAACTGTACATTTGATTCATAGATATACGATTTAGAATAACATTAACAGGATATCGTTTGGTACAACAAGAGGCTCAAGATGGCCGGTATCGCTCCACTGGCTTTCAGGTATATATCAATGAGAAACTTAGTCAGATATTGAAGTTTACAAGAAACTTTGTGAAGAGGTCAAACGATGAAAAGAAATGCCGATTTAAGTGTAGGCTAAACCTTATATGACAAGCCGATTTGCAAAATATATTAGTATTCATTCTAAATAGAAAAAGTTATTTTTATAAGATAGATATCTCTTGATCTTTTAACCAGTAAACAATACCTTATACAACATGGAATAACGACAATTACTTTAAATTTGTGAACATAAGCCCTACGACCCATACATGGTCGAATCAAAATTATACTGAATGAGATTTATTCAATGATCATTATCATACAAAGTTAGGTTGAAATTGATCAAATGGTTTGGGAAAAAGAATATTTTATAGTGAAAATAAGTCTCGACCTGCTACGCCTATATTTGAGGATCAGTCTAAATTTCTTGAACATTTTTAGAGGGGGGTCATAGAATGATCATTCATACCAAGTTTCATTGAAATCAGGCCAATGGTTTGGGAGGAGATGTTTAAAGATTTATATAGTGATAGTAAGCCACGCCTTGCCACGCCCACATTTGAGGGTCAATGCAAATGTCTTTACCAACTTTAGAAGAGGTTCACCCAAGGACCATGTCTGCTAAGTTTCAGGAGGAGAAAACGTTTGACGAAAAGTTCACGCACGGGCCCACGTGCGGACATACACACGCATGCACAACGGACACTCCGCCATGACAATAGCTCGCTGGCCTTTGCTAGTGGAGCTAACAAAATAAAAGTGAGAAAAGCTTCAATACAAGTTAATCTATTTAAGATCCTACTTGAAACATATATAGGCAAGTGAGTGACAAATACATTTATCATTCAAAATATTACTTTGATCTTCAATAAAAATTTCTAGTTCGCCTGCTTTGCACAAAAGTCTATTAAATGTGATGGGTCTGTCGTTATCAGTGATGATGTAGATTTGGACAAAGTAAAAATCCAAGCTTTAAGCTGTATGCCTATTTTCATGAAGTTATTTACCTGAAACTAGGGATTTCGCCCCTATATTAACTACTACAAGAGCAATACATGCTATCAAGCGAGAGGCACCAGGTTTTTAAGAATTATGCCATTTTCACTTTAACTTCGTTAAGGGGCATTTGAAAATGTTCCCTTAATTTTGAAATTGCTTGCTTAATAGGGATGGGCAAAGCAACATGAGCAAGGCAACTGGATTTTTGAAAGGCGGGGTGATATTTCACTGCATCCGTTAATACGCCAATGCCATGAATATTGAAAACAGAATATAAAAGGTCCATGTAACTATATGTGTCCTGATTGCAGATGACGGCTCGCCACCAAGTTCTTGCTTGATGATATTGTAATCGGCATCTGAAAAAAAAAGTTATATCATACATTAGTAAGCACGGTCGATTTCGGGAGTATGCTTTGAATGTAGCAGTTCCTTGAGTTTTCATGAACAATTTGGACATAAAATCCAATCACATTAGGTATCTTTTTGTGTCTTATTAAACCTTAAATATAATTGTTCAGGCATATAATTTTATCAACAAAAACACGTCCCTCTTGGAGCATTAAAGTGTTTTGTCAGGAAGCATGACCCTAGAGAGAGTGATATACATTTAATTATACTTAGAAAATACCACAAGGGGAAAACTGTGTTTTGTCAGGTACAATTTTCAGTAGGTGAAAGGTGAAAAACTAATGCCTCAATTTCACAAGTTGTATTTTCTTTTTCTTTCATACTGATGATAACACGAATGAAATTAGAAAGGAAAACCGGTGAAATTTCTAAAATCGCTTTATGCTGGTCTTGCATCTTTTCTCAATGGTGAAACGCGAAAAAAAGTCTTATGGAGTCAGGCTTCGTTTCGATAATTTTACTGATCTGTCGATGATACCCGAACAAAGAAAATGTTGGGTATTCATAAAGGCTTCGCATACGTACATGGACACCAGCGACACATCGAGGGACACTCCTGGGGTACATTGCTGTAAATGCTACACCCAGAGACACCAAATTGGGAACAATATCGTGGTTGTGTATACTCGATATCTGTACAGTTTACTGAAAAAAAAAATAGAAATGTAACCCGACTCACAAAGAAGGGCAGCCCAGAAAGATCTACAAAAGTAAAGAACGAGGTCAGACTGAGCTGTCATAAATCTAGAGAATAATTCTACCATTCTTCAAACACTAGAAATTGAACATGGTCGATAGTAGAAATTGAAAGAAAAGAAAGAATATGTTACAAAATGATACGTTCAACCTTCTTCTGACTTGCCCAAAATATTCATACTTTTAAAGAGCTCAACATATTAAAGAATAATTTGTTTACACATTTGGTTTCGAAATAATCGAAAGTCACCTTCATCAATATGAATATTTGTATCTAGAAACTTGTTAACTTTTTCCGTGTACTCGTGTAAATCCATGTAAATCCCAATTTCAGCTGTTTTATTGTGGGTCATTTGCACTTACTGTATTCTATTGTATAGTATTGTGTTTTATTGTATAACGGTTTTTAAATGCAATTTCTGGTTGTCATCTAGTTCTTGTATTCGGGATTTTTTTTTAAATATTCTTAAAGATATTCCATTTGACCTGATTGGTCAAAATTCTATTATATTCCCTTATCATATATACGATCGCGTTGGATTTCAGTAAATTGCCGCCGTCATAGTACAGTGATGGCGCGTCTGACTATCACTCAAAAAGTCCCGGTTTCGACTCCCGACGTCGATACTCATCCTTTCCGACCATTTGTTTTCCATCAATGGGTTGATAAACGTAGAGCTATGTAGGATGGCAGCTGGAGGCCAGGAAAGGATTATGGATAGCACTGCTATGAGAAATACCAAGAATCCATTGTAGGGTGTCGCGATATATCTGGAATATTGTTGAAAGCGGCGTAATCCCCATTAAAAGTTACAAAAACCGATTGCGAAATATATGTGACCCGTCACGCGGAAAGGAACCATCTGGTTAGTGCGTAAAGTGTCGACCCCAGTCTGACTGCGCGGGTTGCCAGGCTGACTAGGATCGAAACTTTTCGCACTTTTCTTATTTTTTGAATGAAGAAGGTTAAATCTACCTTCCAGTGAAAGAATTTTTGAAATGCGACCTCTGGTCGACCTCTACTGGAACAAATCTCCTTTGCGCGATTTCATTTTACGGAGTTCCCTTTTCGCGTGACGGTCATATATGTATACTTACACCCACAATATGGTGGTATATGGAATCTTTGTGTACATTTACAGGAACACGTACTTAGTTCGAGCTCGGCTCCATTTAAACAAACCATATCACCGCAATCTGCAATAGAAGATTATTTAACCCTTTCCTGATTAACAAAATTTTGGACCTGTCCAAATTCAAAGGTTTTGCAGACGAAAATTAAAAGTGGGTCTAATTTGAAAAATAACCATTCAGTAGGGTAGAAAATAGTGTGGAAAAAGAAGAAATTGCTTGTCAGAAGCAATTTCTTCTTTTTTCACAATGTTTTCTCAATCATTAAATCACAGGCACGTAAAAGGCAGGGATTAAACAGCAAAGGGTTAATCAGTAGGGGACCAAAAAACTCATAAATGAAGCTTGCGGATATTGGTTGCTTTCGGAAGATTTACTGAACAACTCAACATATTTTTGGCAAGACTTCGGATATTAAAAAGATGAAATATTTCGCCAACAGCATATGATTGAAGAAGCTATACATGTGGTATTTACAAGTATAGAACCAACACTATTTTTAGCAAGTTATATAATCAATGAAATATTACGAGAATGTAAAATAGTCCTCATGTAGAATGAAGTGTAAAAAGAAATACCACAAAAATTATTTCTGCATTTTCCAGGACAATCGCCACATGTTGGACCGCTTTTGTATGGAATATTGATGTCAAGGTTTCCTCTGGAATAAAAATATATGTTGGTATGCATGTATTTTCTAGAAAGCATTTCTTTGCATTACAAAATAAGCCGGATAAGATCTTAAACATGTTTTATGAAAGTCATTTTGATTTCTAATAATAATCCGTTTTTGTTTGGCTGTTTGGAACAAATAGTTATTATGACGACCCTATCGTGGTCGGTGTAGATGTACAGAAAACATTACCGTGAAATCAACAAAGTGAATACTTTTGGAATGATACGGAATTAGTGTGTGGAGCGTGTTTGAAACGAAATTTAAGGTGGTTATCCAATATCGCTAGTTTTATCCAACTTATCGGAATTTATTATCTCCCTTTTAAATATCTTATTACTTTTTATATAAAACTTTGAAGTATCTGAGGTCGCTTCGAAATCAAATGAACAAATGAATGATTGTTTCGATTTGAATGAAGTTGTGAAAAATTGTGAACGATTCATGGACAATTTCGAATGATTTAGAGAGTGTTTGGAATGAATGGAATGAATGGAATGAATGGATGAATGGAATGAATGATTGAATGAATGAACGAAAGAATGAATGAATAAATGAATGAAGCATTGAGTTATCTATTTGGAATGAATAAGAATTGGGTGAGTATCAAATCTATGATGTTATAAACTGTAGGTATAGGCCTATGGTGGGAAATTGTGAAAAAACTTTACCTTGGTCATAAAGAGTTATCTCTGTTATAAACCCCTGTCAAGTTGACCCGCGCGGATTATATTTCTTATTTTGGAAAAAGGTATGGAAAAAGATTAGTCTGTGCATGTATGCAGTCCGATCTTTTTCTATGCCACTTAATTTTTCTTATTGATAAAAAAAAATATATTGTCCCAAAGAAATAAGGACTCACTGTCAATGCATCCAACGCGTTCACTTCTTTGATTTTAACACAAAATTTGCCGATGGTTTTATTCAGTATAATGATTGAAGATTGAGATACTCTTCCTCTTAATGCATCCCTTACATACGTTAAAATCGGCACTTCGATTTAGCATTCATAGGCGCTCTCAAGCGCTAGGGCTACAAATAATAAAACTTACTTACGCTGGACCGTAATTACAAACATAGTAGTACGTGCCACCACATAGGGCTTGACCACAACCCACTTTAACTGACGTCGCCCAAATCATCTGCAAAACAGATTAAAATAATATACAAGTATAGTGGCAAATGGCCTGGCTTCTAAATTGCCAGATTCTGTTCAGTTAGACATATATGTTACACCACTCCGATAATACTAAACTAACCTAAAGTTAAGCACATGGTGAAATCGACAAGATGAATGTTATTGGAATGAGTTCGGAATGACATTGAATGAATGCAATGAGTGAGTTTTGATTGAATTTCAGGGGAGGTAATATTATACCATTTCTATTACCTCCCTTCATGAGAACAAACTCTATAAACAGTTTCTTTGTCTTCACGAACCAATCAAAAGCTGAAAAAAATTGAATTAAGGTAACTGCGGACACATAGAGGGCCATTTTAGGTCCAAATTTTAAATTGTCTGCAAATCATGCCGAATGCGATAAAACTGAACTTTGAAGTACCCGCTTTCATATTTCGGTCATAAAAAGGAGCTTCATAACGTAGAGTTGACGTCATGACGTCATTAAGGGGCCGACCCCCTTTTTAGGGACCAGAATCAGTATTTGTCCATTTTTTCGGAAATAATAAACCGATTTTCATCCCGAAAACGCCATTTGCTTCGTTTAAAGACGCATGATGTTATGTTTTATTGATATGAAGATATAAGTGTAAGAAATACAATTAAGTGTAACGGTTTAAATGTTAATGCCTTCTGCGTTGCTGTTTTCGAGTACAGTCACTGGAAATATTTCCTTATTTCTCGAAAATTTGTCCGGTGACCTATGTTGAAATTTATATATGTTACTGCCAAACCATTCCCCTGAAGAAATTTGAAATACAAACCATGTGTCTTCGGGTTAGATTTTTTTGTAAAATTCGATTCCGCGAAGATATCGCAAATCAAAGGATATTTCAACGTCACGTCAAATGTTCACAAAAGCTGTCTTTTAAAATGGATAAAACTTAAATGAATTTTTGTATTTCTTAAAATCACATTCAGATTTAATACTTCTGAAGCCTATATTTTACAATAAACCTTAATTTTAAATATGTTAGAATACGTTGTTGCACGGAGGTTGGCTCCAAATAAGCATAGTGCCGATGGTTTTAGTGCAACGAAGAAATAGCCGAAAAATGTTGCAACAACTTTACAAAACCGAATTTAATACAAAATATAACCCGAAAACATATCATTTTTATTTGATTAATGCAAAGCATATTCTTTTCGCTACAAAATAACAAAAAATCAAGATAGGTCACCGGACGAAATTTTGAGAAATTTCTACTTATTTACAAAAAATGAAATGAAAAAAGGAACGTCAAATCTTAAAATTCGCGAAATAGTTAGCGTTTCGGGCTTATTTCTCTATTTGAATGTGCACATAAATTAAACGATTAGCTCGGGCGTTCTT
This sequence comes from Fragum whitleyi, assembly GCA_948146395.1. Lineage (NCBI taxonomy): Eukaryota > Metazoa > Mollusca > Bivalvia > Cardiida > Cardiidae > Fragum > Fragum whitleyi. Next base: position 46,603,004 of record OX411551.1, on the reverse strand, counting down.
GGACTTTCAAAATGGAACTTTTTTCGTGAAAATCGGCCGATTTATTAGGAAAACATTTGCAAATAATGATTTTGTCGGGTCGAAAAGGGGTTGGCCCCTTAATGACGTCACGACGTCAAATGAACGAGCTTCAGACCCTTTTTATTGCGTGTTCGCTAATTCCCGTACTTCAAATATAAATCTCAGAAATTATTGTGAGATTTTAAGAAAGTTGTAAATTCGACCATGTTATCTGTCCGCAGTTACCTTAAATCAATCAAATCGTAGATTTTTGTAGCGATTCTATTTTGAATATAGTTGTTGATCTTATAATTTTTAATGATTAATTAGCGTTTTTGAATTGTTCGAGTGAGTATTTGAAGTAAATGAATGGAGCGATGAATGAGCGATCATGAATATTAACTGTATTCAATGGCCTCATATGTTATTGAAAAAATAACACGCCATCAATTGACCAGTCACGGCCGATAAATAATTTACATTATTGATCCGTTTTTCAGTAAAACCTACCTAAATGATATGAATTACCGAAGACTTAAACTTAATCTCTTTAAAAACGCACATTTTATTATTCATTAAGTGCGAAACAATTGTGTAATTCCTAAAACAATTTGATTTCGTGTAACCATTTTCGTACAATTCGGAGATTATGGACTTAATGCACTTAAGTTTAATATGGACTGCAAATCAAAAAAGTGCAATAGCATTTAGAAAAAAAAATAACACGTATGCATCAAGCCATTTTCTTCCCCCCCCCCCCCCCCCCTGCTTTCTTCAATTATTTGCCGTCTCTTTTCAATATCAAAGCAAAATGAATTTAGGTTGAGTTCCTCTGTTTTGAAATAGTCTAAAATGGTTCGTTTTGTATAATTTACCCTTCATTCAGGATGACAAAAGGTTGCAGACTGTTTGCAAGTTATACCCCGCTTTGCACGCAAAGGCACGTGCAAATCGGGGCATAATTCGCAAACAGTTTGCACCAGCATTTATGCAGGTTTTTCTTGGATTACAGAGCTTGTTTTCTTTTTAATTAAATTTTGCTAATGACTTCAGATCTTAGGGACAATGCATAAAGCAAAGACTCTGACTAGCCTGTCCATCTGTACAGTCTGGCCAATGTCTTCACTATGCACTCAGTAGATAGATAAGGTCTTTAAGTATAAGTAGACCATCAGGTTACTTTATATCTACAGTATGTGGATGTCTACTCTTGTCAACGTTTACACCTCATGAATATTTCAATTTGTTGGAAATGTTACGCATAGTCTCAAATACATTCGTCCTTGTCTAAGTGCTGAGAAAATGACATCCTTTAAATTCAACTCGAGAGTTCCTAATTATCATCTGGTTAGTATATCTCGATAGTTTTGGGGACAAGGAGAGGGCACTACTTCAACTACGCACATAACACACATGTGCAATTAAAAACAATATCATCAAAAGTAAATTTTACTTATTTTGAGAAAGATGGAACGATTCTATTTGCAGTTATACACCAATTTTGCGTAGTTATTTTTTTAATGTCATTTATTTGAGTGTGCTTATTTGCATAGAGGGTTTCACTTAAACGTTAGTTAACGTTCGTGAATTTTCATTGCGAGGCTGAAAGCTGTTTGATAATAGACATAACTAGAGTTATATATGAGCCTATGCGTGACACTTCGAACAATTCGAAATCCGTTCCAAGCCAAGACCCTGGCCAGTCGGCATTTACTTTTTCTCTTTGTAGATAGACCAGGTCTAGAAGTGTCTTTAGACAGACAGTCAATCTTCCCGTTGCACCGTGGAACTATCGAGAATGCACGATGATTGCAACTCACGCATGTTTCAAATTGTTGGAAATGTCACGCACAGGCTCATACTATACTATACTGTTCTTACTTGTGTATAATGACCAACTGCAAATAAGTTATTTTGTCCGCGGTATGTAAAATCTTTGACTTCGTCCGCCCACAGGCTTATAGCTTTTTGCCACCCCATTTCGTAGGAAGCCCAGGCTAAATTCTGACCAACTGAAAATCTACCTGTCAAATTACAAAGAAATAAACCAAGGTAAGCCATACATCTAACTAAACTTACGTAACAGTTGCCGTGTTTATTCCCAATTATTTTGAAAGCAAAACATCTTAATGAAGAAGAATTCTATTTTAGATATCAAATGATATCATACATCTAAAGTTCAGCGCGAACCAGTTTTAACTGCCTATATATTTATAGGCAGTCCCAACCGTTTCGCACTGAGACATTCATGTTCCCCTTTATTTTTAGATGTAGGCTCCTAAGGCAAAAGTGTAAATTCTTTACAGAAACATTTAAGCATCAAAATATAAATAGGCAACTTCAAAATCTGCATAAAGTAATACAATCGACGAGAAGTCACGATGTAGCTTTTTCTGAGATTAATATCAATCGTCTGGCGCGTATTTCGAAAGAATGATTATATTATAGAATGCATTCATCTTTTTTTCATTCATTTATTTTTTTATTAAAAGCAGACCAAATTTTCATTAAAAATAACAAATAATTAATAATAATGATAAGAGGGGAGGTGTTGTGAGGCTGAGTATGTTCAGATGAATACTATCATATTATTTTCATATCAGGTACACATGTCCTGGTCATGTTATAAAACCCTTTATTCTCCAAGTTTATAGTAAGTATTATCCATGATAAATGCCCTGGCAGGGCGGAGCCTAAGTAACGGGTCGTTGCACTTAATGTTAAGGGAAATCAGCTTTTATCTAAAATAACCTACTTCTAAGAGAGTCGACATTAATAAATCGAGACCTTTAATCGTAGATTGGTAACCAAAATCCTCGTAACTTCAGCTTAATCAAGCTGAAGTTACAAGGCTTTTGTAACCAAACGATGAAATGTGTTCACTCTCTCAAAGCACGTGAATCCTTTGGGTTTTAGGGTACAGTTATTTGAGCGCGTTAACGATGATTACCGAAAGAACCCAAACTATTGAAAAGTTAACTCGCCAAATTACGTCACGGCTAAGCCCCACCCTGTCAGTTCATTAATTACGCAGAATACATGTAATATTATGTAATTCAGTTATGACACATGTTTCTATTTTTATCACTCGATTAACAAGATTATCTTTTAAGAAAATGGTAGAATATTCTAGCTGTGGTTGACTTTCTATTCTTAGTTCCAAAAGAAAGTGTGCAATTTCGCTATTTGGTTTTCCTTCATATTTGCAAAGATTGAGGAACTCTTGCTTGAAAAATCCGTTGCATGTTTCAGACATGACTCTTTAGAAAAGAGGCAAAAAATTCGATTTCAAAATAAGTTGCGTATTCTGTGGGTACTTGTTCAGCACATACGGTGTTGGGATTAGCCCCCCTAGAATTTCATTTTTGGTAAAGAGAAAAAATTGCTTGTATGGTATTTCGTAGATTCACTAGGGACTAGCAGACGTCACACCTGCGCCAACGTTAGAAATCGCTACGTTGATTGGTAAATAACGTAAGATACAACGATGCAATAGCGTTATACAATATTAGTTAATGCCTAACAGAGGAAGTTCAAGCGGATACATACGATTTCTTTTGGCATATAAGTTTTAATTTTACGAACAAATTTCTTTGCGCGGGGTTAATTTTCGCCCACACATGAAATTTGCGCGTCAACCAACGTTGTTTCATAGTGTCCAATTGTCATTCGGATGTGAATTTATCACAAGGCAGGGCACATAAATTGAACTGAATGCGATTCCAAAATAGTTATTTTTCAACTGTGGGATACAAAAGCAAATCACTCAAAATCAAAGGTTCTTTACTAGCCTTTAGTCAATGAGTTCCGCGTGCCTTATTTCTCAAAGTATCGTTGGTCAATAGTGTCGAGGTTTGTCATGCAAAATCTTGTGACAGTACATTAAGTAAGTTTCGAGATACTCGAATATAAAAAGTATACACCTTTTTTGGAACTGAGTATATATAAGCATATAAAATGATGGAACAGGAGGGATTGTGAGACAAACTTCTAAGGTGCTGGTTACATGTCTATTTCGGAGATTTAATTGGATAGGACTGAAATGATCATTCAAGAACTTTTTAAGGATTTAAAATAAGGTAATTGTCAATCATCCAAATAAATGCTCCCCATTAAAAGACCTAAATGACTTTTTTTTTCACTTTGCGTTTTGAAATTGGAGCCCGTATTCTTTTAAACAATTCCAATAAATTATTTCTTTTGTGCAACAAATATTTTAATCATACAAACCGTATTCATATCTTTTATAGCCCTTATCATGATTTTGTACACAGTTGAAAGCCCATTTGGAGGCAGTGATTGCTAAACTAGTGTCCCAGCTCTGGAAATAAAACAAAGAATTCGGTAAGAAATTAAGATGTCGTATCCACAGCTGTTGATAAAGACAAATATCTCCTCAACACCGATTGAATATTTGTCTTTCATTTTCTCGTTGATATGTCCATAAATAAAGTCTGACAGAGAAGGATTTAAATGCGGAAGGTAAAATCTGAGGGCTCGCTACTAGGGCGTAACTGCCATTACGCACATCAAGCAAGTGCGTAATAGAAACTTATCCACTTCCGAAAATTTTAATTGATGAATGATCATAACATCGAAACTATAGCTTATCCAAGTTGTAGTTACGATGTTTAAAGTGTTTTGATTATTCACCAACGCTCAATTCATAGAAAAGTCAAGCGGATGGAATACATTCCTCTTTTGTCACAGTCCAATTATTGTCTTTATCCAATATATCTATGTTCGTCGCCTTCTGAGTGCGTATAAATTTCAAAATCCAAATTACGCAATGCGCTACATTGATTTATCATGAATACTCATTTATTTGATCTTTTGCAATAATACAATAAATTACATCGTTTATTAACGATCCCCCCACTGAAAAATCAAAGCACTGAAAGTTTACATCCCTGTTCGCATAGTAGGGTGAAAGTCATATCTAGTCGAAAATTTACTCAATATAGGCATTAAATAGAAATATGTCAAATTAATAATACCAAGGTAATCCAATTAATCAGTTTTTCTTGTCATGCAATTTAAACGCCACCCAAGTATCATCTCTTTAAAATGTTGAATGAATATTTTTCATATATGGAAACAAACTATGCTCATAAATCGAGGAATTTTCATTAGAATGATATAAGTTCCTTCTGTTAAAGGGTCCCCTGGGGTAATTCTTGTGAGATTTTGTTGACATCCATGCGTGCTTTAGCTTCTAAGAAAAAGGATCTCACCAAATGAACTACATGAAATAATTGACATACGCTCATAATAAGGATTATTTACATGCAATCATAATAAAATTGTGCAGACTGATGCAACGTTGCGTAGTTTCGTCATTTCGTAAATAAATTCAAAGTAGATCTTTAGACGAAATTAGGTATTTATTTCTAATTAAATGATTTTATTGCTAACATTATTTACCTAAAGTGATTTCAATTTATGATTTGTAATTTTAAGCAGCAATTCGGAACTTTCGACGATTAATGCTCATTCAACCGTGATGCGATTGCAAGCTGTATATAGACATGACATTACGTGTTTAATAATTTGTCAATCATCTTCGGTAAAATCGTAACGCATTCGTTGTTCACGGATGTCACTAGACTGGTTACCGTTTCTAATGCTACTACGTGTTGGGTATATATGATAAAAACAAAGTTCAGGAGGTCACCACCAAGAAACACATGTTTCCGGCAAATTACTACACGTTGAAATATCGCGGGCTTAGATCAAAAACATAGTATATGTCTAAACAGTATAGAGACAAACTTTGTTTTTGCTCTAAACCATCGATATTCTTACGCGGATCACCCATACGCATGATTAAACTTTGCTAATTTATTTTGTAGTTTTAGGGGATTTTTTTTATTATCCTCACAAGAAAAAGAATTCTAATACCACGCTAATAACGAAATAAACAGTGATATTGCGAAAAGATGACTAGAGAAATACTAAATTGAATCTTAATAGGCACTACTTTATTTCGAAGCTACTAAGAACCTACTGGGTGTTACTTACATATTTACACTGATTAACGTTTTCGTTTACCGATAAGTCCAAACCGCTCGCTCAGCGCTTCATTTATAGCATTTCAACCACTCACTCAAATCGGTCAGAACGCTCCTTAATCACCCACAAACTCTTCTAAATCGCTCTGATTTGATCCAATCTTATCATGGACCGATCTTCATATCGAAGCGACTGATGGGTCCGTGAGTGTGTGAAACAATTCAAAGAGACCAGCAATCTTTTTAAGCCGAAAAGGGGGGGGGGTGCTATAGCGTCGGTCCTTTCGTTCAATCTGAAGGACTTAAAGGCCATTTCAAATACCAACCGTTTATATCATTCAAATTTTGTCTGTCATAATCCATTTAATTTCATACCAAAATTATTCCAAAATTCGTTTATCTTCAAATTCACGATAACTTAATTATTACCATTTTCACCATGTTTGCTGCTGTCGGCCTCACCTCCCCTCGTACTCTATTATGCATATCAACAATCAGCCTTTGGTCTTCTTGAGTTACATCACCTATTAAAAAATATGTTACCCTTATCCTGTTTAATCTAAAATTTATTCAAATAATTCACTATTTAATATTTTTTTGAAACCAGTCTGTGTTAAGTTTTACCCACAATTGTTACGTAGAAAAGAGGTGGTGTTGACTAAGGTCAGACTGCACGTCAATACTGTTAAGAAAAGCTTTGTGTGCGGCAGATTTATGCCATGAAAAGCATGATAAGGTTTTAGTTTCATAATTTAAAAAAAAAAAAAGAAAAAAAAACTTTCGTTTTGAGTCAAATAAAATGTATAATTCATATCGGTTTCAAATAACAGAACGATATTTGTCACCAAATGAAATAGAAAATGTACCTAAACTTTTTGCCTGTGGCGATGACTTCAAACATCGTGTATGGCCTGTGGTCACAGTTTCGTATCTTCTGGCGCATGCTACCTGTAACAAAATAAGCTATATGAATCTCTGATTGATTAATTGATTGATTGATTGATTGATTGCAGTTATATCGCGCAGCTGGTTCATCTTAGAATGGCTTCCTGTTGTTTCTTGCACCACTACAACCATAACGCTTCATCCGAGCTGTATTAGACGAGTGTAGAGCTAATTTGGTAGAAGTTATCGATAGTTTATTGCCTACTTTTTGAAATTTTCTACCCTTTTCTTTGAAAAGATTTGTTACTGTAGTTGTATGTTTCAGCCCCAATGGCTTTTTGTTAGAAGTCAGAATTTAATAAATCTAAAGACGACTGGATTTAAAAAAAAAACAATGGAACAGCCAGACTAAATCGGTAGGCGGACGGAAGAACGGACGAAATTATTATGAAAAATGATATCATATTAAGTTGTTTTATAAATAGATATGAAACAACATTTTACTTCACTCATTTGAAAAAAAAAGATTCCCTTGATCGAAATCCAAGGGAGGTAAATTGGCTAATTTCTTAAGAAATGAATACAAAAAGTTTATCTGCCTTGAATTTATATAATTTTTGTTAGAGTTTTAAATACATAAAGATTTCTCTTCTTACAGTTAATTACATCGTGAAATTGACATTTAACTCAATCAAAACCATTCTAAAACGCTCACTCAGCTCTCCATTCATTCATTCCAAACACTCACTCAAACCATTCAAAAACGCTCCAGACTCACTGAAAAACATATAACAAAAACTTCGTTCAAAATAATAATAACTAGGAAAAAATCGGGATTTCACTTATTTAATTGAAATTGTAAGCGTCTGATAGGTTCTTGAAAAAAATAGGGAGCTATCTTATGAACTTTTATGCATATTTTATTAAAGGGAGGTAATCAATATTGCTAATTTTGTTCATCCTGAACAAAATTTGCAATACTGGATTACCTCCCATTAAATTCACTCAAAAGTCGCTCCACACACTCATTTAATTTCATTCCTAAATCATTCCAAATCATTCACCTTGTCAATTTCACGATGTTTTTAACTGTAATCGGGTCAACATTTATTCAAATTTTGAGGAAATTCTATGAAAATTACATGGTTTGGCGACAAAAGTCTTGCGACTTCATGATTGATTAAAGCTGTAGTTCCAATAGTTTGACTCTTCAAAGGTCTGATCTTAGTTACCTACCTCTCTCTTGTATCGACCATATCTGTTGTTTACTTGTCTAAAAATATCTAAGGAGGAAGCATCTGAAACAGCAAATCAAAACTTAGACTCATAGTGCAGCGGATTAAAGGCTAAATTTGAGGAAATACTTCAGTTGGTGATTCAAGCATGAAATTTTCACCAAACATTCTTCAAACCCCCTAGACCAAAATTCGAAGTCTGGCCACCTGAAATTTAGCCATTTTCAAGATGGCCGCTCAAAAATAAAATGGCCGCCAATGAAGAAGTAGGTCTGAAAGTTAATCGGACATATGTTATATTTTGAACATCATAAAACCATTATTTTGATACCATTTGGCAAGTAAAACATATGTCTTTTATTAAAGATAAATATTTTTTCATTTAAACGTCGGCCTTCCTTAAGATGGCCGCCTGCAAGTCAAAATGGCCACCGATTATTAAGAAGGCTTTTAAGAGAATTGGCCGTAACCATCTATCTGTTCGACATGCGATAGTGAAATAAGTACCAAATGAAGGTTTAAGCATGTGTCTTTGATAAAAAAATGTATCAAGTATTATTCAGGTATTATCGTTTGACTAATCAAATCAATAATTGAATCAAAGAGCAATGGTAACATCCGCCGTTTGTTTGTAAAGAGTTTTCGTTGACGGGCGATTTTCAAGCCGTTCAACAAAAGTTTTGACATTTAGGTCTCTCATCAACTATTTGCTTTTTATTTAATGCCTAAGCCAAAATTTATTTTGGAGACGAAAGGGTTTAAAGGTGTTTCAGGTTGATTCGCCTTCTCAAGGGCATGTGAAACTCATACGAACTAAAATGGAGATGGCCTTGCCCTTGGTATTATCAGGGCGATGTTATCACTCACTTTGTATTGAGAAGGAACTGTCGCAACTTATAAAATACACGAATAAGAAAACTAAGAATATCAAGTTACTTTACAAGAATTCTTTAAGTAATCTTAAGAATTTAAAAATCCGCCAATTTATGTAATGGCTATGATCCTTCGAAATTGAGCTGTGACCTTTTACATAGGTAGCTACAGTTAGTAACATGGTGAAATTGACTTTCATCTCAATCAAAACCATTTTAAATCGCTCCCTTAGTATTCCATTCATTCATTCTAAACACTCATTCAAACCATTCCAAAACGGTCCAAAATCATTTAAAAAGATAAGATCTTCAACAACATTCAAAATGTAAAATAGCTAGAAACAAGAGGCCCAAGAGAGCCAGTATCGTTCCACTGGCACTTTAGGACTAGTGTTTTGATAAGAATACGTCAATTAATGGCACTGAAAGTATTCAGCTAAGGCATGAACCATTTGTTAGCAGATTTTCATCATTTATACAAGAAGGCCCCTTTTCCATGGTCTGATATAATATTTCCAAGCAGCTTTAATTCGCCATTACTGCATAGTTATGTGATTTAAAAAAAATCATTTATTTCACAAATATCTGTTAAATAAATGTACAAGTTGTGATAACGAGATATGTTGCATCACAGATGCCCCTTTTCCATGACGCAGCATTGTATCACCAAAACAGAGATAGTTGATAGAGCACGTCCTAAGGATCATCCTTGAGAAGTTTTGATGAATTCTGACCAGTAGTTCCGGAGAAGAAGATTTCTTTTATTTCATCATATGGGACCATTATTCGGAAATGCAACGGCCGATAGAGTCAAAGCAACCAACCCTATCCAAATGAAACGAAGTAATTCTCTAAGTGTCCTTCTTGTGAAGTTTTATTGTAACTGGCAAAAAATTTCACAGAAGAAGATTATTTTATTATTGAATAATAAGGGACTATTTTTCCGTGACACTGCAGCCCGCAAAGCACATTTCATCAATACGATATCTTAAAATGCATATCACAGGCATCATTCAAGTGAAGTTTTGGTGTTTTCTGACCAGTAGTTTCAGAGAAGAAGATTTTTCTCTATTTCGTCATATTGGACTATTCTTCCCTTAGGCGGCAGCCCATAGAGCCATTCTTATCCACCGGATCAAAAATTAACAATAAAATCTGAAAGACTATGTTCTGAGTATCATTAATGTGAAGTCTGGTTAAATTCTGAATAGGCGTTTCAGAGAAGATTGTTTCTATATTTCATCACACAATTAGTTACATTGTGAAATTGATATTCACCTCAATTAAAACCATTCTAAATCACTCACTCAGCGATCCAATCATTCAGTCCAAACACTCATTCAAACCATTCAAAAACGTTCAAATCCATTGAAAAATATGAAATTAACGACGTCAGTCAAAATAAATTTGGATAGAGAAAAATCGCGATTTCACTAACATAATTCAAATTGCAAGCGTCTAATAGGATCATGAAGAAATGGAAAATTATCTATAGAATTTGTATGCATATTTTATAAAAAAGGGAGGTAATCAATATCGCTAATTTTGTTCATCCTGAACAAAATTTGCGATATTGAATTACCTCCCATTAATTTCACTCAAAACTCGCTCCATACACTCATTCAATTTTATTCCTAAATCATTCCATAATCATTCACCTTGTCAATTTCACGGTGTTGTTAACTGTATGGGACCATTTTTTAGTGACACGGCAGCCTAAAAAGGCAATGTCATCAGCTCGATCAGAATTTCTCAAACAAATCTTGAAGAGCATGTTCTAAGCATCATTTCTGTGAAATTTGTTGAATCCCGAGAAGTAATTTCAGAGAAGAATATTTTTTTTATATTTCATCATACGGGACCATTTTTCAGAGACGCTTCGGCCCGTAGAGCCCATGTCATCAGCGCGATCAGAATTTCACGAACAGATGTAAAAGAACATGTTCTTAGCATCATTCCTGTGAAGTTTGGTTTAAATCTGACAAGCGGCTTAAGAGAAGAAGGAGTTTAAAGAAAAATGAAATGGACTGACGAACGCACAAACGCACGTACACACGCACCCAGGACGGACACCAGGCTATGGAAATAGCCCCGCTGGACTACGTCCAGTGGAGCTTAAAAACAAGATGACACTGACATATTTGAATGCGTGTAAGCTTCTGATTGGTTCTTTAAGAAATAGGAAGTTATTTATAGAACTTTGAAGCATATCTTATTAAAGGGAAGTAATGAATATTGCTAATTTTATTCATCCTGATCAGCTCCATACGCTGATCCAATTTTATTTCAAAGTCATTCCAAAATCATTCTTCTTGCAAATTTTACCATGTTCTAAAACAATTTTAGATGACACCTCAACTTATGAAGGGGAATAATTGTATCATATTTTTCTTTTGGTTTTTTTGAGAATCATTCTTAAATAAATATATAAAAAAACGCTTAGGATTCCCGTATTTTTTAACATCTGACCTTCAGCTTAACCCTGACCTATTAACTTTCTTCAATGAAATTCAAAAAAGAACATGTGCTTATGGTACGGGAAAATTTTAGAAGTCATTACGGAATCCATTACTTACTATTAAAGATATGCTCCGGACAAGCGCAATTTTAGCGTCACGCTTAGGTTGTGACATTAACCTAGGAAATATCTAAAAGTTTCTTTCAAAGATTTTGAAATCCGTAATTTATACCAAACGGGAGCATGTGTACCTAACGATAGATTTCTTGTATTCCTTGAACTAGTATCACAGAATTTCCTTTACCCTCCATCTACTATCCCACTTTAAATTACGATTATCTATTATCTGCCTATTGGCAGGATTCCAATGTCGGAAAGGGCAAGTTTCGCCACCGGGGATCGAACATGTGCCCCCTTGATTGAAAATTGTGAGATGCTGCGCTACTGCACTTTGACGGCGGATCGTCTGGTAGCCATGAAGCTATTGATAGATTTATGGTTTTCTTCAAACCCATTGACTGATTTGTTTCGTATTTCATAAATATTCTAAGAAGTGTGTTTATTTTAGCATTTCTTTGACCGTTTGACCGAGTATAAATTATTTCCATGATACTCTGTTCATGTAAATATTTTTTTCTCGCTTCATAGTGAATTTTAGATGGAATAGCTTGATTATTTAACCTAAGAAACTGAAATGAATTTGTTAGAATCATTACTTCTGCCTTTAAACATTGACTTGCTGTTAAAAAGGTATCGAATATAGTATAACAAATAGGGCGTATTCAATGAAGTAAATCAATGCGCATCCAATTTGGCAAATTTATTGATATTGGTGTAAATTGAATACCGTTCGTGCTGGGTTCGGGCCAAATGGTCAATATCTCAAAAATGTATATCAGAAGTTCACTGCCCGATTCACGCATTTCAGATGTCAAATTACTAGAAATGCTTATCGTATGCTCTTATGGAACACATCCTGCCTACCAACAAACATTCTCATGACGGTACAGACTATTTAGTATGATCAACCTTACTTTTTTTCTATAAATTTGAACCATCGTGCGAAAAGGTACCATCTCGGAACTCCTTAAAATAAATAATTGAAATAGTTTGAAAAAGAGATTGTGTCAAGCATAGGTCAGCCAGATTTCGCATTTCAATTTTTAGACAAAGGCAGGTAAATTGAATATTCTAGATTCAGAAAATAGTTCCAGTGCGTAAAGTTTCGATCCAAGTCAGTCTGCGCAGTCCGCGCAGCCTGAGTAGGTCGGCACTTTACGCTCTGCATAGATAGTCCCTTTTAGCATGACGGGTCACAGTTTATATGAATAATCAATAAAAGGACTATCTGGGAAATGCGAAAAACTACGGAACCTGGTCGGACTGCTTGACCTGTGCAGACTGGATTGTGTCGAAATTTTTCCAAGTTTTTGCCATTTTCTAAATCTGGAACGATTTTTCTAATTTTCCTCTTATAGTCATTTCTGAAATGTAAACCAGCACTGTTTTCAGGTTGACAAAACGGTCCAAACAGTTTGCCAATTATGCCACGCTTTGCACGCAAGTACACGTGCAAAGCGGGTTATAATTTGAAAACCGACTGTACTTTTTTCATCCTCGTTGAGACTCGCTGGATCCAATGTCATTTCCAAATATTTCAAGGAGATCTCCGATAATCATTATTTTTGCATGACGGGTTAGCTTTCGTAAGCTGAAATATTCGGACCATATCAAAGAGATTATTTTAGCGATCATATGGCTTGTTTGATGTGCAAGTCCCAAATCACATCAGGAAGCGATCTTCCGGATTATACAGAAACGGCTAATCTATGATAATCCATGGCTTATCTCTGATAATGTATATTTCTTGTGCTAATGATTTCCTAGGGTTCAATATAAATATGTGACCCATCACGCGAAAAGGGACCATCTGGGCAGTGCGTAAAGTGTCGACCCTTGTCAGACTGCGCATATTGCGCAGACTGACTAGGAACGAAACTTTTCGCACTTTGCTAGTTTTCTGAAACTAGAATGATTAATCTACCTTCATGTGAATGAATTTTTGATATGCGACCTTTAGTTTACCAATGCTGGGCCAAATCTCTTTTTTAAATGAATCTCATTTCGCGTGACGGGTCACATATATATACGAATTCGTATTAGATCTAGAAGTAGTTTAAATATATTTTATTCAGAAAATTTTACAGACGGTATAATGAACAACATATTTTGTGAAAAGGATTGGAACGAAAGCTTGGGAAACTTCTAAGTTCTAGAAGTATGAAAAATGTAAGGTATACCTCGACATTACAGTTCTAAAATGTAGTAAGTGCTTAAACAGTGTTTGAACTTACGACTAATTGACACTCGGACATCGATATATGTGATCCGTCACCGTGCTCGGGATCCTTCGGTGATTCTACGAAATAGACCTCGGGAATATTGAGGGCTCAGACATGAAAGCGCGTCATATCGCAAGTGGGTTTATCTGACGTCACAGACGTAGCTAAGGATGGCGTTGCGAAAACAAAATAGATAGATTATTATATAATTATAATGTACCTAGAAGATCTCCACAGGCGATCGGAAAGGATAAACAAGATATGTTTTTCGACAAGCGTATTATATAACCGAAGTACCCCCCCCCCCCTCCGGAAACTTAATTACCTAAAGACCACACTTACGTCCGAGGTACTTTCAAGTTTACGGAAAAGTCCGAGCGATGTTCCGAATACCGTCACCGGAGAAGAATCATAATCTAGGACTCCGTAAGAGGACGAGACAGAATCGGGCATTGGGCAATTTGAAAACGTTTTTCTAAAGTGGTCGTTCAAGATTCAGAAAATTGCAAAATAGGGCCTATCAAAATTCTCGGCCCTAGATCTAGTAAGCGTGCACAGCCCACACATTATGATAAGGATATTGACAAGGACTGTATTCAAGTTTAATATCGTTGATAGACATTAAAGGAAGTGGACCCGTAATAGTTCCGCAACGTTTCGGAAGTAAGGAACTTTAACACAGTGTACTCTTTGGTTAACATTGTGAAAGATAATGCGTTCCGAGACGTTACCGAACTATGGTGGATCCACTACCTTAAATGTTGTTCTTCAGCTCTCAATATGGCATAAGAAAGGATAAACATAAGATAGTTCGATTACAGTTAGTTAATACTCGTCCTATAAACACGAAAACTTATTGATACATTTTAAAATTATTGATATATTTTATCCTACTCCAATATTCCAAATACCCAACATAGTTGACAGATGCGCAAAGTTTTAGAAATGAGCCTGTGCGTGAGATTTCCAACAATTTCAAAAAGGCGCAAAGCGAAGACTCTGATCAGTCTGTGCATCCGCACAGTCTGACCAGACTCTTCACTTTGCAATTCAGAAGATAGATAAGATTTTAAAGTATCTGTAGTCTATCAGGTAACTTTACATTCACAGTATGTGGCTGTCAACGCTTATCAATGTTGGCACCTCGAGAACATTTTCAATTGTTGGAAATGTCATGCACAGGCTTAAATGATGTAATAGGGAAATGAAAAAAGAAAGTCAAGATAAATAAACAAGAGGACCAAGATGGTCCTAGATCGCTCACCTGAGTCTCTATGACCCCTGGGACATCACATTAAATAGATAGGCAGATGTCAAAAAGAAGATAATTGCTTAAGATCAATACCGAGGAACGTTTTCAGCGAAGAGCAAGACAGATATGCCTTTTTGCTCTTTGATTCTATGTAAAAAGGGATGCACCAAGGTGGACCCCAAAGTGACCCAAGGGTCTTGATATGAACAAACTTGGAAAAGGTCCATAAGATGATGCTACATTCTAAATATGAAAGCTGTCTGCCTTCTGGTTTCAGAGAAGAAGAGTTTTGAAGGTTTTCACATTTTCACCCATCGTGCTCAGATGAGCTGAAAGGGATACGCCCGGGTGGAGCCCCAATATGACCCAAGGGTCTTGATATGAACAAACTTGGTAGGGGCCCACAAGATGATGCTACATACCAAAAATGAAAGCAGTGTGCCCTCTGGTTTCGATTAAAGAAGATTTTTAAAGATTTTCACTCTTTGATTCTATGTTAAAAGGGTTGGGCCCCGGCAAAGCCCAAACATGACCCCAGGGTCTTGATATGAACAAACTTGGTAGAGGTCCACTAGATGATGCTACATACCAAATATGAAAGCTGTCTGCCTTCTGGTTTCAGAGAAGAAGATTTTTGAAGATTTTCATTTTTTTACCCTTCGTGCTCATAAGAGATAAAGGGATGCAACTGTACAAAGCCCAAATATGACCCAGGGGTCTTGTTATGAACAAACTTGGTAGAGGCCCACTAGGTGATGCTACACACCAAATATTTAAGCTGCCTTCCATCTGGTTACAGAGAAGAAGATTTTTAAAGATTTTCGCTCTTTGATTCTATGTAAAAAGGGTTGGGCCCGGGCAAAGCCCAAATATGACCCCAGGGTCTTGATATGAACAGAGAAGAAGATTTTTAAAGATTTTCATATTTTCACCTTTTTTGTTAAGGGTAAAGGGAAAGTTAAGGGTAGATTTCATTTATTTAAACAACTTTGGTAGAGCTTGACTCAAGGAACATCCCTGCCAAGTTTCATCAAGATTGGCCCACTGGTTTAGGAGGAGAAGATGTTAAAAGAAATTGTGGACGACGCACGACGCACGACGCACGACGGACGACGGACGACGCACGACTGACGACGGACGACGGACATTCTACGATCCCAATAGCTCACCTTGAGCACTTCGTGCTCAGGTGAGCTAAAAATATAATAACTTCAACTACCCGTGTATGATATTCTGCGTTATTATTTACCTGGATGGGCGTGGCTTAGCCGTGACGTAATGAGCATAGTTTACTTCTCATTTTGGGGAATGAGCCGGCAATAACCATTAATGCAAGCAAAAAAAACTGTATTCTGAAATCCTTATTGTTAATTGATTGATCGATTGAATGGGATTTTACGCCGCTTTCAACAATTTTTCAGTTATATAGCGGCAGCTGGAGCACCTAGACTGGCTCCCGTCCCACTGATCTGAAGTATTGTGAAAAAAATAAGCCAATTCAATTAGAGAAAGAAAATTTCTTATCAGCTTATATTCTCTGACTGGCCGATCAGTGGGGCTGTCATTTTTTGAGGATATGGGAGGTAATTTGAAATAAAATAGTTACACATGAGTGGTCTACCTTAATGATTTTAAAACTAACTGACAGCCTGGGAGCCAGGCTACTGGAGCACCTAACAATTGATTCTTGGTATTTCTCTCACCAGTACTACCATCACATCCTTTCCTAGCCTCCATCTGCTAACTCACATAGGTCTACGATTATCAACCCATTGGTTAGAGGCAAATAGTCGGAAAGAATGAGTACCGCCGTCGGGGATCGAATCCGGGACCATTAGATTGATAGACCGACGCGCTACCAACTGCGCTCTGGTGGCGGCTACTGAATCATAAAACCCTAATCAGCTTGTTCAAAATGAAGTAACGAGGGTTTGGTTACCGACAAATAGTTAAACTTTACTTTACTTTAGTTTACTTTCGTTTACATTGTCAACTAATTTTAAATGCGATTATAAACATTAACCCGTTACTTTGGCCCCATCCTGCCAGGACAATATCATGGATTAAAAATAAAAAAAAAAACTCATCATCTTAAATTTATATAAACAAACACTGTAAAAATGTTGTCTAATTCATGTTTGAAGTGGATCAAACTGGGATATGACATAATTTCTCTAATCTTTAGTAAAACACACAAATTCACACAAAAAACACTTTTAATCTAGTTTACATTTAATTGCACATAAATAAGAGACGCTTGGGCGGGACCTTTTAAAACTGCTGTTTCGTGTTTAAGTATGAAATGAATACAGTTAGTTACATCGTGAAATAGACATTCACCTCAATCAAAACCATTCTAAACCGCTCACTCAGCGCTCCATTCATTCATTCCAAACACTCACTCAAACCATTCAACAACGCTCCAAACTCACTGAAAAACATATAACAACAACTTCGTTCAAAATAATAATAGCTAGGCGAAAAAATCGGGATTTCGCTTATTTAATAGAAATTGTAAGCCTTTGATAGGTTCTTGAAGATATAGGGAGCTATCAATAGAACTTGTTTGTATATTTTATTAAAGGGAGGCAATCGATATTGCTAATTTTGTTCATCCTGAACAAAATTTGCAATACTGGATTACCTCCCATTCAATTCACTCAAAAGTCGCTCCACACACTCATTCAATTTCATTCCTTAATCATTCCAAAATCATTCACCTTGTCAATTTCACGATGTTTTTAACTGTACCTCTGAGTTTTCTTTGCATTTATCAATCCTCTACCGTCAAACGAAACTTTTAAACGATTGATATTGACAGTCGTCGTAATATAAATTTTAATATGAGCCTGTGCGTGACAGTTCCAACAATTTCAAACGTGCGTGATATACATACGTTGGACAACACAGATAACGACAAAATACAATAAGAATATAATGGTGACCACCTGAAGAGGCATTAAGACCATATCTTTTTATTGAGCGTAGAGTGAAGACTCCGGTCAGACTGTGCGGGGCTGCACAGGCTGATCAGAGTCCTAACGTTAACCACAGACGAAATTGTTGGAAATGTCACGCACTGGCTCAAGGTTCTTTAATAACTGAAAGCAATATTTAAATTGGAAAGCGTGTGGTTGAAAAGAAGAACAGAAGCAGACGTTTAAATACAGGAAAACAACAATAAAACATGGGTACACGTCAGATAAAATGGAACCATGTGTTTAGTGCGTAAAGTGTTAATCTTAGTCCTGACTGGCGAGTCTGTCTCAATCTATCCAGTTTCGGAGGGTAGCGTTGATAGGCCAGATTTTGCAGTCTAATCCTAGTCCAACTGCGTTAACTACGCTTGCTTATTCGGGTCGATTTTCTTTTAATTTTCTAAATAACGAATGATATTGATTGATTGAATGGAGTTTAACGCCGCTTTCAACATTATTTCAGTTATATCGCGGCGGCTGGAGCACCTAACAATGGATTCCTGGTATTTTTCTCACCAGTACAACCATCACATCCTTTCCTAGCCTCCAGCTACTATCTCACATAGGTCTATGATTATCAACCCATTGGTGAGAGACAAATAGTCGGAAAGAATGAGTGCCGCCGTCGGGGATCGAACCCAGGACCTCTAGATTGACAGTCTGACGCGCTACCAACTGCGCTATGATGGCGGCCCATAATGAATGATAAAGCTAACTACCCGCGAAGGAATTTCTGAAATGCGACATCTGGTTGACCTTAACATGAGGTAATATCTTTTCCAAATATTTTATTTCAAGTGTTCCCTAATAGTTCTTTTTTGCCCATACAACTTATTTGCAAATGAAATAGTCTAATGGAGGTTACATCAAAGTTCTATCTCAACCTGAAAAAATGTTCTATCTCACACTGTATTGGGCCTGTCTTTACAGTATATAAAAGATCCTGTGCGTGACATTTTCAATAATTCAATCCGTGCACGCGCAACGCACATTGATTAGCCTTAACAGCCTTTCAGTGCAATTACAGTATGTACGGATGCAATGGGTGATCAGGGCCTTTTTTGCACACACGTGAAATCATTGGAAATGTAACACACAGACTCAAATTATTCATTTTTGTCTGCAAGCCCTATAAATTTGGACAACTAAGGACCCCCCCCCCCCCCCCCACCCACCCCCCTCTTTCTCTATTTTTTGAATTTTGACTTACCTGCAATTGAGAATGTAATCCATATAACTACCAACTTTGCTAATCCATATTTATCAGCCATTGTTTATCAACATCTTAGGGATTTTTATGAAATCTGCAGAAAAATAAATAACTTTTGTAGTGGACACGTTATAGTTCCGCAAAGTTTCGGAAGTCATTAACTTTAACACTGTCAACCGAGGATTCCTAATGATTTCATTAGGAAACCTCGGCTAACTTTGTGGATTATCATAAGCTCCGAAATGTTGCGGAACTATTACGGGTCCACTACCTTAAATGTATGAAGTAATATCACGAATCTGAGTAAGCCTATGATATCCGATATAGTGATAATCCGTATCTTACGCCAGAAAGATCAACACGCATAAAATATATACGTTTACTTCCTCGTTACATTCATATCTCTTATAAATATATAGAAAGTAAGGATACAGTTATCAGCATCACGAAATCGAACATAGCAATAAAAAAAATCAACTGGCGGATCCAGAGGAGATTATGGCGTGTAATCGGTTGCAAAATTATATGAAAAAAATAATTGTTCTATAATACGAATATTTATTTCAAAAATAAATAAATTATGGTAAATAGAAAATATATATTCAATAAATTGAATTATTTGTTCTATAGTTATTTATATCTATTCAATAATGATAAATATTTATTCTATAATTATGATTATATTTTTTTTAAAAAAAATAAACAATATATTCAATAATCAAAAATATTTATTCTATAATTGTAAATATTTGTTGTATAATGAAAAAAATATTTATTGTATAATTTAAAATATTTTTTGTATCATTTAAAATATTTATTGTATCATTTAAAATATTTATTGTAAAATCTGAAATATTTGTTCAAAGATTGAACATAAATAATTATTTCTATAATTTAAAATAATTTATTCAATACCTAACACAAAATATTTATTCAATAATTAGCATTCTGGGAAGGAAGTGGCTAGCCATAGACTGGGAACATTATCGACTTTCACGATAGACTGGAAATCTCCCCAATCTACGTTACTTCCCTGAAGATTTTAACAGGCTCAATTACGAAGTTGACTGTGTTAATACTTTCAAAGAGTGAAAAACTGACGACATTCATTTACCTTTCAATTAAATTTAACCGATTTATTGATTTTCGGCAGTGCTCCCCTTTGGCTGGCCAGCTGTTAAGAAAAACCAGTTTGGCGAAATCGTATAATTTAAAACTGTTCCTAAATGAAAGTCTTTTTGAGGAATTTCATATGATCGTCCTTGAGTCTCGAGAGACAATGTGATGATTTGAGCAGGAGGACCATAATGGTCCTAAATCGCTCACCTTCATCTTTTTGACTCCCCACTTAGCAAAATTAAATGCTTTAAAATCATTAAATGATCATTAGATGTTTTAAAGAAAGACATTATTCTGTTCCAATGATCCCTGCATAAGTTTCTAGCCACTTCTAAACAAGGTTTTTTTTTCTGGGGGGGGGGGGGAATCAACCTTTGACAAGATAAACATATTGAAATACTGATAACCCCTAGAGTTGATAAAGAGAATAAAGGCTATTTTTACTGTATTTTCTCATATGACAATACATTTTTCAAAAGGGATTATCATTTTGACTTTATACCCGGTATACATTCTGACCAAATTTTATGAAAATTTGGCCATATGTGTGGCCTCAAGAGTGAAAACAAGACAGTTGTCATTAGACTCCTTTTCACATGATATGGCATGTATCCTTCCCATTTTCAATAGGGTCCATTCTTGTGACCATGAATATTTTGACCAACGTCATAAAGATTGGGCCATAATTATGACTTCAAGAGTGTAAACAAGAAAATTTTTATTAAGACCCCTTTCCCCGTGATATGGCATGGATTCTCTCAATTTTCAATGGGGTTCATTCTTGTGACCTGACCATTATTCTGACCAACGTTCATTAAGATTGGGTCATTTATATGGCTTCTAGAGTGTGAACAAGTAAATTGTCAACAAGGCCCCATTCCTCGTGATATGGCATAGATCCCTCCCATTTTCAATAGGGTTCATTCTTGTGACCTGGCCAAAATTCTGACCAAGTTTCATGAAGATTGGGCCATATTTGTGGCTCCTTGAGTGTAAACACTTAAATTGTTGATGCCGGACGACACACAACGCACGGAGGACATTCATTGGTCACAAAAGCACACCTTTCCTCAAAAAGACTTTCATTTAGGAACAGTTTTAAGTAATACGATTTCGCCAAACTGATTTTTCTTAACAACTGGCCAGCCAAAGGGGAGTACCACCAAAAATCAATAGATCAGTTAAATCTAATTGAAGGGTAGATGAATTTCGTCACTTTTTCTCTCTTTGAAAGTATTAACACAGTCAACTTCATAATTGAGCCTGTTAAAATCTTCCGGGAAATAACGTAGATTTACCAGTCTAGATCGTGAAAGTCGATCATGTTCCCAGTCTATGGCTAGCCACTTCCTTCCCAGAATGCTAATTATTGAATAAATATTTTGTGTGAGGTATTGAATAAATTATTTTAAATTATAGAAATAATTATTTATGTTCAATCTTTGAACAAATATTTTAGATTATATAATAAATATTTTAAATTATACAATAAATATTTTGAATTATACAATAAATATTTTTTTCATTATACAACAAATATTTACAATTATAGAATAAATATTTTTAATTATTGAATAAATTATTTATTTTTTTGAAAAAAAAAAATCATTATTATAGAATCGATATTTATCATTATTGAATAGATATAAATAACCATAGAACAAATAATTTAATTTATTGAATATATATTTTCTTTTTACCATAATTTATTTATTTTTGAAATAAATATTCGTATTATAGAACAATTATTTTTTTCATATAATTTTGCAACCGATTACACGCCATAGGA